>CP136064.1:238332756-239575481 GCA_032622095.1 Siphonodentalium dalli | reverse complement strand
TCTTATATATGCGAGTCGACCATAGGTCGCCTCGCATATATAAGAGAATGCATTGGCCTAAAAAAAATCTTTTTTTAACACTTTTTACCATTTTTTCTTACATTCTTTAACAATTTTATAATTTTTAATGTGTTAAGCCAATGCATTCTCTTATATATGCGAGGCGACCTATGGTCGACTCGCATATATAAGAGAATGCATTGGCACAGGGCCCTTCTGTTGGGTAAAAGAGGTGGATATGTCAGTCTGTTCGCGATTTTTCTCCCAGAACCCGAGATTCAACCAAATTTGCTGTGGTGACTCGGGGAACCCCGGCGATGTTATAACGGTGTTAGTTTTTCAAAACTATGATTTGAATATTTTTTTTTTTTAATTTGATGCATATCGTTATACCAAAATAATGGAAGACAAACTGCTTATATATAGTGGGTGGTACAGACACGCTCCGAACAGAGTACTGGCGCGTTCGAAACAAACGATGTTTTGGCAGTAATACCTATTTTGTTTCGCATGTTAGACGACAACATAACATCAATATATAAATGTGGTAGAGTTACCTATACTCAACTGGTATAATATACATAAGAACCCGAAAACTACGCGTTGCTAACGGGCTTTTATAATTTGGTACTGAGTGAAAACACAGTATATGAGGTCAGGTGATTTTACAGTGAAACGCCAAACTTCGCATGTTAAGAACAACATATTATAGCTTGCCACATGTGTGGTGGTAGTTGGAGTTGATGAACTAAAATATCCCGATAAACTGAGCATAGCATCAGAGAAGCTATGGCATATAATACCAACCATCTTGACTTGACTAAAGAAACTGGTGGGAACTGTTACACTGATATCGTTTGGAAACAGAACAGACGGAGCTGCCACACTACAGGATGACATTTTCTCACCACATGTATTGACTATATAGTCTGCAGATGCTTGCAGTGCGACGTTTGGAGTTACACAATTTAAACATATATAGAAATGTGTGTGACATAAGCTATCCATTCAAATACCTTGTCCAGTTACCAGACAGCCCCTTTCGCTCCATGTAGCCAGCAGAATATGTGTTTGGCAGATCTGTGACGGCAATGTTTTTGACAACAAATGGGCGTGGTCTCTTGTGCGCTAAAGGAGAATCTGGTGTATTGGTTGGAGAAAGCTGTTCGTCATCGGAACTTGTGGCGGCCATTTTTTTCTTCTGCGATGATCTTCTGCTGTGTTCTTTGTGATTCGGAAGCGACTTCTGCAAGAAATGTGAAAGTCAAGATACAGGTTCTCGCCCCTGACAACCAACGCTTATAACAACCGATATGTTAATGAAAATTGTCATGTTCGCATTGGGACCAAAATAAAGCGCACTGGAGACATCAGCTGTCATACAGAATAGACATAACCCTTTCTACACTAAATGGAGCCCCCCCCCCCCCCCAAGTTAAAATACTATACATTGGAATGGTCTATTGTTCATATCCATGGGTTTTCAGGAAAAATAAGCAAGGACAATACAAGTGCAGAAGGATTCATATTTAATTTTTTTGCCGTTAGATTTCACAAAGCTTCGGATTAGCAACCATTGTTTAGAAACTGAAAAAGACAAACACAAACAAACTAAAGTAGAATTTGAAAATATTGTGGAATGGAGATAGAAACAGTGTGGAATGGAGATAGAAACCGAACTTCATTATGCGATGCCCCATTTATTAAAACAAAACTCAAGAGAGCGTGTCTTTGCGTAAATGAAAGACAACAAACAGACCTTTAATACTATATGGCTGACCAACAGAAATTATTAATCATCTTGATAAATAATGAACTCAAAACATGTAATATGATCTGCAACGTGGTCCAACTCTTTCTTCATAAACGGTGTGAATCACATTCAAAATTATTGTCTTATGTATTATATTTATAATAACATTTTATTTCATTTATGACATCGGTCTCGAGTGGGCAAATCTGTCAATAAATCTATCTATCTATATATTTATTGGAGGGTAGTGTTCAGATAATAATTCGTTATGGTCATTTGCCCTCAAAGCATTCGCAAGGTATATAGAAAGAAAGTTATTGAAATTTTCGACGATCAAATGATAACTTGATATCAACGTGTGAGAATGGCACCGTATTAACCAATATAACCTCAAAACATAATTATTTGTTCTGAAGGTGTCAAAATTCTACTCAATACCGTATTCGCCATAATATGTATGCAAAGTGTTACAAATGAAGATATATTTTGTTTTAATGCCAAGAAATATAATATGGAACGACTGAACTTCAACATAATCTATATATAAAGAGAAGTATTTGCTTCTCAATGTGTCAAACTTATACTCATTAGGGTATTCACCATACAATTTAAGCAAAGTGTCACAAGTAAAGTTCTCTTTTGTTTAATACCTTTAGAAACACAATGTGGAATGATTTGAGTACGTAGCCATTGCTGCTGCAAATAAGTTAATGAGAATATACGTGGTGTCCCAGCTGTGAACGCATTGCACCTTGAACAATATTTACATCAGTGTTTCAGTCGAATCACTAAAAGCTCACGATCGATAATATTATGTTCTAAATATATTGATCGATTTATAGCTCAGTCGCCTATGAAAAACGAACCAAGAAAAACGCAAACACACGTTGTACATACATACATACATACATACATTTGAAAGTCACATTCACAGTCATCATTACTCATATGATATATACATACGTGCATGTACACTAATAGGTGAAACGTTTGACAATTAACACATATTTCTACATGTGTTCACCAATAGCAGTAAATAAAACAAATTATATTTCATGGTCTTATGGAATATTAGAACTTTTAAATGTAGAGATGAGAGATACAGTAATGCTCTAAGTAATCGACTTCTTAAAGGCACGGTTGGCCGTAGTTGTCGAAATATTCATATTTGTTCCAAACACCGTAAACAGACAAACATTAAAACGCATACAGTTTCGTTCATATATACCATGACCATCGCGTAAACAGCATGCTATCATAAAGACTTACTATATTTTACATAAGCAAGAGCCTGATTGTGTTACAGAAGACAGCACAGTGTCACTGGCTAATCACACACAAATGATATAAACGCTCTTTATTAGTTCCATATCAGGAATTCAGCAACAAAGAACGCTCTTTATGTTTACCATCATAATATAAACAAACACCAGAAAAGTTACTTTTTATGCTTTTGTTTACATAACAATGGTCAAACAAATGACAATAACATACTGTTTATGCGATATTTCTTATTTGCATACGGACAAAGTCTGTCTACATTTTATTGTTCTTTCTGTTTGTGGCGGTTTTTAATGGGTGGAAATATTTTCACAGGATACCCACCGCCAAGGCCAACCGTACCTTGAACCACAGCAGAATTATGGGTAACTTTTCAGGATCTAGTCGGAAATATGGCTTGTTGCCATTCATATGAAAGCTCTCAGTGAGAGCTTTCCGATGAATGGCAACAGGCCATATTTCCGACTAAATCCTGAAAAGTTACCCATAATTCTGCTGTGGTTAAGAAGTCGACTACTTAGAGCATTACTGTACACATAGTATTTTCATGAGGCCTATGTTATGAAGGGATAGGATCTAGACCATGAAATTTCATCTTGTTTGAGTCTTCCAGAAGTATTCGAGGATTTTCTGTTTTTGAAATCCCGCCAAGTGACCGAATTTTAGAGGTAATTTATATGCTGCTGTTCTGAGCTTCATACGTTTATCGATAAATTAGCTGGCACATTCTTCAAAGATTTTGACTGACAGTAGTCATAAAACTGGGTTCTCATGGAGGACACTCCCTGTACGATTCAACCATATACATGTGCTCCAGATGCTGAATTGTGGAATATCTGGTAGACCTGTTGGTCAGGGGATTCCCTTCAACAGCCTTTATCATGGTTATAAGCCAATGACACAGCTACGAAATTTCAGAACGATGCCAAGCGAGTTCATGAAACAATTTTATGCATGGATTCTGCCATAAGTGGTCTATTATTCAGGACATACACGTAGACTTGCGACAGACTTACAGATAATACAAACGCAGCAGAATTTCAATCCATTGGTGAGGAATGTTGTGATATAAAAAGTTCAACACCGTTTTGTGAACTTATTAACTGATTATTTCCTTTGGGAACTATACACGCAAATGAGTATAAACTAAAGAAAAGGTTAATGCCATAATAAATCATATAGTAAACTCAAATTGGAAATAAACAGATCGCAATGTGAATTCGACCACTTGTATCCTCGGTTCTTAGTCTTGGCACCACATACGTCCCTAAAATACGACAGCACCAAGTATTATATGTGACCCGCCATAACAAATCCAGTCGTAAGTCGGGATTTTTTTTACCCTGTGCCAATGCATTCTCTTATATATGCGAGTCGACCATTGGTCGCCTCGCATATATAAGAGAATGCATTGGCCTAACAATTTTTTATCATTTTTTTTAAATAAATGTTTCTTACAATTTTTAGGACATAAAATAAAAAACATCCATCACCCTGCAGGGAGCCCCACACATATATAGAAGCATATAGAAGAGTGTCGTCTGCTCGTCTTTGTCTGGGGCTCTGTATGGGTGAAATTATAAAATTGTTAAAGAATACAAGAAAAAATTATTAAAATTGTAAAAAATTGTTAGGCCAATGCATTCTCTTATATATGCGAGGCGACCTATGGTCGACTCGCATATATAAGAGAATGCATTGGCACAGGGTAAAAAAAATCCCGACTTACGACTGGATTTGATATGGCGGGTCACATATGTGTTGTGCATTATGAATATTACCATCAAATTGTAGTTGCAATTCTGTTTGGCTGAATGGTTGACCCTTCTCGTTTTTTACGACCAGTCTCATAAATAGGGTTGGATTTGTTATTGTGCAGACGACGTTTCTTGATGCCATAAATTCCTGTTTATTCATAGTATATATATCGACGACATTTTTATCGTTCGCCGATGTACACCAGACAACATTACACATCGGCGGGAAAAGGATGGCTTAGTCTGGTTTGTTGGAACCTACATGTATCCGATTGTATCGTCTTTTCGGTCCCCAGACCATGTATAATTCGCGACATATCGCGACATTGTCAGCGTGTGTTAATGGAGTAGTACCGCCCAGAGAGTTATCAAATTAGTTTAACATATGCCGTTAATTGATATGGGATATACATAACTCATTTATCACAGGTGAACTTGTGAAATTTTGGGCGTCCGACCAAAATTCAGAGCTTGATAAAACTGCCTCTTTCGCAAGTCGATATCTGACAATCAGGACCTCTCACAATGGTCTAAAATGATCTCATTATCTCATGTTATATAACACGTACATATATTAGGTGCATGTTGTTAAACAGGATGGGACATCTTTAATTATCGTCTTCTAACGTAACTGAGGATAAAAATTAAAGATGCATCATCCGAATTAACGCTAGAAAATAACTATTTCCTTGGCTTCGGGGTTCGGGATTCATTGGTTCAAAAATATTTTTTTCGATTCGAGGAACCCACCCATCAAAGCTCAGAGTGATCAGATATCGATTTTTTAAAATCTATAAATTTTCACCACCGACTAATTTTCGCGGCCCAGTAAATGGCCGACGAGAACACGATCTCTGACCAAATTGCGGATGAAGATGGATAACTCTAAAATCAAGTGGCTTTTTTTGTGTCATTTAATTGACAAACCGGCAAAATTTCGTTGAACAAATGTTTTGGGCAATTTTATACTATAGTTGACTGGTTAGCATTATTTTTGGGCATTTAATTGATTCTGATAACTGGAGCGGCATTCTAAAAAAATTGTTGTTGAAATCTGATGATATGGGGACCATCGAATCGGATTAGGTACCTTTAAGGGGCGTTTATTTTTATTACTCTCTTATTTGGTTACATGTAGGATGTTATAGTTCCGCATTGAGTTCCGTTGTGAATTATAATGCGAAACATTTGTTGTAATATTTCTTTATAACGAAGTAGTTTGAGCTCACGCCCACAAAACATTTTATATGTAAATGTAATAATTTGACCTGATCTTCTCTTCGATCTCTTTCCATTGATATCATTTCCCAGACATCTTCTATTACCCGCATATAAACTTCGATGGTCATTTAAAGGTATTCAATCCGATCAGACGACCCCTATATCATCAAGATACAACAACAGCAAAAACAACGTTTCTTCAAAATACGCTTCAGTTATCAGAATCGATTTATTGCAACAAAATAATGCTAACCACTGTCAACTATGGTATCAAATTTCCCAAAACTTGTTCTTTATCAACAGTTTGTTCAACAAAATATGGCCGTATTATCACTGAAGTATCACGAACTTTGGCCGTATTATCACTTGATTTTAGAGTTATCCATCTTCATCCGCAATTCTGAACTTGTGTTTCTGGGCCACATTTAATTGCACATCTCGAGAAATAACAAACTTCAAAAATCGATATCTGATCACTCTGCGCTTTGATGGTGCATGGGTTCCTCGACTCAAATCAAATATTTTTTACACCCGAAGCCAAAGAAATAGTAATTTAGGAGCGTTAATTCTTATTGAGTGCCTTTAAATGACGGGCACAGAGATTGAGAAGGGCAAAAAAATACGGTGCTGTCTCCGTTTACATATTTTAATAAGTTTGAATGAAATTCAATAATTTTATGGAGTAAAATGTCGTTTGATATTGTGTGTGTATGATCCAACTCACCGTTCAATTAGAATGACTCCAAAAAAACTAAATATTTCCTGCTGCAAATATGTTGCCAATACTCGAATTGTCTCACAGTGATGATATGTTCTCGGTTACCGATACACTCACGTTCAACATTCGGTCAATGTGTCCATGACATATATATATGCGTCGTCAATATTATGACATTACTCTTCCCAACATGGCCCCAAGCACGAAATTTACTCTCTCCATTGCGACATTTCTCTGGTTTTGGTTTTTCAATTGCGAAAAATCGTTGAACTGGAAATGTAACCATTCGCATGTGGTAACGATCATACGAAATAAGACCGGGGCGAAAGGTGAAGTCAGGAAATGTGATATTTGTCGAATTAGTGATAAAACGCTCGAATTCCCACATGTAGCCATTGCACGGTGAAACACCTGCGGCAAACATCGAATTTGAACCAACTGAACTTTGAGCAATAAGTCAGACGTTTCATGTAAAAAGTGCAATGATTTGAAACCAGGTGCTAATTTTATTATCTAAATTACTAGAGTGTCACATCAATGATTTAACAGACACTGAGTGTTTTTGTTTTTTTTTGTACTAAGTCACCTGTTACCGGAAATGTACATTCTGGCTACACGCAGTTCCATGTACCTTATAGATACCTATATAACATTACTAATGAAATAGCTGAGAAGTAAGTAGTCAGGAAAATGCAGAAATACACGTATGATAATATACTATAAATCTAAACGCACTTTATCCCTTAGGGGTACACGAATACTAATGGTCAAGTATACAGTATATATCTAGCATTATTTCGGAACATGCATGTAATTGAAATCAGGTCAATATACCCTGGGACAAAATGTGTAAAGGAAATACGGACAGCATAATTAAGAGCAACTCGTAATTAACTGCAAACCGTAAGTCACCTGCATCGGAATAATTTGTTATATTATACTTACTTACCAAAATAGCATACACTGCTTACACATTTAGTGTGCTCCGAGAAAGAAACGTTCGACACAATCGACACAAAATTTATATTTTTCCAAATTAAAACAGATTAAAACTGTTTTAATCAGTATTCCAATGCGGACATATATTCCAATATTCCAAACTTGATATGTATCCATTGACAAACGAATGAAACAGCCCAATTGTACATACTACGTGCGGCCTCAGATTACACTTTTAGTTTGTCCGGTTTCGAGGTGCCGCGTAAATAATATACTAAATCCGGTGTGGTATTCAAGATGTTGACCATGGGACCATATGTCGCGGTAGATTCCTATCACAAAACCTTATACTTATGTACATGTATAAGAAATGAATAGCGTGAATTTTCAGGCCCTGCAGTGCGTGTATACATTCTGCAAAGAAATAACGTCCATTACTGAACAACAAACAGAGAATATCTACAGTTTTTCTCATGAGTGTCTGGAAAGAAATATAATATTTTCACTCGCGGCTGCAAACTTACATGTGGTAGTAGCGACTATTGTGTTGTGTTTTATGTTCTACTTTGATCTCCAACATACATGTATCTATATGATATGGTTGTTTTAAGTGAGTCCTAATTTCGCTTTAACATATAACAGTTCGCTTTAACCATTTCAATATAGTCCCACGAGAGATATGGAGTGAATGAGGAAGTGAGAGAAAGAAAGATATAGAGCGGGAAAGAGAAGCAAGAGAAGATATAGAGAGATGGAGAGGAAGAGAGAAGAGAAGAGGAGAGAAGAGAGAGCGCGAGAGAGAGAGAGAGAGAGAGAGAGAGAGAGAGAGAGAGAGAGAGAGAGAGAGAGAGAGAGAGAGAGAGAGAGAGAGAGAGAGACTTGCATACATGCATTATACTTACTCTTTTATCGAGAATTACTTCCGATATCCACAATGATCACACAACGCACTAAATTAATGAAATGTTACTTTACATCTGGGAGTTGGTTTACCAAGTGACAAATCTGAGACACAAACACATTAAAACATTGAACATGCATATGAAATACGAGTCACCTTGCAATCATTACTCAGATTATTCATATATTGGTGTGATTTCGGGTTCAATGTAAACATAGCTGTGTGGTCAAGTGTCTAAAGTACACCAAGGTTCGGCAGATCGGGAAATATTCGAACCCTCAGGAGGGCAATAAATGATGTAGTATGTTTGTTTGCCAAACAAAATTCTATTAGCATGCAAACAAGCTCGGAATGTGAAATCTCGTCGATATACGGTATCCTGTCCACATTAACGGGATTAACATTAGGACGGTTATATTAGCGTGGACGTTGGGTATATTCAGGAATGCACTTATAAGACTAAAAGAGAATTGTTACGGACATATATATTCATGGGGTCCGGGATAAAAGTACGGGATGGTTAGGACAGACATCATAATCGGAGGACAAAAATCCATCACATGGAAACTTTACATCCGTCCTTGGCTGGAATTTTCAGATAGATGGAACGTTTGGGGTATCAGTAAATTACAATAGGAGCGAGGGTGCAAATGCTGTTTCCCAGAGTTTGTAATCGTCCCCAGAAAACAAATTGGGGGACTATAATATAGAACTCACCGGGGTCCTTCCGTCTCATATGGTTTCCGGATGATATCTTCAGTAATAATCAATGAAATTTAACAATATTTGGTATGTGGTCGTATTAGTTAGGGACACAGCTCAAGTTCGAATATGGATGAGGTCTGCCAATTTTTACCTGAGTTATGGCCCTTGTCAACATATCATTTGCAGACTATTTTGGTTTCCTGATGATAACGTTAGTTGTAGTTATCTGATTTTGTACAGGTGGATTACCCACATATAAGCACATGTCAAGTACGAATATGGGATGCGGTCTGCCCATTTTTACCAGAGCTATATGGTCATTGTCGACATAGAATTTGACGACTATTCATTAATAAGAAAAAAATAATGACACCTTATTCGAGGACGTAGCTCTGTCTTTTATTTTGGTCTTCAAGATGAGGGATGGAAGAATTAGTGAATGGCAGTGGCGGGTCTCAACCAAACTTCCCAATGTAAATTTCGCATTTACACTGAAGAATTGGGAAAAGGGCACGAGCCACTGCTACGCCACCCACGCACAGGAGCGGTAAAGTTGGAACTTGAAAGATTGAAACTCCAGACGAAGACGTTCTACCCACGTCCATGAACTAACCTAGATCATGTCAAGAATCTCTACTATAGCTCTACTACATATTCCACCAGTACAAAACCTGAGAAATTTTTAATGTTCTGACAGGGATCTTCATAACAATGAACAAACAAGACAAGGAATATAGTTCTTAGTTAATACTTGTTCCTCATAAATATACTATACATTACATTAATCTGGAAAAAGTCCATGATTGTAAGCGCTGGAAATCCAAACAGGCGTTGGCGGTGGGTATGCTGTTAAAATATTCAGCTCCGTCAAAAACCGCCATAAACAGAAAGAATAGTAAAATATAGACAGACTGTTCTTATACCAATCAGAAATATGGCATAAACAGTATGTTATTGTCAAATGTTTTTCCTTTGTTATGTAAACAAAAGCAAAAAAAACGTTACGGAACCTGGCTTTTGTTTAGATCCGGATATGGTAAACATAAAGAGCGTTATTCGTTACTGTTTTCCTGATATGGAAATAATAAAGAGCGTTTATATCATTTGTGTGTGATTAACCAATAGAATTGCGCTGTGTTATGTAAACAGAAGCAAAATTTATGTAATACGAGCAGGTTCTTGTTCACGTACATCATCGTACGTCTTGACGACAATATACTATTTACCCGCTGATTATGTTTGGCATATGAACAAAACTCTATATATTTTAATATTCCTTCTGTTGATGGCGATTATGAATATTTCTGCAACGAACGCCGCCCGTTGGCCTTGGCGGTGGGTATCCTGTGAAAATATTTCCACCCGTCAAAAACCCCCACAAACAGAAAGAACAACAAAATGTAGACAGACTTTGTCCGTATACAAATAAGAAATATCGCATAAACAGTATGTTATTGTCATATCTTTGACCATTGTTATGTAAACAAAAGCATATAAAGTAACTTTTCTGGTGTTTGTTGATATTATGATGGTAAACATAAACAGCGTTATTTGTTGCTGAATTCCTGATATGGAACTAATAAAGAGCGTTTATGCCATTTGTGTGTGATTAGCCAGCAGCATTGTGCTGTCTTCTGTAACACAATCAGGCTCTTGCTTAGGTAAAATATAGTAAATCTTTATGATAACATGCTGTTTACGCGATGGTCATGGTATATATAACGAAACTGTATGCGTTTTAATGTTTTTCTGTTTGCGGTGATTGGAACAAATATGAATATTTTCGACAACTAAGGCCTCACGTGCCTTTAAATGTTGTACGAACTTCCCTGTAATAAGTTCACATGTGGAATATAATCTCTACACATGCATATGTAGCAAAGAGTAGAGATTCATTACATGATCTAGAACTAACAACGAAAGCTTCCCGGTTGTGGCAACGACCCACACGAATATTTTATTGTTCGTAAAAATAGAAATAGTAAAATAATCATTTGGATCAAGGAGGGATGTATACATAATATATAACACGTCGAGTTTGTGGGCGTTCCAAAATAAGCGAGTGAAACCAAAGAAGATTAACTTCAAAAGCTTAAACAATATCGCCATTGATGAAACGCCAAGCCGATAAATATATGCTATAATACTATAAGCTGTTTTCATTGAAGAGATTTTACTTTTTGAACTCGAGTTTTCTTCGCATCATGAAGTTTGAATGAGAATCGTTTGGTTGAAAGCCAATTCGGGTACCCTTCGCGTGAGACCGTGGCTAGACGAAGACAAATAAAGATCTAGCCCAGTGTGGTATATACAGTACACTACCCCATACACAAGAGAAGCTACCCGACAAAGTAAGTCGGTGCGAGCATAGCCGTACGAGCGGCATAATTATGTGGGGGTGGGGTTATCTGGGGGGGGGGGGGGGTGGGGGCTGAGACTTTTTACCCGATTTCTGTAAATGATATACCCATGGCTGTAATACAGTTTTTAGTAGAATATACCTTGTATATACACATGCATACATATAATAACATTGATTCAAATTAACATGAAATGTATAATTCGGGAAGAAATGTGAAAAAGACAATAATTTTCCACAATTTCCCCCTGAAATACCATTCAATTTGCCCCAAAATATCTACAATTTGATCGAATTTTGACCTTTAAAAACACTTGGGGGGGGGCTGCTCCAGTATAATTCAACATTGCAGCAAAACACATAGCTTTCCGACCGATAAATGGCAACAAGCCATATCTCTGGCTGGCGCGTGTTTATCACGCACTCTTATATATGTGCACTATATGTTATCCCTTCATCTCGCCTACACACCACCAACCCTCCAACAACGTATACATGTACTGTTAACACCATGCATATACTAAAGCCATCATACTATTCATAGTATGCACCCTCCCTTCATGACAAATTTATTGCATTCCATTACTCTTGTGTGATAATATTTAAAGGGATATCCGAATTGTTGATGTGTTTCATATGCAGCATTCATGTAGATATGGCCGATTACTCTGTTATATATTATGCTCTGGATTTGGGGTCTAACGCTGCACCCGAGCCAGGTTTGCGCACGCCTGGCTCCACTAGGAATATATACGGAGCGCAAACTCACTAACCTGTGTATACCCGAAATCGATGGTCAGAACTTAACGATATACAAGTATTCCTTTAGTGGATGTGTGGACCCACAAGCATGAAGTGCATATGTTGCATACATGGGGAAGTACGAGATCTCAGCCGACGGCATATGGTCCGCACATCTATCAAGAATGCTAAAATCAACATTATATATAAGGATTAACTGTCATGTGGACTGTTTTTATGGAGATGTAACCGTGAGGTAAGTGGTCATAACTTGTGTAAAACCCGAAGATTTTACACAAGTTATGACCACTTACCTCACGGTTACATCTCCATAAAACAGTCCACATGACAGTTAATCCTTATATTTATATACATTTAGCGAAAAAGCCACTTTTGTAAATGTATTTAAATCGAAAGGTGTATCGTAACAAAACAAGCCAAAAATATCCCATAGCACCCTTGGCAAAAGTTAACAGGAACTATACATGTAAATATGGTCATGCACCAACAAACTTATGTTCGGCTTGTATTAATTTGCAACTAGAACATACTAAACTTATCAAGCTATAAGATCGGTGATTTCCAATTGAAACAATAATCCTGTGCGGTCTCAACCAATATAACAAAAAGGACGGAATGTTCATCTCCAGGTTAAACCTCAGTGTTTAACCCTGGTTTAACCTATATTGACGGTCCAGCCAAACTGGGGCTAACTGCATGGGCGTTTGTTGTCGTTTAGTTGCTGTCTGGCTCGTGAGATCAGTATGCAATCAAACTACCCAGTTACCGGGCGGACCAAAAAACAGGTCGGTAGAATGAATATTGGCCGACCCTCAATTAACACGCACACGCGTATAACAACCCTCGTGTGAGAATGAATCAATTGTGACATAACACCAAGCCGCCGCTCTCACCTTATATACACACCGTCACTCGATATTATATAAAGCTCCCCCGTGGAAACTGCGGTCCAATTTCAATTACTTCAAGTGTATTGTCTCATAAATCATAAAAATTGACATTTTAATAGACAACATTAATTAACGTATATACATGCAATTTGCATATTGCACGACATATGCGTACATTTATGGTCTTAGCATTCATTCATTCCACGGTCGTTGGCAGTTGTGAGCAAACAATAGCTACACACATTACTTGGAGACCACAACAATGCATACAGCTGATATATATATATACCCTCAACTAATATAATACGTTATAACACACGAACGCCCACAAACCCTTCCATACCGCATCACCAGGCCTCATGTGAGAGCACACCCTTACCCATCACACCCCCTGTGGAGCGGGGCCGATCGGACACATGTATCCCGACACGCCGCAGTAGAGTCGATTCTTTATCGCAGGTCCACCCTCCCTAAATCGGGTTTAGCTGGACCATCGATTATATTGTTTAGTTGCCAGTTTAAATGTACTCAATCCGATCAGACGGTCCCCATACCATCAAGATTCAACAACAACAACAACAACAACAACAACAACATTTCTCGAAAATACGCTTTAGTTATCAGAATCGATTTATTGCAACAAAATAATGCTAACCACTGTCAACTATGGTATCAAATTTCCCAAAACTTGTTATTTATCAACATTTTGTTTAACAAAATATGGCCGTATTATCACTAAAATATCCCGAAATTTGACCGTATTACCACTTGATTTTAGAGTTATCCATCTTCATCCGCAATTTTGTCCGACACCCTCCGTTTGACCACGTGTTTCTGGGCCACATATTATTACACAACTCGAGAAATAAAAAACTTCAGAAATCGATATCTGATCACTCTGAGCTTTGATGGGTGGGTTCCTCGACTCGAATCACATATTTGTTTACCCCCGAAGCTAAAGAAATAGTAATTTAGGAGCGTCTGATCGGATTTAGTACCTTTAAGGTCATAAAACGCAAAAAAAAATATCACAATTTACAAAATAACTTATCCTGAAACGGTATGAGCATTCCTCGATTATACATGTCCCATCAAAATATGCTCGTTATCGTAATTATCGATTTTCACCCTCGATAAACGCGGTGTTACGATTATTTTTAGCTTGACGATATAGAGACACCACTGTTTAAACCTGGACTTGTTAGACCGAAGATGAAGAATGTGTCACTTAGACATGTTGTCTCAGGTTTAAAGAACTTTAGCTGTCAAATGGCGGTTTAAACATACAGTGGTTTACGTAAACCAGGTTTAAACCAGAGATGAAGAATCCGGCCAATATAAGGAATATGTCAACTGAGACGGGGATAAACCCCAAACCAACAACGAACGGTTACGAACCACTACTATACATTAGAACCTTGTTCATGAATCAATCAGCAATCACGTATATAAGGTGGATTTAATACTCACAATGCAGAGAACGGTTCGAACCACTACTACATTAGAACCTTGTTCAGCGACCAATCATCAATTTACATACGGTGAATTTAATACTCACAATGCAGAGAACGAAATATGTTTATGTCCAAAAAAAAATCAGAAAGTTGTAATCTGTGTCAACGTGAACTTAAAAACCCAGAGATAATCCAATATGCATGGACCGATGAAGTAACAAACGTCGTTAGAATACTTCAAATTCTAAATTGTAATTCCTTGTCTAAGTGCTTGACAAATGCACATTTCACCAGCGAACTATTCGCCAGCTCTATTAACAGGGCACAATTAAGCTGCAACTGATGTCAAGCGATAAAACAAACTGATTTACGGTGGCTTATAACGCATAGTCGCATTTAGCACTTAGATTTTCCCCTTTAATAAAATGGCAGGTACATAGCCAACGAGATGCTCTTTGAAGTATAAGATATAAGCGTTATGGAATCAACAGGTACAGTGCGCTCTATATATACAAGATAGGTCGCCTTTATGTTGAGATCTCTTTTGATAGTATTTGATTTAATCGGTTGTTAACGCAATAAGAAGCACGAAGATAGAGTTTTATTTTGAAGAGATTTCGAAATTACTCTGTTCTTTTATTGTTGGAGAATTGCCGGCTGCTTGAACATCTGTAGAATGTAAGCTTGGGATTCGATGATATCTGACATCTTGTTTCCAGGGAACACATGATTACATGATCGGGTGAAACTTCCGCTTCTTTCGGGCGAATCCATTTAATTCAGGAGTACTGAACGGACAAGGTCTATATTTGAATCTTCAAGTTACATCTACGTAATTTGGAAGGAAGTATATAAAATATGTCTTGCCACGGGGCGTTAAACTATTAGTAGAACAACCCTCCCTCGAACAGAGACGTTCTACCACGTCCCGATTATCCAACAATTAACACCTTTCGCAAAATGAACTACTTTGATAAGACTTACGAATAGCTAAACTAGTATAGTCTTAATTTTGTTCAGACATTTCGCAGAATTTACGATTATACCTGTCCATTCAAACTTCTCTCCTCTCCCAGTAAGGTGATATAGTTCGGTTACAGTGATTATTTTGTACTTAATTTGTTGCTATCAGGTCATTGAGAGCGGTATAGGTTCGATGATTGCATGCAAAGCTTGCGTGCCCATTATTGGCTTCTGGGACGGTAATCGTAACTACATGTACGGAAATGACAAAACGACAACTGATAGAAAGAACACAAATTTTGGTGACGTAGTACCCTATTTGTTATTCTTATCATTATAGTAGTTCATTAAAGCGGTGTCAAATTATCGCAAAGTTATACACATGTAGACTCGTCAATCCAAAGCATGTGCGCATACATGTCGCAAAGGGCTGCACGAGAGAGTGGTCCATTGAACTAAACATATAATAATCTTTGTTCCGAATCCTCATATTTGCACAACAACTGAAGTACGCGAATGACCGTTAAGTGATACTGAATTTACATATATCGGTCAATTATATTTACATAGTCATACAGTCGTGTCAAACGCAATGCGGATGGTATCATAAAATGTACTTTCCTGCAGATTTACAAGCATTTTCCAGATGGCGATTCTGATGCCTATACATGTTAAGATACAGACGAGTTGCGATTCAAACGATGCTACAATTTAAATGTCGAAGTAAAATTCTATTATATATACTTACGCGTCTTTTCCATCTGAAATTCGCAATATATTCCATGTTAAATTGTTAACCCGATATGAACTTCACCCGCTGAGTACTCCTTTGTTATGGATACAGCGACCTATTTCAACAGTCGTTTGTGATATGATGGGAATTCTTCCACCAAGTGAATGGGTAAAATTCATCGTTAGGAATGTGACAAGGTCGACGAAGCATATACCCGAAGTTCGTAGGATTCTTACACGAGCTCCATGATATGATAGCTTGACTGTGATAATGCGACAGTTCGTAATTAGCGACGGGCACGTGTCATCTCATAAAGCAAGGTATACCTGTCGTCAAATTATAAACTATGCCATTAGGAAATAGTTGTACCACTATAAGTGGTCACATGGAGTAGAAATGGTGCCCCATATATATAGTACACGACATTTAAATGTTCTGCATGTGCGCCATTTAACGTGCATGATAACGCTATTAACCGAGACTTGTTCGGCAATACTTTTTCACTGATGTCGGAAGGTTTCTAGAAGAACACTGTCGCCAGCTGTCGCTAGATTTAAATGGTTGAAGACGCATGGCTCATTTGAACCTCCAAATTATGTCTACCTCATTTGGAAAGCAGGATAACAAAGGGCGAAAAATGCACAGAAGTGAGACATAAGCTCTTTAATTCTACTAAATCCGGAATAGACTAATATGTGACCCGCCATATCAAATCCAGTTGTAAGTCGGGATTTTTTTTACCCTGTGCCAATGCATTCTCTTATATATGCGAGTCGACCATATGTCGCCTCGCATATATAAGAGAATGCATTGCATGGCCTAACAATTTTTTATCATTTTTTTTAAAGGCACGTGAGGCCTTAGTTGTCGAAAATATTCATATTTGTTCCAATCACCGTAAACAGAAAAACATTAAAACGCATACAGTTTCGTTCATATATACCATGACCATCGCGTAAACAGCATGTTATCATAAAGATTTACTATATTTTACCTAAGCAAGAGCCTGATTGTGTTACAGAAGACAGCACAATGCTGCTGGATAATCACACACAAATGGCATAAACGCTCTTTATTCGTTCCATATCAGGAATTGACCAACAAAGAACGCTCTTTATGTTTACCATCATAATATAAACAAACACCAGAAAAGTTACTTTATATGCTTTTGTTTACATAACAATGGTCAAAGATATGACAATAACATACTGTTTATGCGATATTTCTTATTTGTATACGGACAAAGTCTGTCTACATTTTGTTGTTCTTTCTGTTTGTGGGGGTTTTTGATGGCTGGAAATATTTTCACAGGATATCCACCGCCAAGGCCAACCGTACCTTTAAATAAATGTTTCTTACAATAATTTTTAGGACATAAAATAAAAAAACATCCATTACCCTGCAGGGAGCCTCACACATATATAGAAGCATATAGAAGAGTGTCGTCTGCTCATATTTGTCTGGGGCTCTGTATGGGTGAAATTATAAAATTGTTAAAGAATACAAGAAATAATTATTAAAATTGTAAAAAATTGTTAGGCCAATGCATTCTCTTATATATGCGAGGCGAGCTATGGTCGACTCGCATATATAAGAGAATGCATTGGCACATGATTTGATATGGCGGGTCACATATAACAAGAAACGCACTTTGCTCTTCCATGTCGAACGATTTATTTTTCTAAAGTCTTTAAACGGACATGGCTCATTAAAACTTCCAAATATTGTCAACGTAATTTTGAAGGAGATATATCTTATGTTGATAAATACATGAAATAGTGTTACACGGCTTTCATAATTATTCTCTGAAAAATAATTTCACAGCAATATTCCAGCGGTTTAAAATATTTCGCACATAATGAAACAAACGCTCTTTATATTTCTACCATATCAGAGTCCATATAAGAACATTTAGCTTTGTTATCGCCTGCACGTATGTCGGTCCCTCCAACCGGACCGCGGTGTAACAAAAGCGAGAATATTATGTTGTTGGTCCGTCCATCCGTCTGTTCGCTTAATTCTGGTTCCGCCCGCTAATTTTCACCAGAATTGTGGCCCTTTGATGAAATTACTACGGGCGTATTTGCCACACCCTAGTTCTAAATTCTTCAACCTGAACTTAAACCGGACCGGGATGAAACAATGGCGAGTATTATTTGAGGCTTCAGACAATTAAGCATGCAAGTCCGATATTTGTATCAACCCATATACCCTGTGCCAATGCATTCTCTTATATATGCGAGTCGACCATATGTCGCCTCGCATATATAAGAGAATGCATTGGCCTAACAAGTTTTCATCATTTGTTATTATCTTTTACATTTTTTTTTACAATTTTAATAATTTTTTCTTATATTCTACTCTCTTTCAGTACCACCAGACTTATTTTGTAGGTTTAGTGCCAGGGAATCTTACGTTTTTCATGGGCATCAAAATTATTACTATGAATACTTGGTGATAGTTTTGAGTTATAACATGCCCCTAAGGTTTTAACCAGGTTTAACTAAGGTTTTTTTTCTTCTTTTTAATTTTTTTTAGGGCCGATTTTACAGACCGTAAATTAGGGCCGATGAGATCGGCCCCTGGCACTGAAAGGGTTAAAGACATATTACGGACCTGTTCGAGTCCACGAAACTGATAAGTTAGTACTCAGGCGTTATGCCAACCTGGGAAATGTAGCATATTCCACTAACGTGGCCGAAAATCTCAAAGAAATCGACAACACCATCCCATAGAAAACATCGACAGAACATCGCTCAATTGCAAATATTTACATCTCGATTCGGGACGCAACTATAACATATATCAGTTTAAATCGAGCGCGGCACTTTAAAAAATTGCATCGATAAACAACACATATATACTTAAAGGTACGGTTGGCCTTGGCGGTGGGTATCCTGTGAAAATATTTGCACCCATCAAAAACCGCCACAAACAGAAAGAACATCAAAATGTAGACATACTTTGTCCGTATACAAATAAGAAATATCGCATAAACAGTATGTTATTGTCATTTGTTTGACCATTGTTATGTAAACAAAAGCATAAAAAGTTACTTTTCTGGTGTTTGTTTATATTATGATGGTAAACATAAAGAGCGTTCTTTGTTGCTGAATTCCTGATATGGAACTAATAAAGAGCGTTTATATCATTTGTGTGTGCTTAGCCAGTGACACTGTGCTGTCTTCTGTAACACAATCAGGCTCTTGCTTATGTAAAATATAGTAAGTCTGTATGATAGCATGCTGTTTACGCGATGGTGATGGTAAATATGAACGAAACTGTATGCGTTTTAATGTTTGTCTGTTTACGGTGTTTGGAACAAATATGAATATTTTCGACAACTAAGGCCAACCGTGCCTTTAAAAAGGGAGTTTATTTTTTATATACCTCCTCACTTCTAACGGCCATAATTCACAAACACCTGAACCGATTCTTAAAATTCCAACATCCATTGATCGAGTAAAATCCAGGAAAAACTTCGAAAACAGACGCTGAACATAAAATCACCGGCTAATGTGTCCCTCATTAGCACTGGATAAAATATATCGTCCATTTCAAAGTAAATAATTATTATTGATAAAAACCCACCTTTTGAATAAAATAATCTTCATGTAAGCAGCCCCCATACATGCTGCTCATGTATCGATATATATAACGTTAATCTCCCCAAATCAATCGCATATTTGAATCCAAGTAGCCACGACACGCCCCTGTGGTTCACATCACTTTAAATTGTTAATCCAAATGTCAAAACGAAGGGAAACGTCCAAGGAATAAACGATTGTTGTCGATAAATAAATTTTTCTCACATTATTGTAAGCTTCTGATTACACGTTTGGGAATATATATTCGTATATATAGTGCTTACTTTCATAAGAAACTTGATTTGGTCCTATTTTCTTTCTTCGTGGGCAGTTAAGTTTACGTAACAGTAACAAATGCACCCGTTTGGAGAGAAACAGAAAGAATGCTGTTTGCTTTCCGCATAATTACCAATGAAAACTTTATCGACTATTATGTCGAGTTACGGTAGGGGTGTGTTAATATTTGTCCAGCGCATTCTCGATGCCATATCAAAGTTGCGTAACATGAATGGCGAATTCCAGCTATCAATTCAGACGGATAATAACACGTAACTGTGTAATTCCTTCAATAATTCAACATTTACGCCGCAAATAAACTTAGTAATTGCACGCATGTGTTGTGTCGCGAACAAAGCAAGGTTGAAAATAGTATTTAAACGGACATGGCTCATTCGGACCTCCAAATTTTTGTCTACGTAATTTGGAGCGACGGATACGATGGGTCGACAATTAAACGACCTATTGATACACCGGCTTCATATGCTATGAAAGACACTTGCCAAAGTATCAGCAATTTTCGGCCGTTTTCAACTTTTCGCCAGAAATCAGACAAACGCTCTTTATTGCTACCATATGAGGAACAGACTACCACGAAACGCTCTTTTCTGTTCGATGTCGTGCAAATGGCTGGTTTGTGTTTGGGACTCAAACACCTTGTTCACAATTTTGTATTTTTCATTACCTCAATGCGTCTTTTTGGGTTACAGCATGCTCGTAGAAAGGTAGTTAAGATATTTATCGACCTATTTTGATACCGGAAAAAATTCAAAAGCGAATAATATTATTTGTATTTTGGAGCACAGACCGCCATGTGGCTTTAAATATGCGAAATATAGACGGAAACGACGGGTCTGTAAGGGTACATTCATACATTCGGAAATTTTCCAGTCATTCTTTGCAGACATTTCGGTATAGAAAGCTACAATGTGACAGAAATCGAATGAAAAAATGCTTATAAAATGTATCTGTATCACACAAACTACATAAGAAAACGGAGAAGTAAAAACTGTGTAGTTCCACTATAGTAGCGATGCTAAGATATTTCTCGTGAAAATAAACACAATATATACGGGTTCTTTCACATAGAACTAGTCCCATATAGGGCTGATTTACATTTAGGCCCATATAGAGCGTATTTGAGTTTTCAAATATATATGTAAACTATGAGCTTATTTCGCGCAATTATAAAGTACTGTGCTTAAAGGCACGGTTGGCCTTAGTTGTCGAAAATATTCATATTTGTTCCAAACACCGTAAACAGACAAACATTAAAACGCATACTGTTTCGTTCATATATACCATGACCATCGCGTAAACAGCATGCTATCATAAAGACTTACTATATTTTACATAAGCAAGAGCCTGATTGTGTTACAGAAGACAGCACAGTGTCACTGGCTAATCACACACAAATGATATAAACGCTCTTTATTAGTTCCATATCAGGAATTCAGCAACAAAGAACGCTCTTTATGTTTACCATCATAATATAAACAAACACCAGAAAAGTAACTTTTTATGCTTTTGTTTACATAACAATGGTCAAACAAATGACAATAACATACTGTTTATGCGATATTTCTTATTTGTATACGGACAAAGTCTGTCTACATTTTGATGTTCTTTCTGTTTGTGGCGGTTTTTGATGGGTGGAAATATTTTCACAGGATACCATCCGCCAAGGCCAACCGTACCTTTAATTGCTGGAGAAAAGACTAAATATGCATAATATTATATGTTTTATGAACGCTCTTTATCATCGGTAATCTTTTGAACGCACAATAATTTTGTTCGAGTATTTCCTACCCCATTTTATTTATTTCAAGGACTTCTAATTGTTGGGAGATGTGCTTACAATAAGCTGTAACAACTTGTGCTCCAAAATCCCTATTGATCATATTATGTTCTGGAACTCTTGTAATCTGTTATTGTGTATATGTGGAGCGACCAATAAACAACCTTTTCTCCTGAAAATAAGCTCATATTGAACTTATTTCAAAAAACAAAATAATCCCATATCGGCATCATTTGAACCTGAATTACGCTCTATATGAACCTAAATCGACTTACCAGATGTAGGCTCTTTATAATGTGTTTCACTATGGCCCACTCCATTAAACGGAATAACGGGGTAAGTCCACAATGGGCTTTTTTTCCAGAATCAAATAAGTCCAATATGAACACGTGTGAACATTTAGATCCAATATAAACATATTTACACGAGGATAAGTTGGCAATAACATATATTCAAACAAATCAAATCTTTTGAGTTTCTGGGCACCTAACCAAAAATTAACCCTTTCATGACGGGGACTGCACTGGTTCAGCATTAAAGATAATGTGCCAGTGCATTCTCTTATATATGAGAGTCTCACATAGGGAGCCTCGCACATATAAGAGAATACACTGGCTTACAATGTCAAGGTAAATATTCTTATATATGCGAGACTCCTAATCGGAGACTTAAATATATAAGAGAATGCATTGGCACAGGGTTTTTGCAAAAGTTCAGGAAGCCTCAGTCATGGAAGGGAAAAACTTTCAAAACTGTCTCTGTTTAATTTATAAGTCGATATCAGAGCATCAAACCCTCTCAATCGATAGACTCATGTGTGACCCGCCATACCAAATTCAGTCGTAAGTCGGGATTTTTTTTACCCTGTGCCAATGCATTCTCTTATATATGCGAGTCGACCATAGGTAGCCTCGCATATATAAGAGAATGCATTGGCCTAACAATTTTTTACAATTTTAATAATTTGTTCTTGTATTCTTTAACAATTTTATAATTTCACCCATACAGAGCCCCAGACAAACATGAGCAGACGACACTCTTCTATATGCTTCTATATATGTGTGGGGCTCCCTGCAGGGTAATGGATGTTTTTTTATTTTATGTCCTAAACATTGTAAGAAACATTTATTTAAAAAAAATGATAAAAAATTGTTAGGCCAATGCATTTTCTTATATATGCGAGGCGACATATGGTCGACTCGCATATATAAGAGAATGCATTGGCACAGGGTAAACAAAATCCCGACTTACGACTGGATTTGATATGGCGGGTCTCATATGGTCGATCTCATTATTTTTGTTTTTGGGATAGAAAATGTACCAGTATTATTACATGGTGTCAGTTCGATATGTCATCATCAATATGCATACCGAGTGATGCATAAGCCGTATATTAGCCGGGGATTAATTATTTCTTGTTCTACCAATTAACTGTGTGTAACACGACCGGTAAACATGTTGCTGTATCCAAGCTGTTTTCTATATACTAATTACCGGGATGTAACATGCCCTTAAAGAGGGATTGTACAGTAAATCCGACAATTTATTTGACCATCTACTTTTATACTCAAAAGAAAGTATGCAACAAATGAATGTATTTGAGCCGGCGATGAGTGCAAAATACACTCGTGTGCTGCATGAACGATGTAAACAACATGGTAATTATAATGAAAATGAGTTAATGACTCGAGCCATAAACTCATTTAAATTATAATTACCATGTTGTTTTACATCGTACATGTATTTTCCACTCATACACGGCTCAAATTCGTATATTTGTGGCATATATTCTGTTGAGTATAATGGGAGATGGTCCCATAAATGACCAGATTTAGTGAACAATTTAAATTACACGTTTAGATAATAAGTAATATCATATCGCGTCTAAAAAAACAGCTTGTTTCTGCGTCCAATCCCTACGTCCACCATAAATAATCATGTTAGAGGAACTAAATAATAGAATTACGACCGTTTGGTATATAGGTTTTGATTATACAGGAGGTTGCGTGTATAATTGTAATAAAAACATATTTTCGTGAAGTATAATAACCGGATGATAAGGATAATTTCAGTCAATTATGAGGGGAAATGTTTCTGAATGCAAACAACGAGTTGAGATCTTATGAGGATAACATCCAGCTTATTCATATTTTTATATGTGCTCGCTAAATAGTATATTATCGAAATAACTGCCTCGCGGTGGAACTATGCATGTCGTGGGCATATAGTATACCATGATAAGCAAGAGCTGAGGTATCCCCATGGTACAAATTGAAATATGGGCAGGTCGGAAACCAAATTGTGGGGAAAAAAAGTGATGAACGAACAAATTACTGGACAATTCTAACGAACGACGGACGAACATCCAACATTTTCAGATAAAGAAAGAGGGATAATGAACTACCAATGATAAGAATTACGAATAGCTCATGGTATAGTCGTAACTTTTCCGGGCGGTCCAAAAACCTTTTCCGGGTCCATTTGTGTGAAACTGTACCGTTCAGACTTCTTTCCGATCCCAGTAGGGTGATTATTTTGTACTAAATTATATTGTTATCAGGTCATACATGTACATGTGGCTTATATAGTGCTTTGTGCATCGCAAGATTCTCGTGTTTCACGGCAACGAATGATATGTTTGCCACTATAAGTGATAGAAAATAAGACAACATGGCGATTACAATTTACGGATACAATCTCCGAGTCAACTCCTACATGTACATTGTGGAACAGATAAAAGATCCCGAACTTCTTACTACTTGATGTATTTGAGGGCTTTGTTGAAAACCCGAACCCGTAATCGTAAACTACGGATATGAAAAAACGACTATTAGAAAGAACACAAATTCTAGTGACGTAGTACACTATTCATAATTCTTATCAGTAGAAGTTCATTATGTGAAAGTTATCCGTTAAAGGTACGGTTGGCCTTGGCGGTGGGTATCCTGTGAAAATATTTGCACCCATCAAAAACCGCCACAAACAGAAAGAACATCAAAATGTAGACATACTTTGTCCGTATACAAATAAGAAATATCGCATAAACAGTATGTTATTGTCATTTGTTTGACCATTGTTATGTAAACAAAAGCATAAAAAGTTACTTTTCTGGTGTTTGTTTATATTATGATGGTAAACATAAAGAGCGTTCTTTGTTGCTGAATTCCTGATATGGAACTAATAAAGAGCGTTTATATCATTTGTGTGTGCTTAGCCAGTGACACTGTGCTGTCTTCTGTAACACAATCAGGCTCTTGCTTATGTAAAATATAGTAAGTCTTTATGATAGCATGCTGTTTACGCGATGGTGATGGTAAATATGAACGAAACTGTATGCGTTTTAATGTTTGTCTGTTTACGGTGTTTGGAACAAATATGAATATTTTCGACAACTAAGGCCAACCGTGCCTTTAACAAAATGGGTGGAGGCAATGGCTCAGTATCAGTGCATGTTCATGGCTTCAATTTGTGTGAAAGATCTCATTTGTTATCTAAATGGCCATGCATCAACCGGGTATTGATAATACAGAACGACTTTGCTCCTTCTAAATTATATATACACCTGTCAACATATTTGGTTTTCGCAGTGAATGAGGATATAAGATACATGTAATGATCATGGCTTAGACATACCTGAATACGTGTATGCGTTGGCTGACTCTCCCTTCTCTTTTTAAAGAATTGAAGTTTCGCCTTGATAATCTGGAAAAGATGACCCTTGTCATGTTTCAATGTTCGATCGTGGTTTGAACTCTCACGCCTGGAATGGGAATGACCACTATCTTTCTCGTTGGTATCTAAGAATGGTAAAGATGACGATCTAGCTCTCATCAGAATGACTCTTTCGCTTCCATTTGTGGTTGAATTTCCAGAACACATGGATGGCTGTTCGTTTAAATAGGTTGGGCTTGTGTCAAGATGTGGTATTGACAAGCGATCGACACACGCATCACAGTCTATATGATTGCTATTGAGCTGTTGTGAGCCTGGGTTCGTGCGTGATGTGTGGTCATTAACGAGACAAGGAATTTCGGTGGAAATATTGTTTGCTGTCATTTGTAACACCTGAAGCCAGCCTAATAGTTCGGCCCTGTCCCGAACATCGAAAAATAGGTCTTTTGATGGCGGCTTTGAAATTCGAAAAACGTGCTTATTGTTGTCGATGAATTCTGGACAATAGCTGACGTCACTTTGAGAAACATTCACACAAAACTGAGCATGCGATTCGTCTGTTCTCGACGCGAAGGCAAACAAGCAGCCACCACAAATGACGCAAAATATCCGACTCCACCTATCGCCATTCCGATGCCAAAGGCACCCACTGTGCTTAATATCACATAGGTCCCTCAGTTTGATTTTACTCTTCCTGTATTTCTCTCTAGCGGCTAGCATCCTTTCCTTAATATCCGAAGCCCTACGGACAAGAGTTTTGTGAATGCCGTTATTATTGTCGTTTTCCTGAATAATCGCAGATATTCTGTTTTCAGCGGAAGAATTAACTTCAACATTGTTCGAAGCGTCCATGTCCAAGTCGTTTGTTGAGTTTGACAATTTCTTGCCAAAGTCATATTTTCTGTTGTGGATTTGGTTTTCCATATAGGCAAGCAGCGATACATCTTTGGGTATTAACTCGAGATTCTCCGTATAATCACCTTGATTGTGGCTATCTTCATGGTGGACCCGCAGTGGTGTTGGTTTGGAATCCACACTTAACTTCCTTCTGCGAAGTTTCTGTTTGAATCCGTCAACAGAATCAGGAGTTCCCATAGAAATCCTCCTGTCAACTGCAGCTGTTCCCATAATTTGCGGGCGTTTCATAGAATCGAATGGAGTGCATTTTGGATTTTCTGTGAGAACTCCATCATCACTGACATATGAGAACGAAGCTCCCGAGTCAATGGAATCGTGTCGAGTTCGACAGAAACATGAAGCCCCATCAATGTCTAAACAATCATCTGACGATTCACTAAGCTCATCTTCAATCGTCGATGCGAATTTGAGAACGGAAGTCCATTTTTCAAGTTCTTTCTTGGATTGAACGCTAAAGAAAGATTTTATGTCGGAAGTAGCACACTCGATAATGAATTGATATTTATCGACACCGGAAATGGTTTTGAAATTATCTCCCCCTGAATTGAACACGCCATTAATCTTCGGTGTTGTGAATATCAACGTTCGAATGTTGCAACCTGTGAGGAGTGTTAAATTCTGCGGGGTGTGTGACGTTTTATCTTCAAACGTACAAAAGATGATGTCAGAAACGAAGCCCCACACGCGTTGACCTGTTGCTTGTCCGGTTAACCAGCCCTCGTGATCCGGGATAAGAAGATCGGTAAGATTGTGTCCTTCGGTAGCATAGTGTAATTCGCCGCTAGAGGACCCCACCTCATGTTCCAATTTGTTGATGTCGTCCATGCTTCGGCGTCTCACTTCGGCACGTAGATACTTCCTCAGTCTGATTCTGGTATCTGGGTCATTCTTAATATCTAGCACGGACTGCAATAGAGGAAACGGGTATTTAGTCTAAACCAAGAACCTTCAAATCCGAGCAGAATATCCACATGTTGAATAACTGTGATGATGGAACGTTGTTTTTTTTTATTAAGTGTTCAGGTTGTGGTGTTTGACTAATCCGAGCTATCTGAGCACAACATCTCGATTTTTAAATATTTGAATAATGGTGGCGCTGGTGATTGCAATCAGGGTCCGCGCTGGACCAAAATTTACTTTTGTCAAATAATTTGCCAAATGAAAATATTTTTTGCCAAATTCTATTAGAATTTGCCAATTGTTATCCCTGATATTATCATTTTCTGCAACCTTCATTCAGTTTAATGTTTCGACACTCACGGTTTGAATGGCGTTTGATATCGATAGGAAAGCAGTTAGGTAATAATTATACTCGCATCTATATTGTGGTTTAACATACAACAATAAACCAATCACCGAACAATAAAATCGTAGAAGAGTTGCTTCACCAGAAGGTAACATCACAAGAGGATTAGCTATCACACTAAATATTGGTAATCCCTCCACCCATCAATAATAATGTTGCCAGATTAACTGCATCTTAATGGAGGTGTTATAAAACACCACTAATATAATTATAATGAGGAATTAAAAAGTGACTTTGCCAAAACTTTTGCCAAATGATAATATTTTTTGCCAAATGTGAATTATTTTTGCCATTGGCAAATTTGGCAAGTGGCAGCGCGAACCCCGATTGCAATACGACAGGAATAGCCATCTCAATTGGGCCAGTTTGCAATAACCAATACAGCCATTATTTCAATATTTCAATAATGTTTTTACACATAGTGGATTTTCCTATATTTGCTCAGGTCAGCGAAAATGACAACTTTAAAATAAAATAGCGGTACTTTCTTAACATCGTGGCTTTTCCATATCCACCCACACCATAGCAATTTAGCAGGTCCACTTAACCGATGGTCATATATATAGTTTAACTAGGACATCCATGCTCAATGCTTTGGTGGACAGAAACAGGTGTCGATAAAAAAAAATACCTTTGATTGTTGAATGAATTCTCCTATTCAGTTATAAATGTATACATTGGAACAGTCAATTATTCTTGTGCAGCGTCGTTCGGATACTAGAGCAGACGGCACGCAATGGCGGTGTGGATTCATTTGGGTTGTTCAAAATAGAATAAGGCCCTACAGTATAGACTCAGGTATAAAATTTCACCCAGAAGTATTCAGCTGTCAACTGGTTTAAAGGACGTAAATCTTTTGTTTTTATTTCGAACATACACACCTAATTATTAAACATCCACTATGCCATTTTGTTCAGGGTGGCACATTTCGCACCCCAAAAAAGAGAGATGATTTTACGTCGATATCGGTGGGAAGTCTACATAACTTACACGAAGACCTCTCTCCCGATACACGGTTGTGTCAACAAGATCACAGAGTATTTACAATTGTGGTGCATTCAACAGAGACTTAACACATTTAAGAAGCTTTGGTAAAGGTGTGTATGATGAGGTTTCATGTCGTGGATACAGATATACTATCTGTATGTTGCTATACTATATAGATATAACTATATAGTATGGGGCAATTGACTTGGATATTTCAGCGAATAATTTCGAGGCCGCATACCGAGATCGTTGTAGTTTTCAGCTATTAACCCGACTTAACCCTTTACCCAACAGAAGGGCCCTGTGCCAATGCATTCTCTTATATATGCGAGTCGACCATAGGTCGCCTCGCATATATAAGAGAATGCATTGGCTTAACAGATTAAAAATTATAAAATTGTTAAAGAATGTAAGAAAAAATGGTAAAAAGTGTTAAAAAAAGATTTTTTTTAGGCCAATGCATTCTCTTATATATGCGAGGCGACCTATGGTCGACTCGCATATATAAGAGAATGCATTGGCACAGGGCATAACTTTAACTATCACAATGTGGTAAAGGAGCCGGTTCCAATGATATCCATATTTGTATGGTTCTATTGAGACAGACCGAAGATAGTTTAGGCTGTTGAAGCTTTATTTGGCCGGTTTTGGCCGGTTTGTTGGGTAAAGGGTTAATACATTGGCCGAATACATATCGTCACCTCTTATCAGAAAGGCTAAACCCGGAATTGAGTAAAGACATAATTGTACCATGTGTTTGGCCCTACCCACCCGCGCAATGGCTACACGGAATCACGGATGGCGTGACATCTTAACTCATTGTCAACTTAATGGACTGGCAGTGCCACATTGTTTTTCCAACAGTTGATAGAATACGACGTAACGACAATGAGCTCATTTTGCCTGAGATTTAACCAGTATCCTCGAACTTTTGCCCTTACATTTCGGTGATTGTATTAAATTAATTATGCGACATATTTCGGATTTATGAATTGGATGACAGATTGGTTCGCGTGGTATGCCTAATTAGATGGATATTTCGACGATCTTGTAGATTGAGATCGTTACTGAATATTAACGGACGACAATTACATTTAATTAACTATATTAGTTTATAGGTTTTGTCATGAGGGTTGTTACAATATGCCACCGGGAACGGAACTAGATTCGAATAATTTTAACAGTTGAAAATGAATTGTCTACGTGAATCAACATCACAAGAACACGCCTGAAATTGAGGCTCTATAGATATATCCATTCTGTCGTATTTCTAGCTATCAATCAAAGCTATATTATACTTGACAATCGTTGTCTAGATAGCTACATGCATATATTATGGTATCATAAACGCAAGTCATATAAAATGAAATCTGTCACAATGAAATAACTGATATCACAGACTTGGGTTAAGGGGGGACTAGCACAAACACAAAACTGTTGTTGTATATTTCTTATATATGTATATGCACTGTTACTATGCTGCTATAATTGTAAAGTTGTATTGAGTGTTGTCATAGGGAGAGGAGGTACATCTAAGTGGCTAGCACTTGTCCTCCAATCCCGTCACCACATCATTTTTTGATAAATAAATATGTTTAAACCAATAACTCTTCGTTAAATTGGATATTGAGCGTCCGTTATTAAAATAATGGATTGTTGTATGTAAAATTGTTTCACGACCTCAGTAATAACAATCCATTATCCTATATACTGAACGCGACGAACAACGGAGTGACGACATAACTATGATTTAATTCTGATTAAAACGTGTTGTCGCAGCTATATACATCTGTACGACTGAACAATGCGAAATAATTATTTGTATCCTTGAAATGTTAGGCCAGGAATTACCCATAACCATTGATTCCAATTTGATATTTAGAAATTATGTGTGTCCAGTAAAGTATTTGTCTATGTGCGTCATATAATGGACACAAAAGAAAGAAATGCATGCCACTTTCATATGCGTAAACACATCGACAATTCGGGCTATCGGCAATATGGTCTTGTAGCTCGTCCCACTCGGTTACTGTCGAAGGAAGGAAGGATTGTTTTAAAATAATGTTCTGTACCCCAATCACTTTGTAATTTAATAAATCAGAATAAAATATGTTTAAACTAAAATGTATTCTAAATGCATATATACTCTATTCATTGAAATTAAATTTTAATATAAAAGCAAAAAACGTAAATAAAAATGAACACATTTGCGGTTACAGTTTCGAGTTATAAAGATCGCGGAACCACATAGAATTTAGACACTAGAACAAGGACAACTATAACATTGATTATTAAAACAAAAATATGTTTTGTCACATAACAGCCCATCGGGTTTTTTTTAAAGGAAACGCTCTCTAAATGACGATTCTCTGGCCAGTGTGATTACGAACCAATTCAACGTGTATATTTAACATTTAATCCAAATATCCACTTACCTTCATTTTAAGTTGCATCTAAGTGTGTATATAGTCCGAGTGAAATGTGATGACATGTGCGACGGAAATGCAAGAATACGTTTAACCATATGTTCGAACACGAACGTGCGACATAAACACCCCTGGGGCTATTGGCGGAAATTAAAGGGACTGTGTAAATGTTGTAGTGTTACGTAGCGTGTTACGCAAAGAATTACTTATAATTAGCCACGCGCCATTGGGGGTAATTTCTGGTCTGCACATGTGATCGCATAATAGCTTCTCATGCTTCGTGTAAACTAATATATAGTTCACATGACTGACGATGCTTTAAAATTGATCTTCCATAGACATTTTATAGGAACTCTCCGGTGGATCCCACTAATTGACGTGGGAGGATCAAGGGATCGTATAGGAAAAAGATTAATACGGTCTGGGATAGAGTGCGTTTTAATGCACCCCTTCATAGTGAGCATGTCATATTGTCGGTATAGCCAGTATAGCAGGACATTTCGCCGGACAGCGTGAAGCATATTATTTCCTTGTATGTGTGGCATAATTATCACTGTAGTAAAAATAACTGCAATACTATATTATATTGGCAATTAAAGGTATTCAGTTCGATCAGACGGTCCCCCATATATCATCAAGATACAACAATTCTTCAAAATATTTCCCAAAACGTGTTATTTATCAACATTTTGTTAAACGAAATATGGCCGTATTATCACTTGAGTATCACGAAATTTGACCGTATTGCCACTTGATTTTAGAGTTATCCATCTTCATCCTCAATTTTGTCCGAAACCGTCCGTTTGACGTTTTTTCTGGGCTACAAATAATTGCACATCTCGAGAAATAACAAACTTCAAAAATCGATATCTGATCACTGAGCTTTTGATGGGTGGGTTCCTCGACTCGAATCAAATATTTTTTACCCCCGAAGCAAAAGAAATAGTAATTTGGGAGCGTTAATTCGGATAATGCACCTTTAAGGGATATGAGTCAGATATCGCATTTGGAAAGATATACTTTCACCAGGTTTTGACTCTTGGTCATAAGCCGAAAAATCAAATTATCACATTTGATAAAGAGCGTTTATGATTCCTTTACCAAACGGCTATGAATGTTTAAGAGAATTAAAAATATGTTTATTCTCGTATCGTTTTGGGTCTTTCGTGGGGTTTGTGGTGATGCCTACATATGTTGCGAATGACGTTGATCACAAGTAATATTCAGGAGAAGGCTTCGAATAAGCCAATGTCTGTCTTGTTGTTTTATCCCAAATGTTTTGTATTTATTGTAATTATATATTTGAATGTCCACAGAGGGAGAATAAATACTGTTTAAACTGATGGTCAAGTTTTGTTCGCCTGGTAAATCTTTGGAAAAAATATATATCCCACAAAAGTCTGCAAAAGTCATGATATTCAAGTTGTGTCTGAAATATTTGGTATTTGATCAAACCACCATGCTGTTAAACGGACATGGTTCATTAGAGCTTTCAAATTATGTCTACGTAATTTGGGAGGAGGTATACAAGATAGGTTGACAAATACACGCTAATTTGATATACCGGCATTTTTCTCTGAAAGATACTTTCGTGGTCAGTGAAAGTAACGCTCTTTATTTCTACCATATCAGGAATACACTAACACGAAACGCTCTTTTCTTTTCCATGCTAATGTTTCTGTTGTTTGTTCTACAAATGGCTGTTTTTTTGTTTGTTTCAATGGGGGCCCGCCGCTCCTGCTAAATCCGTTCGAATTCGTATAATCGTCCAGTGCTCATCGATAAATGCTAAGTTTCCCTCTCTGCAATTTTATAAAAATTATCGTGTCGACACTTAAAGGTACTCAATCCGATAAAACTCCTCTCAATTACTATTTCAATGGCTTCGGGGGTCAAAAATATTTGATTCGAGTCGAGAAAGTCACCCATCAAAGCTCAGATTTGTTAGATATCGATTTTATAAATCTATTATTTTTCATTACCGGGAATACTTACTGGCCCAGATCTCAGTCAAAATTGCGTTATTACGTGCGCTCGCGCAACAGTATGGCGATCAGACAGATTCGTAGCTTGGTAGCTTGGTGTCACACTCCATGACGTCACCAAAAACGACGTAAAACCTCGTGGGGTTCTGACATTTTTACTGTGTCGCGTTTTTGCTATGTTTATTTTATGTGTTGTTTTCGATTATTTGTTTGTCGCCGATATCGCCATTTGTCAGGATTCCCTGTTTCTATATTTAAAACTGGCATGCTCGTAGTGAGCCTCGATTTCCATTTTTTCTCCCAGGTCAAAATACGTCAGAGTTATGACATAAATAGATCGACCTACATTTTCTCCATCAGAACTCGCATCAAAGAGTCTATAGACTCCTTCGGGACCTACATAGACTCCTTCATTTGGGTATTTTTACTTATAATTGGGAAGTTTTATCATTTTTGGTTCGTGCGAAGACCTCTTTTTATCGTGCGGGAAAAGAGAGACATTCAAAACGCGATTTCGTAATTCGACGCAATAGGCTGAATAGCCTAACCTTCAGCCGAGTTCCGGGTCAAATACGACGAATGACGTAACACAAAACAAAACGCATTTGTTGACACAAACACCGTTTGAAGAGTTTATTATTACATAAAATGATCGTTATTGATTAATTATTGATTAATTATTGATATTTATTGTTGCATATTGGCTGCTATCAATATTTACACAAATAGTATTAATTATTTCTTATAATTGCTCCTTTGGTCACCTTTGACTATCGGAAAATGAAAATCAAAATATACCGCTGAAAAAAATGTAATCGATATTAAAGTCTCATCCTTTCGGCAACATGGAATTGGTTTTAATTACGTAAATGATTAATATAGTAATTTGCCTTTTATCTGTGATGAAATGAGAAATGGTAATTGTCTTTTTTTGCTAACATTAAATTAAATTAAATAAATTAAGTAAAATACAGTGAAATTATTTTTTAAATTATTGTTTATTACATTTTTGCGCACGTTGGCATCTCTCTGAGTGCATTCTAGTTACGTGCGCTCGCGCAACAGTATGGCGATCAGACAGATTCGTAGCTTGGTAGCTTGGTGTCACCCCATGACGTCACCAAAAACGACGTAAACCCTCGTGGCGTTCTGACATTTGTACTGTGTCGCGTTTTTGCTATGTTTATTTTATGTGTTGTTTTCGATTACTTGTTTGTCGCCGATATCGCCATTTGTCGGGATTCCCTGTTTCTATATTTAAAACTGGCATGCTCGTAGTGAGCCCCGATTTCGATTTTTTCTCCCAGGTCAAAATACGTCAGAGTTATGACAAAAATAGATCGACCTACATTTTCTCCATCAGAACTCTACATCAAAGAGTCTATAGACTCCTTCGGGACCTACATAGACTCCTTCATTTGGGTATTTTTACTTATACTTGGGAAGTTTTATCATTTTTGGTTAGTGCGAAGACCTCTTTTTATCGTGCGGGGAAAGAGAGACATTCAAAACGCGATTTCGTAATTCGACGCAATAGGCTGAATAGCATAACCTTCAGCCGAGTTCCGGGTCAAATACGACGAATGACGTAACACAAAACAAAACGAATTTGTTGACACAAACACCGTTTGAAGAGTTTATTATTACATAAAATGGTCGTTATTGATTAATTATTGATTAATTATTGATATTTATTGTTGCATGTTGGCTGCTATCAATATTTACACAAATGGTATAAATTATTTCTTATAATTGCTCCTTCGGTCAACTTTGACTATCGGAAAATGAAAATGAAAATATGCCGCTGAAAAAATTGTAATCGATATTAAAGTCTCATCCTTTCGGCAACATGGAATTGGTTTTAATTACTTAAATGATTAATATATTAATTTGCATTTATCTGTGATGAAATGAGAAATGGTAATTTTTCTAACATTAAATTAAATAAATTAAGTAAAATACAGTGAAATTATTTTTTAAATTATTGTTTATTACATTTTTGCGCACGTTGGCATCTCTCTGAGTGCATTCTAGTTATTACGTGCGCTCGCGCAACAGTATGGCGATCAGACAGATTCGTAGGTTGGTGTCACTCTACTCCGTTTCACTCCATGACGTCACCAAAAACGACGTAAAACCTCGTGGCGTTCTGACATGTTTACTGTGCCGCGTTTTTGCTATGTTTATATGTGTTGTTTTCGATTATTTGTTTGTCGCCGATACCGCCATTTGTCGGGATTCCCTGTTTCTATATTTAAAACTGGCATGCTCGTAGTGAGCCTCGATTTCGATTTTTTCTCCCAGGTCAAAATACGTCAGAGTTATGACAAAAATAGATCGACCTACATTTTCTCCATCAGAACTCTACATCAAAGAGTATATAGACTCATTCGGGACCTACATAGACTCCTTCATTTTGGGTATTTTTACTTATAATTGGGAAGTTTTATCATTTTTGGTTCGTGCGAAGACCTCTTTTTATCGTGCGGGAAAAGAGAGACATTCAAAACGCGATTTCGTAATTCGACGCAATAGGCTGAATAGCCTAACCTTCAGCCGAGTTCCGGATCAAATACGACGAATGACGTAACACACAACAAAACGCATTTGTTGACATCAACACCGTTTGAAGAGTTTATTATTACATAAAATGATCGTTATTGATTAATTATTGATATTTATTGTTGCATATTGGCTGCTATCAATATTTACACAAATAGTATTAATAATTTCTTATAATTGCTCCTTTGGTCAACTTTGACTATCGGAAAATGAAAATCAAAATATGCCGCTGAAAAAAATGTAATCGATATTAAAGGTACGGTTGGCCTTGGTGGTGGGTATCCTGTGAAAATATTTCCAACCGTCAAAAACCGCCACACGCAGAAAGAACATCAAAATGTAGACAGACTTTTTCCGTATACAAATAAGAAATATCGCATAAACAGTATGGTATTGTCATATGGTTGACCATTGTTATGTAAACAAAAGCATAAAAAGTAACTTTTCTGATGTTTGTTTATATTATGATGGTAAACATAAAGAGCGTTCTTTGTGGGTGAATTCCTGATATGGAACTGATAAAGAGCGTTTATGCCATTTGTGTGTGATTAGCCAGTAGCATTGTGCTGTCTTTTGTAACACAATCAGACTCTTGCTTAGGTAAAATATAGTAGGTCTTTATGATAACATGCTGTTTACGCGATGGTCATGGTATATATGAACGAAAGTGTATGCGTGTTACTGTGTTTTCTGTTTACGGTGATTGGAACAAATATGAATATTTTTGACAACTAAGCTTAGCCTCACGTGCCTTTAAAGTCTCATCCTTTCGGCAACATGGAATTGGTTTTAATTACTTAAATGATTAATATAGTAATTTGCCTTTTATCTGTGATGAAATGAGAAATGGTAATTGTCTTTTTTTTGCTAACATTAAATAAAATAAAATAAATTAAGTAAAATACAGTGAAATTATTATTTATTACATTTTTGCGCACGTTGGCATCTCTCTGAGTGCATTCTAGTTACCACTTGATTTTAGAGTTATCCATCCTGGTCTGTTTGAATAGAGTTTTGGTGTACAAATCTCGAGCAAGAAACGAAATTGACGGCAATTATTAGTACTCATCTCGAGAACATAAGAATTTTCAAAAATCAATATCTAATAACTCTGAGCTTTGTTTGATGGGTTCCTCGACTCGAATCAAATATTTTTTACCACCAAAGCCAAAGAAATAGTAATATAGGACCCTCTGATCGGATTGTTGTTGTTGGAATCTGTTGAGATGGGGACCCTCTGGTCGGATTGAGTACCTTTAAAATGGTAAGTATTTTCTTTAAAATCCAAATTATTCTTTCAATATTGAATTGTGATTTTTCAATATCACCGTCTGTATCCGTGTGTGTTAAATTTGAATTGTAGCGCTCACGGAAGATTGAACAATCAGGAGTTTATCACTTCGTTTTCGACATTTTATCATAACCTTCGGCGATAAAGTTTGTTTTTAGACCAGAAATGGGACATTCCAATGGGCAAACCATAGTTTCCTGGTAAGTTTGTTATCTCCGGGACACAAATATGCAAAAATATACACGAAAAATCTCAACAGTGCTACAGGTTGCAGATTAAAAGACAAGCACACGGTGGCTCCAGTGCGAAATTTTTATGGCTCCAGTTCGAAAACGAGCAAAAATGATAAGCTCCAGTGTGCACCCACGATAAATAATTTCAATATTACACATAATTCATCGCCAATTTAGTAGATTATAGGCGTTATAGCCGAGTACAATGACATTATTGAGGGGAAAACATAATTTTCACATATAAACTTCTCACAATAACGCTACCTGAGGTCAATTTCTGGGCATGGTAGACTTTCTCTCGCCGGAAACGCACAGGAGCCTCGCGATTGCGCACTGGACGATTATCCGATTTCGGACGGATTTAGCAGGAGCGGTGGGCCCCCAGTGTGTTTTGGAACCCAAAACATCGTGTTCAGATATGTATACGTGTATATTTAGTTATGATTTCAATGCGTATTTCTGTGACATATTATCCATGTTGCATATATTGATCGACCTTTTTCGATACCATGACCATTTTTAAAGTGAATATTATTGGTGTATTTCGGTGCGCAAACCGCCAAGTGGCTTTACGAGAAATATGCCTATTATAAACATAGTACCAAATTATTCCAAATCGCAAATGCTAATGTTCCGCTCAGTAGGCGAATGAAATAACTCTCATTCACCGTTAATTAATATCAACACGCTTGTGACACGAAGACCCACCATATTCGATTGTTTTACTGTTTATTAGGCGATGAAAATCAACGAGTTATGTCACGATTGATTCTTGTAATATTTGAAAGCTAAATTTGAGCAAATATCAGTTGTATAATAACTTGCGGAATTACGCAAATCTCACCGCGTTTGCAGTAAATAATATGGCATGTGCATTTAATATAAAGCTTGTCGTTCACGTCTTGGCAGACTACAGCCCTGTACTACAAATTGGTTGTAAATTTGTCAGGCAAACTTGCCCGCGTCTGAACGTACGATTAAAAAAATCCTTCCATGACCGGAGCTTCCTGAAATTTTGCGAAAACTCTGTGCCAATGCATTCTCTTACATGTCTATATGCCAGTCTCCCATATGGAGCCTTGTATTTTTACAAGATAATGCATTGGCCTAATATTATTTATCTTGTAGGCCGTTTCATTCTCTTATATATATGCGAGACTCTTATATATGCGAGACTCGTATATATATATAAGAAAACGCACTGGCACATTGTCTTTAAGGGTGATGTAAAGTGACAAATTTTGAATGGTGATTTCCATGCAAATCTGCGGAACAAAAGTTACAGAGTGGTATTGGAAACAACAGGTATTTATTTATCTGCCGGGTCCGCTTGGAACTTGTTCCATTATACTGTTGGTGTATTTAATTTTAAATTTTTTATTGATTTTTCAAATGTGGGTCAAGTGATGTAATTCCAGAAAACAAATTCTCAAAAATATATTTATTACAAAATTTTATAATTTACCAAGGGGAACCGCCAGATAAATACCTGTTGTTTCCAAATACCACATCAAGTCACACTCAGAAGTATATGCAACTTTGTAACTTTTGCTCCGGAGATGGAAATCCCCATTCAAAATTGTTCACTTGACCTCCCCCTTAATGACGCTCCCGTCATGAAAGGGTTAATCACCATTCAATTTCACATATACACACTGTATCGAAATACAAGGTTTATTGAAAACAATAAATCGTCAAAAGTTATGAACTCTAGTTCGTACGTACCAATTAACGCAGTAATCCACGGTTGATATACATTCCATATTGACGAAATTATGTACCATGCAGCTCTGGTAGAAATTCTGTTTCGAACACTGACATCCATTTCTCAAACCAGGCGATTAATTGGAAACAGTCGTAAGGACATTATTGTACTCAAAACTGGATTAGTGACCGCTGCATGTTGAATCACCAAGGTTGCATTGTTCGTAGCGCAATTAGCGACATTACAATGTCAAGTTGATACAAGCTCATTACCATTAACAATGTGCTAAATCCATAGGGACCCTTGAGTGTTAAAATTATGTCTCGGGTGTCGATGTGGGTGGGTTAGTTCGTTTAATATGACTATTAAACAACATTTACATGGCCGCTTTTTTCAAACTGCGGGAATTCAATATTGGTTCCCTCTTTAAATCGGTGACATAATAAAGTAAACGGACCTAAGTAGTTGAACCTAAAAATAGGTATGTGTTATGCAACTCTTCATAATTGGAAGAAAATAAAGATTACTTGTATGATTAGGAACGTCTAGGGTTAATGAGCTTAAGCCCCAATTCAGGTTGTTCAGTTTTCAAGGATATTATCGACATAAGAGTTGGTCCAACCTTTCGTGGTTTTTAGAAAGTTGTGTTTGAATGATTTAAAGACCCCAAACAACAGTTAATATGGCATTTGACAAAAAAGCTTTAGTTGATAAACCCAAATAGCCCCTAAACCATGTATATACCAATGGTCAAATATCAAACCACATTCGTTGTTGCGGACAGACTGACGAGCGAAGCATCGACTATACGTCAGAACCACCTTCCGGGGTCGGGGGCTTAATACAATTAATTCCGGAGTATGTACAGCATATGTCGTTCCGTAAACGAAATGCCGATTTAAAAATGATTTGTATTCAGAATTAAAAACAAACAATAAAGAGCGTCCATTGGTATAGTCTAATTCTGATATGGAATGAATAAAGAGCGTTTTTCTCGCTTCTGTACGAAACATTAAAACAAGCTATAATATTACACAATGGCATCATGTTTCCAGCGTACATAAGGTCTCAAAATTTCCTCGTGCAAATAGCTACACATTGGACCTAAATGTTCATATTGGACTAAATGGATTGTTTTGTAATTTCCTGTATTTATGGACCTTTATTTCCCTACTGTGCCAAATTACGTAGACATAAGTTTTGAGGTTCAAACCGTATCCGCTCTTTCTTTTTTTTCTGTCTGCCACAATTACAACAACAACATAGTTTTTATAAAACCCAATTTTCAAGACTACAAATTCCTTTTTGTCGATTAATGTCTATTATTTGATACCCCGGAAACAATACACAAAAAATATAATACCATGTTGTACAACCTTTCATTGATCGAAGTCTATAATTTCGGAAGAAATGCACTGTGCTCTTTCAATATAATGGTATAGATCAGTTCTGTGTCAATATTCGAACCCATGTTCAGACTGTTTTACACTCTTCCCAACTCTCTGTGAAAGGGCTTCCCTTTTTATCCCTTTCAGTTCCAGGGGCCGATCTCATCGGCCCTAATTTACGGTCTGTAAAATCGGCCATTATTTTGGGTTGAATTTGTTTGGGGTAATGCTATAGCGAATTTAAAAACAAACTGGATAAAACCTTAGGGGCATGTCATAACTCAAAACTATCACCAAGTATTCATAGTAATAATTTTGATGCCCATGAAAAACGTAAGATTCCCTGGCACTAAACCTATAAAATAAGTATGTTAAAGAATATAAGAAAAAAATTATTAAAATTGTAAAAGATTGTAAAAAATAATAACAAATGATGAAAAATTGTTAGGCCAATGCATTCTCTTATATATGCGAGGCGACCTATGGTCGACTCGCATATATAAGAGAATGCATTGGCACAGGGTATATGGGTTGATACAAAAATCGGACCTGGCACTGAAAGGATTAATGCTGTCCCAGCATGCAGTAGCTGAGGGTGGTTAGATTCAAGTCTGAGTTTAGTGCCTGTCGTTTGCAGAACGAGGTCCCCAACAGGGTGACTTTAGTGACGCTATCCCGCATAGCGGGCTAGCATCACCAAATTTACCTTCTGTGGACCTCAGTCTGCATGACCTTATCTGCTATGGGAGACATGGAATCATATTTTAAGTTCCCAAATGGTGATGTACACCCATTGGGAGCCTCGATTATGCAATGTGTCGTCTGCCAATTTGGGGATATAGAGAAACTATAAACTAATAAAGAAATAGAACCTATATGTGCAGACGTTTCTATAGAAATATGATAATAAAGAAACTTTCCAGAGAAGATGAGGGCTAAGCAGAATGAGGTCCCCAGAGGGTGAATTTAGTGATATGCGGGATAGCGTCATTAAATTCATTCTCTGGGGGACCTCATTCTGCTTAGGCCTCAACTTCTCTGGAAAGTTTCTTTATTATCATATGTCTATAGAACTTCTGCACATAGGTTCTGTTTCTTTATTTGTTTAGTTTCTCTATATCCCCAAATTGGCAGACGACACATTACATAATCGAGGTTCCCAATGGGTGTACATCACCATTTGGGAACTTCAAATATGAGTCCATGTCTCCCATAGCAGATAAGGTCATGCAGACTGATGTCCACAGAGGGTGAATTTGGTGATGCTAGCCCGCTATGCGGGATAGCGTCACTGAATTCACCCTATGGGGACCTCATTCTGCATAGCACAGGCTTGGTTAGATTGTGGATAAGATCATCGCAGTCTTGACCAGACGAGTTTGGCGCGGGTTAGAACCCCGACATGGGAAAAAATTCGGACCGATTTTCAAGCTTGATCTGAGTTGAGGGATATCTCAATGTGCCATTCCGATCGATACATGGCATTTCAGTAAGAAATGATAATTTGTTCACGCTCACATTTGAAGCAATGAACATTTATACCGAGTCCGTACCTTCATAAAACTGATAGATATATATATACACATATGTCCCGCACTATACTGCGACAGTATTACTGCCCATAACGTACCTGTCGTTTCTGGGCTTCGATCTGCGTTAAATCAGGTTTTCTGCTGCTGCGTCCGAGGCCCCGGAACCGTTTAATAATATCACCTTTACTCGGCAGCTGGAAAGAATGACTACGGCGCATATCCTTTGGAGTTGACATCATGACACTAGTTGACGTTATCCGTTGATGAATACTGTAGTGGTCGCGACTGTCGACGTGTAAATACTTTTTATGACTACTACACGTACATCAGCACCGTATATCTTCGAAGACAGCTCCTACATACCAGTATCAATCAAGGAACCGTTGCGTTATAAACGGAGAAGGTAGTGTACTTATAGTGTCCACATTTTATCGACCACACAACCAGACGTGTGTTGTCATGCATCCACTAAATGTACGTCTCGTATTGAGTAATCTAGTGGTGTTTCATCACTAAACGCGTAGAATTAAATTCCTTACATATGCACCACAGCGGAAGAAAAAAACATATCGAACCATCGTTCCCGCCTATTGAAAGACGTTTAACCAGATCCAAGGAAAACAAAGTTACATTTGTTCTTGTATGTTTGCCCAATGGCATATGTTAAGTACACATATGACAAAACGGTAAGCACACGCACAGACAGCCATGCCATGGAGTGGTATGGCGAGACGTACAAGAGGCTGAAAGTGTTCTTGCATTCGGGTTATTTAAAGTTTTAGTGTACTTGAACTGTTGTTGATCGAACACTTCCAATTGTGTTTGCATTGAATACATTCCATTGGTCGAATTTTATCAATATACCGTTCCCATTTACGGTATACACCAGATAAGATCAATAGAGGTCTGATCGGGATAATCGAACTCTATCTTAGATTTACTATTGACTTAAAAATTCGGCAAACACATTGTGAATATAGCGGTGACACCTCCGCATGGTAGCGACCCAGTCAGACCTTTATTACTCGGTAATTGCAATCCATTTGTTTGAATGTAGCTGGAGGTTAAAATGAATTAATGGAATTGAATTGCGCCCCTTGGACATATGGTTAGTGCACATCTGTGATATCGGAAGGGTAAATTCGGGCGAAATTTCGTATCGGGTACGAATTCGACAAAAGACACCCTTCGCATAATGAACGACAACACATAATTATTACGAATAGGGTACTACGTCATTAGAATTTGTGTTCTTTCTATTCGTTGTCGTTTTTTCCTATACCCGTTGTAACGATTACGGTTTTGGATTTTCAATAAAACTCACAAACTCATCATATACATGTAGTAATAAGTTCGCGATCGTTTCCCAGCTCCTCAATGTGGGAGATGACTATCAGATTATGTCCTTAAATTGTCATCGCCATGTGGCCTTAATTTTGATCTATTAGTGGCAATCAAATTTATTCGTCGTCGTGAAACACGAGAATCTTGCCAAACACAAAGTCCTAAGCTATTACGTGATAACAACATAATTAAGAACAAAATAATCACCGCACGCAGAACCATATAATCCCCTTACTGCGAATGGCAAGCACAATTGTCTCACAAACGGATTCTTAATAGTCAATTCTGAGAAGTGGTTTTTGGACCGTTCGTAATAATTATATGTCGTCGTTCATTATGCGGATGTATCTAGTTATTTATTCATGTGCATGAATATCATTAGATCGTACCCACGAGTTCAGTGGTATGATGATTTGGAGGTCAGTTATCGACGCAAAATTTCCAATTGTCAGGCGAGCAAAAAATCCTATTGTCAGGCGAGCAAAAATTCCTATTATCGTCTCAGATAAAGAGCGTCATCCCGAGTCGAATTTGTGTATTTAAAAAAACACTTCGCCGCTACAAGTAGGTTTTATGACTCACAAGTCGGTTATATGACGGATATCAATATAATGCACCTCACATGATTGGCGTATTTTAAGTTTCTGTTCGTGCGTTCGTTGATGATGGAGTTTACACCGAAAATAAAAAATGCATTCTATTCGATGCTACGAAACGCCAGCGTGTGCTAGCACCAGCCATAAGACTGGACTGTCCCAAACTCCAGGCAGAGTTATCTCCCATCGCTCCGCTGATATATCACTGCATGCCATAAGGACATTTGGTAAGGATTTCTTACGTGTTCTTAGTTCTTATGTTTTAGGATTAAAGTTGTCTCTGTCTGGCTCAGTCTATATTGTTCTTATCAACACCGAAAGAAATACCATTATTGAAAAATTTTGGTGGTTAAAATAAGATAATTGGTGACTAAATAATTCCGACGATATGTAAAAAATAGATGTATCGGTCCGCAAAGTACCATCATTGTGTCAGTGCTAACGTAGATGTAGTTTTGGAATTTCCGCGCGATTAAAGACGCCACATATCCAATTTGTCAATATTAATTACTATTGGTATATTCCATGTGCATGAATATCATAGGTCGTGCACGTGAGTTCATTTGTATGATGTTTTGGAGGTCAGTTGTCGACGCTCAAAAGAGGAAGTTTAACACGTTTTGATGCGAGAAAAATGTACAATTGTTGTTAAGCGAGCAAAAATTCCAATTGTCAGGCGAGCAAAATTCCAACGATCGTCTCAGATAAAGAGCGTCCATGCTTCCGCCTCCCATGAGTCTTTAAAAAAAACACTTCGTCGGTACAAGTCGGTATTAAAGATCTATTTCAATACGACATGTACTGTACTTATGCATTTATCCTGGTGTGTGCACATGTCATATAAAAGCATATATCAATGTAGGCTGAATTTGAACCAATGACTGCATATGGACCAGCCAGGGGATATGGAGACTTAATGCATTTAGTCTACAGATCAGCCTGTGATGCTCCTATGTGCAGTCAAAGGGAGAAAATTCAAAATGTTTGGGGGAATATTAAAATAGCCGGTGTCCGTGCGTCTGTGTGGACGTGCGTCCACCCGTCCGGAAATGGTTTCCAGATTATAACTTTAGTTTCGGTTATTAGATCAAAAGCAAATTTCATAGGTGAGTTTATCAGACCAAAATAATAATAAGGTCAAGTTCGAATATGTGTTTGTTCCGCCCAATTTTGCGAGAGATATGGCCCCTTTTTTTTTTACTTAGAATCTTGTAATTTTCTGGTTTCCGGATGATAACTTCAGTTTGTGTGATCATATCTGAACTAAATCTGGTATGTGAGTTTATCAGCCCTATATACAGGTCAAGTTCGAATATGGGTTTGCTCTGTCCATTTTTGCGAGAGTTGTGGCCCTTTTTCGACTTGGAATCCTGTCAATTTCTGGTTTCCGGATGATAACTTCAGTTTGTGTGATCATATCTGAATCAAATTTAGTATGATAGTTTATCAGACCAAAATACAGGTCAGGTTCGAATATGGGTTTGCACTGCTCATTTTTGTGAGAGTTATGGCCCTTTTACGACTTAGAATCCTGTCAATTTCTGGTTTCCGGATGATAACTTTAATTTTGTGTTTGTTCATATCTGAATCAAATTTGGTATATGCGTTATCAGCTCGAAATACAGGTCAAGTTCGAATATGGGTACAATCCGCCCATTTTTGCTAGAGTTATGGCCCTTTTTCGACTTGGAATCCTGTCAATTTCTGGTTTCCGGATGATAACTTTAGTCTGAGTGATAATATCTGAATCAAATTTAGTATGCTAGTTTATCAGCCCAAAATACAGGTCAGGTTCGAATATGGATTTGCTCTGCCCATTTTACGATAACTCCAGTTTTGATTATTTGAGCTGAACCAAAGCTGGTATGTGTAATTCCCAGCTAAAACTAGACCAATTTTGAATATAGGTTCTGTCTAATTATTTTTACATGAGTTATGGCCATTTTTTCAACTTAGAATTTGACCACATTTTGGCATTGAAATTAGGGTTATATCAGATTTTCTTCAAATGTAAGCTCAAAGTATTATCTTATTTTGCGATAGTACAATTCGAAATGGCTAAAGGGCGTATTTTTCCACGCCCTAGCGATGCTCTTTTTATGAGAGTTATGGCCCTTTTACGATTAGAATCCTGTCAATTTCTGGTTTCCGGATGATAACTTTAATTTGTGTGTTCATATCTGAATCAAATTTGGTATATGCGTTTATCAGCTCGAAATACAGATCATGTTCGAATATGGGTACGATCCACCCATTTTGTTCTGAAATTTAGTATCGGATTTAGGGTCCTTGTTATTTTTTTCAGAAAAGCTGATGCCCCCAATGAAGCCATTTTTTCGGGGGACACTGTGGCCGGACGGCCTTTTATTTGATTCTGAAATAAGCAGATATTGGAGTCATATCCGTTATTTCGTTTTATGGTGGGGCCACAATGAAAACACATGTTAAAGAGCGTACGCATGAAAAGTCGTGAGTTCGCTTATTTGTGTCATCGGCTTAGAATCGCCCCATTATGAGTCGACAATGTGACTAAAATGCTCTCATTCTCAGAACATTATCGACTCAAAATGAGGCGATTCTAAGCAGATTATCTATCTAAAACAAGTTCTATTATTATGTGATTATTTGATTCTGAAATAAGCCAGTAATAGAGTCATATCAGTTATTTCATTTTTTGGCTCGGGCCACAGTGAAAACACATGTTAAATAGCGTACACCTGAATAGTCGTGGGTTGGCTTATATGTGTCATTATCCGCACATAATCTGCTTAGAATAGCCCCATTATGAATCGATGTGACTAAAACGCTCTCATTTTCAGCACATTATGGACTCAAAATGAGACGATTCTAAGCAGATAATTACTTAAAACTAGTTCAATTATGAGCAGATAATGTGCGGTTTTCGGGACAACAGGCTGCAACCTGGGCCCATCTTTTGGATGACTAGAGGGTACAATAGCTTGGGATATCGGTTGGGATGATGCTGTTTTTGGACCGAGTCCCGCATATAACAGACTTTCGTTCAAAAGACGTACTACATGCACTCGACACGTGGAACCCGGGCATTCACGTAAACCACTGAACGTGTACAGTGTGTATATATATATTATACTAGCAGGTGTACCCGACTACGTCCGGGTTGTTTTCCCTCTGTTTTTCGCCGAATTGCGCGATTTGACCTTGAATTGATAATTTTGAAGGTCAAGGTCAGGTCAGTGTCACGATTTGACCCGTCCAAAACACTCCTCGGACAAAAGTACCCGACAGAAACGCTTTTACCCGATTTGATCTTGAATTGACCATTTTGGAAGTCAAGGTTAGGTTTGGATCACGATTTGACCCGTACAAAACATTCCTCAGATAAAAGTAACCATAGGTATTAAATTCGTTAAAATCCCGCCAAAATTCGCGATTTCACCTTGAATTTACAATTGTGAAGGTCAAGGTCAGGTCCGTGTAACGATTTGACCCGCCGAAAAGACTCCCCGTCCAAAAGTATCTCTAGGTGTCAAATTTCATCGAAATCCGTCACGTTTTACCCGATTTGTCATTGAATTGACATTTTTGAAGGTCAAGGTCAGGTCGGGGTCAAAATTTGAACCGTTCAAAACACTCCCTGGAAAAAATTACCACTAAGTATCAAATTTCGTCAAAATCCGTCTGGCAGTTTTCCAACACCAACATCAACACCCCAAAAATGGTGGAAATCGGCCCAGCGGATACCGGGAAATCGGCCCAGCGGATACCGAGATACCCTATGTATCAAATCTCGTCCGTAAAAATCCGCCAGTTTTACCTGATTTGATTTCCACTCAAGTAGATAAACGCGCCTCATATACACACGCTCATTAATGATCAAGCTTCAAACGAATCGAGTTAACATAGTTATACGTAGTAATTCAAACATGTATAAGTCACATGCGACCGTCACCATAACAATGAAGAAACTATGTAACATAGATAAACGTAGTGATTCAAACCTGTGTAAACTTTGTCGGATCAAACGCTCTTTATAAACGCTCTTTATTAGTTATTTAATAAATTATTTAACTCGCAGAAATGTTCCATTAATTCAGTAAGTCTCAGAGTCTTGCAGTTTTCAGTCCAAATTTCCATATTTATAGAAATCCGGATATCAGTTTTTTTTATAAATCATATAAACAGTCATAGACAACGGTGTTGTTGTTGGCATTCGGGGAATGGGGGCACAGACAATTCTCACATTGCCGTAAAGATAAATTAGCATTGGGTGTATTTAGTAAATTTTAACTAATTATTTTCTCGCCGTCAAAGTTCAAGAATATCGATGTTGTTGGCATTGACGGCTTGGGGGCCACCGGAAGATTCGTACACGGAAGCCATTTCAGCTAAATGGATTCTTGGATTAGTTTCCAGACCATAAAGATGACAAAATGATAATTTAGCGAACGTTTACCCGTGGGGTAACTGTACACGACTTGGCCTATGCGTGGTGTGGAAAATAATAGCATATAAAAAAAACATCTATCGACAATAGACCTAAGAATATCAGCTGTAACAAAATTTATATATCAGAAATTGTAAATGATATATTTTGGGATAGATACACGATTCTTAATAGCTTGCAAACTGACAATATATATTGTAAATGTTATAATTTTGGGATTTGGGATTCGTAATTGCCTGCAAATTGACAAAATCTCTTACGTTAGTCGACGACGTATGCATATAGAGTTATCCTCCCTGCATCGGGTGACAATCACGCCGGATCCGGATATATGAGTTTTGAAGGTCAATTAGGTCACGTCGCACGGGCAAATTAATATGCCTATGCCACTCGCCGGCCGAAAGCACCCCCACATACCAAGTTTAATCGAAATCGGGTCGGCCGTTTTCGAGTTCATCGCGAACACACACACACCCCGATTTCCCAAAATATATAATAGATAACACAATTTCATTACAGATAATAATCATGTGCGTGATATTGGTAAATCTTTATTCATAACATCTTGGTTTCAAAAACAATGACAAAACAGCACTATATATTGACCATGATGTATACCTCATGTAATTTCTTTTTTTGGTTCGATTAGAATCTTTAGATTGGTCTGTCGAAATTAGATTTTTCTATTCCGGATGTCGGTGCGCATGCGTCGATTAATGACGGCTGTTATGAATTTTCACAATGGAAAATACGATATTTCTCTAAAATGGAACTAATCTCATGGACCTAAATTCCCAAAAATGTATGTATGATGACTTCGCAGACCCCTAGTATGTCGTCTGATAACGAAATTTCCATTTCAAGAGACATGACGGTTTCTTTCGACAAAAACCAATTCGGGCGTTTCAATGGCCGCGACGTTCTTCGTGCATTAGAGCGAGTGGTTGGGGCGGACGAAATCGCGGCTATACAGGTTATCGAAGACCAGTGTTTAATATCGCTGCACACACTTGAAGCGAAGGAGCGCTTAGTTGACAGAGGTTTCAGACTATTCGGAGAGACTGTAAATCCCACCGATGTGGAAAATAGGATAGTCCACGTTACAGTGAGAAACGCTCCATATGAGCTCCCAGACTGTGTAGTTATGAGGCATTTATCAAGTTTTGGACAGGTGGTCGACAACAGCATGAGGAGAGAGAAGTTTGATGGCTCATCAGTTGAAAACGGCGTCAGATACATGGAAATGTATGCTAAGGATTGCACATAGCTACCATCGGAACTGATGATTGGGAAATACATTGTTAAAGTATTTTCGCAAATTACAAAGATAGAATGTAAACATTGCCGTAACCTACATTTACCAAAGTTCGTGTGTAATGAGGCTAAAGAAGCCAAAAATAGATGTGGGCGTTGCCTGATGTCGTCACACAAAGCATGGCAATGCAAAAATGAAGTTGTTTGCAGAGTGTGTTTGATTTCTGGTCACCGATCCGGAGACCCTATGTGCGAGGGCAGACGTGCTCGTATGGACAAAGGAAACACTGATTGGACAGACAGAAATCAACTACAGAGTGTCAATCAAAAACAATACAATAACATTATTAATTCAAATAGGATGATTGGGGAGTCCCGTGGAAGCGACCGGGAGAGTGATGTTCGCGGGCGACGAGGCACTTTATTCTCATACAAAGAACCTCCACACATAACAGACACCAATCAACTAGGAAATAAACTCAGACCTATACCAATTGTTAACCTGATTGATTTGGAGAATGAAATAGGTATCAATTCACAACCAAGTATTGTTGCGGCAACTAATATAACTATGAAGGAAGATAACGACGACGCAGATGACGATGAGGTGTTCAGTGACAAAGCGAGTGAAAAGGAAGTCAATGATACAGAACAAGGAAATGTCGATGCTGAGGATGATGAATGTATAAACGAGAACGAAACAATTGGAAATGTTGAACAAGATGACCCAAGTGAACAAAATGATGAAAACAGTACGATAAAAGTGATTGTTCTTGGTGCCAGTAACTGCGGAGGATTAAAGTTCGACCGAAAAGAAATTAAACTATTCCAATTCTCAGGAGCAAAATATGCGGAAATCGACAAGTTGTTAGATAAAGCAAAATACGACACAGCAGTGGATCGCTTCGAAGTGAAAAAGGTGACAGCTCACCTTGGAACAAACGATATTGTGGAAAGGCCCAGTGATAAGGTGATGTTTACACATAGCCGGTGAAGCCGTTACCCGGCGAACCCGTTAGCCGGCGAAGGTTGGGCAGAGTGTTTACACATCGCCGGCGAAGATACGCATATATTCACGTGTCTCCTTTACTTGTTAATAGTTTTCGTTTTAGTTCTCACTGAACTGCAATATGATATTGCTGTACACCTGTAAACATCTAGCCGCTTCCTGTTAGAGATATGGTTGGGCAGTATAGTGAAATGAAACTTTTTAGAAATGGAAATCGCGTCGTCCTACAATCAGTTTTTTGTGGTACAACTTGACCATACACACCTCTACACCGTGTATTTAATATGAATGCAGATGTGCATGTTAAATATGTGTGTTGTGATGCTGATGATAATCACACCGGTATGAGCAAATATTTATGTGTGGGTGACACCAACTTGAATACTGGTAGAAACATTAAAGAGACCAATACAGGTTGTAGTATCGACACATTTGTTATGGGTGATACATGTACCAGGACAAACATGACTCGCGATATTAAAAAGACAATCGATGGCATAGCTGTGGGTGATTTTATAAATGATTCCTGCGTTTCTTTGAATGGCGCTAGTAATAAGCTGCCTGGTGAAATTGAAGAGTCACCTACTATGATAGACTATTTGCAATCTGAAGATGAGTATGAATATTTTAACACCCGTAATAGAATACTGAACTATGGGGCCCCTCTATCCTATCATGCTCAACCAGTAACTCTACCTCACGACCAATCAGAGTTTGTTTCACCAACTGAATATAAGAATGACATTTTACATAAAGATGCTAGCAATATTAGATGTGGAGACAAATACATATCTGACATACTGAAAGATACAAAGGAACTCTTATATGATACGAATAACACAGATGAATTTACAAGTCACATCACACATAATATTAACTCACCTGGTCTCGATTATGTTGATAACGATTGTATGAATGATTATCTACTCAGAAATGATTGTGGCAAATTTGATGTTACAATTCCACGATATTCATGTGTAAACGATTATTATGCTGGTAAAATATATCCACACGAACAGGAAGATAGTAACAGCAAAACTGAGTCAAACTTAATAGCCGAAAATCGAGGAAATATCAAAATATTGTCTCTCAATGTGTGTGGACTCCGAAAAAAGCTTCAATATCCTGAATTTCAGGAACTTTGCTATCAACACCACATTTTATGCTTTATGGAGACAAACACAGACGACTGTGACCATCTGCACTGGACGGTTATACATTCTATATGAAAAACAGACAAAAACTTTCAAGCATTCGTTCAGGTGGAATAACTATCGGAATAAAAAACGAAATTTGTCGATTTTCAAAAGTAATTGAAACAGAGTCCAAATTTGTACACTGGGTTGAATTTAAAAAGTCCGAAGATTCTCACAAATCACACGTTATCATAGGAGCTGTATACATACCACCAGCAGGTAGTAAATACACATCGAAAGAAGCTTTCACTGAAATAACCATTGAACTCCTTTTTCTGGCAAATCGCACAGATAAAATATTTCTTACCGGCGACTTTAATGCCCGCACGTCAAGTGATCTGGATATCAAAATGTGTGATAACGATATCAACGTGTTCGATTCAGATATATTTGAAGATTTGTTGTTTTCAGAGCAGATATACTACTTAAACGCAACCGATATGCCTACGGTCAGACAAAGTGAGGATCTTTCTAGAAACCAATATGGTGGTTTACTCCTTGATTTGTGCAAAATTCATGGACTCCTTATTTTGAACGGGAGGGCAGGCAGAGACAGAAATATCGGATCATTCACAAGTCGTAATAAATCAGTAATCGACTATACCATATGCACATCCGCCGCTCTACCGTTGATATTGAACTTCCAAGTGCTCCCCTTTAACCCGTTGACGTCAGACATACATAGCAGTCTGGTAACAGAAATAGATCTAGAATATGAATATGTACAGTCTTGTGATAACAAATCACCGATAAATAACGGGACGCGCATTAGAAAATGGGACCATAGCAAGCGTATAGAGTTCATAGAAAATATTAACTATAACACTCTTTTCAGTTTAAACAACTTGTTAGATTCGCTAACACCGAGTGAGACATGTCCCAGTACAGTAAACATGATTGTTACCTCGATATCCAAGGTCATGATTGAAACCACGGAGCGTACATTAGGCATGCAAACATTTGAAAAGCATAAAACAATCAGTTCTGCGAAGAGTACTAGTAAACCCTGGTTCACTGAAGCGTGTCGTACCACACGCAAGTCTTACAAAAGGGCCTCTCGCATTTATAAATTACGCCATGACTCTGACTCTGATCAGGCAATGAAAGAAGCTTCTCGCGCCTATAAAGCCGAAATGAATAGAGCAATTAACTCGCACAGAGAAACAATAACGCACGAAATGACAACAATGCAACGTAATAATCCGCGGAATTTCTGGAAAAGGATCCGTGATAGAAATTCGCGACACTTTGATGTCACTCTAGATGATTTATCTCAATACTTCCAGAATATCAATGCGATTAGACACGAGGATGACCCAGACTTGGAATCGTATATTGAAGAACATTTTAAAACCGATGCAAACCCTAATCTGAATAAACCGATTAGTGAAGATGAGATAAGACAAGCAATCAATAGTCTGAAAGGAAATAAATCCTGTGGCCAGGACCTCATCTTTAATGAATACATTAAAGCATCTTGTGATGTTTTAATGGGTATATACTGCAAACTGTTTAACATCGTTTTGGATACAGGACTTGTACCCCAGGACTGGGTGATAGGAACAATTGTCCCTCTGTATAAAAATAAAGGAAACTCAAATGACCCCAGTAATTATAGACCTATCACGCTGCTAAGCTGTTTTTGGAAAACTATTCACAAAGATATTATCAAATCGTCTGGGCCATGCAATTTGCTGAAGAATACGACATTATATCTGAAAATCAGGCGGGGTTCAGAAAGCACTATTCAACTGTCGACAACATTTTCAGCTTACACTTACTATTTGAAATCAGTAGAAAACTGAACAAAAAATTATTCTGCGCTTTCATTGACTTCCAAAAGGCATTTGATATGGTATGGATACAAGGACTGTGGTACAAAATATTTAAAAAATGGAATCAATGGAAAAATTTTCAGAGTCATTACCAATATGTATAATCACATAAAATCATGTGTTCAACTGGAAGGCATCAAATCCATATACTTCTCCTGTTACGCAGGCGTTCGTCAAGGTGAGAACATGTCTCCTCTACTATTTACGCTATACTTAAACGATCTCGAAGAATTTTTACTTGGAAACGGCGTAACTGGCCTGAAAACAATTGACTCAGAAATAGAGAACCGACTAAGCTGTTACGTCAAAATATTTATGATCCTTTATGCTGACGATACCACAATTATGGCTGAAACAACCCAAGGTCTGCAGTCCCAACTAGATTTTTTCGAAAAATATTGTAACAGTTGGAAACTGACAGTAAATGTGGACAAAACAAAAATCCTCAATCTCTCTAAGACTAGTATCCCAAAGAAAATAATATTTATGTTCAAGGGGAGAAAAATTGATGTAGTAAACAAATTCAGCTATCTTGGTATCCTATTTTGTAAATCAGGTTCCTTCTCAATGGCGAAAAAAGATCTTGCAGACAAAGCAACCAGATCTATGTACACCATTATTGGGAAATCAAGGAAGCACTGCCTGTCGATAAAAAACCAACTGGATTTGTTTGACTTGCATGTTATGCCAATACTGCTGTATGGATGTGAAACCTGGGGATTTGGGAACAATGATGTTCTCGAAAAGGTTCATCGTAAATTCATTAAGCACATTCTTAACCTGAGACCATCAACCCCTAATTTTATGTTATATGGCGAATGCGGAAGACTGCCTATTGACATACATGTGAACACACGAATGATAAAATTTTGGTGTAAGGTTATGAATAGCCATGAAGACAGGTACCCTAGAATACTCCTGAAACTATCACATACCATGTTTGACATTAATGCAAATAATTTTCCTTGGTTGCATACCATCTATAACATATTAGAAAATTGTAATCAATTGCATGCTTGGCATATGGAACAAATTCCAGACATTGATCAATTTGTATCATATATAAAGTGTAGCCTAATTACACAGTTCAGGGATTCATGGGAAACTGATATAAACAACTCCAGTCGCGGTCGAATTTATAGGATATTCAAGCATGATTTATCCTTTGAGAGATATCTGGAAACTCTGAACATGGCAAACCGAATAACCTTATGTAAATTTAGAACTGGTAATCACCATCTACCTATCGAAACCGGACGGTGGAAAACACCAGGCAACACAAGTCGTTTATGTCCGCTTTGCGATTCCGGAGAAATTGGAGATGAATTCCACTACCTACTTGTCTGTGGCAAACTATTAAATGACAGACAGCGACTGCTATCAAAAATTATTTACAAAAGGCCCAACTCCATTACTATGAGTGAACTATTAAATCAGAAAAATTCCACGGACATACGTCGATTGTGTGATTTCATCAAACTTGTCAACCGAGAACTAACAAGGGCAGCTAAGCCTAAATAATCACATGTACATACACATGTGGTATAAATAAATTGACCATGACCATGTCGGAAATAATTGTCGAGTACCTGCAACTGAATGATACCGACAACACGCATAATTATGTAATTGCATGGAAGCCAGGTATACATGAACTCAGCTACGATTCAAAGGTACACCATTCTAATGACCAACATAGTAAGTAAACTAAAATCAATACCGTTTCACTAGTTCACGACTTTACATTTGCTTATCACTGATATCAGTATTTTTGCTACTATATACACAACGTCTTTTGTTATGTCAAATTGTTATATTATATTATATATTTCGTGATAGCATCATGTACACAGCACACGTATATTGCGACAGTGGTTTTCTTCACTTGATTCAACGGCCAGCATGTGAGTCGGCCATGTGAGTCGTGGTGTTTTCTGATTACCAAATCTGGAATCAAAATTTTACAAATAAACCTGTTGAGTATGAGTATAACCCAATTTGCATGGCTCGTATTGATCAAACTTACAGTATAACAAAGATCGTATAGCGGAGATATGTAAGATTAATGTCAAATATTATTTTGCTACCATGTTTTCCATAAAACATACACGACGAATTTTAGAAACTCTTCCGATTCCGTGCTTCTGTTCGACTGTTTCCACCGAACAGGCAATACTAAATACCATAACGTGACACCGGCTTCGATTGATCAGCTGATTCGGATCTGTGTACATAATAGCTTTTGCATATAACAATGTTCTTCTATTGTAAATGTTGTATATATTATGTCTCAATACTCATGAAAATGTAATATGAGTTTAAGAGAATAAACTAATTGAATTGACATGCATGATAATGCAAAATTGGATCGTAATTGATTATTGTCTGCATTGTATTTTATCTATATTGTCTACTTGTAATTACGCCCCACACTCTGTCGAAACGTCCCTGCATTTGCAACACATTCAGGTAGGGTCTCATCGGAATGCTGATTTCTTGTAGTGTTTCTGCGGGTCGTGGTATCCAATTGCCATGTTTCCTACGATGATGCTGAACACGGACATCCAAGCTGCCTCCATGTCGTCGGTCCACAAGTCTGGCAGTTTCGTTTTGAGGGACTGAACAAATTGGTCACCCATAATCTATAAAAAATAAATAGGGCGAAGGTTAAACTTTCTCGGCCGAATTCTGGTCTCTGGTCTGGACCAGGCTTCGCGTAAACTATAGTCTAGACCAGGCCCAAACTACGGTGATCGCGGTGTGTTACCATGCTTCGGAGCGAGTAAGCTGTGATTGTTGGTCCGCACTGGTCCGTATTATCGTCTTTTTGAAACTCAGGTTTACGTAAACTAAGGTTTGCCTTCTATTGTCATTCAAGCCTGTGTCTACATAATTCGAACCATGTGGTAACGTACAAGTTATGATAACAGAAACATATGTATTTTTGGAAGCATTTATCTTTATGTTAACCAAATAGGAATTGTATTTTATTGATATGCCGTGCAGAGGAAAGATTATATTTATATATGAACTGGACAAAATTTAATATAATCGATATTATTATGTGTGTTATAGGTAATAGTCTACAACTGAGACCTAGTACCCCCCTGGTCTGAGATTTTTGTATAAACCGAGACTTGAACCTGAGACGAGAATACCTATTTCTGGTTTCGCAGTAACGAAATTGATTGGTAATTTGATTGTAAATCATGCGTGCGTTTATCTGGCTTTGCAGTGGAGTTTATTTATAACATCCTTGCCTTGTTTGAAAGCATATTACCGTTAGATGGATTAAGTCAGATTTTCGTTTTTTCTACGCACAATATGTTATCGATGGGTGTATAGTTGACACGGATAAATAGGGAATCAACATGTACCGTTCAATCGATCACACAGTGATCCAATGACCGGTCCATTCCCGTCGAGATGAGCCAGGGGCGGCAGAGTGGATCTGGCATAGGAATGTGGGGGAAAGAGGGTTAACGATGGTGTCAAGGTTTGTTCTCTGAATACATGTGGTATTTTGAGTAGACTAGATGACCCGGAATATGTAAATTTTCTCAGTGCATTTGATGTCATGTGCTTACAAGAAATAAATACCGATGTAGCTGATCAAATAAATGTACCCGGATTTATAACAATGTGTCGGCAAGATAGGCACACCATTTCACATTACCGTTCAGGTGGTCTATGCATTTTAGTAAATGAAAATTTAGCATCAAAAGTTCAGAGTCTTCCGATTGACTGCGAGTTTGTCATTTGGATTAAAATTTGCCGTAATAACGACAATCCAATAATATTAAGAAATGTATACATCCCCTCAGAAGGGTCAAAATACAGCTCATCTGATTGTTTTGACAGCATATATCACAGGTCGAGTGTTGAAAAGAAATCGTTCTTCGGAGAAAATATTATGATGATTGGTGATTTTAATGCTCGAACAGCAATATTGATTGACTACACGCACGACGATAACAGTTCTCCAGTTACTGCAACTGACCGCTTCTCATGTGCATGATGTGACCCTAAGGTGACGTTTACACATAGTCATAGCCGGTGAAGCCGTTACCCGGCGAACCCGTTAGCCGGCGAAGGTTGGGCAGAGTGTTTACACATCGCCGGCGAAGATACGCATATATTCATGTGTCTCCTTTACTTGTTAATAGTTTTCGTTTTAGTTCTCACTGAACTGCAATATGATATTGATGTACACCTGTAAACATCTAGCCGCTTCCTGTTAGAGATATGGTTGGGCAGTATAGTGAAATGAAACTTTTTAGAAATGGAAATGCCGAAATTATTAATATCCAACTCAAACTTTCAGGTATTGCTATTGGTAATTTTATAGATATTTAAAAAACATTGTTAATGGTTTGTTTGGGTTCACATACAGCCTGTGAAGTGAGTGTCGCACCAAAAGCATGGCCATTGTCAGTTTTGAGATATTTTCGTCGCATACATCTACAAATTGGTGTCTAATCATTCGGATTGGATTTTATATTATATATATAAGTTTCAACATCGCGAATCAAATGTGACACATTTTCCGTTTGCACATTATACAATAAAATATGTTTTTCATTTTACTCGGGCGTTCACCATGTCCATGTATATAGTGCCGTGGCGATGGGGGTGTCTCATCCCAACTTTAATCAAAATATTCAAAAGCTGGAAATTTCATACGTGACACGGCAATAGTTGGACATTTGACATCAGCAATATGTTGAAATTGTTCTCGTAGTTTTATTTTCAACAATTTGTTATTGGTGATTTCTTTAGGCAACATTTGCTTATTTTTTTACCAAATTGTTGGACTGAAATGACCATCAGTTGGAAATGATCCAACCTTATTAGAGGTGCCTAAAGTTTGGAAAATGTCCAACAATTGGAAATCTTAAGGCTGGATGCTAAGATTTTGCAATTTTCAGGGTTCAGATTAAAACAAATTCTCACACCTGGCCATAACCACGGTCGGTCGATAAATTCCAAAGATGAACAGTCCCAGACCTCCAAATCAGGCACTCTAGACCCGTCCCTGTGTAAATATGTCCACGGCGCACTCAGATTTAGTTTATTGAACTAATTGTCCATTAAGTTTGAATCCACAGAAACGTGCCATCCCATTTCTTCCATATATATATATGGACATACATGTACATCAATTAATTCCCTCGAATGCGCAACAAATGTACCATGCACATGCAGAGTACGTGTACCATCATCGGTTAGTATTTATAATAATAGCTTATAACCAAGGTGCGTGACCACCGATTAGAGCTGATTAGAGACAATCAAACTGACACACTGACCAATAATATATACACAGGTGAAAAGCGGCTGGTCTATCAGCGATTGCACAATAATGACGGCATGACCCCAGATAAACATCTAACTTAACCGCAGAGCGAATTAGAATCCATACGACAATCAGGTGCGTGTACTAAATCATTTTATCCAAAAGTTGAAAACCGTATAGCTGAGTATCCGGATAGCCGTAATTCTTATCCGGCGAAGTATAAACACTCTATTGTTATCGCTGCCGGCTAAAGCGAATGCGATCTTCGCCGGGTAATGTATAAACACCCCCTTTAAGACCAATAATTATGGGTACCGGTTGATTAACATTTGTAAAAGTGTAGATGTTCGTATTGCGAATGGTCCACTCGGGTCAGACAAAGGTGTTGGTCAGCTGACTTGTCGTGATGCAAGCCTCGTTGATTACCTTCTTTACACACAGTCGGTTGTGACCGATATTATTGATTTCCAGGTCAATGATTTTGACGCCTTATTATCTGATGACCATTCAGCGGTGATATTCGAGTTAAGCGTGCGAAATCAACCCGTTGCTAATCGGCTAGCACACACCGCGAGCGCGATTCAAGCCACCACAAATCCTTTGCACTATTCCAGACGTGAGTCGATGGCTAACCCTTGGTGCACAGAGAAGGCAGGTGAGTTTGTTGAAATCTTAGACACGAATTTGATAAATGAATTTGATCAACACATAAAATCACTCAACAAGAAATCAAATATCACACCCACAGACGTGTCTCATCTAAATGAGAAACTGAAAAACATTTATACTGAAGCCGCAGTGAAATCGCATGGTAACAAAAAAACATAAAGTAAGACAAAATAAAAATGTAGAAAACAAAATGCCGTGGTTCACACGGGACTGTGTACACACCCGCCGATCTTACAGGAAAGCCCTTTCAAATTTCAGAAAAAATCGTAGTGATAATAATAAATATATTTTGGATGATACGCGGCGTAAGTATAAATCGGTGCTTAAAAAAAGTAAATGGCAATTCAATATCGATTTGCGCGATAAACTATCGAAGATGAGATCAACAAATAGCAGAGAATATTGGAGACTACTATAAGGAACAGGGGAAATAAGCAAAATTCGACAAATAACCCAACTTTATCGGAGTTTCATCAGCACTATGCCACATTAAATTATAACAGTAACCCCAATCATGACTTGTTTCTTCGAGATTTGGATACATGCACTCTCGATTTTGACATATCAGTCGAGGAGTTAGATAATGCAATATCAAATATAAGTGTCGGTAAAGCTTCTGGTATTGACAGTATCAAACCAGAATATATCAAAGCTGCTTCTGGTGTTTTGAGGTACCCTCTTCTAAATTTCTTCAATCTTATATTAAAAAGTGGGATTGTTTCAAATGAATGGGGGGTATCGGAATTATACAACCCATATTTAAATCAAAAAATCCACGAGACCCGGATAATTATAGACCAATTACCCTAGTAAGTTGTGTATCGAAGTTATTCACATCAATTGTGAGTAATCGTATACAGATTTTTTTGGAAGACAACCATCTATTATCCGAAAATCAAGCTGCATTTAGACAAGAGTACTCTACTATTGATCATATTTTTTCCTTAAATAGTATTATTGAGTTGGCTAAAAAATACAACACAAAACTGTTTTGTGCTTTTGCAGATCTATCAAAAGCGTTTGATAGTGTTTGGCGAAATGGACTTTGGATGAAATTATTTAACATAGGAATTAAGGGTCGAGTTTTGAATGTTATAATCTACGGAGCCCCGTAAGTCTCACTTGCGATACTTTTTTTTATCTCGTTTAAACGAGATAATATCTTGCATACCTTTTTTTTATCTCGTTTAAAAGAGATAATATCTTGCCATACTTTTTTTTATCTCGTTTAAACGAGATAATATCTCGTTTAAACAAGATAATATCTCGTTTAAACGAGATAATATCTTGCGATACTTTTTTTTATCTCGTTTAAACGAGATAATATCTTGCCATACTTTTTTTTTTATCTCGTTTTAAACGAGATAATATCTCGTTTAAACAAGATAATATCTCGTTTTAAACGAGATAATATCTTGCTATACTTGTTTTTATCTCGGATACTTTTTTTTATCTCGTTTAAACGAGATAATATCTTGCTATACTTGTTTTATCTCGTTTAAACGAGATAATATATTGCGATACTTTTTTTTTATCTCGTTTAAACGAGATAATATCTTGCGATACTTTTTTTTTATCTCGTTCAACCCTATATAACTGATGCTGCTCTTGTGTGAACTGGTAATGGATTACTATGGCCCTATATTCCTATATAACTGATGCTGCCCTTGTGTGAGCTAGTAATGCATTACTGTGGCCCTATATAACTGATGCTTCTATTGTGTGAACTTATAATGCGTCACTGGAACATTATATAACTGATGCTGCTTTTGTAGGAGCTGGTAATGCTTAATTAGCATTACCGGGACCACATTTGACCGTATATAACTGATGCTGCCCTTGTATGAGCTGGTAATGGATTACTGGGACCCTATTTGTCCTTATTTAACAGATGCTGTTCTTGTGTGAACTGACGATGCATTAATTTGCAACACTGGGACCGATTGATGCTTTACCAGCTCACACAAGAGCAGCACCAGTTATATACAGTTCCTGTGATGTATTACCAGCTCACACAATGACACAATCACTTACATAAGGCCCCAGTAATGCCGATTACTGCATTACCAGTTCATATAAGAGCAGCATCAGTTATATAGGCCCACAGTAATGTTGATTACTGCATTACCAGTTCATACAATGGTAGCATGCATAGTTAGTGTAAACATATTTTATTGCATAATAATATCGCAACGGGATTGAGACACAAGTTTTACAACTTACAAATGGTCTCTCTCCCCACATAATTGTATTACACAAAATGAACATAAAATATAATCACACACAAACATTATAACGAACCAAAGCCGCTTTGGGTCATATATAGGCTATATCTGATTTTGTGACGTCACCAATTATTAACTAATACGACGCTCTAATTTTTGAATTTGGGGAGCACTTTTGTCGCACAGTAGATAGGTGGGCCTAAAGCATTATTGTCGTAATCGACTGTTTTAAGAGGCCAACACAAATCAGTCGATGTGCAACACTCTCCTATTTATATAAACGTCTTACAATCATCTATGTTTTTTGTTATTTATAAAGTCAGAATACCGAGTTAAAAAATGTCAAAATTCCGAGTTAAAAGACAGAATTACAAGTTGATAAAGACAGAATTCCGAGTTAAAAAGACAAAATTCCGAGTTAATAAAGTCAAAATTCCGAGTTAATAAAGTCAAAATTCCGAGTTAATAAAGTCAAAATCCGAGTTTATAAAGTCAGAATTCCGAGTTAAAAAGACAGAATTCCGAGTTTATAAAGTCAAAATTCCGAGTTTATAAAGTCGGCATTCCGAGTTAATAAAGTCAAAATTCCGAGTTAATAAAGTCAAAATCCGAGTTTATAAAGTCTGAATTCCGAGTTAAAAAGACAGAATTCCGAGTTATAAAGTCAAAATTCCGAGTTTATAAAGTCAAAATTCCGAGTTAAAAAGACAGAATTCCGAGTTATAAAGTCAGAATTCTGAGTTAAAAAGACATAATTCCGAGCTTATAAAGTCAGAATTCCGAGTTATAAAGTCAAAATTCCGAGTTATAAAGTCAAAATTCCGAGTTAAAAAGACAGAATTCCGAGTTATAAAGTCATAATTCCGAGTTTATAAAGTCAGAATTCCGAGTTATAAAGTCAAAATTCCGAGTTTATAAAGTCAGAATTCTGAGTTAAAAAGACAGAATTCCGAGCTTATAAAGTCAGAATTCCGAGTTATAAGGTCAAAATTCCGAGTTTATAAAGTCAAAATTCCGAGTTAATAAAGTCAAAATTCCGAGTTAATAAAGTTAAAATCCGAATTTATAAAGTCAGAATTCCGAATTTATAAAGTCAGAATTCCGAGTTATAAAGTCAAAATTCCGAGTTTATAAAGTCAAAATTCCGAGTTTATAAAGTCAGAATTCCGAGTTATAAAGTCAAAATTCCGAGTTAATAAAGTCAAAATTCCGAGTTTATAAAGTCAGAATTCCGAGATAATAAAGTCAAAATCCGAGTTTATAAAGTCAGAATTCCGAGTTATAAAGATAGAATTCCGAGTTTATAAAGTGAAAATTCCGAGTTAAGAAGACAGAATTCCGAGTTTATAAAGTCCGAATTCCAAGTTAAAAAAACAGAATTCCGAGTTTATAAAGTCAGAATTCCATGTTAAAAAGACAGAATATCAAGTTTATAAAGTCAGAATTCCGAGTTAAAAAGACAGGAATTCCAAGTTTATAAAGTCAGAATTCCGAGTTATAAAGTCAGAATTCCGAGTTATAAAGTCAGAAATCCGAGTTAAAAAGAGAGAATTCCGAGTTAAAAAGAGAGAATTCCGAGGTTATAAAGTCAGAATTCCGTCAATCAAGACTACGCGGAAGTATGATTGGCCTAATTTTACTCTAATTATTTTTACTAATAATTAACCCAGGAAATATAGGCTTATGTAAATTTTATTTGAAGGGAATACCAGGGAATCTATAAACATATTTTGATAAATAAAAAACAAAAAAAGCCACAGCTACCCTCGTGTGAGTGGTTTTGCCTTGGTTCGTTAATTACGCTAGCGTATGATCATATTAATTCATATGTGCAACATCTTTTCACTTACAACAATATAATGATATAATCCCGAGTATGACAATAACGGTGGATATTTCTCTTTATGGGGGGGGGGGGGTGGTTCGTCCCGTGGGTCGGTGGCTCAGACGAGTCTTCGCATTCTATATATGTAGTGATAATACAACATGTTACATTTGAAGCGTAGGTTTGCACATCAATGTGTTACTAAAATTTGAACCGCGATGTCGAGGTTATGTATAATTGAACAGCCCTAAATATGTTCCGGTTTTGTGTACTATTCAGGTTAGTATCTCCAAGGAGGAGTTTCTCGAGATTAATAGTTAGTACACCAATGGTAGCGAGTTGGTGAAACAACAAACATCGTTGTTCTGTGTAAAATGGACAAACAAAAAAATAATGATTTGCTTCTTCGGCCGGGTGACCACAACGACAGCTTGGGTTGTCCGATATGAAGTTTGAAAATTTGTCACCGTTTAAATCGCTACAGTAATTTCGAAGTTTACAATGAATGATGTTTATCTCGCGATTTCCGAAATTAAAATAGTCTGGTGGCACAAGAACTGGATCAGTCGTTAGGTATTTTGTTTTTAAAATAATAATGGAAGATGATTCTTTTATTTTATTTGACATAGTTATAGCATGCATAGTTATATAGGGCCCAGTAGTGCCAATTGATGCATTACCAGCTCATACAAGCACATCATTATTTATATAGGGCACAGTAATGCTCGTAGTAATGGTGATTGCTGCATTACCAGCTGAAACAAGGGCAGCATCGGTTATATAAGGTTCCATTAATGGATTACCAGTTCATACAAGAGCAGCATCGGTTATAAAGGGCCCCAGTAATGCATTACCAGCTCATACAAGAGCAACATCAGTTATATAGGACCCCCATAATGCACTACCAGCTCATATAAGGGCAGCATCAGTTATATAGGGCCACAGTAATGCATTACCAGCTCATACAATGGCAGCATCAGTTATATGATATAGGGCCATTGTAATGCCAATTAATGCATTAACAGCTCATGCAATCACATCATTATTTATATAGGGCCCCATTAATGCCAATTCATGCATTATCAGCTCATAAAAAAAGCAGCATCAGTTATATAGCCCCCCCCCCAGTAATCCATTACCAGCTCATACAAGGGCAGCATCAGTTATATAAGGTCAAATGTGGTCCCGGTAATGATAATTAAGCATTACCAGCTCCTACAAAAGCAGCATAAGTTATATAATGTTCCAGTGACGCATTATCAGTTCACACAATAGAAGCATCCGTTATATAGGGCCACAGTAATGCATTACTAGCTCATACAAGGGCAGCATCAGTTATATAGGAATATAGGGCCATAGTAATACATTACCAGTTCACACAAGAGCAGCATCAGTTATATAGGGTTGAACGAGATAAAACAAAAAGTATCGCAAGATATTATCTCGTTTAAACGAGATAAAAAAAAAAGTATCGCAAGATATTATCTCGTTTAAACTAGATAAAAAAAAGTATCGCAAGATATTATCTCGTTTAAACGAGATAAAAAAAAGTATAGCAAGATATTATCTCGTTTAAACGAGATAAAAAAAAGTATCGCAAGTGGGACTTACGGGGCTCCGTAATAATCAACATGTACAGTGATATCAAATCTTGTGTGTTACCTGATAATGCGTTTTCTACCCATTTTCCTTGCGAAGCAGGTGTGCGACAAGGAGTGAATCTATCTCCCGTTCTTTTTTCGCTGTATACAAATGACATCGAAGCCTACTTGCAAACGAGTACTGTAAATGGATTATATATCTCAGACTTAAACAGAAATTTAAGTTTTGGATTTATCAAGTTATTCTGTCTCTTGTACGCAGATGAGACTGTTCTCCTATCTTTGAGTGCATCCAATTTACAACATATGCTTAACTACTATTCATCTTACTGTAATTATTGGAAACTTTCTGTTAATAACAGTAAAAGTAACGTGGTAATATTTGGCGATGATAAAGACGCTGATCCACAGTTATATGACTTCATTCTCAACAATAGACCAATTGCAGTAGCCGATGAATATAAATATCTCGGAATTGTATTTTCTAGCGACGGTTCATTCACAACCGAGAAAAAAATGCGTTGTGACCAAGCAAAACGTTCAATGTTCGGATTAATTTGTAAAATGCCGAGATTGAATCTTTCAATTTTTCGTGTGTCTTAGACCTTTACGAGAAAACAGTTGTTCCTATTTTGTTATATGGTTCTGAAGTATGGGGTGTGGGAAATATTGCTATTATTAATACTACTGAATTATGGTTTCTGAAATTTATACTAAATTTGAAGACAACAACACCGTCAGTAATGGTCTACGGTGAAACTGGATTATTCCCCATAGAGACACGAATCAAGCAACGAATTATAAATTTTTGGTCCAAACTGATAATGGGTAAACAAACTAAGATAAGTTTTATGCTTTATTGTAGCCTATATAGTAGCAAACTCCGTACAACAAATCAAAGACGTGGGCGCATGGACTGGATAACCAGGGTGAAAAATCTTTTTAATGATCTAGGAATGGGATCAATTTTCTTCTCACAATATGTCAATCTGAACTGGCTAAACAGCACAGTAAAGCAGATAACGCGAGATATATATCTTCAGGAATGGTATGGCGCATTCAGTTCTTCTAAGTTTCGTTTTTATCGAATAATTAAAGAACACGAACAAGCACATTATCTTTCATACCTGAAAAAGCGAGAAGCCGTAGCTTTAATACGTTTCAGAACACGAAATCATAGGTTACCGATAGAAGTCGGAGACTGGACGGGAATAGATTTAGTCAAAAGACAATGTAATTTATGTAAGAGCTCTGTTGGAGATGAATTTCATTTTTTATTGACTTGCCTAAAATGTTCCCACATACGACAAAAGTACATAGCTAGATATTACTACACAAACCCGACCTTGCTTAAAATGCGACAACTAATGTCCATCACGAACACATCGGTTGTGCGAAATATCTGTAGATTTTTGATAGAGGCGAGAGATTTCTTATACACATAGAATTGATACGATTACTCATAATGCGCAGAAATGTACTCATTAACGTCATTTATAAGTATATTTATACATAAATGCCCCTCTCACCCCCCCCCCCCAAGTCTATAGAGCAGCATGGCTAGTGGGTCACTGAGTAAGGTTGACCCACTGGCGGCGAACCAACCATGCACATTCATATGGTTGGTTCGAAATAGCTCCTCCTGCACCCCTCTTAAATGGGAGGAGTAGGTATATACGGAGCGCGCAACCATACTGACCTGGGTGTAACCCAGAATACCCGACATTCCTGGTCCGAAAGTATCGATATGTATATTAACTATAGGCTATTTAACTCGAATATTTACATTCCTTTCATGGATGTGTGGACCGGTCGTCGGCGGCGGATGTGGTCTGGGTCTCCACATGTACTGGACATTTGTTCATGCATGGGGAGGTCCTGGATTTCGGTCGACGCCGTCGTCACGTCTCGCGCATCTATGGGGAATGCTGATAATGAGTGTTATATACATATATATAAATCTACATTATAGAATACATACTATTTAGTTGTAGCTATTATATTGTTTATACTCGAGGTCGAGAGATATTTTGTCCACAAGGACCGACGCATGCAAATTGTTTATATTAGGACCGACCCTCACCTTTATATATGTTGTTATATAGATGTAATGCCTGTAATGATTTCAATGAGTGTCTGTTTAGTTAAATGTGAACCAGGGGTCGGTCTGTCTATATATGTACTTTCTTTATATCATACGATGTATGATTTATGAGAAATAAACTATTGATTGATTGAATGGTAGTAGTTTTGCAATCGGAACGTAATCCGCATTGGATGCGGGTGTCTTTCGTTCAGTGTTTCTGAAATTAATTGAGGTCGGAGCTAATTTTGAAAGTACTAATTCGTCATTTGAGAATAAATTATTGCTGGACTAGATATACAATACAACAGCAAAAATACTCAAAATTATAGTAAGACAAAACAAAAATTTGTGGTTCAAAATAAAGAAATGTCCGATTAAATTTAATTAAATTAAATTAAATGGGACCCCTGCTCTTGATTAATTATCTATTTCTTAAGCCTTGACATTTGAAATTGGTTTAATTGTCATAATTTATCTTTAAACATGGATTTTGAAAACAATTACATGGCAATGGAAATATCTGCTATCTGGGGTCAATACTATAAACAATTTTATACCTGCAAATACAAATAGTATTTATTAATTTGTAATCACAAATTTGTGTTAACTATCACAGTGGTTTCATAGTACAGGGAAAATTTAGCCGTATTATTTGTACACTAAATTATGAATATACAAACATATTATTAATAGTTTAATAGTTAATTGTTATCGTCTCCCGACCATACATTTCGTCCTAATAGGGACACGACGACGCGGGGTGTGACATGTGGGGTGTTTGACGGCTTGGTGGGTGCCCACAACTTTGGTCAAAATATTTCTCAACAGTTGGAAATTTTATACCGATAGGTTGACAAACATTTTACACCACATACAAGCTCACGTTGTCATTATTGTTTAATTTCACAACCAATAATAAGTGAGAACTGTGTTTGGCGAGCATTCAGTCTGATTCACTAGCATATTTTTGACTTTTGTTGAAAATTATGGTCTAAATAATGGCCATCAGATATAACTTGTTCAATGCCGGGATGCAGTTGGAAAATTAAAGATGGACAGCCCATGCACACTCAATCGTCACGTCCCTGTGTTCGAATATGTTGTTACTCTTTCAGTTGAGGGGAAGAGTGTCCACATCTAAATTTCATATGCACCCTATATGCTGCGAGTGTTGTGGATATAAATTACTGTATCACATTAGACTGGGCGAGGGGTGAACCCCCTAAAACGTAGAAAAAACTAACTCACCACTCTGCTCCCATTCACCCGTTATCAGTGTTATCTGAATACCTTGTTCAAATTAGACGTACACGTTGAGCTAAAATAACTGACAGCAATTTCTATGGGAAAGTTACAATGCCTGCTATTATTTTGTGATTAGTGATATCGCCGGTACTATGAAACGACGAGCTAACAAAATCTCGCAAATTTCACAAAGATCCACTGTTGAGTATTGTAGATTGCTTACGGGCAAACCGTTACATGTGAGTGATTCACAATATATTGAATCACGACAAGCCAAAGTTACAAAAGAATTAACCAATCATAAGTTGAGACGTTGATCGCTTATCAGAGCTATCCAATCGGTACACGGATTGCCAAATTGATGACCACTTGTCTGCACAAAGTTAACTAACAAACTGTTCGTGTGTAGAGAGTGTATGTAAGTACAAGTCAGTGTAATGTCGAGTACTACAACCAATTTGGTGTCATTGTTTTCACAAATTACAACCATTCAGTTTGTGAAAACAAAATATTATTTTGATGGTATAACATTATGTATGATTTCAAACTGATCCGCTACTCTTATCATAACACATCGAGACAGGAACGTGGCTCCATTTTATCATGGGGTGTCCATCACTGTATCGAAGCAGGGACGTGCTAAGGCTCTCAATTATAGGAGGGGTGGTCATTTTATAATTTCAAACTGCTCCGATATCTTATAATATATCAAGATAGGGACGTGGCTATATGGGTTCCGTTTGGTGATGGGGTGTCCATCATATAATTTCAATATGCACCCTTTGAATAAAAAGAAAATGCCTATAAATTCCACATAGCGATGGAAACGTATATCAAGAGGCGAGTATTTTCTACGCTGATAACAAAAGTTAGTCAATACGACTAACATATGTTAGTCAATCGTTTTTCCCCAGGATGACTAACTTAGTTCAGCCAACATGACTGACGGCATAACATTAGTCAAAATTACTAGGGTGTTGTTAGTCATAACGACTAAGAAATTGGGATTCAAAACGACTAATTAGTCAAAATGGCCAGGATTTAGTCATAACTTCTCTTAGTCACTGGGAAGGCGAAAATGTAAGTTGCGGAATTATGTGCAAATAATTCCAATACTTGACCAAAGTTACTCAAAATGTTTGTGACTAACACTAAGTTAGTCATATTTAGTCAAAATGTCCAATCCAAGGGGGTGGTTGGACAACTTAATGTTACAGCTGGAAAATCTGAATATCAAAATATTAAATAATCTGAAATGTGTTGTACCATGTAGTCTGTAGAATACTCAAATGTGATTATGTGACTAGATCATGTGACTATATATTATGAAAATGAATAAATAAAAAAAATATTTTAATAAAAACTTTGGCACTCTGCCTATCCCTAGAAATGTGATTATGTTGACACATTTCTTGATTAATGACAATTATGATAAATTCAAATAGTATCGTTATCTTCATTATGCACTGTTCTATTAAAATCTCGCGCAATAAACTATTTAGGGGGTGGGTGTCCAAAACTCACCAGAAAAATTTCCTGAAACGGAAAAAAAGGGTGGGTGTCCAAAATTGGGTGGGTGGATGTTCCGAGGCCGAAAAAATAAAAATGATCATACGTGCCTGGAAATCTGAAGCCAACCGTGGTAAACAATTACATTTCACAGAAATAGAAGTTGCTGATTGAGGGGTGGGGATACACTTGGATATCGACGTTGGCGCACCGAAGAGACCATCTGGCATTTATGTTGTAGTCATTTGTGAAACTGTGCTTGCATCTTCGCATTCGTGTCCTTTACCATTGATAAAACATTTTCATTAGGGGGGGGGGGGGCTACGTCCCTGCGAATCAGAGATGGTTATATGGTTCAGTTTAAGGGTGTGAAAATCGACAATTTATGTTTGACACCCTATATAGACCTTCTAGACAATTTCCTTAACGTTGTAACTTTCAATAAATTGGGTAATTTTATTAGTTACAAGGAACACATACTGCTACCTCACACCCAAGCTGACACCCCCTAATGTTTGACAATTTCTAAATATAGGCCATTTCAATCCAAACTTTTGACCAAAGGAGGTAAATATGCAAATGTTGGTCTAAAACAAACACATACCCTCTAATAAATTGTTGAAAAAACAAAATAAGAGAACAAGTTCAACCTATTGTTGTTGTAAAATGTCCAATTCACGTTGTTTCAGGTATCAAATTTCCAACTGTTGAACATGTTGACAAAATGTGTGGGGGCGAGAAACATAACCCAACCCCTTTGTCGCGACGTCCATGTGGGTTATACTTGAGATTTCCATCTGACAAAACATTTTCCCAAGGGGGTGAATCGACCCCTTGTCGCCACGTCCCTGCGTATCATAGATGGGTATATTAGCCGGGTTAAGGGTGCGAAAACTGAAAATTTATGTTGGACACACAATACGAAGAACTTATAATCACGTTCCTTAACGTTATAACTTTCAATTAACTTTCATAGTACTCGAACATTCCTTGTGATTGGGAAATGTTTGTAAATACAAAGAACACGCACTATTTGTGATTTATGTTTGTAATCGTAGGTTCATAGTATTAGCGGAATGCGGAATTGTTATTTCTTACAAACAATTGTAAATTCTTACAAAGAAAACGCTTCATAGTATTGACCCCTGGGGTGTGATACAACGCACCCATTTGGATTTTTTCCGTTAATACCAGGGGTCTGAACATTTTTTCCAAACACTAGGCGGGTGGGTGGGTTCAGCAGCCCGACTTATACATTTTTTCCTGGCCCTGTAAATTTTTTCCTAGAGTAATTTATCTTCAAATTAATGGGACAAAATGTTTTAAGAATGCTTCTATTATGTAATAGGTGTGCACTTAACTCTTGGTACTGGGTTTGAGTTCACCATCAGTTGATGTAAACATATTTTATTCCAATCATAATAACATATATACATTTGACAAAGTGTTGACAATAAAAACAGAATAGGATAAATGATTGTTGGATTGGAAAAGGGATTAAACAACAAGCCCATCAGTTAATACTGAGGGAAGACACCAAGGGGTAATAACAAGTTCAGCTTGCTAAATGGTTTCATCAAGGATCTATCAATACACATTGACATGGAAAGGCTCAGATTTGAAAAGTTCTATTAAAAATCATTTATTCAACATGATATAAATGAAAACATACCACAATAATAGATTCTTCAAATAAATGTAAACACTTCACTGAACTCTTCAAATAAAGACTATTAAAAAAACCATAATAAAATAAAACAAGGGTGTTAAAACAAACTTTGACCAATTGCAACGATATTCGGTATATGGGTCTGGAATCACCTCTATTTATGAAAAAATATGGCCACTGGCAGCCATATTGGATTTTACTCTTTACATCACTAAATCCTTTTATAACACAATCCGCAGAGCTTATCCCCCATCCTATCATCACCAACCTTCATATGGATCTTCGGTGTGACCTCTCGATGGGTGCCTACCATTTTTTCCAGAATTTTGAAAGAAAAAAAAGGCTGCCAGCGGCCATCTTGGATTTTACTCTTCGTAGGAACAAATCCTTTAGCACACCTTACAGGTCACATTTCTCACCCAATCGTCACCAAACTTCATATGGATCTTCGAAGTGACCTCAAGATGTGAGCCTCCATTTTGACCCAATTTTTTTGAATAACAAACGTGGCCACCAGCAGCCATCTTGGATTTCAAATGTCAATACATCAGCCAACATTTATTGGAGAATTATTTTGAAAATTTACAGTCTTGTTGGTAAATAAAAAGTAGGAATGCTTCTATAATCATGATACGGAACATTCATCGGATAGGATCAGGATAACTGAGTAAAATAGTCATTTGAAACAGTTTGGAGGGGGTGGGTCCCTATCCCAGAATCGGAAAAATATAAAATTAGGGGGTGGTGGGTACCCAGAGAGCGGAAACAAAATAAAAAGCGCACAGTGTCCGGAATTTTTTTCATGACCCCCCTCCCCGATAATACCCCCCCCCCCCCCCCCGTTGTGACCATTAAATTTTCTGGAAAATAATTTTCAATAACTTCAATCACGGCGATAGCTAGTTAGAATCTTTCTAAATTTTCAACTTATTGCAAATTCCCAAGTCCGCGAAATTACATTGCACATGTCACACCCTCCCCTCACCCAATGAATTGAACATTTCCAACAGGTACCTCACTATTTCCAGTTGTTGGAAATTCCCACTTGAGATCCCCTATAATAATGGTTCGAAATGTTTCAAGAGCTGAATTTAATTTCTGTGTAATATTTTGACACAAAGTTGAACAATATATAGTTCTTGATCTGAACAAACAATATTTTACACTAAACATTGTTTGTAAAGGACGCCGGTGGTCCCGTCGGTAGAATGTTCGGGGCATTATGCCGCCATTTGCCGTCTAGCGCTGACGAAGCTGGTTCGAATGCCGACAAGCGCGGATTCGCGATCCACTCTAAGTGAGGATAATCTGATTCGTGTATCTGGGCAAGTTTGTCGGTCCCTTCCGGGGTCGTGGTTTCTACACACAGCGGAGTGATTTCTCGGTGAAATTTACGCTCTGCGTAGACTTTCCTCCACCCGTAAAACTGACAACGTCGTGACATCCGCATAGTGGGTGAGAAATCCGCACCACCCCTGCCCCGTGATCCCTGCCGAACGGCGACGGCATACAGATACCGCTACAAAACACGGAGATAAGCCGCTTTCACGTGCTCAGGTTTGGTGACACCAACACACCAATCTCGATGCAGCGCACAGCACGCTTTTGTCCATAGATTGTCGTTGATTGTCATTGATTGTACAATAATGCGCCGATCCCAGCTTGGGACCAGGTGGTTTCGCGAGACCAAGTCCTGACATGGAACACCGTGATTATTAGGGTGGTCTGGACCTGAGACCAGAATTCAGCCGATTGTATTGCCAATACAAACGTATACGACAGACAAGGATTTGTGACACAAGTGCTAACCACATAGATAGCCTGGCTTCTCACAATTTACAGATGCCTAATCTGAATTAACGCTTCCAAATGACTATTTCTTTGGCTTCGGTGGTAACACCTATTTGATTTGAGTAGAGGAACCCACCCGTCAAAGCTCAGAGTGATCAGATATCGAATTTTGACATTTGTTATTTCTCAAGATGTGCAGTTGTCGCAGGCCTGGTAAAAGTCGTCAAACAGACGGTCTCGGACTAAATTGCAGATGAAGATAGATAACTCTAAAATCAAGTGTCTTTGGCGTGAGATATATTGACAATCCGGCCATATTTCGTTGAACAAAATGTTGATAAATAAAACGTTTTGGGCAATTTTATACTATAGTTGACCGTGGTTAGCACCATTTTTGGACAACCAATCGATTCTGATAACTGAAGGGCATTTCAAAAAATGTGATTGTTGTTGGAATATGATGGTATGTGGACCATCGAATCTGATTGAGTACCTAAATTTAACAATAAGTAGTGATGCGGCAATATAATAAAAACAAACATAACGTCGATGAAATTTCACAGTGCGACAGTTTCCAGGATGTGTACAATGCAATTCAAAGTGTGGAGGTTTAGATTGAACAATTCTAAGCTCGTCTCTCAAGACAAATCAGACTATTCGTCACAATTAACCCTTTCATGACGGCAGCTTCCTGATTTGTTTTAGAAAACCACGTGCCATAGGTCGCCTCCCATATATAAGAGAATGCATTGCCTAACAAATTTTATAATACTTTTTAAATTGCTGCTTTTACATCAATTTAGTGAGAGTGAGATTTGCTTAAACTGGGTAACTTTATCACAATTTTCCCCAATTTGGGTAACTTTATCACAATTTATGGAACCTGGGTAACTGTATTACTAAAAACCGATGAGAGTGACCAATCCAGCTTAATTGTTCCTATAATTAGGACTATTATACAGAGTGTGTCTATATACGCACCGACATTACCCTTGCAGCGATGCCGTATGTAGAGTGACGAGCCCCAAGTTGACGAAACATCGTCGCCACGCAGTCGTTCTTTTCCAATCTAGCAACAAATTTGTCGACCATCACCATCACACGCAAGGAATGCGCCCTCAGCGTACGCTGGTATTCTATTTCAGACAAAGCGAGATCTTTGAAAGGCAAAAATGTTTCTGGAAAATCCGGATGAGTTTCGAACAACCTGAAAGCGCATACAAACACATAAACATTATAGTCCAGTAACCGGTATAGGGTGAAGTAAACTTTCCGGTTAAAGTTTTTTTTTATCGCCCACAAAACGAAGTTTGGCGGGTGAGATATAAATTGGGTTCCGTCCGTAACAACTCTAGAGTTCTCAATCCCAGTCATCATTTGGCAAATTTAAATTTGAATTTCGAACTACAATTGGAGAACGGATATCCACGTGAACAGAGTTTGTCCATTGGTTTCTGCAGATCGAGTAATGTCCCTTGAAGTAAAACATGTATCCACGCCAACTTGTTCTATCTGTATCTCCGATAATTTTTTATTTTTTTTAGGAAGTCAATCTACCGCCGGTTTAACCCTTTGAGTGTCAGGGCCGATTTTTGTATCAACCCATATACCCTGTGCCAATGCATTCTCTTATATATGCGAGTCGACCTATGATCGACTCGCATATATAAGCGAATGCATTGGCCTAACAATTTTTCATCATTTGTTATTATTTTTTACAATTTATTACAATTTTAATAATTTTTTCTTGTATTCTTTAACAGACTTATTTTGTAGGTTTAGTGCCAGGGAATCTCACGTTTTTCATGGGCATAAAAATTATTACTATGAATACTTAGTGATAGTTTTGAGTTATAACATGCCCCTAAGGTATTATCCAGTTTGTTTTTAAATTCGCTATAGCATGCTTAAGCATACCCAAAAAAATTCAACCAAAATTTTATTTTTATTTTTTTTAGGGCCGATTTTACAGACCGTAAATTAGGGCCGATAAGATCGGCCCCTGGCACTGAAAGGGTTAATGATTGTTCAAGAATGAATTGCTACGGTTCCTTATGCTGCTCTGGGATTTCTTTGGGAAAAGAACGACTTGGATGTTTGGCAGAACACCACCTTGGGCGATGGTGACACCAGACAACAGCCGGTTAAAAGCTCTTCAGAGCTTGTGTTTGTAATATGTTTAAATACCTCCGACTTTTAAATAAAATTTATCTTATCTTATCTTTATGTTTAAAAATAATAATTTTTGGACAAAATCACGCAAAATTATTATATATTGAACTAGCCGATGAGCCCGACGTTGTCCGGGCTATTCAAACACCAAATTTCAAGTCGATGGCTCCACCCGTTTCCGAGATCTGGTCTGCGCATGCGCGAAGCTGGCGTCGCACGGGCTCGGCGACCCGATAAAATTCGTATCCGGGGCAAGATACATTCACAAACCAAATTTCAAGTCGATAGCTCCATCCGTTTCCGAGATCTGGTCTGCGCATGCGCGAAGCTGGCGTCGCACGGGCTCGGCGACCCGATAAAATTCGTATCCGGGGCAAGATACATTCACATACCAAATTTCAAGTCGATAGCTCCACCCGTTTCCGAGATCTCGTCTGCGCATGCGCGAAGCTGGCATCGCACGGGGTCGGCGACCCGATAAAAGTCGCATCCGGGGCAAGATACATTCACATAGCAAATTTCAAGTCGATAGTTCCACCCGTTTCCGAGATCTCGTCTGCGCATGCGCGAAGCGGGCTCGCCAATACGACAACGTCGACCGCCTGGTCAAACTACACACACGTACCAAGTTTCGTCCCGATCGGTCGAGAATCGTAGATTTGTATTAATGACAGACAGACAAACAGACAGACAAACAGAGGTCTTCAAAATATATATGAGATGTATAACATTTTCCTGAATGGACAGAGGCTGCACAAGTGGCGTTTTGCCGACACCTGAACTCTTAGATCACAATTAACTCGGAAATAGCGAGTTAATGAGTAAGTATCAACATGTAATCACTGAAAAAGCTATGTAAACGCAATTCCTTTGTTTTGGTGGCGTATCAAATGTGAAACGCATTCTGAAGACGAAGTGTGAGTATAAAGTATACCTGGGTTAATCTGAGAAAATATCCCCATATGTGTGTTAAAGGCACGGTTGGCCTTAGTTGTCGAAAATATTCATATTTGTTCCAAACACCGTAAACAGACAAACATTAAAACGCATACAGTTTCGTTCATATTTACCATCACCATCGCGTAAACAGCATGCTATCATAAAGACTTACTATATTTTACCTAAGCAAGAGCCTGATTGTGTTACAGAAGACAGCACAGTGTCGCTGGCTAAGCACACACAAATTATATAAACGCTCTTTATTAGTTCCATATCAGGAATTCAGCAACAAAGAACGCTCTTTATGTTTACCATCATAATATAAACAAACACCAGAAAAGTAACTTTTTATGCTTTTGTTTACATAACAATGGTCAAACAAATGACAATAACATACTGTTTATGCGATATTTCTTATTTGTATACGGACAAAGTCTGTCTACATTTTGATGTTCTTTCTGTTTGTGGCGGTTTTTGATGGGTGCAAATATTTTCACAGGCTACCCACCGCCAAGGCCAACCGTACCTTTAAATTGGAGCAGTAGCTTCATAATCACAACTTGTGCGTGTTCGGTTCTAATTCATGACAATGACGCCTGTTTTTTTCGGTTATATGCAAGTGATTTATTCGAACGTGTTTTGCACTTTGGGCAGAATATTGTTTTGATTATCAAACATTTTAAAGGGGTACTGTTCACTAAATCCCGCCATTTATATGACCATCTCATTTTATACTCAACAGAATATATGCAACAAATAAATGATGTTGAGCCATGGATGAGTGCAAAATACACTCATGTGCTCTGTGAACGATGCAAACAACATGGTAATTATAATGAAAATGATTTATGACTCCAAGTCATAAATTTATTTACATTATAATTACCATGTTGCTTGCATCGTTTATAGAGCAAATGTGTGAATTTTGTACATATCCCAAGACAAATGGGGGGGGGGGGGGCAATGAAATAAAAACAACATGTGTTTAGGAAATTAGTTGTTTTACCAAAAAAAATAAATATATATATATATATATATATATATTTAATTTAATACTTTTTTTAATAACAAAATTGAAAAACTAACGCCGTTATAACATCTCGTGTGTCGACTTATTTGTTTTAATTCACCCGATAAGTTACCCATGTGATAATTTGGAGGTGTCTCTACTAATAAGATGTGATAGTTACTGTGAGTTTGTTAACGGGGAGATTGTTACACTAAAAATGGGCACAGTTGCCATTAGTTCTGAGCTCGGACACCTGTTGTGTGGTCCATCGATAAGGAAACATGATTCTGATGTTTCGACGCATCGCACTCTGACACAATCGAGTCAGACAGAGGCCGAAATTCTATATAATTCTCAGCCAGAGGAAAGACACAGAAGTGATTCAAAACAAAGACTGTCAAATGTGTTACCCCTACTGCGATAAGTCTATAAAGTTCAAAACAGCTGGATATGAAACAAACTCTACAATGCTAGATCCTTACAACAAAAATCAATTCAACCATCAAGGTATCAAATAACCTGACTCCTGCAAATACCGTTAAAGTCTCAAATAACCAGACTCATGCAAATACCGTTAAAGGTACGGTTGGTCTTGGCGGTGGGTATCCTGTGAAAATATTTCCACCCGTCAAAAACCCCCACAAACAGAAAGAACAACAAAATGTAGATAGACTTTGTCCGTATACAAATAAGAAATATCGCATAAACAGTATGTTATTGTCATATCTTTGACCATTGTTATGTAAACAAAAGCATATAAAGTAACTTTTCTGGTGTTTGTTTATATTATGATGGTAAACATAAAGAGCGTTCTTTGTTGGTCAATTCCTGATATGGAACGAATAAAGAGCGTTTATGCCATTTGTGTGTGATTAGCCAGCAGCATTGTGCTGTCTTCTGTAACAGAATCAGGCTCTTGCTTAGGTAAAATATAGTAAATCTTTATGATAACATGCTGTTTACGCGATGGTCATGGTATATATGAACGAAACTGTATGCGTTTTAATGTTTTTCTGTTTACGGTGATTGGAACAAATATGAATATTTTCGACAACTAAGGCCTCACGTGCCTTTAAAGTCTCAAATAACCAGACTCATGCAAATACTATTATTCGTCATTTGACATCACCCTCATAATTGTTCAAAAGATATACAATGAGTGCTGAATCAACAGTGAGCAACCAACCAATGGTACAGATGTCCGACTGTATCAGTGATAAAGATCCATTGACGCCATCCAAACAATTGTTACGTGTGTGTATACCGTGTACCCATGGCATAGAGCTGAGCCCATCTGATGAATTTAATGGCAAGTCGGTGGATGCAAAATCCGGTATACTGAAAGGAATACAACATTTTGGCAACTTGAATACACGTTTATGTGATGTGAGTGAAAAGCCTGACTGGACCTTCATTCTTTTGATAATTCAGCCACATCTTGTTGGCGCTGGAGTATGTTGGGAACTATATTCGCGACCAACTTCATTATTATTGCCATCGCCCAATGCAGGTGCTGTTGTATTAAATACTCGTGAATATCAAAACGATCAATCGATTTATAGTAAAATAAACTTCTACACAGAACAGCCAATCACAGACTTCCAATAGAACGCAGGTGGAAAAACAGTACGTGTAAACACCAGAAATGCCTTTGTATGGAAACAATCTCTGTGGTGAATATAATGTTCTCATTCTGTGTACTGAACTAAAACTAAATGACCTGCGCGAAATGTATATACCAAAATATTAATGGGAAAATCCGAGGCGAAATAAATTGTAGGTACTGTTATCTCTTGATAACATGACCCTATTGAAAAGAGTGAGTATTTACATAAAGTTAGATATGAACTATTGCCATGTTATATATGGCGTATATTTCATAGCCATAGTTCATCGAGAAACCCACCCATCACAGCACAGAGTTATCAGATATCGAATTTTGAAACCTGTTATTTTTCACCACCTGCCAAACTTTTTGGCGCATAGCAAATATTCCACGAGCCGATCGACATACTCGAACCAAATTGCGTTGAACAAAGTGTTGATATATAACACGTTTTGGGGAATTTGATACTATACTTGACAGTGGTTAGCATTATTGTTTGGTAATTATTCGTTTCTGATAACTGAAGCGTTTTTTGAAGACCTTTTGTTGTTGTTGTTGTTGTTGGAATCTGATGATTCGGGGACCATCGAATCGGATTATGTACCTTTAACTACCTTTCTACGAGCATTATATAGATGTTTGGGTCCCAAACAAAAACAGCCATTTGCAAGACATCGAACAGAAAAGAGCGTTTCGTGTTAATCTATTCCTGATAAGGTAAAAATAAAGAGCGTTTAATCCACTTCTGTGCAAAACATTGAAAACAGGTGGAAAATGACTGTGACCATGAACAGTATTTTCAGAGCATATGAAGCAGGTATATCAAAATTTCATAAATTATACCTCATAGCTTCCAACTACGTAGACAAAATTTGGAAAATCGGTGGTAAAAAATGTATGAAATGCTATGGATAGAAATAACAAGACAGTCAATGACTGTGGGTCACTCAACAGACTGCAAGGACTGAGAAGACGGGGACTCTGAAGACTACAGGAGTCAGTACTTGACAAAATCACTTAAGACAAGTAGTTCTAAACATGGACATAGCTTGATGTTCTCAGATGAGCAGGGCTCTTCACCTTAAAATTTCTAATTGCACATCACTGACAAATCTCCAACTTCTTACCTTTTAAAGAGGACAACCATACCACAGTACTAAGTTCACAAAAATCCTTTTGTACATTCCTCTTAGGTTGAATTTTACGACTGGTACCAGTACTTCAAAGCTCTCAAACATTTGAAAATTACCAACCTGACACCCCCATAAAGTTAAAATTTCTGGCCAATTCGGTCCAACAGTTGAACCTGAAGTAGGAACATATGGACTGATGGTTTAAAAACATACATGTTAGAAAATCAAACCAAACTACGAGAACAATTCTAACTTATGTTTTGTGTGAACATCTAATCTACAACTAATGTAGTATCAGGCATGAAATTTTTAACTAGGGGGTCAAATCTCTCCCCATTGCCTCAAACATTGCCCCACCCAGGCTGTCTAGGAATCAATATTATTATACCAGTACCAAATAGCATAGAGGAGAGTTAAATCTCTTATCTCTGCCCTTATCTCTGAACAAATGTGAATCCTCATCTATGAGATCCATTCATCTAGAAATATCAATATACCCCCCAATTTTTCTTGGATAAGTGGTGGTTAAGAAACTAATATTGGAACAGCCGAGTCTGTATTTAGTGTGTCTGAACTTTGCATGTGAATTTAATCACAGTATTCCGCAAGGTGGACTAACATCACCAAATTCACCCTCTGGGGACCTCATTTCATAAAAATGACCCCATTTGAACAAATTTGAACCCCGGTCAACCAAGGCCCCTCCATACCAAATATAAGATATATAGGCCCAATGGTTCTTATGAAAAAACTGTTTTAAGAATTACTATGGAGGGAAAGAGTTATGGCCCTGGTTTCGCACCTACATGTATTTGATGTGATGAACTTAATTGAACAAATCTGATTGTGAGACACCTAGGGAACATGCAAACTGAAATATATAAACACATTCCGTCTTTAATATGGAGAAGAAAACAATTGTTGATAGATGGATGGTTAGACATCCCAACAGGCAGACGGATGGAAGCCTGACAGATAGAAGACAAAGTTAATTCGATATATACCCCCCAATTTTTCTTTGAAAAATAGCGGTATGATTTCATCTGGATATGTGGTGATTAAGAAAATAATATGAAATAGCCAAGCCTGAATTTAGTATGTCTGACATTTGCAGAATTAGGTCCCCAAAACGTGAATTTAATGACAATATTCCGTAAGGCAGGCTAGCTTCACCGAATTCATCCTCAATCTGATTAGGCCTCAATGGCCAATAAAACATAGGAACAGATTGCAATCCTACAGTTGAAGTTGGTGATTGAGCACCTCCATTATGAATTTTATCTTCTGCAAATTAGGGGGACATTGAAACTGAACAGGTGGGAAAAGGTGACTAAAACAAACTGTCAATTTGATACTTAGGATACTTCCCAGAAGATGAGGCCTAAGCAGAATTAGGTCCCTGGAGGGTGTATTTGGTGATGCTAGCATGCTGTATGGGGTAGCAACACTAAATTCACAATCTGGGGACCTCACTCTGTAAATGTCAGACACACTATTTCAAGACTTGAAGAAATCTAAGCCATTCGCAATACCATTGAATGTCAGGGAAACCTATCAGTCATCACCTAACCTTGGGAGCACCAGTTTGTTTTTTAAATTGCTACAGATATGTTTACATAAACTAGCCAGATGACATCTATTATTCTAATCTAAATTAATGACCTGTGTCTTTGCAGATATATATGCTTCTGTGGTGAGAAGAGGTATTAATTAAATTGAGATATGATATGGCTTGGAAGGGATGTTGGTTGATGGCAGGGTGGGGTGGGTCTGGTCCATGTGGGAGGGGTGGGTGGGGGAGGGTAGAATGTTTCCATAATTTCATTAAAGAGTAAAGTTTCATAACTCTGCAGATGTTATAATGATGTCACTTTTTTCAAATTTTCAAATTTTATAACATGTTTAAAAAATAATTATTTTGTTTGTTAAATTGAGAAAGGTCGCCCTGAAAATTCCAAAAAAATTTGAGTTATGTCACTGGCTCCGCCCACATTTGACCCAGTGACCTCATTTGAACAAATCCGAACCACAGTCCCCCCAAGGACCCTTTGTACCAAATATGAACCCATTCGGCCTAATGAAAAGAAGTCACTGTAAGAATTACTATGGTAGAAAAGAGTTATGGTCCTAGCTTCGCAACTATTTGACCGGGTGACCTCATTCGAACAAATCTGAATCAGAGTCACCTAGGGGACATCCACACCAAATATGAACCAATTCGGTGTTGCGGTTCCAGAGGAGAAGATGTTCAAAGAAATGTTGACGGACAGACGGATGGACAGACGGACGGATGGACGGACGACGGACGAGTAGTGATGTCTATAGCTAAAAAAATAGGGGCGCTTCTGCTATTGATTGAAAGAGGAATCCTTAGCCGACACACCCGTTGCGATATCGATACCATTGCTCGGATAAATGGGCTAAATTTGGCCGATTTCCGAGCGATTGTAGAACGGGGAATTTCTTGTTTCACCCAAACCTTGGGTGTTTATTTCACACCTGTTTCTGGGATAACCTGTGTGTCGACTGAGAACCTGTGTGTCAATTGAGGAGAACACACGGAGGATTTGTGTAAATGTTAGCCCAAACGACATTTCGAAGTAACGACGGCTTTGTTGTTTATTTCGAGGAATAATACCGCATCATATGAATTCAGCCCAAATATATTGACAGGTGTCAAGGGTCTAACTATATACTGAGCAATAAAAAACTAATATAATAAATACCGAGTATATTTAATTTAACGCCAATGGGTCGTTTATGTGCGTTTAAGAGTGTATTTATGCCTAAAGCAAAGTGAAATAACGATCTTAAAATGAATTGGCCGGTATATTTTATTAGTTATCAGGGTTACCAGGGTCGTAGTTGCATAAATTACAATATATCTTATTTTTATGCTAAGATAATTGCGTGGTTATCTGTTGTAGCTTGATCGGTATCGATCGGTATTCAGGTTAACACAAATCCCATATATGGAAATTCCAAATATGGAAAGTGACTTGCGCATGCGCAAAACAGATACAATGGTCTTCCTAAAAACGAAGCAATGAACGATTGATAACAACAAACACCGACCCAGTTAAATAACGACATTAGATGGCGGTGTATTGCGTCTTTAAGAGTGTGTTGATGTCTAAATCATGTGATTAACTAATTAAAAATTATTTCGACTACATATTTCGATAATTGTCAGGTCCGCAGTTCGATCATGAAACAAAATTTCTGACTTGTATGTTAAGACTTTAATTGCTTGGTAATTATTGAGATTGCAGTTTCCTTATATGGCAACTCCTTATTTGGAATTTTCTTGCGCATGCGCAGAAATGATAGAATTCCATGAAGACGTCGCCATTTTAATTATCAGTCCAGACAGACAAATTTGTATTGACTTGTTTCATTTATTTAATTTATGATGGCGATGTCATTTGATAAATAATAGTCAATTTTGTGTTGATAACACGATGGTAAGATCAGTTCTGCAAATATCCACCGCACCTGCGAAGTTTATTTGTATAATCGGAGATTTCAATAATCCTGTAGGCTTTGTTGTGTTAGTGCCACCGCGATTAAAATCGTAAGTGGGGAAAATCGCAGGAGGAAGCATCCAATGCGCATGCCCACGACAATATCGTAGCCAAATCGTAGCAATCAAGCACTGTTTGATTTTACCAGGAAAATCGTGGCGTGACTTTGGCAGCGCGCGCGATCGTAGCTGTCACATGACCACTGTCGCACTGGTCATGTTGTAAATACCACGAAAATCTTAGCTGCAAAGATTGCAGCACCGTAGCGTCTGCGGGCAAGCTACGATTTCTCCACCTACGATTTCCCCCACTTACGATTTTAATCGTAGCGTCTGCGGTGGCACTTACTCTAGTAGTTGGCGTGTTGCCATTTTCTGCGATTGCTAAATTTAGTCAAATTACTGGACCCTCTGGAATTTTCTTTCGCGATTTAGATTTACAAATCAAAATAATTCAAATTCCAAATAAATCTTTTTCTTTTAACGAATTTTTCTCCATTCACTATTTGTTATACTGATAATAATATTTTATTCTTTTGCCTTCCATTTTACTGTTTATCTGATTCAGAATCAGTCAATCGCCATCATCATAGTCAGAGCTGTGAGGGCAAATTTACAGCAGGGCTGCCAACAGTTTTCACCTTTTAATGGTGTTCAGTGTACAGCAATTGCTTTGGTAGCATTGTTATTTTTTTCATCTGGCCGGATCAACGATCAAAACCAAAATGATCAACTTGTGAACATTGATGCATATGATTTGGATGGACTGTTAGAACAGGGAACGATTTTGTATTCACAGTTAGTTCAAACTGTACATAGGGACATTCTAAATTCAAACACTGGATATCTTGGACATTATCATTTGCCCGAAAATTTAGAGCCGTTTAACAATATTTTCCACATCCGATATGTTCGCGACCAATTTCATGGTGTTGTAAATGGGGATATAGACAGCGTTTTTGGGCAACAATCGTTTCTTGAATCATTGATTTCAGCATTAAGTCTTAGTGAATTTCACATTATAACATTTGGAGACATCACTGTTAGCTTTTATATTGACAGACCAAGAAATATATTTACAATTTTTGACTCTCATCAACGAGATTTGTTAGGACGAACTTCATCTGGAGGTACAGCAGTTTTGTTGAATTTTGAGTCCTTTGATGAACTTATTCTGCACGTGTTTGATAATTATGCAGGATTTTTTTTTTAGATCACTCCTATTATAACACAGACAGTGACAGCTATTGGAAGAATTGAAAGTGGGCCATTTATGATTGATTCAGCAGTGAGCACCACAGCCGATAACGATTTAAAAACAAAGGAAAATGTCGCTATAAATGTAACTGTTGAAGCATGTCAAGAAAGTGTAATTCAGCAATGTCAGGTGAAGAGTGCGAATCAGAGTTGTGGTATGCAAGTGCAGACAAATCAATCTGTGTGTGTTGAAAGCAAATTTCGGAATAGTGTTATGAATAATACTAGTGATGTACATGTATGGGCTACCGGTATCTGTAGTGATCACCAATATGCTTCAAGCTCATTAAAGAAGTGCTCCAAATGTTTAAGTAAGAAAAACGATGCTTTACAACAGAATGTTATAATGTAGTCTTAAATGCTTCGGTGGACAATGATAGAAATTTTCTGTCAACAAATTTGTATGGTGTTACTGTTATGTATGACACACATGTGCGATATACATGTAATCCAAATACTGTCGCATCATGTGAAGTGTATGACGATCATGTGGTTCCTGCCAGAAATCGAGCAGACCGGATTAATAAAGATCATTGTTATGGTACATGTAGTAAAATCAATCAAAGGAAAAAAACAAAGGTGAATCCAGTACAGTTTGATATTGAATGTAGTAATCAGATATTGCCTGTCAAGTGCGTTCCAATTGATCACACTTCCATATCATTGTGTATTGACCTAGACAATTTACATGAATTTCATTCACCTGTTTCATTTATTTACTCTGTATCGGACAGTTTCACACGTGCAATACGAGAGCGTGCTGATTTTGAATGTGGTATGTGTTGTAAATTCTTGTTCTCTAATCAAGTTCCACGCCACATTTGCGATGATGTTTTGGATAATTTGGAAATTGCTAGGGATTCAGCTTTGTGTCGTAAATGCCACAGGTCTTGCGGACATGTAATTCCAGTCTTACATAAGAAATTAAATTCTCTTTATGTTGGAATTATTCCATCGGAGTTGAAAGATTTATCTTTTCTTGTTTAGATATTATGTACAAATCAAATAAACGGGATGTCATCCTTTAATAACGTGTCGCATGTATCAGGTGAAGGTCAGTCTTCAGTTACCTTCACCTTTAGCAATTCCACGGTGTACTCGCTCCCCGACTCTAGAAACGCAATCTGATTCCTATATATATATCTTTATTATCCTCCATATATGGAGATTCATATATAAATGTTACATTATGAGAACAAACACAAATTTGTTACATAACACAGTGTATTAAAAATTAAGGATTACAAACATATCTACAACACATGTCTCAATATGTATGACGAACCAACTACACATATACACACACTCATGCACTACATAAAATAGACATTCCATTCTACAGCCATATCGTACCTACATACAGAGAAATAGCAAACTCCGAGACGACCAAGCCGGAGTTGGACCCAAATCAGGGATCTCTCTCTCTGGAAGACCCACAAACGCCAATGCCTTTGTGCAGTCTTACCGACTCGGAGCCGACCATTTCCCCAGCATTACTTACAGACATACAGACGACAGTCAGACAAGCAGGCATACGAGACAAACAACCAAACAAACGACAAACATACATACATACAAATGTACTTACTGGTAAAACAATACACAGATACATGTGATATGAACAATTACGAACACGCTTATAACTGCATGTTATGATCGAGTTTATATGAAGGTTTGGGAGATCTAGTCAGGACTTGGCGTCAGTCGATCAACATATACTCTCCAGAGGAATGCAGCTTTGTTCACGAAAAAATCTATTAGTTTATTTTCTTCTTCGGGAGCACAGTATATGTTTTCATGTAGACATGTTAGTAGAACGCGCGTTTTGGATTCTACATCCAGTTTGTCATATTGCATATAAATGTCTACATGAAACAAGTTTAGTAGCTCGAATTCAAAGGTATTTCGATCGTCGCAAATGGAAGAACATTCGATTAATGCATGTTTTACAAGATCTTTATGTTTGTTGTCACATAGTACGCAGGTTTCCTCATTTGTTTCCAGTATGCAAACAAGGCGTGCAATAAGTAGATATGATTTTTTATGGGCTGGGTATATGCGACAATTTTCCCATAGCCGGGACATGCATAACGTTGGATGGACGGCAGAGAACCTGGCAAGTCGAGTATCCTCATTTACGCTCATGTCCCAATGTTCTCTATTAACTTTTGACCATGATTCGTTTATGGCACATTTCCATGTGGATTTCTTAGGGAATATTGAATTTTCGATGTAGTTTTCAAGAGCTTCGGTCATGTCATATTTGTTAAGAGTGTCAATGATGTCAGACATGTAACTTGATGATGAACATGTAGTGCCAACTATGTACTGATATAAGCGCGTGAGAAATACTTGTTTCACAGTTTTAGAAGATTTTAAGTTGCACAATGAACCGAAAAGTGACAATTTACGTTTTTCAATAAGTGATAGCATTGACGAGGTTCCGACCAATCCTTGGGCTATAACCGTTTTTGTACGACGATGAAGGCCCTGGTAATACTTTAAGCAGAATCTATGTGTTCTCTCAAGTCGTTCAATGTGATTTTGGTTTAGATTCCATAGTAGTTCTGAACCATAGAGACCTTTAGGTATAACTACTGACGAATAAATTAATGAGCAACTTTTTGGTGTCATACCACCCGGATAAAGGCCGGCGTTGTTTAGCATCATGAACGTGCTACGAGTCTTATCGCATATATGATCAGTGAATATACCATTAAAGTCATATTTATCAATAGAAATACCCAAATGAGTGATGCTCGTACTTTCTGTGATATCTGAGGTACCTATTTTCCAGATTCGATTTTGACGCAAACATTCTGCTTTAGTTTCATTGAAGACTACTACAGCGCATTTTGTTGGGTTATATTTATACCGCCACTTCTTGCTGTAGTCGTAGCAAATATCGCAAAGCGCTGATAGCCCAGATTTGTTGAGAGACAGCAGAACCATATCGTCTGCATGAGTTGGGGACGTACAATTTACACCGAGCATGTTTAAGCCAAAATCTGAGTTTGCAAGAATATGTATTAACTCGTCCACGTAGATCATATAGTACAAAGGGGAGAGGATACCCCCTTGCCTGGCTCCCTGTCGCACGTCAAACCACCTGGAAAAAACGTTATTATGACGAACAGAACACGTTACGTTGATAAGAAGTTCACGTATCAAACAAAATAAATTTCCTTTGAAACCACATGCGTGCAATTTGTATAGCAATCCGTTAATCCAGACGGTGTCGAAAGCTTTCCAGACGTCTAAAAATAAACTATACAGCTTTTGTTTACTTTCAGATACATATGCAATGCATTCTTTCATTACATAAGACGTCATCGTGGCGCTTATTCCCTTCTGAAAGCCGTGTTGAAGCGGGTGTACATTAAGTAATTTTGGAGCGTATATTTCAATTCGAGCTTGTAAAATTTTTTCGAGTAGCTTGTATAGAGTGGGCATCAGAGTTATAGCTCTGTAGCTATCAAAGTCAGTTCTGGCTTTTGAACCGCCTTTGTGTAGCGTTATGATTACACCACGTTTCATATGTGGTGGGACTATTTGTGTTTGAATCATTGCTGTCATGAGATTCGATACCGTCTGAGTTAACTTCTGGCTTCCGTATATTAAATGCTCATTCGATATGCCATCCCAACCAGTTGCTTTGCCAAAGCTGAGGTTGCGATACACCGAAAGTATTTCACGTGGAGTGACCCTAAAGAGTATGTCATTGTTCTTATCATCATTGTTATCACTATCGGCCAATCGCGTAACGAATTCGTTCACGTAGTTGAAGTGTTGGTTATCAAACTCCGGTATGTACAACGGCGAATATAACTTCTCAAAGTAAGATGCACACCCATCCGCAATTTCGTGATCATGACGAAGAGTTTGTCCCTCATAAAAGAAAAATGCGTTCTTATCTATATGATTTTTCTGACGCTTCGTATGTAATACGCGAAATAAATAGTTCTGATCAATTTGTGCACGCTCATCGATTTCATTGTTTTGTTCGGCCAAGTATTGAACAGAAACTGTTCTATATTCTCTCCGGAAATCACATTTTGCAAGTTTATAGTTCGTGTAACTTTCCGAATGAGTATCTGCGCGAGGTCTGCCTTTATTCACCCAAATTTTCCGGAGAGTCCGCATATTTTTGTGCATATTTTTTAAGTTTTCATTCCAGAAAGGTTTCAACCGTTTATTGAATTTCCTATTCGGTAAGGTTGTTTCGGAAGCTTTTGATATTGCACTTACAATTGAATCGTATAGTATACATGTATCGGTTTCCTGTTTATCTAATGTGTCAAATGAGTTTAATTCTAAATCAAGAGTTCGTTTATAATTTTCAAGGATTTCCGGCTGAGATTTGGCTTTTTTCCAATCTATAACACAGCGTTCTTCGGCGCTTTCTGTTATGTGTCGATATCGCAGTTCAACGCTCAAGCTCAAAGTAACTGGTCTGTGATTGGATACATTGATGGCATCATCGTCTAAAACATGTACCTCTCTTATGAAAGGAACAAGGGTTGATGGGATCAATATATGATCAACAGTCGTTCCATCGTATACACCATCACCAAAAGGGACGCACGTGGAGCGCGGACAATCTTGACAGAATGTATAATTCACAGACACCATTTCGATTCGCTTGACAAGTCTTTTGAATGCCATGTTTCGTTCATCGAATTTCTCGAATTGGCCATTGAAATCTCCCATTACTATCACATTACCATGCGGTTTGTACATATCACAAATATCGCCAAGTGTTTTCGTGTATTCATCGTAATATTCGACCGAGTAATTTGTAGAAGGCAGGTATACCTGTAATATATATAGAAAACAGTTGTCTGTTATTTTGAACTGTACTCCTATTATTCTGTCATCTTCTATTGTAAGCGGACTTATACGTTCAGTAATTCGCGTGTGCCATAACAGCGCGACACCACCACTGGGTCTCCCTCTTTTATTTGGAATCCGTTGACGGGAATCGCACACTGCAAAATATTCATAAGACTTGTCCAGCGAACCGAGAAAATTTGTATCACATTGATAGAGCCAGTGCTCACTCAGGCCTATTATGTCATGCACACCACTTTTGAGCAATTGACTCAAGTAATACCCAGAGGACATTACACCTGTTGCATTCCAGGTAATCATGTTAAGATTAGCTGTTCCCATTGTTCCGTTACAGTTAATTTTAATTTGTGACCAACACGCGTTATGATTGCTAAAACATGTTATGTACACACATAAGGCCAAAGCTAATAGTGCAATAATTTTAGACATACTTCGCCAGTTAACACGGTATATACACAGATAAATAACCGAATTGATTAATCTTTGTGTACCCACATCCTGCAGATTGCGCCACGAGGCCAGAATCGTGGGGCGAGAACATGGTCTATATCACAATCACATACATTGATTCGAGCACAGTTACCTCTTAGCATGCGAATAACAGTGAATCTGGCTTCTTTATACATGAGGTGTTTCTTTATATCGTGAATGGTCACAGAATCGGCGAATCCTCCGAGATACACTTGTGAAGTTTTAATTGGATGGTCATGCTTGTAGAAGAAGTAGTCATCCTGTGATTCATCTGTGTAATGGGTACGTTGCTGATGTGTTTGACTGTTTTCATTTAACGGGACATCTCGCTGATATCTCTCTTCATTTTGAGCACTGGAAAGATAACTTTTCTCAGAATGATTATCTTTTTCGTCCGGATATGAATCTTCTGTGTCGTATTTCATCAACTCATTTAATGTTTCTGCTATGTCTCGTTGCGTCTTTGATACATCTGCCATGGATATACTCACGCACTCGACGAATTGTTGAAGGTTATTTGTCACTTTTGTTGTGAAATTGCGGAACTCATCCTTCATTACATTTACATTGTGCTTTATCGTTTCATTTACCTGTTTATCACATGAATGCGTTGGTTGGATGTGTTTTTTGTTCACAATGTCCCTGAATGTTGCCAATTGTCCCTCAAAACTTTTCTGTTTCTTGTCAAATTCGTCTAAACCTTGCACTATATCACACATATCACGTTTAACGTCAGCCAGTTCACTTTTCAGTTGTTTTGCACCTGAATACTTGTCATCTTGAATACGTTCTACTGTCATCATTTCTTGTTCTAATTTTTCGTCCATACTTTGTATTTTCTTGTCCATACGAGAAACGTTCGTTTTCAACTGTTCAATGTCTTTAACAATGCCGAGTTTTTCTTCTATTTTCTCCAATCGAGCTTCTAAATGTTTCACTGATATGTCGATATTGGGGACACGTTCGTTAAAGTCTTTGTTAATAATTCATTTGTTCGGAAATACTTATTGGGGGTCGAAACGTATATAATTGAACTACCACCACTTCCAAAAACAACACCGATAAACAATAACGCTCTTTTCTGTTCCATGCAATGGAAATGGCTATTTATTGTCCTGATATCAGTGATATAAATGAATGCCTATTAGTATTATCCTGAAATAAATTTATGCCACTTTGGCGAACATGGGAACCACGGTACAATTTATGCCATTTAGGCACACTTCAGAGTGAAATCTGGGCTTATATTTCGGCGAGAATCCAAATCTAGATTCTCGTAAATAATCTCGCAAATTACCCTGGATTCTCGTGAAAAAGTATATATCAGAAAAAAGCAAAATCAGATGAAATATATGCCCTGGAAATATAGCAAATCGTTTAATGCTTTAGAATTTTTGTTTTCGGAGATTTATATATATGCTTAGACATATTATGGACTTGTTATGGACTTTTTCGGGTGCGAGAAATTGATAAGTTACTTTAGTTAGTGCTCGGGCACTTTGCCAACCTGGGGAATGCTATCATTCTACTAACATCACTGAAAATTTCCAAAGAAATGTACAACACGACTTCATAGAGAACATCGTCTGAACTACTCCAAATTGTAAATATTTACACCTCGATTCGGGGCGCAACTATCGGCTATAATTAAACAAAAATGATTTCGCCATCGAGAGTCATTGCATTTAACGAATATATAAGAATGACGTTGTGTATCATCCATTTGGATTAATATTCGTAACAAATGACTACTTTGAGAAAGATTATTCTTAATTTCTATTTGATCACTCTGCCCGGTGTCTGCCGGAGTGTTTCACGTCACTTTAATCAAGGAAGACTGTTCAGAAAAACTGCATTTCAAGACCACCAAACAACTTTCCTTTTTATGGCCACCACATCTTTCCAAAGATGTACTTCTTCCATTTTGCTATCAAAGACCGAAAAATGTCGTTAAACTAGAGATCCAAATACCCCCTAAGGGCCCCTGTATCTTGAGATATTAAAGACCGAAAATGTCGTTAAACTATAAAGACCGAAAAATGTCGTTAAACTAGAGATCCAAATACCCCCTATATCTTGAGATATTATAAAGACCGAAAAATGTCATTAAACTACAAAGACCGAAAAATGTCGTTAAACTAGAGATCCAAACATCCCCACCCCCTATTTTTTGAGACATTAAAGAACGAAATATGTCGTTACACCATTAATACATAATTTGTGTTTATGAAAGTCTGGAACCCATTAGCAGTTTGTCTTCAGTACATTTTAATATTCATTGGAACGTAAACAATTATTCTCTGACAGAAATCATGTTAATATCGCCTTTCGTTACTGGTTTCCTCGACTCAAATATTTCTTACTGCTCAATACTTATAATTAAAAAAAATGTTCTGTGTTTTGTGTCACTTCTTAATATCATTCTGTATTCTGCTATTGAAAAGAAAAAACGGTTGCAGTATACCTTAAAGGTACGGAAGGCCTTGGTGGGTATCCTGTGAACATATTTCCACCTGTCAAAAACCGCTACAAACGAAAATAATATTCAAATATAGACAGACTTTGTTAATATACAAATGAGAAATATCTCATACAGTATGTTATTGTCGTAAATTTGACGATTGTTATGTAAACAAAGCATAAAAAGTTACTTTCCTGGTGTTTCTTTATATTATGATGGTAAACATAAAGAGCGTTCCTTGTTGCTCAATTCCTTATTTGGAAATAATAAAGAGCGTTTATACCATTTGTGTGTGATTAGCCAGTAGCATTGTGCTGCCTTCTATAACACAATCAGACTCTTGTTTAGGGAAAAATGTAGTAGGTCTTTATGTAAGCATGATGCTTAAGCGATAGTGATCGTATATTTGAACCAAAATGTATGCGTTTTAATATTTTTCTGTTTACGGTGTTTGGAACAAATATGAATATTTTCGACAACTAAGCCCTCTCGTCCCTTTAATATAATTAATATAACATCCCTCATCCAATAATCTCCAAATTGCATATCTAATTTCAATCATAGTTACACGTCACACCGCCCCTCATCATTTGCCAATTGTACACCCTTTTTTTGCTGCTGCTGCTGCAACTGCTCAATTTCTTTAAAAATTATTGAAAAAATGGCCCTCCCGCCCGCCGACATTTACCTCTGATTTTTTTTTCGATCATCGGTCCACACCAAAATTGAGCACACGTCCCTATATAATATACCTATTTAAACCGACTATACACGGCGGTGTAATAGATCAACCGTTAATTTAACCGTTTAGGTAGTATATTTCCACGTATAGGTTATCACGACAAATCCCTGCTGATCTGTTATTAATGAACCAAACAATTAACATGTCAACACACTCTGGCCCGCCAATGCTACAGTGTATAAACGTAACGGGACAAATATGCACATTATATTGGCAGCTAATCTGCTCACCCCTTTCAGCCGATACGATAGAAACTAAACGATTTGTTACTTTTAATTACCCGTACGTAATTACACTATTTGCGTGTTAATAAAGTACGACCCCATTACCACTAAAGGTGAAACATGGGATTTAGAACATTAATATTCACTCTTACATAGTTCCACATCCAAGGTTCGTCTTGTGTAATCGTATGTCAGTTGTAACGTTGTGAAACTGCAACCGAACTGAATCATTCTATGCTAAATAGTTCATGGGTGACCTGATGCATGCATCTTAGTTTTCTTGTTCCCCTTGTCCTTGGTATAGTATAGAGTCGGCGTATATGGGCAATGCAGCGGGGGGGGGGGGGGGGGGGCGCAGAGGAACGCGTTACATGCCCCGGTGATAATTATGTTAAGGCATGTTGCAACTTAAATGTTGACTATGCTAAAACACAATTCAATTCTATTTTTGGAATTGTTTATAATAGTTACAAGAGGAAGACTAGACGCAGGAAACCACGCGACGAAGAGCTCCAGGACATACATGCGGTATATACAAGTACATGATAAATACTCACTGGAGAAATTGTACAACGCCAACTTCAGCCACGTATTCCTTGACCTTGGTCCACGATCGCTTAAGTAAATCCTTCTGTTCGATAGTGAGGTCCCTTACCTCCATTGTCACAATTTCATCTGCTGTGTGTGAAGCACTCAATGTTTGTCCTAATTGAGATCCTGAAACTGATGGTTTAGTACAACCAGAACCCATCATGAGCAGGAAAATTTCGAAGTTTCCAAGTCCATGCCGAATTAGCAAACTGGGCTACAGAGACGCGATTGTCTTGAACCTTGACTGTGCTGGTTTAATTCACACCAAATCACTCGTCTATTACCATGTCATCTTGCGAAATAAACACTGATAAGAATTCCTTGAAGGTTCTCTGTAAACGTTCAGAAACAATTTGAGTATCCGAATTCATATACAAACTGTTTGGTTTTTAATCCATCTTGCAGCACACGGAACTGAAATCATATAAAACCCTCAGCGCCAGTCAGTGTGCTAAATACTGCCGTCAGCGTCGATTCCGTGCATTAATTCTCTGTCACGGCATAATTATGCCACTAGATGTTACATATGACACACATGAATTGTTATGGGAACACACCTTGCAAGAACAAAACAGAAATGTGATAGTTCTTGCCAATAATTGGTTCATTAGACTGATGAAGCCTTCATTACCACGTTGACAATACCAGCAATTAGCATAACATAACCAATATAAATGACCGTCCCCACCATATCAGTCAAGTCCGTTGGGTATAGCTCTATATTTTGCGCTCACCGCAGGACACACCTGCTAATCGTAATTACTGTTAATTGATATATGATTGCGCAATACGTACCGCACGTAATTCGTACCGCACGTATTTACATACTGTGATAATTTGATACCTACACCGACGTGTATACATACTGGAAGCGCCCCATTACAAGCTTAACTGTTTTAAAACTAAATGGATTCTACCAGTCAGTTAACACAAGCAGTCGGACCTCCAATCAATTCAATTCAATTTATTTGCTCAACATCATATAGATATACAGAGAATACATAAATACGATAAATTATGCGCGCAGATTGTATTGTACTAGCATATACATTTAAAATAATACGTCAGTTATGTGTAGTACATATACATGTATATATGCAATAAATTAGTTGTAAGATATATGGTGCGACAACCCATGAAGGGATATGGTAAAATTAGTCAGTGGAAGCCTCAGGAGAGCCTAAATAGCGGCAAAACCCTTCTAATGAATATGCACAGATTTGTGGTTCGTCTTCCTTTTCCCGAATTGAAAAGTTCTCTCATTTTAATAGTATTTGAATTTCGGTAGAAATATGATGGAATATATTTCTGTCGGAGATCATGTAAAGCTGGACATTTCTGTATGACATGAAATTCATCGCCCAGTTCTGATAGACAGAGTACATTTTCTCTCGGAGTAGTCTATTTTATTCCAGGATCCAGTTTAAATTGGGAGGTGGTGGTTTCTGGTTCTGATTCGCAGAATACTCGAAACGAGTTTATTGTCTACACTACTAAGGTACTTTTCTTTGCCGAAATCTTGTTTGATTATTCTGTAGAAGGCATATTTACTAGATGTCTTGGATATAGATATCTTCTAGTTTTTGTTTAATGGAAGCATTAAAAATATTGAGGCTATGAATATATTGGTCGTTCCATATATATCCCATACCTAATCTATTCAGGGTTTCTTTTATATCAATTATCCATGGGTTGTTGCAAATATTTCTTGAATGCCTAGTATATAAAATATAATATAGTATTAAAGGTAAACGTTGACATTCCATCGTTTTTTTTTTTTTTTTTTTTGTATAAATAGGTTTATTGCAAATAAAATGCAAAGAGCCAGACAACAGGTCCGAAGACCTATATAAGTCCGACTCAACAAAATATAAATTACAAAATAATATTCACGTGATCAACAAAACAAAACAAAAAACAAAATTAAGTGCATATGGTGATACTGTACAGTTGATTCAGGAGTCCTTGGGTGGTAAGAAGCTACATATTCCATAATTTTCAAATTTTAATCGATTTGAGGCTATGTGCATCGGTTTGGGTAATTGGCCAAATAGATCTTTTAGACACCAGAAAAATCATATAGGATTACGCTTTATATAATATTATCTAATTGCATCCTCACCAAAAGAAAATGAAAGATTAATAATTCAACTTGTAACTTGTAACTATATAAAAAGTTATGCATTTTTGAATCTGGATGTTGCTTCAACATAAATATGAACTGCTTTTACAATTTCTGAATTTATAGTGGTACTCAAGCGATTATCTCCATAAAGTAATAGATGAGTTTTGATATCAACTTCCAATAATTCCAATAATTCCATCGTTAGTAACCTGCCCCAATATGAGAGCGCGCGAGTCTTAATTTTGACTGTTATTGGAAAAATACCGGTTTCACCATAAAGAAATGGTGTCGGTGTCGAAGATTTAATGCCCAGCATGAATTTTAAAAACCAAATTTCAAGTTTTTCAAAACATTTCAAGTTTTCATGTGACCAAATTTCTGCTCCATATATGTCATTATCGATACGATGGATTTCTCATAGATTTCTATTATAGTAGACACACTTAAATTATTAGCCCTCATTTTATTGAGAAGCGCGAACATAGCACTTTTCGCTTTGAAACATCTACTATTCCTCTCTTTCGCGAACGATCCGTTTTTATGAAAGAGGGTTCCCAGGTATTTGTAGCTATTTACTAATTCAAGTTTGTTATCTGCAATTTTAAACTGACATAATTTATCTCTTTTCTGTGTTTTTTCCAAATATCAATATTTTTGTCTTATCATAATTGATATTTAAGCGCCAAGTACTACAGTACATCGCAAATATATTTAGTGAGTTTTGCAAAGCTTGGCGGGAGTGGGCAATCATCACAGTATCGTCAGCATATATCAACAGAAAGAGCTTTGTGAATAGTTCTGAGTCTGATTCAGCGAGTGAGTTCAATTCAATTCCGCGGCAACCTTAATTGTTTGCGTAAGTACCGTTCGAGATCGTTCAGGTAGAGCGCGAAAAGTATCGGTGAGAGGTTGTCTCCCTGTTTTAGGCCCGTGTTACAGTTAAAGTAATCTGATTGCTGGTCATTGACGCAAACACACTGGCAGCAAGTGGAGCGAACAAGTCAGATTTTATTTGGCTTAATTAGTTCCTTGTCAACACGAGTGAGTTGTGCGGTCGCGACTTCGGTTGTAACTGCCCTCGTGGGGACGCCAGACTGAGATGGTTTTGGATTAGGCTCAGGACGGATTATGGAGCTAATCCCTGACGCCGCGTTGGCTGCTATACAGAGAAGCCGGTTAGCGGACGCTGTTAGTTGGTCTCTCCAAGCTAACAGGGGCTCTCTGGTTCTCTGTGTAGAATTCCGGACAGAAGATGCTGGCACCCAGAAATCTTCTGCTGCGAACAGGAATGACAAGACCCGCTGTAACACGAAGAAGGGGCCTCCCAAGAGAAAGACACCCTCACAGAAAAGAAGGGACGCTGCCAGACGGGCTAAATGGAAGAAGCAGAAGGGGGTGACTGTAGATCGGCCAGTCGCCCCTCCCCGTGTGGTTCAGCCGTCTAGAGTCATAGCCGGCGGGTCGAAGTTGTCTGAGAGACGCCCAGACGACTCGACCTGCATGGAGACTGACGACATAGTACCAGCTAGCAGGGACTCCGTGGATCTGCCGGAGGTCCCTGCTGTCGTCGTCGAGGCTTGCGGAGACAGGGACGTGGATACCACCCCAGATGTTCCTGCCGCCAGCTTCGACGTGGAACTGGATAGCTTTACACCTCGGACACCGGATTACCATCAAATCCCGGTGTCCCCCAGCTCTACCACCACTAGCAACAACACCAGTGCAGCCACCACCATGTATACGGAGGAAATCATTGCTGACTCCAAAAGAAGGACCGATATAGTGGAGAAAGAATGGCAATACCAACAACAACAACAGCAAGAACAATTTGATATCCAACAAGAAAAAATAGAACTCCTCTTACAACAACAACAGAATTCTCCACCTTCTTCAACTGAGAAACCAAACTCGAAGAAAAAGCGGAAAAAGAAACGATAAAGTCAAACATCATAAAATGCTTCTTTTTTTCTTTTTTTTTGATTCATCTCAATAAAGGCATTAAAATGAGGGATTAAGGAGAGGTGCCTCTCGGCCCTTTCGAGAATCCCGGGCTAGCCACCCAAACTACTATCTCTCTCTCGCAAACACAAAGCTTAAGGTCAGAATACAGGGCCTTGATGACGTCAAGTACTTTCCCACTGATGTTGTATCTGATAAGTTTTTCCCATAATCCTACCCTCCAGACTGAGTCAAAGGCTCGCGTGAAGTCTATGAATGTACAGTATAGTCTTTTTCTAGAGGATTTTAGCAGGTGAACCAACGTGTACAGAGAGAATGTATGGTCTATGGTTGAGTATCCTTTTCGGAAACCATCTTGGGTTTCCCCTTGGATTTGGTTCTCTACAAGGAATACACTCAATCGTTCGCTGATTATACTAGTGAAAAGTTTCGCCATGCAACTCAGAAGTGTTATTTTCCGATAGTTTGCTGGGTCAAGACGTTCCCCTTTTCTCTTATAGATGGGTCTTATCAAACCTATAGTCCAATCGCGGACCAAAATGCCAGTTCTGAGTATCAGGTTGAAATAATTCAGATACAGTTCACTAAGATGAGAGCTTGGATCGCCACCTCTCAGGATGACTATATATATATACGCCACCGCTTATCCCAACTAGTGCCTCTGGCAGCAAGTGGAGCGAACAAGTCACATTTTATTTGGCTCAATTAGTTCCTTGCTTGTCAGAGCGTCGGTACGAGTGAGTTGTGCGGTCTGTAACCTTTATTGGAAGCAACCGCCCTCGTGCTGATGCCGGCGAGTGAGACGGTTTTGGATTAGGCTTAGTGCGACGGACAATGGAGCTAATCCCTGACGCCGCGTTAGCTGCAATAGAGAGATCTCAAATTGCGGACACTGTTAGCTGGAGTCTCCAGTCTAACAGGGGTTATTTGACTCTCTGTGTTGAATTCCGGACGGAAGATGCTGGTAACCAGAGATCTTCTACCCGGAGCAGGAACGCCAAGACCAGCCGTACCATGAAAGAGGAGCCTCCTAAGAAAAAGACGCCAGCTCGAAGGAGAAGGGACGCAGCCAGACGGGCGAAATGGAAGAAAAAGAAGGGGGTGACTGTTGATCTGCCGGTCACACCTCCCCGTGTGGTTCAGCCATCCAGTGTCACAGCCGGTAGGCCGGAGTTGTCTGAGAGACGCCCAGACGACCCGGCCTGCATGGATACAGGTGACATCAGACCAGCTAGCAGGGAATCTGTAGATCTGCCGGAGGTCCCTGCTGTCGGCACAGAGACAAGCGGATACAGGGACGCGGATACCACCCCCGATGTTCCTGCCGCCAGTTTCGACGTGGAGATGGAAACACCACCCAGCCACTCTCCACCAGGGGCGGATAGCACCATCTCCGTCCCTCCGACGCCGAAGTATGACGAGAAGCCGGCGTCGCCAACACCACATCAGGTCGAACAAGAGCGTGAGGACCTCAAAGATGCAGTTCTCGAACACCACGCAGCAGGAATGAAATATCCAATCACCAACCGCGATTTCTTCCTGCTGAGGGATCACCATATTTACAGAGGACCAGACGAGCTGGACCCTGCACAAGGCATCATCAAAATCCAAGAAGGGAATATATACTTGTCTAAACACCCTCCTCGAAAGCAGGAAAAAAACAGAAGAAAAATCCAGTTCCGACTCAGACACAGCCACAGCATCAACAACAGCAATACCAAACCGACGAAAAAAGAAAGCCAACAAGACTAAAAAAAAAAAAAAATAGATCATTTTCATTTTCATCTCACCGATTCATGCTTATGTTATACCATACCATGTTTCAAATTAAAATTCATAAGTGGGTTGTAGGAGAGGGGTTCCGCCCCTTTCAAATCTTCCCGTGAGCAATCCCAACCCCCCCCCCCCCATAGTAGTAGTAGTAGTAGTATCCCAACTAGTGTTATTACAATGCTGGACTCCATGCATGTCACGCCTTGTCTGAGTTGGTCACTCCACGCTCACAAAGGCGGATACCAGTTGATTCTGGATGTCCAGTCCGGCCCGGCACAGCCCTTTTCATGGCTCCCTATCGGGAGTGGACCGGATAATACGAGATCAACACGGAAACTTCGACAAAAGATAAAGAAGAAGAAATCACCAACAAGAAAAAAAAAGAGATGCCGAGAGACTAGCCCCATGGAAAGAGAAGAAGGCGACGGACATTACACCAGCCAGCTCCTCCCATGCAGTCGAAATCCCGGCCCAGTCTGTCCAGGAGATGGAATCACCACCACCATCGCTTCCACGGCCAGGCATGGACTTCATCCCGAAGACTCCGGAATACATTGAGCCGGAGCCTTCAACTGCCAATCCTACAACACCGGCCACCGAACAAACAACAGATGCCACCAGCCTATGGATTGAAAACCACAGAAAAGAAACTGCTAAATTAGTCGCCGACGCAGAAGCAGAATGGAAGAAAGCAGAAGAGACTAGAATGAGAGTAATGTCAGCCTTTGATAAATTATATCCACCGAAAAGTAAAAACAAGAAAAGAAAAAAGCTAAAAGCAACCAGCAAAAGCTAAACATCCCAACCTCACTTTGCCTCCGGTCAGCCTCCGCATCTGAACAACATCAAAAGCCTCAACAATCGATTTTCATCGAACATATCAAGAAAGGGTGAAGGGAATTGCACAATGCGTTCCGACCATCCTACCCGGCCTGCGGCCGGAAACTACACACCAACCAGTCAGTTAAAAGTTTACATCGGACTCGTCTATTACTGAATTGCAGGGATTTATATTAGCAGACGACAGATAAATAAAAGTACAGAAGGAGTCATATTTACTGAGGGAAATGTTTAGACAATAAGTTCAACAAACGATCACGTTTGTTGAAGTTATTATCTGAACATTTCCTGTGGGATAACTACTCATCAATGATGCTTTAATATAGAAAGGGTCAAGGGAGACAACCTGGACAACACAATTGCTGGAACGTTTACTTTCTTTAAGTATATTTTAATTTATCTGGGAACAAATATTTACAAATACAAATGGAATTGAGGCACAAGTTTTTACAACTTACACGAAGCCTCATCCTGATATATTTGAAAAACAAATACATTAAAGGTACTCAACCCGATAAAACTCCTCTCAATTACTATTTCAATGGCTTCGGGGGTCAAAAATATTTGATTCGAGTCGAGGAAGTCACCCATCAAAGCTCAGATTTGTTAGATATCGATTTTAGAAATCTATTATTTTTCATTATCGGGAATACTATCTGGCCCAGAACTCAGTAAAAATTGCGTTAAAATTACCACTTGATTTTAGAGTTATTCATCCTTGTCTGTTTGAATAGATTTTGAGTACACATCCAGAGCAGATTACGGCAGTTATTAGTACTAATCTCGGGAACATAACAAATTTGAAAAATCAATATCTAATAACTCTGAGCTTTGTTTGATGGGTTCCTCGACTCGAATCAAATATTTTTTACCCCCAAAGCCAAAGAAATAGTAATATAGGACCCTCTGATCGGATTGTTGTTGTTGGAATCTGTTGAGATGGGGACCCTCTTTACGGGTTGAGTACCTTTAACATTACAAGATGATTGCAGAAATATTTAGCAAGGGATATATAGATTATATACAGAGTGCGTGGGTTGCTGTGGCTGGTGATTTCATCCGTATTCCAAATTCAATATTTTAGAAGTCACCGAGAAATATGAAGATGGTAATCAGTTCTGACTTCTTGATTTGATTAGGGTTTCTCAAAGCGCTTTGTTTTAGCTACAGTAATGCTGTAATTAATCGACTTCTTAACCACAGCAAAATTAAGGGTAACTTTTCAGGATTTAGTCGGAAATATGGCTTGTTGTCATTCATCGGAAAGCTCTCGACGAGAATCCGAAACTATTAGAAGTCGATTAATTACAGCATTACTGTATGTACGATTGCATTAATCTAAAAAAAAATATGGAATTTTGGTTGTTGGACATGCCTTCTACTCCGTAAAGAAAATGTTTCGTTTCGAGTGAAAGTCTTGTATACTTTAATTTCTATAAGATCGATCCTCTCTTCGATAAAAAAAATATGGACATACATGGAAATAATGGTTGGCATCTTCAACAACTGAATACGCCTTTTCACTGAGTCGCGGCCATATTGGATCCATCCATGCAGCCCCGTTCCGTTATTTTAGTGCTAAAAACGGAACGGGGCTGGATGGATACAATATGGCACCGACTCTGTGACAAGGCGTATTACATGTACATGTACACATAGGAGTTTCCGATATATCGTTTCGGAACATGTATGAATGGAGTTCGCTACACAGATATTGCGAGAAAATAAGTATTCTCAGTTTGTTCATCAAAGCTCTTCATAACTTATGATAAGCATTATTCCTGAACGCATGGAAGTTTTTCTATGAATTAAAGCCACTTGGCGGTTTGCGCTCCAAAATAAACCTAATAATATTCGCTGTTGAAGTTTTCCCGGTATCGATATAGGTTGATAAATACTTGAACTACCTTTCTGAGAGCATTATCAGCTGAATTCTGGTCTCAGGTCTAGACCACCTTAATAATCACGGTGTTCCATGTCAGGACTTGGTCTCGCGAAACCACCTGGTCGCAAGCTGGGATCGGCGCATTGTTGTACAATCAACGACAATCTATGGACAAAAGCGTGCTGAGCGCTGCGTCGAGATTGGTGTGTTGGTGTCTCCAAACCTTTGCACGCGAAAGCGACTTATATCCGTGTTGTGTAGCGGTATCTCTATGCCGTCGCCGTTCGACAGGGATCACGGGGCATGGGTGGTGCAGATTTCCACCCCCTATATATGCGGATGTCACGACGTTGTCAGTTTTACGGGTGGAGGAAAGTCTACGCAGAGAGTAAATTCACAGAGAAACACTCCGCTGTGTGTAGAAATACCGACCCCGGAAAGGGACCGACAAACTTGCCCAGATACAAGAATCAGATTATCCTCACTTAGAGTGGATCGCGAATCCGCGCTTGTCGGCATTCGAACCAGATTCGTCAGCGCTAGATGGCAAATGGCGGCATAATGCCCCGAGCATTCTACCGACGGGACCACCGGCGTCCTTTACAATCAATGTATAGTGTAAAACATTGTTTGTTCAGATCAAGAACCAACTATATATTGTTCAACTGTGTGTCAAAATATTACACATAAATTACATTCATCTCTTGAAAACATTTCGAACCATTATTATAGGGGATATCAGGTGGGAATTTCCAACAACTGGAAATAGTGAGGTACTTGTTGGAAATTTTCAATAATTCATTGGGGTGAGGGGGGTGGCATGTGCAATGTAATTTCGCGGACTTGGGAATTTGCAATAAGTTGAAAATTTTGAAAGATTCTAAATAACTATCGCCGTGATTGAAGTTATTGAAAATAATTTTCCAGAAAATGTAATGGTCACAACGGGGGGGGGGGGGGGGGGGGGGGGGGGTGGTATCGGGGGAAAATGGTTGCGTTGTATCACACTCCCGATAACAGATATTTCCATTGCCTTGTAATTTTTTTCCAAATCCATGTTCAAAGATAAATTATGACTAATAAACCAATTTGAAATGTCAAGGCTTAAGAAACTGGACCAAATAAATCATTAATCAAGAGCAGGGGTCCCATGCATTTAATTTAATTTGATTCAATTTAGTCGGACATTTCCTTATTTTGAACCACAATTTTTCGTTCTGTCTTAATATAATTTTGAGAGTTTAAGCTGTTATATTGTATATCCAGTCCAGCAATAATTTATTCTCAAATGATGAATTAGTACTATCAAAACTAGCTCCGACCTCAATTCATTTCAGAAACACGGAACGAAAGACACCCGCATCCAATGCGGATTACGTTCCGATTGCAAAACTACTATCATTCCCTATTTATCCGTGTCAAACAAACCCATCGATAACATATTATAAACAAGGGATACGCATCTAAGATGCTTTTGTCGAGTTTTTTGGCAGTCGAACCAAACTTCTGCCAATAAGGTGCACAACTCCGGGGAAAAAGGTCGGACGGTGGTATATTATTGCAATAGACCTATATACCAAATATCAATTGAATCCATTAATATTTCATTGAGTTATCGCACTAACGGTGATAAAATTGTTATTAAAATAGACAAACTAAAACACATAACCCCGGACATAAAATTCGGACAAACCAGGTTTTCGAATTTGTCCGAGATATTGTTGCAAGAGACTCATATACCAAATATTGTTTAAATCGGTTAATATTTCATTGAGTTATCGCACTAACGGTGATAAAATTGTTATTAAAATAGACAAACTAAGACCCATAACTCCGGAAAAAAAATTCGGACAAACCAGGTTTTCGAATTTGTCCGAGATATTGTTGCAAGAGACTCATATACCAAATATTGTTTAAATCGGGTAATATTTCATTGAGTTATCGCGCTAACGGTGATAACATTGCTAAAAATAGACAAACTAAGACCCATAACTCTGCGAACAAAATTCGAACAAACCTGGTTTTCGAACTCGTCCGAGATATTGTTGCAGGAGACTCATATATCAAATATTGTTGAACTCGGTTAATATTTCATCGAGTTATCGCGCTAACGGTGATAAAATTGCTAAAATATAGACAAACTAAGAACCATAACTCCGGAAAAAAATTCGGACAAACCTGGTTTTCGAACTCGTCGAGATATTGTTCCAAGAGTCTCATTTATTACATGATCCTGCCCTTATTCCATTCAATAAACCCATTCTATAAATTGTAATATTAAACGTTCGTTTAATAACAGGAAATAGTGCCGGGTGACCTTTGACTTCCGGTTTGTCGTCTATTTACATTCCGTACTCTATGTCTCAAAATACTATGGCTTCCATTATTTTAAAAAAAAACTTTTACGAATGAAGAGTTTAAAAGTTATTTCATTAAATATACGCCATTAAATGCGTGAAAGTATTTTATATATCTGGGACTATTTCTTTACGCTGGCAAACAAAGCATAGTTACGTGAAACGGCATCGCTGGCCTTATAGAAGCCGACGTTAGTTTTTACGTCCCATTTGTTGATTTAAGTATGTTTTATCGAGGTTTTAGATCATGTAATAAATAGAATCTACAACTCGTCCCCAGTTTATAGCGGAATTTACAAAACTCGTCCAGTAAATTAGGTCTTGACCTCGCCAAAGGCTCCAAACCTAATTTACTGGACTCGTTTTATAAATTCCGCTATAAACTGGGCCTCGTTGTAGATCCTCTATATACCAAATATTGTTGAAATTGGTTAATATTTCATTGAGTTATCGCGCTAACGGTGATAAAATTGCTAAAAATAGACAAACTAAGACCCATAACTCCGGAAAAAAAATTCTGACAAACCTGGTTTTCGAACTCGTCCGAGATATTGTTCCAAGAGTCTCATATACCAAATATTGTTGAAATTAGTTAATATTTCATTGAGTTATCGCGCTAACGGTTATAACATTGCTAAAAATAGACAAACTAAGACCCCTAACTCTGTGAAACAAATTCGGACAAACCTGGTTTTTGAACTTGTCCGAGATATTGTTGCAGGAGACTCATATACCAAATATTGTTGAAATCGGTTAATATTTCGTCGAGTTATCGCGCTAACGGTGATAAAATTGCTAAAAATAGACAAACTAAGACCCATAACTCCGGAAAAAAAATTCGAACATGTCCGAGATATTGTTGCAAGAATCTCATATAACGAATATTGTTGAAATTGGATACTATTTGCGTGAGTTATCGCGCTAACGGTGAAAAACTAAACAAAAAGTCATCAAAGATGGATAATTCTTGTCAATAGTCATTGGGAGCAACTCACATACCAAAATTTATTTGAATCCGTTCACAAATGTCAAAGTTATAAGGCATTCTTTAGGTCCGCCCGCCCGCCCACCAACCGTCCCTCGTCAAACCATAAGTCGAGTTTTTGAAAAACTCGACTAATAATAGCACGAAAATCTGACTTAATCCATCTAACGGTAATATGCTTTCAAACACGACAAGGTTGTTATAAATAAAACTCCACTGTAAAGCCAGATAAACGCACTCATGATTTACAATCAAATTACCAATCTGTATCGTTACTGCGAAAACAGAAAAAGGTATTCTCGTCTCAGGTTCAAGTCTCGGTTTATACAAAAATCTCAGACCAGGGGGGTACTAGGCCTCAGTTGTAGACTATTACCTATAACACACATACTTATCGATTATATTACATTTTGTCCAGTTCATATATAATTATAATCTTTCTTCTACACGGCATATCAATAAAACACAATTCCTATTTGGTTAATATAAAGATAAATGCTTCCAAAAAATACATATGTTTCTGTTACCAGAACTTGTACGTTACCACATGGTTCGAATTATTAACAGACCGACACAGGCTTGAATGACAATAAGAAGGCAAACCATGGTTTACGTAAACCTGAGTTTCAAAAAGACGAGAATACGGACCAGTGCTGACCAATAATCCCAGCTTACTCGCCTCGAAGCTGGGTAACACATGGCGATCACCGTGGTTTCGGCCTGATCTAGACTATAGTTTACATGAAACCCTGGTCTAGACCAGGGACCAGAATTCGGCCATATTGGGACAGATATTCTACCGATATGGTTTACGACTAAGCTTTGTTTGTGTGTATTTTATTTTATTACTAATTTGGTATAGTTGGCGTACCTACCGCCGAAATTCAGAATTTTTCGATACCAACTGCCATCATGGACGCCATCTTGGATTACAGAAAATGCTCAAAGCGGATTTTAGCGGATTTTGGATATGTAATAGGGGATATATTCCTCTTCAAAATGGAATAGAAACCAACTTAGTCCAAATTTATTCTAGGTTTACCCTAAAATTTTAGTTTATCGACCAGACTAATAAGTAAAAACAAGCTGTCTTCAACGATAGCTTGCCCAGTAACGACAAATGTTTGAACTCATTCCATTTGTTTTTCATGATTCCTATAATACTGATTTTACCTCATACCTTGGTTCCTTGGTCTGTGTCGGCTATATCCATACCAATTAGAACACATGAAACGAAACGCATGCAGGCATTTAGCAACTACAGGTCTGTTTCCCCTCAAAATCATTTACAATATACATGTATATTATAATTAATATGCGTGATATTCCTTGTATGTTTCGTTATTTAAAAAAAATTTAATACAAAAAGAAGAAAGAACTTTAATTCCAGCGACATCTAGATCTGGTTGATATGACACTTCTTACTTTTTGTTTTGCTGACTTCACAGTGCCTTTGATTTTGCTTTGAATCGTGTATTGTAGTTGAGGATTTCACGTACATTAGTATATGTTGAAGACAGAGATTTGTGTAGTTTCTATTGGTGGAAATCATGTAAAATAATTATCAGTTGCATGTTTCCAATGTCCTTGAGCGACAACAGTTTGTGTCCCTTGCATGTTTCTGATATGTTTATTTTCAAACGACAATGTTGAAATTGCTGTTCTGTGTTTTTCAAGTTGATTTTCAAGGTTTCGATTTGTTGTTGCACTCGGTATGACATTACAATAAGGCCAAAATGAAAAAGACCTGTGTTTCTGGTGACCCGCCCGCCCCTGACCGTTTTCATTTTATTGATTTTGCAAACTTGGTACGCATCCGATTTTATTTTCCATGTAAACCGATCCATTGCCATGTAAAACGGACACATTGCATGTACTGGAAATTATACCACACTTCAATTAGGTCACATCCGAATCAAATTTATTTTTTCATGTTTTATTCAATAAAACCATAAATTACACTATATTCTAATATTATGTACTTAATTTTATTAATGTATAGTACACTAAAAACAAGGAGAAGCAGTCTGGGGGGTATTCATATTTATTTTGAGCAAAGTTGAAAATGAAAAAATAAAATAAAATGAAAAGCCACCGCCCGGCCGCCCCTATTTGTTTGTTGCATGTCACCAGAAACACAGGAATAATTTGTTTTGGCCTAAGTTATATGTGGGACAATCAATACAGAATAAAGTGTTTTCATCGTATTTCCTGGTACGAATTTAAATAACTGATTTATTTCAATATTTTTCTTCAATATTAAATCCTAGGAAGTCATTGTTTTAACCCTTTGTATCTGTCTCTCATTGAGATTTAGCTCGTGTAGGACAATTATTGTTTTTTTTGGGCATATATATGTTTGTAAGATGGGGGGGGGGGCAGGTTCATAGATAAATTATTAACAAGAAACCATGGGCTCATTGCATCCATTTCTGTGTTGACTTACTCTATCCGAATAAAATGCATTTGCATCATCTAAAAACAAACAAAGAAAGTTAAAAAGATTTAATAATTTTGTTTCAGGCCGCGCCACCAGACCAAACATATCAAATGAATCGATGTTCGTTTTTTGCCTGCGGAGGCATTTTGAATAGATCTACCGCGAAAAATTTAAACTCTTTTTACCCGCCACTCTGTTTAACGTGTTGACGTCTCCTTACGTGCTGGGCATTACCATCTCTCAATCCCCGGGAAAATGTGATACTGTTGTTGGGTAGTTTCCGGCCGCAGGCCGGGTAGGATGGTCGGAACGCATTATGCAATTCCCTTCACCCTCATGTGATACTGTGCAAATAACGCCCCATTAAGTAATGGTTATTCTGGTAAAGAACTATTCACGTGCTCTGACCGACTTAGATCTAGCACAATTGACCCCCCCCCACATAATGCAATTAACGCGAAATCCGTGCGCTCGCCGAGATTCAACACAATAGCCCGTTAGCCACGCCTAACAATCCGATTAACCATGCAATGATCGCCGTTGAATGTGAATAAATATGTCAGAAACGACACGGACTGGTCCCATGCACGTGGTTAACGGGTGACCCGTTTTCACAAACCAAGTCACTCGCAGATGTGCTTGGAAAGTCAAATGTGGCAGTCGAATGATTGTGTCTTACTGTTATATTATATGCATTGTATAAGTGGATCATGAAATCCGAAGAAGTCTGTCTGCCAGAATGATGATAAGGAATTTGGACATGTAACCAACAACCAACTTACTTTTTGCCAAGGGTAATGCTGCACATCATTATTATGTGACAAACGTGTCGTCTTTACAAGAAAACTGTTTCGAAATACTAATAGTCCATTGGTTCCTCCAGATTCTCCAGATACAAATTATGTTGTTAGTTATATCGGATATGCGGAGCGCTATACAGTGAAGTGGTGATTCTGTTGGATTATTGGATATATCACTATTTAATGTAAATGTTAATTCGTTTAGTTTCATCGTTGGATTAGTGGTCCTGAGTACCTGTGAATATTTTCGGAACTGGATTAGTTTTGTGGAGTAATTATAATAAATGTAATTATTCTACTAGTTAATAAATAATTTAACCAATGAATGTGTTACTATTGCCACCGCCTTCCGTTTGCCCTGTTGATGTATATATATATTGTATTTTTGGTAAATCACACCAATTCCCAAGGCTGGCAAACTAATATTTCAGTGATATCCCATTGTTCGACACGCGCCACTCATAACAACAAATCGCGCGGTCGTTTCAATGTAGCTTCAATTGTTATACCAGAGGAGCTGCACCCCCACCCTCATTCCCCTTATATGCCTCCCTATATATGTGCCTGCTTAGTATACTAGAAGTGCGTAAATAGTAACGGCGTATAATGGCAGCGTGTTTGGGGGAAGCAGAGCGCTGTTCGTGCCCCTGTGGCCTCTGGTAAATTGAAGCTACTTCGAAGCGCCCGTGAGATTTGTCTGTTGCAAAATGTGAGTTGCGTGTGCATCAGTCTTAGTAAACTTAGCGTACATTTGCTCCCAGAGTCGCGCACGGAACGAGCGCGGTTAGCAATTGTACTTCGAAATTCATTTACGACTGCGTGTGCATAACAATGGGATAATCATTGAACTATATTCCTTCGCCAGCCTTGGGAATTGGTGTGCTTTACCAAAAATCAGGGAACGATTGCAACAATGGGATTGTGCTCTTATACCACATAATGATTATTATTACCAAATGCACACCTGTAAGTGCAGCGTTATGATCCAGCTGTGTGACTAATTAACGACCTTACTCTGTTATTGGCGAAATACAGTATATTCCTCCAAGTCGCCACCATACATTCCATAGATATTTCTTGAACACACAAAAAGAATATAGACAAGAACCAAGTCCAATGTTTACACAATCGAGCTTATAAAATTAATGCAGCAATACATATATGGCGATAAAATATATACCGATCACTTAGCACACGTAAGGTCATGCAGTATACTAAATGCAATTGTATATATCGCGGCATGATTTCGCCATCACCATTCCTGACAATAACCTATTTTCTTTGTGATAGTTTCAATCGCGTGAATGTGGCGAATCACCAACACTGCACTATTGTTTAACCATCTTAGAGACTGTATTCTGTTGTCCGTTGTCTTCAGACGTTTTATATAAGACAATTAAAATATCGATACCCAAGTATCTTAAAGGCGCGCGATTAATGGTATTTATTCCGAAGGTTCTGCATGTGTGTGTTCCGAAGGTTCTTTATTACGAAGGTTCGTTTCCGAAGGTTCACTATACTGAAAGTATGCCTACCATGCATGCACATGTACGGTGTCTATATCCGACAGAAAATTGTATCCATTGTTTGTTGAAAACCCAGTAGGAAACAAATAAACATGTCCTATTCGATTTGTCACCACAACACGGGGGGAGAACTGCGACGTGAGGATCGGTGGCATTCCGATAAAGAGACGGTGGAAATCCGATAAACGAGACGGTTCGCTTTCGGCGACAAACGAGATTTTCTTCGTGTTTGGGCATTCAAACAAAATTGCCGTGACAAATCAGGTTTCATATCATCATATCGTTATTTTAGTTACTAATATCCATCAAAATCTAGACGCTACAGTGAGTAAAACCAATAGAATCGCCATTTAAAAGTCACGCGACGGTTCGTTTCCGATAAAAAAAGAACCGTCGCGTGTCTTTTATCGGACCTGATTTGTCACGGCAATTCCGTTTTAATGCCCAAACACGAAGAAAATCTCGTTTGTCGCAGAAAGCGAACCGTCTCGTTTATCGGATTTCCACCGTCTCTTTATCGGAATTCCACCGTCTCTTTATCGGAATGCCACCGATCCTCACGTCGCAGTTCTCCCCCCGTGCACAAGACTACTATTTGTGCATTGTCGATATTAATTGCCTATATTCTAAAATGGTTAGCTCAAACTTATATAATATGTGATTCATTGGAACTAATCAAGTAGCGTGAATTCCGTTACTTATTCCTTATTCGAAAAATTTGGGAAAATGTGGCAAATGACCATGGCAACGTTATTATAGTAAGGCGAGACTAAATGATGGGTGAACAAAAACATCCGGGACAAAAGTTCAAAAATACCTCGAAAATCGGCAAAGTCCGCCGAAAATAAACATAAATTGTCCGAAAGAAGTTCGGGGTCATAAACGGCCACCTCGGCTGAAAATTTTGGGCCGAAAACATTTTGGGTGGAGTCCGAAAAAATTAAGGCCCAGGTGGTCGTTTATGAACATGGCACATTTTGCCACATTTTCCGAAATTTTCCCGAAACTGAAATTCGACCCACGTTTTGGACTCGACTCAAAATAATTTTCGGTCCAAATATTTTGGCCGAGGTCGCAGTTTATGACCCCGAACTTGTTTCGGACAATTTACGTTTATTTTCGGACTTTGCCTATTTTCGAATAATTTTTTTGAACTTTTGACCCGGATTTTGTTCACCCAGCATTTCGTCTCGCATTACTAAAGCCACATTTCCCCCATATTATAAGGAACAAGAAAACCATAGTCAGAAATGGTAACGCCACCAAGATCGTATTATTAGCCATAAATATAAATCATAATATAAAATATATTGGTTACATGAATGGACCGCCTCAGAATTCCGTTAAGATAAGTAATTCTTCAAATTATTACAATGAACTACGGCTTATAAATTACTGCAGGTTTCTCATTCGCCACACCAGAATGCTTCTAAATGCGGATCAAACCTAAGAGTGCGTGGCACAGCCATTGTTCATAGACATTTTACAGATAGCGAGAATGATGCATGCTGGGAACGAAAGCATCCACAGCAAAGCCATGTGCTTACGGGGGCATGCGTTTATTATAGGGGATTTATGGTGGGCCTATAAAACTAATTATAACTTTGTTATCTGTCATAGTTTATGCGTGAAATTTTAAACATATATACCTGGACATCTACCCCTTCCAGAATGTTGAAAAACATTTTCAGTTGCTCATCGTATTTTTATAGACGAAATAGTCCGAAATTCCAGAAAATTGCGCTAACTGCTCAATGTTTTAATGTGTTACAAAACGTCTGATAAAAATAGTTCTATCGGGAATATTCACACCATTTTTTTTCAGAGAACATAGTGTAAATATAGTCCTATCGGGATATCGTAAAGGAGATTAATTAAACCCATCAGACTGCCGAAACTGACGACATTAAATTCGCTTTTTCGTGTCCCGCGGAAATGAAACTTGTCTGTCCATTGATGACGTTATTTATTTGACATAGTATTTTTTTCTTCTGTTGTATTTGAACACTTGTTGCACGCGCAGGCTGCACGATCATAATAACTTCAACCGATAAGCGCCGACTGATACCCGCGCAACAGTTTGTCTCAAATAAATTGTTATCAAAACGCAGGTTTATGGCCGCGGACATAAGCCGATTAAGTGTAATGTAATTTATCCATGAATTTGACTGAAAAATTGTGATTCTATCACCATTAGCCACGAAAATGGGACCTCTAAACAGGCAAGTTTGATTTTCGGCGGACACGAACAAGCGAATTTATTGTCGGCAGTTTCGGCAGTCTGAGGGTTAATTAATCCCGAATTAAACGGAACTACTTTACGATAGTCCGATAGGACTATGTTTACTCTATGCATGTTCTCTGAAAAAATAGTGTGAATATTCCCGATAGAACTCTTTTTATCAGACGTTGTGTAACACCTTAAAACATTGAGCAGTTATAGCGCAAACCGAAATGTGTTGTCTTGCAAGATATCCCACCGCTTTAGCTAAATTTACCTTCCTACAATATCCATAAAGAGGATCATATATTATATACCCACGGTTTTAATTATAGAATATAAAATATATTGGTTTCGCGAATGACCAACTCAGAATTCCGTTAAAATAACAATAACAACCAGCACCTATAACGAACCGTTTTACTGGACTTGGCCTACTGGTCGCGTAGTTCCGACTTTTAAATAAACGGAATTTCCAACTCTATAAATAAAAGCCCCACAATGCATTCGCCCTGTCCACCACGCAATATCAAAATCTCAGCAGCTAGATACACCACAGGTGGCGTAATAAATGCTCTTTATTATTTCCATATCAGGAATACAGTAACAAACAAGACAGCAGTAAAATAAATGGGGACAAAAAGTTAGTGTAATCATGTATGAAATTTCCAACTGTTAAAATTCTTTATAACAGTTGTGACTCCCACCCCCTCAAAATACCTCCATCATTCGATCCCCGTCCCCATCATAATGGGGACAATAATTACTAGTTGGGATACCAGGCAATGGTAACCATGTATTTTAACCTTTATGTTGTAGTGTAATAATGTATGAAATTTCCAACTACATGTGCATTAACTTTTTTTTACAAAAGTTGTGAATCATACACACTCAAAATCTAACTTCCACCCCCACCCCACTACACTGTCCCTTCCACTTAAAAACATTCTGGAGATCAAGTTGGCCACAGGTGTTCAGTTATTTTATACCATGACTCCCTATTGTACTGTGTACAAACATGCTATATAATATATTTGTGCTGTACACCCTACTGTGTGTGAACAGGAGTCCGACCGTGGGTAACACGTTTCTACTGTGGGTAACACGTTTTAATGGCATTTCAATGGTTAAAGTTTATACCCATAGTAGAACTACATCCGAGTTGACCTTTCATTAACCTTCCATGACCTCGATCAAAATCACTCTATTTTTAAAATGTAGCGCCTCGCGATGAAAACAATTTGATACTTTCGATTCAATTGAATATTATACTCACTAATGCGATAAAAACGAACAGTTATTTCCGTGGAAATCACATCCAGATCAACAAATTGAACATATATTTCAAGAAATAGACGTAAAAAACTCGAACAACAAACGGTGGATTTCAAAATGACTTTCGTGGTTTCCTGTTCACTGTACGGCGGAGAAAAAAAAGTTCCCGCAATGTGTTATATTTATATTCATTAAATTCGTATTCCCATATATATATTCATGTTGTTTATTTATGGCGGTTTCATCATGATTACAGTTTATTGTGAATTGGCTACAATGATACCATATTCGTACAATTGAATGTTGACCTAATTCAATGTATCAATACGCCTGATCAGCTGTGATAGTGTACGTCGATGTACGGCCAAGTGTGGGGAACACAACGGGGATAATTGTGAATGGTGCGACAGAATCATCTTAATTTAAGTGGGTTTATTTCGATTTCATAGCAGTTGTTGCTCCTGTACCGGTCATGGTATAAACAAAATACACACGTAGTGTTTCTGAATACCAAATTTACACCACTCGTGGGATTGATGATTTACCACACTCGCTAAAGCTCGTGTGGTAAACCATCAATCCCACTCGTGGTGTAAATTTGGTATTCAGAAACACTACGTGTGTATTCTATATATACCCCACGTGTCTTGGACTGTTGCCAAATTCACAGTGCTCCATTAGAGGGCCTGCTTGGACTGTTGCCAAATTCACAATGTTAACTGCAGAGAGGTTGTATGTTATTGGAGACGTTCTAATATGACAATAGGCTGGCCTAATTAACGAACCATGCACAGCTAAATACACACAAGCAACTTTTAATCTTCAAATAGATACAATTGTCGGCCTCCAAAATTCAATATACTTTCTTATATACAAACAAACATTGAACTCATACCATTGTTTCACTTAACCAAAATAGCGAATTTCCCCAAAAGAACGCATATAGACTGCGCATGCAGAAAATAAAAGATGGCCGTTACTACAAAAAAAACAGACATGCGCACTCCAATTAAAATTACCCATAATTCAGTTCACTACACCAGGGGCTCCCAACAGGTTATACAATGTTTTCAGGCTATCAGATTATTTATATTTTCGACTTTAAGTTTACAATTTGAGCCTGTCCTCACTCTATCGATACGATTTATCATAAACATATTATACACCAGTGGCGTTAACTTTACAACTTCGGCATCTACGTGATTATATCGGTACGATTCAGTAAGGTACAAACAATCTCCATAAAATACAGCAGGGGCTCCCAATAGGTTATTCCCATTTATTATGGGCTCCCAATAGGTTATACAATATTTCCAGGCTATCAGATTATTTATATTTTCAACAACATATTATTACACCGGTGACTTTAAGTTTACAATTTGAGCCTGTCCTGACTCTATCGATAGGATTTATCATATTTTCATAAACGTATTATACACCGCTGGCGTTAACTTTACAATTTCGGCATCTACGTGATTATATCGGTACGATTGAGTAAGGTACAAACAATCTCCAAGAATACATTCGCCCTGTACTCCATGCGATATAAAAAAAACAAATGCTAGTAACACCACACTAGGTGGCGTAATAAGTAACGGAATTCACGCTGCTACAAGTTATACGATGAATATAAGAATGTAGGTATACTCTTTAACCGAACTTCAGGATTGATCTGAAAGCATGCATGGTTTGTCAGCTTTTCAGCTATAATTAACCCTTTCGTGACTGTGGAGTTTGCTGAAATTGTATCTTGGTGTGGCTCAGTGTACGTGTGTCTCCATTATAATTAATATTTTTCATGTTTTTTTTTGCTTTGAGGAAAATTTATATATTCTGACTAATTTAGGTATTTACATCGGGTGGGCATTTTAAATGACCGAATAACATGCAGTACACCATTAGGCACATGTTTCAGATTTTAATACCTGTTCCGACGTTGGTTATTTCTGGCAGCTATAGGAGTCCCTGTGCAGAATAAACATTCGAAATAATGAACTTTCGGAATAAACATCACCCCCTTATAAGCCATTTGCCATGTATTGTGACAAGAAATTTAGTGTATTTTATAATAAATGCACACGTAACACTAAATGTAGAGTATGCATATAATAATCGCCACCAGACTTATTACATGTTCTATATATTTATTTTATAACTATACTGATGGAAAAAACTTAGATCGAATGTCACATAATGTTAATAATTCATCCTTATATGGTAGTATATCCCACCGTATCCAGGCACGTACCGACAGCGGATGAGGGTGTCTCACCCCCCCCCCCCCCAAACAATGAGGACCATCATTTTCGAATAGTTGGAAATTTCATGACTCAAATTCCAATAGCTGGAAATTAAAAGTAACAAGTAAATCGAATGATCTAAGTGTTTCAATCAGGGATTTTCCGACTCGGAATTTGTGCCGGTTGTTTATTTTCCGACTCGGAATTCCAATTCTAAATACTCGTCATCGATATTCCAATTCCGGAATTGTAAAAATAGTTTTTTCCGACTCCGAATTCCGTCATTTTGATTTGCCGCTGAGCGGTGAGGTAACTCCAGAGCAGAATAAAGTGACAGTTACAACGCAAAAGAATACAAGAAAACTAAGATGCATGCATCAGGTCGCCGTGAACTATCTACCATAGAATTGTTGTAGCTATCGATTATAAATTTTGAAACACCTGTCTATGTATGTATGTGTGTATGCATGAATGCATGTGTGTATGTGTTATAGACTCTAACACTGCTCGAATTTGGTGTTTAACGTGTCAACTTGACCTTGCTCATAGGCATGTTTCTGGACCTTGACCGATCCGACTAAAAATTTGTGTGTAGGACTACTTCGATCCCGGGAGCAATATGGACGAGTCCAATTTCACGTGGGACCATGTTCTCGAACGTGCTAATATAGGCATGTTTCTGGACCAATTGAACAATAGTTTGGCCAGACGCTGTATATACTGGGTACTGTCCAGATGGAGGCGATCACAAAAAAATCCCTAACTAACCCGAACGAAGTCGAGTACATCAGCTAGTCTAATATATATTTTGGACATTTGTCTGTCTGTTTGTCTGTTAGCTATGGCCGGGAAAACTGCCTGACAGATTTGACGAAATTTGATACCTAGGGGAAATTATTTCCAGGGAGTATTTTGGACGGGTCAAATCTTGATCCCGACCTGACTTTGACATTCAAAAAGATCAATTCAAGGTCAAATCTGGTAAAACGGAAGTATTTCAACGAAATTTGATACCTACTGTTACTTTTGTCCCAGGAATGTTTCGGGTGGGTCAAATCATGACCCTGACCTGATCTTGACATTCAAAATTGTCAATTCAAGGTCAAATCGGGTAAAGCCGGGCGGATTTCGACGGGTACTTTTGTCCGGGGAGTGTTTTGGACGGGTCAAATCGTGACCCCGACACGACCTTCACCTTTAAAATAGTCAATTCAAGGTTAAATCGCGCAATTCTCCGAAAATCAGAGGGGAACATCCCGGACGAAGTCGGGTCCACCAGCTACTATTATATATTTCTAGATTTAGTTACAAACTAAATACCTGTATATTGTACAAAGAAATGTTTGACAAATATATCTGTATCAATATTACCATGCGGGTCATTAAAATAGATACGACGAAACAAATTTTGAAGGGTGCATGTATCAGGTAAATTTTTATATTTCAAATGATGACAGGAATGCGGAAAGTTGAAGTACCTACGTAATACTGGCTATCCGCATGAAGAGATATACATGTATATAAAAACCAAAATAGAAGATGACTGCTGGCGACAATGTTTTCCAAAAAAATTCAAAGCATTCGATAGCTCCCATCTAGTTGTCAGCCCGAAGATCAATATGAAGTTTGGTGACTATCATATGAGGGATATGTCTGTACAGTTGCTAAACAATTCAGTCATGCAAAAGAGGATCAAAGAGTAAGATACCAAATTGCTGCCTGTGGTAATGTTTTTTAACGAAATTCGGGAAAATTAGATTACTCTCACGCTGGTTATCCAGAAGATCATTGTGGAATCTGGTGACGATCGGACAAGGGGTGTCGTCTGTAGGATCAACCAAATTATTTAGCCATAAAAATAGTAAAATTGAAGATCACCGCTGGCAGTGATGTCTTCACAAGGACAGTTTGAGAACAAAATATGGCTCACATCTAGCGGTGACCCAAAATATCCACATGAGAAAAAGTTCTCCAATAAAAGCTGGCTGCAGGGTGCGCCAATTGATTCAAATTCGAAATTTAGCAGGGTGTACTGCTTGTGGCCATGTTTTCCCCGCAAATTTGATAGACTGATGGACAAAACCACTGAATCCGTTGAATCAATATACATGCATACATTGATTAATTTATATGCATTGTTATACACAGTACTGGTATATAAAGGTACTGAAAATAACTATATTACTAGTATACATAAAATAAATCATATATCATGGCTATGGGTTCATGACAGCTGAGAACTTGGTGTGAATTAAAGAGTGGTGGTTTCTCAAGCATATCTAACCATCCACGTTAGAAACATGCCATTAAATGTCATAAGTATAATCTAGCTTGAGGACAGAAGTGATCCATAAAACCCCCTTAATTCAACCAGGTCCTCGCTCGACGTATGGTCGATCACATGATGATCTAGGGGGGGGGGGTAGAATTGTTGTATAAAAACAGCACTGCGTGTAAATATAAAATAAAATAGTGCTACATCTTATTACAGATTATTGCCATATATAATCAGTGATTATGCAGACAGTCTGACAAAATACAGTTTCAGTGACACTCTATCCGAAGAGGGGAATAATTTCATCTGTTACAGTCAATGGAGCCAATTATGAATCTGGAAAGGTGAAATTTCTAAGTAATACTAGATATCGACATAACGCGATAACATATAACGTAAATGCAATATGGCCGCTGGCGACCATTTTTTCCTATGAAATTAAAACAATATTTGATAGCTCTCATCTGATAGATCAATATCAAGATAAATATGAAGTTTGGTGATGATCGGATGAGTTAAGTGGACTGTGGTCTGTGCTAAACGGTTTGGTAATGCTTAAAAAGATTCTTACCTTAATATTTTTATGTTCACTTTATAAACTTCACTGAGTCATCATTGTCAATACTTGAGTTTGATATCTTTTGTTAACAGTTTATAAATTATGTATGTCTCATGTTTGTTATTTTAATTTATGTGTTTATTATCATTAAATAAAGTTGCATTCCTTAAAAAGATTCTTACCTCAATGTTTTTATGTTCACTTTATAAACTCCACTGAGTCATCTTTGTCATGTATTGAATTTGATATCTTTTGTTAAAAGTTTATAAATTATGTATGTCTCGTGTTCGTTATTATATTATATACACTTTATAGTGTGTTTTCAGAACGAAAAAAAAAATGAATAAAATCAACAAATTTGTAAATTTAAAAACAATTCAAACGTTGTTGTATTCCATGTCCCAGCCCGGACATATACACCAAATTTCAATAATATTAATTGAGAAACAACGGACAAAACGCTATATAACACCCGTATACATATTTTATTCCGAGCCGGACTCATCCTCGGGTACATGTTATAGTAGGTACCGAATTGACACACGTCGACTGGGGCGAGTTGGCCCTGGGGCGTTTAGGCCGATTCCGGCAACTTCTATAATTTACCGTATGTATCCGTTTACGCGTAGTTTACTTTAGAAAGTTCCGCAATTAATACCGTAAATAGAGCGACCATATTTGACAGAGAATGCCTCTGTTATTGATTATCAAGTTGCTATACATTAAAAACGACAAATTCACATGCTCGTTCAAGCGCAGTAGTCTATTTTCCCCATGTTAAAGGACATCCACAAATACTAAATAACGCTAACCTACTGCCGAATGTTTTACACGACAACTGTTAACATATTTGGGCTGAATTCATCTGACGCGTTATTATTCCTCAAAATAAACAACAAAACCATCGTTACTTGGAAATGTAGTTTGGGCTAACATTTACATAAATCCTCCACATCATTTATTCGACACACACGTCAGATGAAAAACAGACATGAAGTAAACGGCCAAATTGGCCGAAATAAGCTAAAACACTTCAATAAAATCGAATAAATCATGAATAAGATGCAAAAACAAATGTTAAATTACGCTCTACGCTTGATTGTCATCGATAGGTCAGTAATGCTTATATGTTGATAAATTGCCATGTCATTTGGAGGAATATAATTAATTTTACAGGTTTGAACAAATTGCGAAATGTGTTTTGTATATTCTACCGCGAATAACAGCATACGGAGGAACCGATCCCGGGAAAACAAGGATATCCCGGGAAAACAAGGATGGCCAACGCGGCAACAAGTAAAATTTGTGTTTTCCGTGGCGGTGAAATTGAGTTTTCGCCACCAAAGTCCGTTTGTTAGGACAATGGAACGGTACGTATCACCTATCATTGATTTAACCCAGTGAGCTGGTTATTGTGAAGGGTGTTGGCAGTGGTTAAATGTCTGAGCAAACGATACACGCTGCTGTAGTGGTGCCACCAACTGGATACCCTTGGCCAAGGTCTCAAAAATATACACTTATCGGTGGGTGCGATTGAGCCGATTCGAAACCAAACTTCTCCCAAGCATTTCCACAAAATTTTAGTGCAAATGTCCCACAAATAAGCATTTTATTGAGCATAACGTGAAGGTGGTGCAACGATTATTTGACAACGCGGGTGACGAGGAAGTGCCAACGCGGAACACAAGATACGAATGTATTCAAATATGATGTTCGAAAATAGGTCTGTGCAGCTATGTGGTACATATATCACTATTGTTGTTGATATATATGCCGTAAGATGCAAATCAAGTATCATAGGATTATTCAGCTATGGAAATGTAGTAGTTATATAGCTATGTGGTATATATAACACATGTACGCTTTGTCAATAACCCCTATATATGCGACCAAGTTAAATATGTTAACTACTTTTATAATTACAGAACGAGATCGAATAGTGCCGATATGTCCGATATGGATGGAGTCGCTCCACTTCAAGACATAGACGGGATAGATGTCGAGGGAATATTCCTTGATCAAACCATTCCGTTTTAGGATGAAGTTGTTATGACATCAACACCAAAGTCGTCAAAAAAGTCAACCTCTGAGTCTGAGCCTGAGATTGAGAGTGCGTTAACATGCGGCATATGTGAGAAATCATTCAAATCGGCGATTCGATTAAATCGACACACGAAAAAGCATTCGGGGAAAATGATGGCATGCGAGCATATCCATATCGGACATATCGGCACTATTCGATCTCGTTCTGTAAATATAAAAGTAGTTAACATATTTAACTTGGTCGCATATATAGGGGTTATTGACAAAGCGTACACGTGTTGTATATACCACATAGCTATATAACTACTACATTTCCATAGCTGAATAATCCTATGATACTTGATTTGCATCTTACGGCATATATATCAACAACAATAGTGATATATGTACCACATATAGCTGCACAGACCTATTTTTGAACATCATCTACATTCGTATCTTGTGTTCCGCGTTGGCACTTCCTCGTCACCCGCGTTGTCAAATAATAGTTGTACCACCTTCACGTTATGCTCAATAAAATGCTTATTTGTGGGACATTTGCACTGAAATTTTGTGGAAATGCTTGGGAGATGTTTGGCTTCGAATCGGCTCAATCGCACCCACCGATAAGTGTATATTTTTGAAAAAAAATGATGGATGTTTTGTCAACAATGCCGGTATTTTGGCCAAGGGTATCCAGTTGGTGGCACCACTACATCAGCGTGTACCTTTTGCGCAGACATTTAACCACTGCCAACACCCTTCACAATAACCAGTTCACTGGGTTAAATCAATGATAGGTGATACGTACCGTTCCTTTGTCCTAACAAACGGACTTTGGTGGCGAAAACTCAATTTCACCGCCACGGAAAACACAAATTGTACTTGTTGCCGCGTTGGCCATCCTTGTTTTCCCGGGATATCCTTGTTTTCCCGGGGTCGGTTCCTCCGTGTGAACAGGGGAGATCATTTACTCGTACGAATCTACGTTAAATTTACCAAATAATCAAAATTTCCTGCATTTCAATAAAGGAACTATTTCAATTCTGAGTTATTTAGTGCTATGTACGATCGAGCTAATGTTTTTGAAAATAATGAATAACAAAGGGAAAGTGTTTTTTCTACAACTTTAACCCTTTTACTACTGCCATGCAGTGTTGGGCCACCGTGGGGATTCATGCCCATGTGGCAGTGGCAAACTGGCATAATGGTATTGTATCAGTTATAATTGTAGTTTGTACAGAAATGGCTGTTAATACACAGTCATTTGAGTAAATAAATTCCGGTAATACTCATTGCCTGAACACATGTATGCAATTGAAAGCAAAGCATTTCCTTCAAGTTCAGATTGGTATGTTTTACTAACCATATAATCATGGTCACTAGTATATTAGTAATGTCAAACCTCCATATCTTTCTGAGGACAGCTTTAACAATATAACAATCCTTCACCATGCATACTTGTTACCATTGTGTGAGTTATAACTTGCGACTTATAACTACTTGGAATTTGAATACATGTAACTCATATTCGTTCCCCGTCCATATTCTGATTAATCTAATATATATTTTGGGACTTCTGTCTGTCTGTCTGTTAGCTATGGCCGGGAAAACGGCTGGACCGATTGAGCTCAAACTTCCAATCTAAGGTTAAAACTCCACGGGCAGTGTTTACCGCCGTCTTGGAGAAGCTCCGAGCACCCCTTCTCCACTCCCAGTCACCAAAATGACCGTCCTTGGCACTGTGGAGTTAATCGCGTTGATAGTTAAAGAGCGTTCATATCCGCAGTGTCGTTGATAAAGAGCGTAATGTACTGCATATATATACACAGTGTACTCAATACATACAACATGGATCAATGCTATGTCATTCTTGTTACTAGTGTCTTTATATACACACTCCACATATTATGGACTTATTCGGGTGCGTGAAACTGATCATTTAGTACTCAGGAGTTAATATGCCAACCTGGGGAGTGTAGCATTCTACTAACATCGCCGAAAATGTCAAAGAAATCGACCATACCACTCCATAGAAATCATCGTCTGAACTATGCCCAATTGTAAATATTTACATCTGGATTCGGGACGCAACTATCGGCGATGAACAAACAAATGATTTCGCAATCGAGTGTCATTGCATCTAATTATTATCTCAGAATGACGTTGTGTGTGTTGTCAATTTGGATTAATATGCGTAAACATAACTACAAGATAAAGAGTATTCTCCATTTCTATTTGATCACCATGCCTGAGTGTTTCATATAAATCACTTTAAAAAGAACATATAGAAACCCAAATTATTAAGCCATTAAGCCAATATTGCAATTTTGCATTACTCAAAACCAATTTTATTAGACCAAATCCCATATAGTTGGAAATTGTATGGACTCACCCCCAGTTGGAACCCCCTAGCAAAATCCCTGACCGTATTGTTCCCTGCACGTTTTTTTGTAATATTCTAAACTTCCTCCCGACAACTTGACCAAAAACACAGTGTGAACATGTTAACGTTATTGCACCCAATTGTCGTGCCGCGAGGTAAAACTCGAAACTACGGTTCTCATTTAACAAGCGCATCACAACACACTCGTGCAATCACGTTAGCCAGTTCACACACTTGTGTCGTTCTATATATCTATATATAATTTGGCTTTTGCAATAATCTGGAGAAAACAATATAATATCAGTTGGCTATGACAGAATAGAGGGTCATAACAAACTGTTAGTTGGGGTGAAGGGTCATTCTCATAAAAATGGGCGGGAAACGGTACACGCTTTATAGACATATAGTGAAAGGTACATTGTCTATATACATAACAATGGTTTCAATTAGCGAAATGTCGTTATTGGATAACTATCAATAATGCAAATTAATTTTTTTTCTATTTCTCCATGTTGTGCAGATCATGTCATGAATCTCTACTATGGCTACCGCCCGTAGAGATCATATTCCACCAGTACAAAACCTGGGAACTTTTTGAAGTTTTGACAGGGAACCTTATATAATCGAAAAAATAACAAAGGGAATATATTTCTTTGTTATTATCTCTTTCTTAATAATGTACTTCACTGTAGGTGAAGGTCCCAACTCGAAATTTCACGTTTTAAGTGACTTTGTGAGCGATTTTGCTTTCCGTTTCTTACAATTATGGAACTTTTCCTGGGTAATTAATTCAATGTTTATTGCGATATTGGCTCACAAAAGTCACAGAAAAACATGCAATTTCGAGTTGGGACCTTCACACATAGTGAAGTACACTATTAAGGAACAGATAATTACTAAGAAATATATTCCCTGTGTTATTGTTTTGAATTTATAAGGTTCCCTGTCAAAACTTCAAAACTTCCCAGGTTTTGTACTGGTGGAGTATGATCTCTACGGGCATATTAGCCAGAGTATAGAGATTCATGGCATGATCTACATGTTGTGGTGATGCTTTACAGACTTAGATATTTGTTTGGGTTCCTTTATCTCACAGGTTTCCACCATTCTATGATCTCATCTGAGAAGTCGTCCATTGGCTTAACAATGAAATGAGCCATTGGGTAAGTCACCTTATCTGGAATTTTGTATTCTCTACCACTTTTCCGGAAAGCAATCCGTATTTTATCACGTGCAGTTTTCGGACACGCCCACTGTGTGACTGGCGTGTCTGGTGGCAAGTCCTGCTGCGCAAATGAGATCTCAGGCTGGAGCAGGATGAAAGCTGATTCAGCACAAAACCCATATCTGGAATGGTTGTCTGGGTATACTGGGGCAAACGTAGTCACGAACATCGTTCTCCTGTTGAACTCGAACACCCAGCCTCTGCCGCCAATATAGGATTTATCCATGCAATGAACATTGGCCGGGTCATTGTCAGACAGTACTTTGAGAACTCGTCTCACTGAATTTCCAAACGTCTGGAAGGGAATACAGGACATTAGAAGATACTACTACTACCATGTTACACATGGGACTAATATACAAATTAGTTGCACGGACACTATACGGACACTATACATAGATAAACATATGATTGATTTGTTTTGTACAATTAATGATAAATAATATTTAACAACAAGTAGATTTATGCATTGTACAGGAGCAGCATGACCATGATTAATCGTCTTACTGCTGTCCTGAGATATATAAACATAAAGGCTGGAGGATGCATTGGAAGATGCAGGATTTATGTTGGCCAGAAATTCCTAATTGTTTTGATAAGTAAGCTTGTGTGACTTTTGATAAATTGATATAGACAGAACACAACGCGCATCTTAATCGAGAATCTTTTATCGAATGAGTTGCGAATGGCGCAAGGATATATTTCGCGAGAGCGTAGCTCGAGCGAAATATAACTTTGCGCCGTCCGCAACGAGTTCGATAAAAGATTCAAGATTATGATGCAAGTTGTGTTCTGTATTTATCATACACCGTTCAGTCAGATAAGTTCAATCTACGAATGCCCATTGTTACTATAGCTACCGTTATTGTGATTTAAGTCTGACAAATAACCAGTAATTATGGGGGATCACCGGAATCTTTCTTGGCGTCAACAAGAATAGTTGCGGCTTGTATTAAATTCCACTAGAGGTATACACGCATATGTATTCAATGGCTGGGATTCCGTTGGATATATGTGCATCACGTCAATGGGTGTGGAATAAAAGCATATAGACAATATTTTGTCGAGCAAAATTTAATGCTGATAACATTTTAAGTAAGGGTTTCATGGAGAGCTGATGTTAATTTGAGAGAATATTGCTGACTAATGGCTTTAAACTTTTTGACAAATTTAAACTTTTTGGCAAAAAAGTTTGGCCAAATAAAATTTCCTTTGGCCATTTTCCAAATAAATTGGTCACGAGAGCGTGAACGCTGATATTATTCAGGCTATATGTGACCCGCCATATCAAATCCAGTCGGAAGTCGGGATTTTGTTTACCCTGTGCCAATGCATTCTCTTATATATGCGAGTCGACCATAGGTCGCTTCGCATATATAAGAGAATGCATTGGCCTAACAATTTTTTATCATTTTTTAAAAATAAATGTTTCTGACAATTTTTAGGACATAAAATAAAAAATCCATTACCCTGCATGGAGCCCCACACATATATAGAAGCATATAGAAGAGTGTCGTCTGCTCATGTTTGTCTGGGGCTCTGTATGGGTGAAATTATAAAATTGTTAAAGAATACAAGAAAAAATTATTAAAATTGTAAAAAATTGTTAGACCAATACATTCTCTTATATATGCGAGGCGACCTATGGTCGACTCGCATATATAAGAGAATGCATCGGCACAGGGTAAAAAAATCCCGACTTCCGACTGGATTTGATATGGCGGGTCACATATGTCACAACAACAATATGTTTTATAAAGTCTATTTTGATCAACCCAAAAGCTTTGTGTTACTAAACAATTTTACTAGAATCAATAGATGACACATTATCACCAAATTATAAAATACCAAACAAAATTATTTCTCTCAATTTAATTGTCCCTCAAGTGTCCGTTTAAATCACATGAATTCTAGACTTGACTGAATATTGCCACCAGCTTAAAGATACGGGAGGCGTTGGCGGTGGGTATATGCTGTTAAAATATTCAAATCCGTCAAAAACTTCCATAAACAGAAATAATAGTAAAATATAGACAGACTATGTTCTTATACAAATCAGAAATATGGCACAAACAGTATGTTGTTGTCAAATGTTTCTCCTTTGTTATGTAAACAGAAGCGAAAAACGTTACAGAACCCGACTTTTGTTTAGATCCGTATATGGTAAACATAATGAGCGTTATTTGTTACTGTTTTCCTGATATGGAAATAATAAAGAGCGTTTATATCATTTGTGTGTGATTAACCAATAGAATTGCGCTGCGTTATGTAAACAGAAGCAAAACTTCTGTAACACGAGCAGGTTCTTGTTTACGTACACCATCGTACGTCTTGAAGACAATATACTATTTACGCGCTGATTATGTTTGGCATATGAACAAAACTATATATTTTCCTTCTGTTGATGGCGATTTGAACAAATATGAATATTTCTGCAATGAACGCCGCCCGTGCCTTTAATTAACGTGTAAGTTTTTGCATTATGTGTTTTTTCTTCAAAAGCGAGAATGGTTCCACAATAGCAATAACCATAGATACATCTTTAAACTGATAAACTAACTTCAACGACATCATTAAGAATGAACTTTCAGGGCAAGTCTGGAAATAGTGTGTCTGACTTGGCAGAATGAGGTCCCCGTGCAGAGTGTGAATTTAGTGACGCTATATCGCACCCAAATTCACCCTCTTGGAAATTCATTCTGCTTTGGCCTCCACTTATACTGTCAACTGCTATGGGCGACCTTGGGTCAGATTGAAGTTTCCCATTTGCACTTCACCCGTTAGTCACCTCGATTATGCAGTTTATCTTCTGCAAATTAGGGGATATAGAAACTGGACTATGTTAATTTGAAACTATGTATTACTTCCCAGAAGATGAGGCCTGGGCAGAATGAGCTCCGCATAGGGTGAGTTTGGTGATACTAGTCCGCTGTGCGGGGTAGCATCACTAAATTACACTATCTCGTTCTCCAAATGTCAGACACACTATTTCCAGGCTTGTTTCAGGATATTTTGATCGAAGATTGGACAAAGGTCGCGAAAGTGCATGATCAGCAGATGGTATACATATAGGCACGTTTATATCGACAACGTCCATCTTCAAACTGCAGCCAACGAAATATTTAATTTAGGAGCCTAAATTCGGATTATGCATCTTTAAATTAACAGATATAAGTAATGTTTTATTCTCAGCCGTTATATATATATGGAACATGATAACACGTAAGCTCCCATCTCACAAGGGGTGGGGGTATGCAACAACTGCGCATTTAAAACACATAGAAGGGTTTTTCAAAGTAAAAGAACAGACTTACCTGGATGTCACTCCCATATTCTTGACCAGGCAATCCGAACACGAATCCGTCCAATCCGAGTCGTTCACACACCATGCCAAATTTCAAGAACATTGTCAGCGACCTGTAATTCGAAGGAAAACAAGTCTGGGTTTAGTGGTGCTATCCCTTTTTCCTTTTCGGATGTTTTTTCCCCGACCATATTTGGACACCCACCCCATTTTAACACTAAAACAGAGATTTGCGGGGAAAAATTCACCGTAAACAGCTGTATATGAATTTCTGTGCATACTATTTGTCATGGATGTTAACATTGACATGTAAATAGGAACGAGTCATTTTGGAGTCATTCGGCCAAAAAAACATGGCTGCCAACGGCCATCTTGGATTTCAAAATTCAATCCATTAGCATGGGCTACAGGCTATACTGTTTGTCTGATCATCATGAATTTGTTCATTTATGTTAATATTGACATTCTAATGTTACTCATTGCAAAAACTGTCAAAAAGACTTGCAGGAAAAATAATTTTTAGTTGCGAAAAAAATGGTTTGTTGGTCCCATCGACGACCCACCCACCCCGGCATACGTGCCCGGAAAAAATCCCCCCCCTGGTGACGGTATATGTTTCGCCTGTCTTGGTTCATTGTTATTGTTGTTGTCGGGAAGAGATAGCGCATCTATAAATTACTAGTTTTTCTAGAGCTCTTACCTGTAGACATTCTCTTCTGTATATATAGAGCCATACATGCAAGATAAAAATGAAATGTGAGTTTGGTGTATATATGTATACAATATGTCATGAAAATTTAAACTTGCAGAGGTAGCATGGCTGCACGACAATGGCGGTCCATTTAAAATAGTCATATCTTTAGAAGCAATACAGCCTCTGGTACCGTATGCTTTTTTATGATTGTAATATAGAGGTCAAGAAAGACGTATAGGTGCCCAACGGGTGATATCAAAACTTGTGCAATATTCAATATTCAATATTCAATTTATATTTATATTTTGGTATCCCATACTTAATTCACCTGAGGCGTTATTTCGCTAAAATCCGATTCAGATTCTGGATTCAGATTACAGATTGGTCCCCGTACGACTTGGTTCGGCAAAAGAACAGACCACAAATTTGCAGAATCAGTAAACGAACAGACCGTAATCCTAATTTCGTGGTAATCCGATTGGGATTTGGATTCCGATTACGGACTCAAATGTTCATAATGTAAACAACCGAGATTTCGCCACCTCGGAGTTTAAAAACACAATAAAACATAAGAATCCGTCTCTTGTGTACAAATTATTGCAGAATATAAACGATCTATACCAAAGAATTTTAAATGCGGAGACAAATTTGTTTTATTGAATGTAAACTGGGAGAATATTACTGAAATTAGCCAAATAATAACGCTATTGATAGTAACGCTGGGGAGCACTTCGGTTGATGGCGAAGCAATTGTAAATCATTGTTGATTGTCACTTTCATATGTCCATTTCATAATTCCATCCATAAATACCGCCCGAACGCATGTCGATTTCGAATTCGGCGGATACGTCACCATTGACCGAATTCATATGAACCTGCATGGATTGTCTTCTGCTGTGTTCGTTATTATAATGTTTCCTCTTATTCAAGAAATAGTAGGATTATATATATATATATGATATCGATGGATTATCAGATACACGTATGTACTATCATCTAGTCTTATAGCAATTTCATGTTTCATCTTGAAAATATTTTGTTTCGTTAAATGCAGTCGTTTTGCACAATAGTCTATGTATAGACAACAGACATATGTTCTAGGGACGTGGTTAGATGTTTCCTCAAATTTCAGGCCAACTGCACACCCCCCACCCCCATTGAAACAAACATCAATCTCACAGGTTCGCAGAATTCCATTTGCTCCCCTTGGAAATATCCAACCTGACAAACACCAAGATTGGAAAATTACCAACTTTTACTGGTTGAAAAAAAAAATCAAACAATGAGAACAATGACAACCTATATATGGTGTCAAATTAATGTCCAACTAATGTTGTGTCATGCATGAAATGTCCGACTGCTGGAATGTACCAAAGTTTAGTTTAGATATATTTATTTCAAATATATGTCAAATTTAGATAACACATGATATATAACACATACATTTGTTTATACATACAAATAAATTGGGGGACAAGTGCTGACTCACTTAAGGGTAAGTATATATTATTACACTGAAAAAATAAATAATTAGTAATGGCAAAGCAACATGACTACCAAAACAAGTTGAACATATATATACAGATCACTGGACACCCCTCTCCCGAGTTAGTCATAAGTTTGTATATGTATTTATTTAAAATCGGGTTTGTTTGTTGCGTTTGCTGGCTTGTAAGTGTCATTATTTGGAACAGTTAGTAAAAATAATCCTGATTTTCCTCACGTATGAATGACTACACAGCTAAGCAAATTGTACCAAAGTTCGTGGTGGGGGTCGAGACACCCAAGCAACCCCTGTCGTCACGTCCCTGTTCAACTGACAAGTTTCCTGTGTTCTTCACAACATCTTCGGAATTTGATTCAGGAGGCCTAGAGCTGTCATGTTTAGATATGCTTGCCCTCATCAATAAACGCACTTTAACTTGAAAAATAAGATACGATTAAGTCGGATTGGCAGCAAATTATGTGCCGTGTATATACACATAGAAGAACAGCATGACTTTCACAACAAACATGCACTTTATAAATATAAGATACAAATGATACTTGTGTCAAATACATGAGCCATGTTTGACGCTGGGAGAACATTAAACGTAGTTTCGGAGACCACGTGGATTTCAAAATCTGACCTAGAATCCGAAATTAGCTCCGCCCCCCGTAATCGGCTTTGGATTCTCAATCCGAATTTTAGCGAAATTACGGCTCTGTTCTAGATCCGCCACCATTAACATATGAATGACGTATATAACCATATGAGGCCCCAAACGTAAATCATGGCTATTATTTTCAAACAATTTATTGGGGGGAATTAATTGTTTTTGGACCAATATTTGTATATTTTCATATTTTGGTCAAAATTTTTGACTGAAATGGTCATCAGTTGGAAATTTTCCTACCTTAGGGGAGGGTAACAGGTTGGAAATTTCCAACACTTGGAAAGCTTGTGTCCTGGTCCCTCCCCCGTGGCCAGTCAAAAACTGCTACTTAATTTAAGAAAACAATATTGTCATACATTTGGTCAACATTGTCATTGGAATTGTCGTCAGTTGGAAACCTAAGTTTGAAATTTCCAACTATATAGGAAGGCTTCAGGCTAGTTTATATGCTAGCTATTTTCTTGTTCAGATTTCAAAATTTTCGTACACCGGGCCGAACCATGGTCGGCCCGGTGTGTCATTGTCCCTCCCCGTGGCCAATACAAAACTGCTAATTAGTTTTGTATTAACAAAACAATATTTTACTACATTTGGTCAAATTTGTGGACTGAAATGGTCATCAGTTGGAGTATTTTCCAACCTATAGGAAAGCTTCAGTTGAGGCCAGTCTGGATGCTAGGATTTGCGATTTTCTTGTATAGTTTTCAAAATGTTCTCACAACTATGGTCAGCCCGGTGTGTCCTGGTCTCTTGCCTGTAGCCATGTGCATTTGTCTGGATTTATGCAATTTTTCAGGTTAAAATATCTTAATGTTCTCATAGAGGTGCAAAGGGGGGGGGGGTGCAAATGGAATAATGCAAAACTTGTGTTTGGTCTGATTCTGATTCAAGGGGGGGGGGGGGTGTAGTTGGAATTTCCAAAGGTGGACACCCCCAACGGAGACCCTCTAGCCACGTCCCTGTCTATATGTGCGTGACCCTCTCACGTAATTAGCAGTTTTTGTACGAGTCCCATATATGCAAAACCAGATCATTTATCAGTAACGTGGTTGGTTCAGAAGTATATGTATATATGACGTGTTATCTATTGGAACACCGTATCGATATTCGCAGCGCGTGAACGAACAGCATATAATTATGTATTAACAAGTAGATAATGTCAATAATTTCTACTCTGGCTATGCACACAGCGATATTTTTGCACTGAAGTTCTGAATGGTGGTGGTGGTGGGGGTAACGCGGGTAATATATTTTTAGTACACGTTCCTTAATAATGTATTTCACAGTTGTAGGCGAAGGTCCCACGTTCCCACCTATATATGCACGGTGTTACATAATGCCTAGTGGTGGAAAATGTACCAGTTGCATGCACTATCTATACCAGCCGGAGATTGCATGAATTATGCGACTTTTATGAGTAGATTTCGCGACAAATATGGAATTGATTAACCGGATGAATTTGTATGGTTTTATAAATATATCGCACGACAAAACCAGCTCACAAAAGTTGCCTACGTTTTGCAACCTCGAGCTGGAACCTTCACATACTGTGAAATACATTATTGAGGAACATGTATTAACCAAGAATATTGCCATCAAAATACTCGGCTCAGCTCGCCATAGGACCTACATCCCATCCTTGATATCTATCTACTCACTTTATACCTCACCCTCATTCTCGACCCTCCTCGTTTTAGGTACTACATTCCAATTATAAGCTAATATTGAGTCCTACATAATTCCATATACAATTAATAATTTGCGTTTCAATATTGTTAAGGGAGGGGAGCAATATTCTAAGTTGAATAACTTGTGCTCCTCCCATCCCTTTTGATTAACTCATATCTTATTTCAGATTCTAATTTGTTAAAAGTATTATGTAATGAGGGTCAAATAAAATATGTTCAAACAATCAAACAAACCAAGAAATATATTACCTGCAATATTTGTTCAATGTTATAAAATTCCCCCGTCATCAAAAAGTACCAGGTTTTGAACGTGCGGAATACCACCTCTACGGGCGTATATATGTGTTTATTACCTCCATTACTGAAGAGCATACAATAGTGGGTAACTTATACAGATAGTACCCCATTACCACTACACTATTTATATCAAACGTTATTATAAGAATTATATAAAATTATTTGTTCATAATAGTCTCTTTTTATAAGAAGTCGGTATATACAAACTCAGAACTTATTGTCCCCTGATTATTTTTTCGAAGTAATAATATAATCAACATGTCCGCCAGTCCGTCCGTGTGTCTTACCGTCCGTTCGGGTCATAACTTTAACATTAATGAGAATTTGGTATGCCCGTATATGCATTGTGTAGTTAGTTGATATGTGAGAACGCGAAGGTCAAGTTTGAGTTTGGTCACGGTTTGATGATGTTTGATGCAGTTATGCCCCCTTTTCGTCACATAACGTTTTTGGGTTGTCCGTGTGATAAGTTTTGAGTAATATTGGCTGCGGACACACGTACCACAGTAGCGATGGCATAGTAGGCGTGGCAATTTATAATGGTGGAATTTGAGCACAATTGGTCGTCATAATTACAATGCAATAGCTAGGCATGTCGCCTGCTGCAAATATGCACAATGAGTCTACCAAGCTCTACCAGCGTCGCGGTCGATCTCTCAAGGATTTATCTACCTGAATGTCTTGTCGCTGTTGATCTTTACTCAACACGCGAACGTCGCAAAATAAAAAACTCAATTCGGGAACTGTCTTATAACCCATGAAATTAATGTAAGTAGATAAACATGCATTGAGATCATATGAATAAAACGTACTAACGTGTCAGTGAAATTTCGGTGAATTAGGGATTGCCACGGTCAAACACAATTCTGGACGATTGATCGTGCAATTATATATATCGTAGAGAATACAATGTAGCAAAACGTAATGAGTAGATATCAACCTTGGTGAAACGCAATGGGTTAATTGATCCAGTCGACTCATTGTGCGGAAACTCAGCGGGCAACATGGCTAGCTATGGCATAGTAATTATGACGACCAATTGTCTTCAATCTCCACCTTAATAAATTATCACACCTACTATTCCATCGCTACTGTGGTACGTGTGTCCGCAGCCATTCAATATAATTCTTCATATGTGGTACGTGATTCACATTTGAATAGACACAGACCAAGTAATATATAACAATTGTTTATAAAGTTCCAGGACCCCTGTAGGGGAAAAGCCACCTTTTTTCGGGGGACGTGTGGACATGCAGCGACCTGTTATTGTTATTTGATATTGGGTCCAGTGACTCCAGCCCAGCAACTGTGTGACCAACCAATTTTGTCTCAGTGGAAGGTATCCACCCGGATCATATATATCTCTAAGATTTGCACTCTCTTATCGGCACCGCCATAACACTTTAAATTTAAAACTCACCTAAACCTATTTCATTATTCCACTCTTTGCATCCCCATAACCTCGCATTCTTTGCGAATATGCACTCTGTGTTTCTCTTTATAATTTCGAAATCAGTCAGAACAGGTGAGTTTTCGACATCATAAACATGTAGTTCGTATACACATCGCACCACTTCTTTCTCAAGACTGTCATCAATCGTCGCTCCTCTTGGTTTTCCCTTCAGTGAGATTTCCTTTGGAGGATTCTTGTCTTCTGTCGCAAATGGCTTGAATATGAACACGGGTACTGGAAAATATTTCAAGTCATCTGTCACAATATTACTACAACGATTACATGGATTTTGAAGTCTCAAAAAATGGCTATATAACATGTGAACGACATACATGTAGGCTACATGTCTAAAAAAATAGCTCCAAAGACCTATATAGCAAAAAGATTTTAATGCCAGTATAGTATTTCTGTGAAAATGCGATGTCCCATATAAGAAAGCACTATGGTACCACCATGGTATTGCCTTAGCACTGACATTGTAGTACTACCGCGGTAGAGTGTTATTTACCATGGCACCATGGTACTAGGTACCATGTTACTGTGGACTCTACTATGGTACATGCACTACCATGGTAGTACCATGGCACTAGGCTACCACGGTAAAGTGATATTGACCATGGCACTACCATGGTATGGTACAATGTAACTCTACTAGGGTGATCTACCATAGTATGTACCATGGCACCGTATACCATCCATGGTCGTATATGACTGTTCAAAGGGGTCACTCTCATAAAAAACTACCACGTTCAATTGATATATACCATGGTACTAGCATGGAACTTTACTTAGGTATTCTACCATGTTACAGTTGGTATTGCCATGGTACTACCATGGACGTATGGTACTACAATAGTACTACACGGTAAAGTGATATTTACCATGCATGGTACTCTAACATGTTACAGTTGGTGCCGTTGTGAAGTGTTTTTTTTGTTGTCATCGCAGATTAGATTATTCGACTATATATATATTGCATTGGATAATACCGTGGTAATACCAATATGTGTGTTTTGTCGTAGTAGCAACATGGTTGCATTGTATTGTACTTTGGCACTCTACCATGCTACGGATATCCAATAAAATGGTATACCGTGCAACCACAATGGTGATATTGTGCTATAGATGTACCTTCTTCAATTTACAATGGCTGTAATTATATGGAAAATGGGAGACAAAAACCCCACATGAGAACACTGCATGGTATATTCCTTATGTGTAAACCAACTTGTGGTATCAGTAGAGCGAGATGCTAGTGAGGTATCTGGAGGAGTCGGCCCCGCGCGAAGACAGTCCCATACGAAGACGGCCCCCCGCGAAGACGGCCCCAGAGAGTTCGGCCCCTGTATTCAGAAAAAAAATTATTGGGGTGAAGTTAAGTCCTGTGGTGGGTGTGCAGAGGTCGACCAATATCTCCTGGATTAAATTGTGAAGTTCGCAATGCTATGTTAGTTATAACAACACAATGAACTTCACTTATGGGCAGTCACTGGCGCTGAAATGGTCACTAGACATCACCCCCGTCCGTTCCATGGTAAAACAAAACACAATGATAGTTGCCTACATACAATGAAAGAAAGCTGCCAAGTACCGAATGAAGCCATTAGCTAAAATAGTCAACCTATGGTCCAAGCTGTATTGAGACAGAGATCTGACAACAAGCCAGCTACTATACGTAGGATCGCGGAAACTTCAGCACTCTGACAGGGAGTGGAGCGAACGAGTCGTGACTGCTTCGACTTTATTAGTTCCTCTTTGTCAGAGCGTTGAGCACGGGTGAGTTGTGTGGCCGCGTCTTCGGGTGTAGCTGCCATCGTGCTTAACGCCGGTGAGACAGTTTTGGATTAGGGTTATGGACTTAATCCCTGAAGCTGTGTTGGCCGCAGTGCAAAGGAGTCGGGTAGTGGACATTGCTAACTGGAGTCTCCAGTCTAGCAGGGGCTACTTGACCCTTTGCCTGGAGTTCCGGACTGCAGATGCTGGCATCCAGAGATCACAGACCCGGGAAGCCAATGCCAAGACTGTCTCCTGTTCTATGAAGAGTGGGAAGAAGAAGGGGCCGCCCAAGAAAAAGACGCCTGCGAGGAAAAGAATGGACGCCGCCAGACGAGCCAAATGGAAACAGAAGAGGGGGTGACTGTTGATCAGCCGGTCACCCTCCCCTTGTGGTTTAGCCGACGTCCAAGGTCACAGCCGGCAGGTCGGAGTTGTCTGAGAGACGCCCAGACGACCCGACCTGCATGGAGACAGGCGACATCGCACCAGCTAGCAGGGACTCCGTTGATCTGCCGGAGGTCCCTGCTGTCGTCGTCGATGCAAGCGGAGACGGACGTGGACACCACCCCAGATGTTCCTGCCGCCAGCTTCGACGTGGAGTTGGATAGCCTTCCACCTCGGACACCGGAATATCATCACATCCCGGTGTCCCCCAGATCCACCACCACCACGGAAAAGGAGAAGGAATCAACACCCCCTGCTCCTAATGAAGATGGGGCAGCAGCATTATCAGCTCTCAATGCTAACATTCTACAACAACTTGAAGAAACAGAAAAATGGAATGCAGAATGGGAAAAACAAAAGGAAGACAAACGAAGACAGGAACATCTCATGGCTACATTACTGCAGACACATCAGACATCGCCTCCATCTCCATCTACGTCATCGGGAAAAAAGAACCCGAAAAAAAAGAAGAAAAAAGAAACATTAATTTAACATCTCCAAAAAAATGTTTTTGTTTTTTTTACTTATTGACAAATAAAGCTTAAAATGAGGGGTTAGGGAAAGGGCCTCTCGGCCCTTTCGAAGATCCCGGGGTTAGCCCCCCCCCCCCAAAAAAACCAAAACAAAACTTCAGCACCCATAACTGACGACAGTGGAGCGACGACGCCGCCGTTTGAATTTAATGTTAATTGTACGGGCGGTGTTGGCGGTCGGTATAATGCTGTTAAAATATTCACCTCCGCTAAAAACGGCCATAAACAGAAAGAATAGTAAAATATAGACAGACTTAATTTGTTCTTATACCAATCAGAAATATGGCATAAACAGTATATTATTGTCAAATGTTTTTCCTAAATTTGTTATGTAAACAAAAGCAAAAAAACGTTACAGAACCTGGCTTTTGTTCAGATCCAGATATATATGGTAAACATAAAGAGCATTATTTGTTACTGTTTCCCTGATATGGCAACAATAAAGAGCGTTTATATCGTTTGTGTGTGAATATTAACCAATATAATTAAGCTGCGTTATGTAAACAGAAGCAAAACTTCTGTAACACGAGAAGGCTCTTGTTTACGTACACCATCGTACGTCTCAAAGTGACGACAATATACTATTTACGCGCTGATCATGTTTGGCATATGAACAAAACTATATATATAAAGTATATTCGATTTTTTTCCAATTTAATAGGGAATGTGACAAAAATGGGTTCACCTTGACTAAACTCATACATTATGTGATAGAATAAGCCATTGTCCCGAATTTCAATAGACCGCTGTATAGTAGAAATCCGCGTGACGGTAATGATATTTATTAAATGTACGCTGATGGGTGCACATGGGCTTACATTCGGTTTTCTCTATAACTCGATTTTCATCGCCAACTGTTCAGCTCATTGCTGTTGATTAGTCAGATGAATGAACTTTGAAATTAGATCTACCAATCTTCCGCCTTCATATTGAAACTTCATAAAAAATAGCTTCAAATGCCCGCGTGACGGTAATGACGGGGGTACGGGGATGTCCATTTTTTAGATTTTTAACCAGCAAAACAAAAAGCGCAAATATCATTGGAACATCTCCTGAATACGGGATATGAAGATCACCCCATTGTATCCGGAAATGTATTTACTAACCAATAAAACAATATCACTTCTTATAATTTCGCTTTTAAAAAATCCTGTGGTGGGTGCATGAGAGACAGCTCATTTTAGTGATTATGGGGTATTTTACCCCAAAAATCCTATTCCGTTTCTGGATATCGCGGGAATTATTTATCTCGTATTTTAAGGAAACCAACTCAGCTACATGTAAGAGTCATGGTATCCACATAATATGAAATGATGTTTGTTGTAGAGATAAAAAGTTCAACAAGACATGGTTTGGCCCCTTTACCGTAGAACTACCCATTTTAATATTCCTTCTGTTGATGCCGATTTGAACAAATATGAATATTTCTGCAACGAACGCCGCCCGTGCCTTTAATACCATATGTTATGTTATTTTGTCATTATTATTATTAGTTTCATATCATCAAATAAACTAGTAAACTAGCATCTCGCTCTACCGATATCACTAGCTGGTTTCGTATGAGCTATAAACTTGGTATACAATTACTATTAATTAGTCAATGCATATAATGAGGGATACCGGAACACGCGTCAGCCACATGAGATTGATTATAACTTGTAGTAGGCCCATGGCCCCATGCTTATGGTATAACACCATATTTAGTCAATTGAGATTACTATGGCGTAAATAGTTTGCTTACCCAGAACAAGCAGGAAGGAAGTCAATCCTTGCCATGAAAAAGTTATTCTAATTGTGGAATATATGAACACAGAGAATGTAATCAACCAATATGTTATGAACAGACATTTTATGCATCGCCCCATAATGCCGATGCACTCGAATATTGTCGAGTTTAGTGGCAAATGTGAGACCTATAATATATGCATTTCTCAAATGCATGGGTCATGTTCAAACACGTGTATTTGTTGACGTGGCCCTATGTTTACTTCCTGACTCGTGAACAACCTTGACCTTTGACATATTTTAAAAATTGGATTAACAAATAACACTGATATACGATATATGTATATGAGTATTACTAAGTTTCATATTTTGTGTGAAAGAAAAGTTAAAATTGACTAGGATTTGTAGAATTTTATTTTGAACAAAAACAAATTTACGACACCAATTTCACCGGAAACTACTCAATTTTCGTTACATGGGAATATTTACAATCTGCGGATTGCCGAATTTGATGCATGATTTAGTGTCAAAAGCAACTGCAGTTAGCGGCGAATCTTTTGTTGTGTAATAATCCGGCCTAAACGCGAGGAGAGTCGGTGACAAATTGCCACAGCACCAAATGTTGACATTAAACAGGTATAATGTGTAAAACAAATAGTCGGAACTTAGATTTGGATCGTATGACGTTATGACGTGTTATCACCGACATTTGACGTCAGAATGCAGGTGACGGTTTTGTAAATAGTAACGTGCTCTTAGCTATTAGATTGAATTCATCGCTAAGTCTAGGAATACCAACACTGACCAAAATGTAGTAATACTAGCTGACATTAGTGACAAGTAATTGGAAGTATTCCCTCTGAGCTCTAAAACTGACAGCAGCAGGGAATTTGCAAAAACTGAAAGTGAAAAGAGCATTCATTCATTTCTCATTTTTAAAATTATAAATGTTGGTCTTGACTCTTGGTGGTATCTTACATTATTGAGTGCAAATTTAGTTAAAGTTAAAATTAGTTATGTGACAAATATTATGCATACTGCTACTAGAGCAATTTGAAATGTAAGACTCGGACTCACAACTTACTCGAGAGTGCATGAAGTGACAAGGTACCGTACTGTAACTTATTAACTATACTAGTACCAGCCTTCATAATTGGCTACGGCAATCAGCATTGCCGAAGCAATTTGCTGAAGCAAACTGGGCCACGGCATACTGTTGCCGTAGCGGATTGCCGAAGCCAAACAATCTGAATTAAGAGGGCTGCATGTAGTACCCACCGCCAACGCCGCCCGTATCTTTAAATCATGTGGTAAATAAGTCTTCACTACTGCACTAGTGATTATCAAACAACATATTAACTGTTGAACAAGTTTAATGAGAGAGAGAATAATGTTTCGAAAATACATTTAGTGTTAATTTGGGAAACTGACAAGAAACTTTCAAGGTGATTTTAGCGGAACGTCAAAATACCAAGCTGAACCAAGCAGAACCAAGCTGAGGGGAAATAAGGCGGAACATGACATTTAAAGCATATTTTGTGCTATATAATGAAGAAATAAAACAATATAATGCAACATGGCGTAATTTTATTTGAGCTTTGATGACATAATGAGCGTGAATCTATAGAAAACAGTGCGGCGATCGCGAAAACTTCAGCTTGGTATTTAGTCATTTACAGGTATAGTCTAGGCAAATATGGACATAGGTGTCGCCTGGAGAGGGAATTTACATTTTTGGTTTATATCATGAACACTTATCTTTCGGAATCAGTATGTTGGATTTGTCAGATAGGCGGACTTTTTTTGCACCGTGTGGTTTTATTGAGGCACCTGGTGATAAATCGGTAATTTTTTTAATAAAGCCGACATATTTGACAGAGTATATTCCCACCTTTTGAGAAGAGATATTCGTCCAATTTTGATACCTGTGAATGGGGCAATAACCAGATTAAGGTAATACATGTAACCATTGGATATCGGAATGACAGTCATCACGTCAAATAGGGTGAGAAGAATATGATGATTCACGCAAAGCGTTGTCTTTCGTTTCATATAAAATCAGAAGTAAGATGGTTATGTCCAATTATTTTATACCTTGGGCTTGGGGAAACTACTGCCAATTAGCTACGTTCTAATATATCATGTATCGTTGTTGGTCGCATTATTTTTGATCAAAGGCAGAAAAATCAACCCTCCCCCTAAAACTGAGAGCGTCAGGCTGTGGTGTAAGGCACACAGAACGCACGATTATCTGCCAAATTGCGAAATTAACACAACGTCCGTTGATGGACTCCTAAGGTATTGTCTAATATATATGTTTCGATCGACACAGTCAAGCATTAAAGTAACAATAATACATAAATGTACCTCCTGGTTCAATTTTTTAACAAATTTTAGATTTTTTCCCCAAAATGATAATCTAAAATGCATTTTGTCTTAATATTCATTGAGAAAGATTGACCTTCTGTTGTCGGGTTTACGTAATTTCATATTGAAATTTTTGGTTGAAGTTTGGAAAAAAAAGTCCAGGTCGGCCCAATTTCGGCAGGTCGGTCGGGTAACCGGAAACACATATGTTTTTTTTTGGGCCTTACCATGAACACTTATCTAAGTTATCTTTTGGAATCCGTATGTTGGATTTGTCAGATAGGCGGACTTTTTTCACACCGCGTGGTTTTATTGAGGCACCTGGTGATTATGTGCCAAATTGCAAAATTAACACAACAGCCGTTGATGGACTCCTAAGGTATTGTCTAATATATATGTTTTCGATCGACACAGTCGAGCATTAAAGTAACAATAATACATAAATGTACCTCCTGGCTCAATTTTTTAACAAATTTTAGATTTTTTCCCCAAAATGATAATCTAAAATGCATTTTGTCTTAATATTCATTGAGAAAGATTGACCTTCTGTTGTCGGGTTTACGTAATTTCATATTGATTATGTCAAAGGTGACTGGCATATATAACAATCAGGCATTCAATGTATTTCTGTTACTCTGTTCTTCGTTTTAAACAATCCTGTTCATCTGTAAATACCTCGCTCAAATTGCCACCTATTTCAAGGGACATGAATTACTTGAGCATGGATGCTCATGAATGCAAGATTCGTCAATAATGGGCACCATTCTGGTCGCAATTTTAAATAGAATTGCGCATCATGATGTCCGGGATTAACATGATACAATGAATATAATACTGTGGGTTGTGTGAGACATTAGATGGCGGCAATGACGGTTTATGCACCTTGACCCGAAACAATACCTTCCGGGTGAACGGGAAGACCTCATGCCAATCAAGTAAGCTTTATGAAAAGCACCAGAAAATCACAAAACAATTATTAACTAAATTTGTCAAATATAAGGTTCAGCATATAGGTTCATGCAGTATCTAGGAATGAGCATTGATACGATTGGTACGTCTTAAAGTTGATCAGTTTCCGACAATCATTTATATCTGCCGGAAAAAGGATGAAGGGAGTTTACATAGTCATAATGGGCTAACATCAATTATCACCTGTCGCCGAAGTAGTATGTACCAAGCAGTATATCTGTAAATGACGAAATACCAAGCTGAAGTTTTCGCGACTGCCGCACTGTTTTCTTTAGATTTACGCTCGCTATGTCTTCAAAACTCAAATAAAATTATGCCATATTGCATTATTTTGTTTTATTTCTTCATTATACAGCACAAAATATGCTTTAAATGTCATGTTCCGCCTTATTTTCCTCCAGCTTGGTTCTGCTTGGTTCAGCTTGGTATTTCGACGCACCCGATTTTAGCATCCTTTCAGAAAGGAACTGGCTAAAACTACAATCATTTACAGGGTAAACATCACAAATATTAACATACAAATTTTTTTTACAATAATTTATTATTCAGAACCTGTACTTTAGTTGTTGATTACAGAGACATTTCGATCAAAAATATTGAACTTTTTTTACTCAAGCAGCTGGAGGCAGAGGTAAAAAAAAATTACTTCCCAAGAATTGCGTACATGCTAAAAATAGATTTCTGGTTTTCCCAAGCGTTAGTGGGTATGTGCTAAAATTAGGAAGCCGACTATTGTGTTGAGGAGGTACTGTTGCAAATATTGAATGTTGAGCAACCAATATTTAATGTTGAGCAATAATATATACATGTACACCTGGCAGTTAGTGGGTCATGTGGAGAATGGTACGTAGCACACTCTTAGAAATTTTAGCATAAAATTTATTTGACTGGGAATTGGCATGATATTGTGAAGTTTATGTTGGTCAAGAAAGTTTAATAGGATTGCATGCATCATGAAAAAGTGATATAATTGAAATCTGGCAACCATACTTACATGTATCATGTTAATTTAATTGCATAAAAAAATAGTGATCGGAAGGTTGGCTTGAGGGCAGGTTATTACTGGTAAAAACCTTCAGGAAAATATTGGCATATAGCATGAACTTTTATGGAAATATTTACATGCTATTAAGTCATGTTTAGTGTAATCCACATAACGTTTCAATATTATAAGATACCAGCAACAATAAAGAATGGTAATGGCTGTTTTCAATAATTAGAGTTACATGTAGGAAGGAATGAATAGATCCTCATTGTGTAACAGAACTACAAGTAGGGAAGCCCAAAGAATCGAAAGTGTACTTTTTCCAATACTAATACACATTGCAATACTAAAAGTAAAACTGACTCAACTTTGTCAACTTAAACTGTTCATCATCAATTTGAACTTCAACAAGTTCATGTTTGGTATCCTAAGTTGTTTGAAATTATTTCTAAAAGAAGTACGATTTGTTGCTTGGTATAGGGGGGTCAATCACAATGTACAATAGTTTATCAAGTTATAAATATATATACACATTCTGCTCAACTCGATGATACAAAACCTTGTATTAGCATTGGGATAAGTTCACTTTTGAGGGTTGCTCCCCTTGGTTTTCTGTGTTACTAGCATCCCTGCTGTGTTATTGCTTGTGAATTTTGTTCACATTTGCTTCATTTGACTTCAGATTATGGAAAGCCATGTCACTATTTACACAGTTCATACAGTTCATAGTTAGTGCACATATTAACTTTAAACCTGTTCTGAAATTTATTTTCCTGGCACTGCTTGCATATGTTTCTGCATCATCTCATTCTACAGAAGGCCTATCAGTGAACAAGTCTGTCAATTGTGAGTATTTTGATTTGAGAGAATATAGCTCATTGTGACCCTTTTCTCTATAGTTCACTTAAGTAAGCGACAGGGAGCCTGGTTTCTACTTGGGTGGGTGACCATAATTGGTGAAATATTATGGGAAAAACAATGAGGACTTTTTTCCAATAACAGCTGACAACAGTAGATTAGAGCATTGATGGGCCTGGGTGTCTGCAAGCATGGAAATAACTCAAAATGTGGTACCTTCAACTGACTTAAATTCATTTAATAAATCATAGTTGTGTAAAACTTTGCCAAAAAAATATAGTTGATTTTTTTCAACTTTCGTGGTAACCACCTAACATAAATGCACTCCCCAGTGGTATTTGGAATTTCGTTGAAAGGGCCAAACTTTGTCTCATGAATAGTGCAATGATGTTTGTTTTGATTTTCAGATACACAAGTGACATAACATGTACTTCTGTAAATACATGTGTTATCAAGGCATTGAAATTAAGCAAAACAAATTTTAAATCATGCAGTTACCATACAAGTAACAAATTTATTATTTTGCACACATTGAATATAAAAAAATAAATTTATATCAATGCATAATGGTCTGACATTTGGGCCTTTTTGGCTGGTCATTGACAATGACCGGATGCTTATTTTCAGTCATGGGCCACCCGTCTTTGTGGTTTTACGATTATGGCCATTTTTGTTTTCAGTAATTGTCATGGAATTATGAAATGGTTTGATGAATTGGTTATTTTGCATAGAACTACTGTTGAATAAAGTCCACACATCTGGTGACAACCCAGAAGAATAAAAACATCTTTACAAGGCTCTTGGTGGCTCAATCGATGCAAAGTGCATGAGGCAGTCATATGTGAAAATGTCTAGCAATGGCAAGGATAGTTTGGTTTCCAATTAACCCTATCTATACTATATGAACTCCCCCATTCAGTTATAAAGGTATACACTGGAAGGGTCTATTATTCATCTGGTGGATTGATTCATAAAATATGCGGAAAATAGATAATACAAGTACAGAAGGAGTCCTATTCATTGGTGGGAAATGTTCAGATAATTAGGTCAACAAAAAGTTCTTATGGGAACTACTCGTCAATGAGTATTTAGTATATAAAGGGTTAAGCATAGATTTCTGAGCTTTAAAACAGAGGTTTATTTAAATCCGACTCGTATATTTTGTCGTAATTTTGACAAGTTTGCCAATTGCTTATCAGGACTCAGGAGTCAATGTAATTTCTCAGTCAAATTAACTGTTTTTGTGATATTTATTCTATTAATAATTTACTGATGTTGTGATATGTGGCATAGTGGCTGACAGTTAATTTATATTGAATATATTAATAAATATGATACATGCCTCGTTCTTGTGTGCAACATATTATAACTTGTGGGAGCTGTAAAATATCTGCCTGGCTTTTACCAGATGTACATGTAGGTTCTGACATCATAGAAGTTTAAAGTATGACTTCTTTATATACCGGTACATCAATTTGAATCAATAATATATCCTGCTAGTATATATTTTCACCATCATGACAGCCCTACTTGTAACTTTTATTCATAACATATCATTGAACTGTACGTACAGATTTTGATAATGCACATAACTGCCATTCACATTGATAACTAACATATCTGTATTTGATTTTCAGTGACAGATACACGCAAATAACTTTAACATTAAAGACACGGTTGGCCTTGGCGGTGGGTATCCTGTGAAAATATCTCCACCCGTCAAAAACCGCCACAAACAGAAAGAACATCATAATGTAGATAGACTTTGTCCGTATACAAATAAGAAATATCGCATAAACAGTATGTTATGGTCATATGTTTGACCATTGTTATGTAAACAAAAGCATAAAAAGTTACTTTCCTGGTGTTTGTTTATATTATGATGGTAAACATAAAGAGCGTTCTTTGTTGGTGAATACCTGATATGGAACTAATAAAGAGCGTTTGTGTCATTTGTGTGCGATTAGCCAGTAGCATTGTGCTGTCTTCTGTAACACAATCAGGCTCTTGCTTAGGTAAAATATAGTAGGTCTTTATGATAACATGCTGTTTACGCGATGGTGATGGTATATATGAACGGAATTGCATACGTTTTAATGTTTTTCTATTTACGGTGTTTGGAACAAATATGAATATTTTCGACAATTAAGGCCGCACGTGCCTTTAAATAGATTTAAGAATTTGTTTGTCTGACAATGGTGATATTTGATGAAACAACTGATCTATAACTTGAACTGATTTGTTATCATTTGAACCTTTATTTGTCAGAATGCCGGCTGATACGGACCCTCACTCTTACGGACCCTGGCTGATACAGACCCTGGCTGATACGGACCCTAGCTTTTACGGACCTCCGGCTCTTACGGACCATTGTTGATCTTAAAAATCTTAAGAAATCTATATACCATCTTTATTTTTACAAACCTGTTTTCACAACAAATCGAACTCAGTGGATTCATGCTGATCATCAATCACTGACCAGTCATCATAGCATGTCTGTTTATACAGCAGTGAAAATAACACACGCACGTGTTTATACAAAATTAAAGGGATTATAGGGGTACATAACACAAAATCCGGCCATTTATGGGACCATCTCATTTTTGTCAAAATTCATATGTTCTTCGCATCATTTTATAAAGTAGAGCACATGAGTGTATTTTGCACTCATCCATGGCTCATATTTATTCATTTGTTGCATACATTCTGTTGGGTATAATATGAGATGGTCCCATAAATGGCAAAATTTAGTGTTCAGTATCCTTGGGGTGACAGGTATTACTATGTCACCCCTGACAATATCATATATATTTAGTCTACTATATCTCTTCGTATTTGTAATTTTCATGTGTGTATTGTGAATGACATTATCCTATACTATCCTATCCTATCATTTTAATGTTCAGGTATGAACACCATTCAATTAAATTTTACAAGCCAGAACACAATGGAAATAAGTCAGTTATACCTCATGGTCTTTTCCAACAAGTCAGTGAGTAACAAACATAAATATAATTTAAAGTTAAAAGGAAATAATCCGAAAGTAAAAAAGTGAAAGATAAATTAAAAAGATATACAAAATTTAGAAGATAATGTATAAAAAATAAAAAAAAAAATTTAATTTGAATGAGGTCTGTATGAGTCGGAGCTCCATAAAAACCAGGGTCCGTAACAGCGGAGTCCATATAAGCCAGGGTCCTTATGAGCCAGGGGTCCGTAAAAGCCAGGGTCATTAAGAGCCAGGGTCCGTATCAGCCGCATACCATTTGTCATATCTGACATGTACATGTAGGTCCTGTATGCAGGCAAATTGATGACAGCTTCTCTATTTTGGTATATGATGAGTTACATTCTTCTATGTATTTGTCTTCATTAGATGACACATTCTGCTTGCAGGTTACGAAGGTGCTCCTCATACATGTTATATAAATATCTCATGTCAAAAGACACTGCCGAGAGACATCTGTATTGATGTTCTACATATTGACCATTCATGTTTTGGCTACACATCAATAGATGGGTGGAATTGGTTCTGGGAGCAGAATGCAAGTGCAAGAGAACTACATTCATGCAGGTTAGTGGCATGGGCGTAGCAGGTTAGTGTCATGATATTCGTAATAAACATCATGCATAGTTCAGAAGACAATGACTGTGGACTACTGTGCTTCCAAACATAGCCGACCTTTTCATTGACACCTAAACAAACCTACTCCAGTAAAAATAAATAATACCTTTCCCAACTCCAGGGACCAGCCCAGATGTTTCAAATTGGGTGAAGTCATTTCTCCCTGTTAGATTATTCGGGAGAAGTGGACTGTTATCAAGGAGAAGTCATTATTGCTCAAGTTCTACTTACACCCCATCATTATCATTCTATGGTCGAATAAACATTATGTAATACAATAGCCATGAGTAAGGACACCAATATAATATAAAAATACAGTTTAAATACAGTAATGCTTTAAAGTCATTAGCTTCACTCCCGGTGGGTATATATTTCATGTCAGACAGAACTGTATCCGATATACCATAAGAAAGGTCATAAAAAACTAGAAATAAAACCCCAAGGTTGCATATTATTGATGCAGTATTCGCCCCGTATTAAATTGTTGAAAACTGCGGTCAGAGTAAGAAATCGTCTCAGATACAACCACATTTTCGGCGCGAATCATCGCGTGGAGGTCATGGAATTATATTCGGAAAAAATCGGAACCGCCCGAAAAACGACGATCGGCTGGCACGCACGGTTGACAGAACAGCCAAAACAATAGCCGGCATGTCGATAACCGAAAGTAGATTCCTCAAAACACAAACTAGATAATGTCTTTATTTTTGCATCGATATCTCATGTTTTCTAATTGAAATATCGAGAATTAATTGGCAACTAACAAAGTGTACACACTGTGTATATGTTATATATGGATTGTTTGCAAATGTAGGCGTGAATGGGTATTCACAGCATGCAAAATACGATTGGCACACCTCCGAACTGATGCAGGTCGTCATGATTCTCATCGATTGGAAATAAACAAATCGGGGAATTCCTGCGTTTCTTATCAAACGTCAACATATTTGGTCGAATTTAAGATGAAGTTATCTGCAATGGCATTATTGACTTCTGTAAATGGAAATTATTAGCAATATTTGAAATGCAGAGTGAATCACCGATCGATCTATAAATTATAATAGCCCAATCGAGCTGAACTAGATCGATTGGTCTTCCTGGCATAGTGGTCGGTGCTGTAAGAGAGGGAACTCTAAATTTCTTAAATATTAAAATTTTGTTTGTTTTCAAATTTGTACAAGTTTATAATGAATATTACCAGTAAAAAATTATACCGTTGTCTTTCATTAGTTTCAAAATAAATGAGAATTTTTTTTAATTGGTAAAAACAGCTGGTCGAAAGAACAATTTAGAGTACTCCCCTTATCCCAGATTCACTTTATAGTAGCTAATTACACTTAAGCGTAAATTATTTACGCTTAAGCATAATTAACTTACGATAAGCGTAATACATTTGAATTACGCTTAAGTGTAATTGGCTTCATCAGCTATCTCACCTCTATGGGAGGAAGCCAAATTAACATTTAATAAATAATTGAGCTAAAGCCCCCTCCCATCAAGGAATCTCTAATTACACTTAAGCGCTTAGAGATTCCTTATTGCGCTTAAGTGCAATACGATATTCCTTTTTGTGCTTAAGTGCAATAAGATATTCCTTATTGTGCTAAGCGCAATTATATATTTCCTTATTGAACTTAATCGCAATTATATATTCCCTTATTATATCGCTTAAGCTCAATTATATCGCTTAAGCTCTATTATTTATTGTCCCCCGACGTTTCCGTCGGAGGACTATAGTAATGACCCTCGTCCGTCCGTGCGTCCGTGCGTCCGTGCGTCCGTGTGTCCGTGCGTCCGAGATTGGGTACCTTCATGGTGTAATCAACTCCTCCTACAGTTTTAAACGTAGAGATTTGAAACTCTGGGATATTGTTCCTAACATGTTGGTGATTTGCAACATCTATATAGCTAATCAAAAATATAAATTTTTCCATATTTTTGGGGGGGTTTTCGACTTAGAAAATTTGGAACATTTTTGCCTTTTGGATGAGATTGGGTACCTTCATGGTGTAATCAACTCCTCCTACAGTTTTAAATGTAGAGATTTGAAACTCTGGGATATTGTTCCTAACATGTTGGTGATTTGCAACATCTATATAGCTAATCAAAAATATCATTTTTTCCATATTTTTGGGGGGGGTTTTCGACTTAGAAAATTTGGAACATTTTTGCCTTTTGGATGAGATTGGGTACCTTCATGGTGTAATCAACTCCTCCTACAGTTTTAAATGTAGAGATTTGAAACTCTGGGATATTGTTCCTAACATGTTGGTGATTTGCAACATCTATATAGCTAATCAAAAATATCATTTTTTCCATATTTTTGGGGGGTTTTCGACTTAGAAAATTTGGAACATTTTTGCCTTTTGGATGAGATTGGGTACCTTCATGGTGTAATCAACTCCACCTACAGTTTTAAATGTAGAGATTTGAAACTTTGGGATATTGTTCCTAACATGTTGGTGATATGCAACATCTATATAGCTAATACAAAAATATCATTTTTTCGCGTTTGCATGCGTTTGTTCATCGGGTTGTTTTGTCCAAGAAATTTTGCGGTGGTTTGCAACATCTATATACTGTATAACATTGTTGCAAATAGTATCCTTCTAACAATTCCAATCATGAAGTTTACCACTCGAGTCGGGGGACATGTGGTCTGCGACCTTTTATTAAATGTTAATTTGGCTCCCCATATACCTCATGTATATTGGTATAACCTGATGTAGGTTACTGGCATTAGTAATGCGGTTGCATCCATTTCAGCTTGAGGGGAGTTCAATGAGAGTGTATATGAATTACGTTTAAGCGTACTTCATTTACGCTTAAGCACGGAACTCATTTACACTTAAGCATAATTAAAATGAATAATGCTTAAGCAAATACCTAACTCCAACTGATTTCCTCTGTCTGAATAATTGAGTCCATCTCATATTATATGGGGGAGTCTAAACCGATGTTTGATTGATGTCTTATTGCCAGAGTAAATTTGAGTTTAGAGGGAATCGCATGGGAGACAGCCTTTTCAAATATATTATTTATTAGTGTAAATCAATTGCGCTCAAGCGCAAAAATATGTGTCTAATAATATATTTGCGCTTTAGCATAAAATTGCCATAAATGTGATCTATTTTATGGGAGGCCCTTTTCACATTTATTATTTATTTACGCTTAAGCGCAAATAACCTCTATCATGTGCGCTTAAGCAAATAGATCATATTTGCGCTTAAGCGCAAATCATTTGCACTTAAGCGCAAATAAAAATCAATATGCATTGATCCCCCCTAAATTAATTTTACATGGCACAGGCCTAAACACATCACTAAAGTTGATATAACCCCACCATATGAGGGAAACAATCCCCCAGAAACCCCAAGATCTGTTTTATGACCATGGAAATGATATAGATCTGTGTACGATATGTCTCTTTTATAAAATATACTATATCTCTGAGATGGAGACACAAATTCTTGGGGACAGGGATGCTGATATTATGAAAATATGGGCTTTTCCCCTACTTCAAGTCAATGAGTACACCATATGAGGGAAGCAAACCCCAGTAACGCCTAATTCCATATTTATGGCTATGGAAATGGTATATATCTGTGCAGGAGATAATAAAATATACATGAGCTCTGGGAGTGAGGCACCAATTATTGGGACACCAGGGACAGAGATGCTGATATGCATATGGATTTCTTTTTTCAACTTTCCAGTCTGTATGGGGCTACTACTATGGGCCCATGATAATATAATATGAGATGGACTCAATCATTCACATCAGAGGGATGTAAGGGAGTGTTAGGTATTTGCGCTTAAGCGCAAATAAATTGATAGACACATATTTGCGCTTAAGCGCAAATGATTTACGCTTAAGCACAAATATTTGTGCTTAAGCGCAAATAAATAATAAATGTGAAAAGGGCCTCCCATACTATTTCCGCTAAAGCGTATATGATTTGTATTTAAGTATAAATGATTTGCTCTTAAGTGCAAATGATTTACACTTAAGCGTAAATGATTTGCGATTAAGCAGAATCAGAATAAATGTGAAAACGGCTTCTCGTATAATCGCTTAAGCATAATTCATTTACGATTAAGTGTAATTAATCTATCAATGAAAATGAATGACCAGTACTCATAGGAGTAATGCTTTATCTACATCATACGGTTAAGCGTAAGTGAATTACGCTTTATATGTGTGCATTACACCGTGACCTGAGTGTAATACATTACGCTTAAGTGTAATTCACTTACGCTAAAGTGCAATTAGCTAATACATGTGAAAAAGGCCTTCCAAGTTCCGTTATAGTTATCATCTATCAGAATGAATAGTGCTGACAAAAGCTTGACAACAGAATTTGCCCTTAAAAATATTTCATGGCCAATGAGCTAACAAATGGTCTGTACTGGCATATTGAATACGGTTACCAATTATTGTACTATTGTACAGGTATAATGTAATTAAACAGATTTGAGTTACAAAAGTAAAAGACAACTCTTTCTGCACGGTACTGTGCTTGCGGCCAGATCATCGACGTACCGGTATACAGATCGATGGCCAGATTGATGTAAAAATTCGGTCAATGCGCTTACAATTTTCTATAAATAGTAACATTTTGGAATTATTACCTCTCGATCACTGTTCGATTATAATCTTTGCCACTAACTCGGCCAATGTTCTTCCGTTTGTGATTTCACGCAACAATTCCCTTTCTATTCCTTCCGTGTCGAATTGACTACCGATTGCGATGTCAATTTGTTTTTCGCTTTAATATTCTGATGTGACGCTATTCCAGCGAATGGTCATCCTCCCTAGAAGCCATTTCTGAGAACAAACCCGATTCAATCCCAATCAAGTCGGAAGTGCTCGGGCATTTCCGTGACTGCACAAGACAACGTATAGGTTTGTTTTTTCGTGTTATTATGGCGAGATTAATCGGGACGATTGATCAAATAGAAATAGTTAGCCGAATGGCCGTATAATGTATACAAACTGACTTCAGGATGGGGGGTTTCGTGTATCTGAGTTATTTTATTCACTCTTCCCACAGAATGACGCAGGGAACTCAATTGTGAGGTTCAATTTACGTTTCACATCACTTTAAGTAATCAACTTCTGGGATTAAGGAAAGGTGCCTCTCGGCCCTTCGACAATCCCGGGCTAGCCCCCTGAACCACTCACTCTAATCAACTTCTTACCCACAGCAGAATTATAGGTAACTTTTCAGGATTTAGTCGGGAATATGGCTTGTTGCCATTCATCGGAAAGCTCTCACCGAGAGGTTTCTGATGAATGGCAACAAGCCATATTTCCGACTAAATCCTGAAAAGTTACCCATAATTCTGCTGTGGTTAAGAAGTCGATTACTTAGAGCATTACTGTATGCCATGCACAGGTACCTGAGCATACTAGTATATGATAGAGAAGTCACTTCTCCCTGGGACAAAAATAGGGAGAAGTGACACCATTTAGGGAGAAGATGCTGATATCTCCCGTCGCCCTCTAGGCTGATCCCTTAGTTAGGGAGCCCGCATATGTTCTATTTACACTTTTGCGTACCAAAGGTTTGAGTCCCTAAAGTTGGTACCAATAATGAAACATTCTGAAAAACCGATTTCTTAAGTTGCGCACTCCTGGGGTTTAGGGGCCACTGAACCCCAAAAAGTGCCAAAAATCACTTCTATTTACACTTCCGCGTACATCGATGAATTTTGTTTTGATGATACTCCTAAGTGTACTGATTAAGAAAACACAACTTAAGAAAGGGATTTTCCTGGGGTTTTCAGATAAGAAAGGGGGTCCCATGCTGAACCCCAAAACGTGATTTTTCACTTTTTTTTATACTTTCGCGTACATCCATAATTTTTGGTCACAAAGTACTTTGATATATACTAATTATAAAAACACAACTTAAGAAGCAACTTTTCCTGGGGTTTTAAGATAAGAAGGGGGTCATCGGGTCACCCCTCAAAACGTAAAAAATCACTTTTATTTACATGATTGCATTCGTCCAACGTGTGTGTATGTGCGTACACCCCTGGAACGTTGCACTATTACAACCAATACATCCCTAAATCGATACGATCAACTTAAGAAATATATATTCATGTCGTTTTCTGATAAGAACGAGACTTGTTACCCCCCCCCCCCCCCCCCCAACCCGATTTATTTTCTAGAACTATAAGTGAGCCAGTTTTATGAAAATTATAGCGGGAAAATCTAGTAAAATGTATACAAATGTATATATTTTCGTGAAGCTAAGACATAATGACACTTTTTTGGGCCAAAATTGAAACTCACCATCCCAGATGGCCACCAAAATGGCCGCCGGAAATTGAAAATGACATTTTTTCACAAATATCTTCTAGATCAATTCATGCTGTTTGGAACTGGTTGAGTAATGCAACTTTATTTTGTGTTTTGTATATTAACTGATCATTGGAGCAATTAAATATGCAATTATTGGGGTCCTAACCCCTTCCGATCCCTCAAAAATTCGATTTTACAGAACGCAGTACAAAATTTAAAAATAAATCACAATTGGGATTCTAGTCATATTTCAACAAGAAATGAAAAGAACATTGTAATGTAAGTGAGGCATATCATTACCTATGAATATTCCAAATCACTGGAACCATATATCTTACTTTTGCTCAAAATGGCTGCGAAAATGGCCGTCATAATATGGAAAATGGTAAATATTGCCCTAGGGTGTCCTGCAATCGCTTACAAGTTGTGGTTGATGTACACAATTGGCTAATCTGTTTTCTATACATTGCATACTAACATGTCTGATGCACCATGGATCATTTTTACTATTGTCACAATTGACTTCACCAGAAATATTGGATTTTTCTCTCACAAACTTGACATAATTATCGGCAAAAATTCACTGTTCAGGGTTCGACCATTTGTTCAAGTAAAATGTAACTATCTTTGGATTGAAACGTGTTTATTTGTTTTTGTCTATCTTAAGTGTGTCACACTACGGTGTTTATAGACTAAATTGCTCAAGATGGCTTCCAAAATGGCAACCAAATTTGTAAAAAGTTAAAAGTTGACATATCCCGAACATTATTCTCTGCATTATCCGAAAAAGGTGGCAAATTGTGACTCACTTGGTTATTGTACGTGTTAGTTACAATGTAATTAACTGACAACTACGTTCTATTATGTTTGTCCCAGTTCCGCATGGGGCATGACAAATTCATTTAAAAGTTGCAGTATGTAATTTTGCGGAGAACCTCTTTTGTGATTCTGGCCATATTATTGAAAGGGAATGGGCAGAACTTTGAGACGGAACTGAGATGAACCATGATATGTGGGTATTCTGGCCCATTATGATAACAATTTATCAACTGGATACAGGGTGGAAGCCAAGATGGCAGCCAGTGAGTTACTCTATGGGCATAGATGAGGATAATAGGTATACACGGAGTTATTGTATGGTCATGAATGATGTGTGGGTATAAAGGGAGTGCCCTGTTGGTAACGGTGGGACGTATATTTATATATGTTGTGGATGTGTTATCATTGGTGGTGTATGGGGAGTAGATTTATTATCATGGATGGCGTGTATGAGTATGGCAAGTATGGAACTTATGATTGGTCGTATATGCGGATATTGGTACATCTGGAAAGGATCACCATTGGTGATGTGCATATGTATACCTGGATTGACTATATGGTCATGTGTATGGCGAATAGGTTTACATGTAGTGGCTGTATGGTCCATGGTGAGGTGAATATACATACAATGAGTGACTGTATGATCGTGAATGTAGTGAATATGTATACATAGAGTGACTATGTGGTCATGTGTCGGGTGTAGGTATATACCTGGTGTTCGTGCATGGTGACTCGTGGCTGTATCGTCATTTGTGGTATGTATGGGTATAACCAAGTATGATCAGGTGTACTAGTACATGTACGTGTATAAAGTGGGTGACTGTGTTGTCATTTGTGTGGTGTTTATGTACATATGGAGTGACTGGGGTAATGGGTGGGTTGTACATGTGTGCCTTGGGCGGCTATCGCTTTCCACAATAACTCAAGGATATGTTAATCAATAGAGAGGTCATGTCATATCGTGGAAAGCGATAGCCACCCATTATCACACAGTCATTACATATATACATAAACACCACAGACATAACAATATAGTGACCCATGCATTGTATACATGTACACCTGACCCATGCCCACGGATGACCATACAGCCACGCGTCACAATGCAGACACACCGGGTATACTCCTAAACATGACCCATAACCATATAGTCACTCCTTGTATACCCATTCATCTCACCATTGGCCATAAGGTCATCCCAGGTATACCTATTCCCCAAACGCATGGTCAAATATACAATCAATATATACATCAACAGCACAACAATGACCATACATATGCACTGCACCAATGGCCATATAGCCACTCGCTTCATACACATACCCTCACCCATATGTTACCTGGTATACTCCTTCGCCTGACCTATGGCCATATAGTCACCCGTGTGTACCTATTCAAAACATTCATACACGATCATGGTCAATCCTTGTATACATATTCACCTCAACATTGGCCATGTCAATCCCTGTATCCCTATTTGTCATACCATAGCCGAATAGCCACTCAAGATATACTAATACATCCCAGCCATGTCAGTATAGTCACTCCATGTATGCATATGCACCTCATCCATGGCCATATAGCCACTCGCTATATACACATATTTCTCGCCCATGACAATAATGCAACACGTGTGTGTACGGGTATAACCTACACATGACGATACCGACACGAGTCACCAAACAGGAACACCAGATACATGTATACTCATACGCCTGTCGCCCCCTGTATAGATGTTCATTACATTTATGATCATACAGTCACTACTTGTATACCTACATGTAATCATCTCACCATTAACCATACGGTCACTACCTGTATACGTATTCGACACTAATAGTCATATAACCACTCGATATACATATGCAGCCCACCCTAGACCATAAATGCACTCCAGGTATACATGTAAACCTCACTAATGGCCATTCAACCCTTCCAGATATACACAAAACTCACACATACGACCACTCAAACAATCTATACTTGCATATACACATCACACATGACAATTCAGCAATTCACTGTATAATCATACACGCCATCCATGATAATACAGCTAAGCCATATACACCCACCAATGATAATACATCCACGAGATATATAAATATACATCCCACCGTTACCACAAGGACACTCCCTATGTACCCACACGCTCGATAATGTCCACCCAGCTTACTCCAGGTATTCATATTCAATCATGACCGTACAGTCATTCCATGTATACATATACACATTACCCTAACCATAAAATCACTACCTATTTATCCACACACCCCATCCATGATCATACAGACAACGCATGTACATCCCACCCATGACCTTACAGTCACTCCATATATACATAATCAACACATAGATGACCATGTAGCTATATCCATACACCACACCAATGACCATACAGGCACACCGGGTGCACCCGTACTGGATATACACAATCATACACCATACAGTCACCCCATGCATACCGATTCACCCACATCTGACCATGACCTCTCCCTGTTTACCTAGATGCATCTTACCATGAACAACCCACTCATAACCATATACCGGTAGTAACTCATTGTATACCTACTCACATCAGTCATGACATACAATAACTCCCTGTATACCTATTCACCTCATATATGATCACAGAGTAACTCCCTGGCTACGAACTTGGCATCCACACTGTATCCTGTTGACATATTTTTATCATAATGGACCAGAATAGCCAAAGATTATGGTCCATCTCAGTTCTGTCTCAAAGTTCTGCCCATTTCCTTTCAATAAATATGGCCAAAATCACAAAAGAGGTTCTCGGCAAAATTACATGCTTTAAAATGAATTTGTCATGCCCCATACGGAACTGGGACAACTGGGAATAGAACATGTAGTTGTCAGTTAACTAACTAACACGTATAATAACCAAGTGAGTCACAATTTGCTACATTTTCGGATAATGCAGAGAATGTTCGGGATATATGTAACAAATTAGAATTTTACATTTTGGAAGCCATCTTGAGCAATTTGGTCCATAAACACTGTAGTATGACACATTTAAGTGCCACCGCACACGCTGCGATTAAAATCATAAGTGGGGAAAATCGCACGAGGAAGCATCCAATGCGCATGCCCACGACAATATCGTAGCCAAATCGTAGCAATCAAGCACTGTTTGATTTTACCAGGAAAATCGTGGCGTGACCTTGGCAATGCGCGCGATCGTAGCTGTCACATGACCACTGTCGCACTGGTCATGTTGTAAATACCACGAAAAGAAAACATTCAAAAATGGCACAAAGTTTACAAACTTCTTGCACTTACAAAAACGAGGCCACATTGGTGGAGATGTGGCACGGCAGGGAGTGCAGGCCTATACCACATATCAGGCAAGGAGTAGAGGGCTGCCGCAATTGTTGAAATTCAATTGGGGCAGCTGAGCCTGTTGAGTTGACAGGTACAAAAATGTCAAAATTAAAACAATATTCAATTTCACTTGAACTTTCAACATGAACTTGTTAGTTTAGAACATTGAGATACATGCCATATGTATTTAGTTGCATAATGCGGAGAATGTGGTATAACATTTTGCTACCATGTGATCGATCACGTTGATAAAAATCGTAGCTGCAAACATCGCAGCACCGTAGCGTCTGCGGGCAAGCTACGATTTCTCCACCTACGATTTTCCCCACTTACGATTTTAATCGTAGCGTCTGCGGTGGCACTAAGATAGACCAAAACAATAAACACCTTTCAATCCAAAGATAGTTATATTTTACCTGAAAACAATGGTCCAAACCTGAAAACTGAATTTTTGCCAATATTTATGTCAAGTTTTTTAGAGAAAAGTCCAATATTTTTGATGATGTCAGTGGTGAAAATAGTAACAATTAACCATGGTGCATCAGACATGTTAGTATTCAATGTATAGAATGCAGAATAGCCCATTTTATACATCAACACAACTTGTAAGCGATTGCAAGACACGCTGGTGTAATATTTACCATTTTCCATATTTTGGCGGCCATATTGGCAGCAATTTTGAGCCAAAGTAAGATTTTTGGTTCCAGTGATTTGGAATATTCATAGGTAATGATATGCCTCACTTACATTACAAAGTTCTGTTCATTTCTTGTTGAAATATAAATAGAATCCCAATTGTAATTTTTTGTGAAATTTATTACCGCATTCTGTACAATCGAATTTTTGAGGGATCGGAAGGTGTTAGGACCCCAGTAATTGCATATTCAATTGCTCCAATGATCAGTTAATATACACAACACAAAATCAAGTTGCATTACTCAACCAGTTCCAAACAGCATGAATTGATCTAGAAGATATTTGTGAAAAAAAATTATATTTTCAACTTTCGGCGGCCATTTTGGTGGCCATCTTGGATGGTGAGTTTCAATTTTGGCCCAAAAAAGTGTCATTATGTCTTAGCTTCACGAAAATATATAAATTTATATACATTTTACTAGATTTTCCGGCTATAATTTTCATAAAACTGGCTCACTTATAGTTTAAGAAAATGGATCGGGTTGGGGGGGGGGGGGGGGGGGGGGGGGGGGGGGGGTAACAAGTCTCGTTCTTATCAGAAAATGACATGAATATATATTTCTTAAGTTGATCGTATCGATTTAGGGATGTAATGGTTGTAATAGTGCAACGTTCCAGGGGTGTCACGGTACGCACATACACACACGTTGGACGAATGCAATCATGTAAATAAAAGTGATTTTTTACGTTTTGGGGGGTGACCCGATGATCCCCTTCTTATCTTAAAACCCCAGGAAAAGTTGCTTCTTAAGTTGTGTTTTTATAATTAGTATATATCAAAGTACTTTGAGACAAAAAATTATGGATGTACGCGAAAGTGTAAAAAAAAGTGAAAAATCACGTTTTGGGGTTCAGCATGTGACCCCCTTTCTTATCTGAAAACCCCAGGAAAATCCCTTTCTTAAGTTGTGTTTTATTTATCAGTACACTTAGTAGTATCATCAAACCAAAATTCATCGATGTACGCGGAAGTGTAAATAGAAGTGATTTTTGGCCCTTTTTGGGGTTCAGCGGCCCCCAGTCTGAGTAAACTCATACCTAAATATTCATTACATCTATATTTCAAATATAGAGTCGACGTTCACCCAGACTGAGCGGCCCCTAAACCCCAGGAATGTGCAACTTAAGAAATCGGTTTTTCAGAATGTTCCATTATTGGTACCAACTTTAGGGGGTCAAACCTTTTGTACGCAAAAGTGTAAATGGAACATATGCGGGCTCCCCAACTACCTGGCCAGCTCATAGATATTATATGGCAGTCTGATTGTGGTGTCCCAATGTAGTTCGCTACATTCATATGACTGTTTAAGAAGCAACAGTTTTAACACTTTGAGATTGAAATTTCATTTACTTAAAGACCCACAAGGTATTTGAAATGTCAATATCAAGCTATTGGAATTCGCCACTCAACTAACAAATAATACTTTCTACGAATGATATCATAATGGGTATATCACTTATAATAATAACTATTTCTTGAATTATACTTAAACCCAGAATATTTATGCAAAGTGCTGCAACTGTTTTCTTGTGTTTTAGTCGGGTGGGGAGGTTTGGGGACTGGGGTGGAGGGTGTTTTGGGGATAGGGGGGGGGGGGGTCTGGAACATATTTGCCAGCACGAGGCCCAAAAAAAATAATTTCCAACCTCAAGGTACCCACCAACCTCCTACTAAAAATAATTTGTTTTTTTACTCCCCAAAATTTGGGGCCCCATTTTTCACATATTTGACACTTTTTAAAGCTTTTTAGCTCACCTGAGACGAAGTCTCCGGTGGAGCTATAGTCATCACTCCTCGTCCGTCCGTCCGTACGTCCGTCCGTCCATCCGTCAACAATTCTTTGAACATCTTCTCCTCTGAAACCATCATACCGAATTGGTTAATATTTGGTGTGGATGTTCCCTAGGTGACTCTCATTCAGATTAGTTCAAATGAGGTCACTGGGTCAAATAGTTGCGAAGCCAGGGCCATAACTCTATTCCTCCATAGTAATTCTTACAACGACTTCTTGTTCAGAACCATTGGGCCGATTTAGCTAATATTTGGTATGGAGGGTCCTTGGGTCACTGGTGTTCAGATTTGTTCAAATGAGGTTGAGAAATCTGGGCCATAACTCATAGTAATTCTTACAATGACTTCTTCTAAAAAAATATTTGGCCGATTTAGCTTATATTTGGTACAGAGATACCTCTTTCCAACCTCAAGGTACCCACCAACCTCCTACTAAAAATAATTTGTTTTTTTACTCCCCAAAATTTGGGGCCCCATTTTTCACATATTTGACACTTTTTAAAGCTTTTTAGCTCACCTGAGACGAAGTCTCCGGTGGAGCTATAGTCATCACTCCTCGTCCGTCCGTCCGTACGTCCGTCCGTCCATCCGTCAACAATTCTTTGAACATCTTCTCCTCTGAAACCATCATACCGAATTGGTTAATATTTGGTGTGGATGTTCCCTAGGTGACTCTCATTCAGATTAGTTCAAATGAGGTCACTGGGTCAAATAGTTGCGAAGCCAGGGCCATAACTCTATTCCTCCATAGTAATTCTTACAACGACTTCTTGTTCAGAACCATTGGGCCGATTTAGCTAATATTTGGTATGGAGGGTCCTTGGGTCACTGGTGTTCAGATTTGTTCAAATGAGGTTGAGAAATCTGGGCCATAACTCATAGTAATTCTTACAATGACTTCTTCTAAAAAAATATTTGGCCGATTTAGCTTATATTTGGTACAGAGATACCTTGGGTGACTGGGTTTCAGATTTGTTCAAATGGGGTCACTGGGTCAAATAGGGGCAGAGCCAGGGACATAACTTTAAAAACAAAAAATTTAATTTTTGCATTTTGACCTTTAATTTTTGTTTAGGACACATCACAGCCTCATATTTCTTACCTAGATTTTTCTTAGCATGTTCTTCATCTGTATTGATTTTGGTATTGTTTATTTAACCCCTTCCACTCTTGTTTTGATATAGAATTCATCCAAGACAGGATTACTCAAACATTTTTCATCTGATCAACACCAAATTTGGTATATGACACTTATATACAGATCAAGTTAAAATATGGGTTTGATCCGATATATTTTAACAGAGTTATGGCCCTTTATAATTCACACCTCTTTACTATGCACTATTAATTTTTAAGAGAACACTGAAGCCTGTATTATTGAAAAAGCCAATTTATCATAGTGTGGTCACCCGATACTGCTTGCTTCAGACCAGTCTACCATCTGTCATTACAAGACATGACATTAGCTAAACAACTATTCTACCAGAGTCTACAAGGAATAGTCCATTGTTCATTTCTCCAAGCCTGGACATAGTGTGTCTGACATTTGCAGAATGAAGTCCCCAGATGGTGAATTTAGTGTTGCTACCCCATACAGCAGGCTAGCATCACCAAATACACCATAAATTACCTTATTCTGCTTAGGCCTCATCTTCTGGGACAATTTATTTTTAAACATGTTTTAAAATTTGAAAAAAAGTGACACCATTATATATAACATCTGCAGAGTTATGAAACTTTACTCTTTAATGAAATTATGGAAACATTCCACCCTCCCCCACCCCACCCCCTCCCACATGGCCCATGCCCAACCCTGCCATCAACCAACATCCCTTCCAAGCCATATCACCTCTCAATTTAATACCTCTTCTCACCACAGAGGCATATATATCTGTAAAGGTGCAGGTCATTAATTATATAAACTGGCCAGATGACATGTATTATTCTAATCTAAACATATCTGTAGCAATTTAACAACAAACTGGTGCTTCCATTGTTAGGTGATGACTGACATTCAATGATACTGTGAATGGCTTTGATTTCTTCAAGTCTGGAAATAGTGTGTCTGACATTTACATAGTGAGGTCCCCAGATGGTGAATTTAGTGTTGCTACCCCATACAGCATGCTAGCATCACCAAATACACCCAGGGACCTAATTCTGCTTAGTCCTCATCTTCTGGGAAGTATCCTAAGTATCAAATTGACAGTTTGATTTAGTCACTTTTTCCACCTGTTCAGTTTCAATGTCCCCCTAATTTGCAGAAGATAAAATGCATAATTGAGGTGCTCAATGGGTGTGTATCACCAACTTCAACTGTAGGACTTCATTGATTTAGTCACTTTTTTCCACCTGTTCAGTTTCAATGTCCCCCTAATTTGCAGAAGATAAAATGCATAATTGAGGTGCTCAATGGGTGTGTATCACCAACTTCAATTGTAGGACTTCAATCTGTTCCTTGGTTTTATTGGCCATTGAGGCCTAATCAGATTGAGGATGAATTTGGTGATGCTAGCCTGCCTTACAGAATATTGTCATTAAATCCACATTTTTGGGACCTAATTCTGCAAATGTCAGACATACTAAATTCAGGTTTGGCCATTTCATATTATTGTTTTAATCACCACTTATCCAGATGAAATCATACGACTAATATTCAAAGAAAAATAGGGGGGGGGGGGGGTATATATTGGATTAAATTTGTCTTCTATCTGGCATTTGCAGAATGAGGTCCCCAGAGGGTGAATTTAGTTATGCTACCCTGCACAGCAGTCTAGCATCACCAAATACACTAGCCAGGGTCCTCATTCTGCTTAGGCCTCATCTTCTGGGAAGTATATAGGCACTTAAATTTACATTTTTACTTACTTTAGCCCTTCTGTTTAGTTTCTATATCCCCTAATTTGTGAATATAAAATGCATAATTGAGGTGCCCAATGGGTGCACATCACCAACTTTAACTGGAGAACTTCAATCTAATGCTATGTCTCCCATAGCAGTTGAGGCCTACACAGAATGAGGTCCCCAGAGGGTGAATTTGGTGATGCTAGCCCGCATTGCAGGATTGTGTCATTAAATTCACCCTTTGGGGACCTCATTCTGCAAATGTCAGACACTATGTTCAGGCTTGTCTGTTAGAATATTATGTTCTTAACCACCAGTATCCAGTTGAACTCATTATACACTGATTTTGCAAAGAAAACTTTTGGGGTATATTGGATTGAATTTGTCAGTCTCTATGTCAGACTGTTCTCCCATCCATCCATCTGTCATTATGTCTCTATCCGTCCATCAATTGTTTTCTTCTCCAGATACATATTAAAGTCCAAATGGGTTTATTATGCCCCCGATCTCCGATGGAGATTTGGGGGTATATAGTGGAGCCCTCCGTCCGTCCGTCCTTCCGTCCGTCCTTCCGTCCGTCCTTCCGTCCGTCCGTCCTTCCGTCCGTCCTTCCGTCCGTACGAACGTTTCAACTCATAACTTTGGTTTCGCTAACTCAATTCAGTTGATCTTTGGTATGCTAATAGACCAGCCGGGGGGACAAGATTTCCCCATAGCCGTGGTTTCGGCCGCCCATTTTTTCCAGAATTACGCCCCTTTTTGGACTTAGAAATTTCAGTTTTCTGTGGCATACAAACGTTTCAACTCATAACTTTGGTTTCGCTAATTCAATTCAGTTGATATTTGGTATGCCAATAGACCAGCCGGGGGGACAAGATTTCCCCATAGCCGTGGTTTCGGCCGCCCATTTTTTCCAGAGTTACGCCCCTTTTTGGACTTAGAAAATTCAGGTTTTCTGCTACTTTGTTTGGTTTCCAGATGATAACTTGATTTTGGATTGTTTACTCATGAATAACATAACTTTACAAAGTGCCATTTAATAAGCATTTGCACAAAAATAAGAAAAATCCTCTCTGATTGTACAGTCGGGGGCGTTACCTCCGCCCAGCGGTGCACTTGTATATTTAGGTGTGGTTGTCCCCCAGGTGACTCACATTCAGATTTGTTCAAATGAGTTCATCAGGTCAAATAGGTGAGAAGTCAGGGCCATAACTCTTTCCTTCCATAGTAATTCTTAAAACAATTTCTTCTCAAGAACCATCTGGACTATTTAGATTATGTTTGGTATGGATGGTCCTTCGGTGACTGGGGTTTAGATTTTTTCAGATTTGGGGTCATTTTAGGAAAATCAGTTCAGTTCAACTCTTAAAATCTAATGTCTGAAATTACCAAATGAATGGATCTCTGAGATGGGGATTCACGTTTGTTCAAATAGGGGCGGAGATAAGAGATTTAATTATCAACCAGCCACCCTATCTGTGCTCCGGCGGAGCTATAGTCATCACTCCTCGTCCGTCCATCGTCTGTCCGTCCATCCGTCCGACAACAATTATTTGAACATCTTCTCCTCTGGAACCATAAGACCAAATGGGTTCATATTTGGTGTGAATGTTCCCTAGGTGATTCTCATTCAGATTTGTTCAAATGCGGTCACTGGGTCAAATAGTTGCGAAGCCAGGGCCATAACTCTTTCCCACCATAGTAATTATTTTAAACATCTTCAGAACAATAAGACCGAATGGTTTCATATTTGGTGTGGATGTTCCCTAGGTGACTCACATTCAGATTTGTTCAAATGAGTTCACTTGAAATAGTTGCGAAGCCAGGGCCATAACTCTTTCCCTCCATAGTATTCTTAAAGTGATTTCTTCTCAAATACCATCAGGCTATATGGGTTCATATTTGGTATGAAGGATCCTTGGGTGACTGGGGTTCAGATTTGTTCAAATCAGGTCACTGGGTCAAATGTGGGCGGGGCCAGGGACATAACTCCAAATTTTTTGTTTTAGATTTAACTCTTTAGATATCTACTTCTTTTAAAGTGATTATGAAAAGTTCTGACTGTTGTGGTCTCCAGAGTCCCAGTCTTATCAGTCTTTGCAGTCTGGTGAGCGACCCCACAGTCATTGACTGTCTTGTTTAATAAATGTTTTATTAGGAATACCATCCCAAATGTAATCCTTGTTCACCCTTGTTGCCAATCCTGTTCCACCATCTATTTTACAAGTCACTAAATATTTGTGCCATTTATGTTCTAACTCGCCGGGCTTGACCGAACATAAATTATTTATGGAATAACGACAAAGAATGTATGGTACGAAATATATGAACTTTAATGCAAATCGGGATGTGTAAATATATATCGTTCACCAACAATTCAATAATAATAATACATTTCGAAAACTTTATATTATTTTACAATTTTACAACTCTTCAGCTCTTTGGCGCATATTCTGTATAGTTATGTTCCGGGTGGGTGGGGGGGGGGTATAAACTACAAAATCCGAAGTAGAGTGAAGCTTGTTCCTGGTGACAAGCTTCTTAAGTCGATACGAAATCAGCCGTGCGAAAAGACTCACACGCGCTTAGCGCAGTGAGTGACCACTCTGGCATACATGGACTTGATCCAATTAAACCAAAACAAACTGGACTGTGTCATTAACTCTTACACTGCCATACACTCCTGATCGAACTTCAATAAATATATTTATGGAATAACGACAAAGAATGTATGGTACGAAATATATGAACTTTAATGCAAATCGGGATGTGTAAATATATATCGTTCACCAACAATTCAATAATAATAATACATTTCGAAAACTTTATATTATTTTACAATTTTACAACTCTTCAGCTCTTTGGCGCATATTCTGTATAGTTATGTTGCGGGTGGGTGGGGGGGTATAAACTACAAAATCCGAAGTAGAGTGAAGCTTGTTCCAGGTGACAAGCTTCTTAAGTCGATACAAAATCAGCCGTGCGAAAAGACTCACACGCGCTTAGCGCAGTGAGTGACCACTCTGGCATACATGGACTTGATCCAATTAAACCAAAACAAACTGGACTGTCATTAACTCTTACACTGCCATACACTCCTGATCGAACTTCAATAAATATATTTATGTTCTAACTCGCCGGGCTCGACCGAACATAAATTATTTATGGAATAACGACAAAGAATGTATGGTACGAAATATATGAACTTTAATGCAAATCGGGATGTGTAAATATAGATTCACAAAGTTAGGGCCAACTTGGGTGAACTATTTATCGCATGATAATTAAACTGAAATTTGATGCATTTAAATGCAAAGACTCCTCGAAACGGACAGTGTTAAGGGCATGTTTTCATGAACATAACCGTCCTTTGCACTGTCGGATTTCCATCGCCCATGTTTCTTGAATAAACGGCCATGAACTCCTGCCGCGGCCGCAGTAGTAGCACTCCCTGAACGCAAACTATGTAATCCAAACTTCCTTTCGTCTAAACTACTGTCAATCAACAATTTCATGAATAACAAAAATGTACATAATATAATCTGTTCATTTACACAGCAACATTGCTTTGAAAACGCACCATTTATACGCCTCACTTGTGGCATCAGCACTGAGCCGCGTTGGTGCAACGACCATTCCGGAAATCGGAACTGCATCCAACGTTTCCTCATCTTATACGGTCCGCGCGGAACGTTTGAGCAGACATGCTGACCGAGCTCCAGGAATTTCCTTGCTCCTTTTAACCTTTATATAACCATGCCCCAACTGGGCATAACGAATACGGCCACATCTGGGCTAAACAATTACAACCACATCTGGGTTAAACAAATACAGCCACATCTGGGCTAAACAAATACAGCCACATCTGGGCTAAACAAATACAGCCACATCTGGGCTAAAAAAATACAGCCACATCTAGGCTAAAAATTACAGCCACATCTGGCTAAACGAATACAGCAATCTGTGCTAAAAAATTGCAGCCTCATCTGGGCTAAACAAATATGGCCGCATCTGTGCTAAACATACGCGAACACCTCTGGGTCGAACAAAACACAGCGACATCTGGGCCACATTAAACGCACGTAATATTTAAACTGCAACATAACGAACTTTGCCACTCAAATTACTTATAAACAGAAAACAACACACATGGCAACGCGCATCCAGATACCAATTTATCAAATCACAAAGCACAAACTTGCATCTCACTACACCTCTGTGCTGAATCCATATCTGCAACTTTCCCAAATAAAGCTAGATTGAAATATCCATACAGAAATCAGCGTCTGCTGGCAGCCGAATCTTCAGTGTCCTTCATCGCCAACTTCTCTGCGAGTTTTATTCTGGCACAGTCGTCTGCGTCAACAGCTAACTCATCTCTGTCGTAATATTTTACTGTCTTCCAACCCGCTGGAGACCTGTCTGCCAACCGAATCCTTTTGTTTCGCTGATTTACTTTATCTTGAAGGTCATGTACCAAACTTATTGCTTTGTTCAACTTTTTTCTGTCCAGAGCCGCTCCGATATCGTCGGATAAATCCAAAACGTCTCGATTGAATTTAAATTGCTCGCGGTGGCCTACAAATTTGAAATCAAAATCTTTGGTGGCTCTTTTCCTTTTCAATGCCGTCGTGTTGTCATCATTCAGTTCAAGGATTTCTTCCTTAAATGTGAACATCTTTTTGTCCAAATACACTTTGAACAATGAGAATGCTTCATAAACAGCGGCGTCTGTGTCAGTTGTTTTCGCAGGGCTGCCCCTTATCCCATCTGCGTTGCGACGACCCGAATTATCGACAAATTCATCACCCTCAGACATGATTATAACTTTCAGAACAGCGAACGATAAACTACAAAATCCGAAGTAGAGTGAAGCTTGTTCCAGGTGACAAGCTTCTTAAGTCGATACGAAATCAGCCGTGCGAAAAGACTCACACGCGCTTAGCGCAGTGAGTGACCACTCTGGCATACATGGACTTGATCCAATTAAACCAAAACAAACTGGACTGTGTCATTAACTCTTACACTGCCATACACTCCTGATCGAACTTCAATAAATATATATCTTATCATGCCATTTAGTCTTCACCATTATCATTGACTATTGATATAAATAAATGGCATAAAACAATTATATCCCAATCTGCTTCAATCATTGTTAATTATTTAATATAGGCACTTTATTCTGTGAAACAAACTATATGCATAAACCTGCCTATACACCAAATCTAACCCCAACATAATTTTCAGCGTGTTATCTGGTGATATTTTTGTACAATCCAGGTGAATTCCAGGTGAATTCCTTGGGTGCGAAATGGTATTGTATTTGTGACATATTGTGTAGCAATGTGGTGACTGATCAGAGGTCCAGTGCCAGTCTGTAAGCTAGAAACTGTGGTTTAATGTTGGAAGGATGTGGTGGCACTGTGGTACATATGTTTAGCTCTGTATTTACATTTTGCATTTTGCGTTACTCTGTTTGTGTAGTACGACTGTCGCTCACACAGGGCTAATCGTTTACGGGGCTAAAGCCATATTATGCTGATGAGGTTCCATGACAATGATAACTGAGTCAGGCCATGCCTTTATTATTATTTTTTTTTTTTAATTGTATCGCCACTTAAAAATATAAAAGAAAACCTATCTATTGTACAGGTATCACTTCGACCCCATCTTTTGCCACCAAATATAACTTACTCATTAAACCTTCGTTCATACTGGCTCATATTTGAATTATCAATCTGCCTGATAATCTTCTCATGATTTTTTTTTGTAATCATTTATCAGGTCCAACAACTGATAAGAATTAACTTGGCTAGACAAGTTAATGCCAACATAATATTGCTTTGGTCCCATATAACAGTTAGCCCTGTGTTCTTACAGTTGTAGTATTAGGTACACAAATGGAATAACGCAAAAATGTAAAGTTGTTTTTGACCATATATAGACCCCCTACAGGGAGCTAAATGTGTTCTAAATTATATATTCATGTAGATAAGAATCTATATAAGACTGATAGAGGAAAAACATGAGTAAATTTCTGAGTAGGAACAAATTTGCAACTCATTTTATCCAGACACACCCACCTACTAAAAAAGACCCCCCCCCCCCATTCTTATACTATTGAAATTAATAGCAGATGACTTAAGTGCCGCCACTGCTGTTGCAATTAATGTAATAAGGAAATATGTACCACACCACAACTGATTGTGATAAGATATTTGTATTTTTAGAGATATTGTTCATTGCTGAAAAACAACACTGACTTCCCTGTTGCAGCAATGTGTGTAAACATTGGCTTCAATGTGCGGAATTAGGACCCTGCGAATATTCAAGATTAAATGTTGATATCACGCTGTGATTCGGTGTTCGAAGTACTGTCGACACCGAATCAGACCACCATTTTGAATATTTAAAAATATCCAATTTGTCCACATCATTGACACAATGTTGCACATTTTGCTCTGGGTGATGATGAAATATAGGAGTGGTGCATCTGCGATATTTGTTGTAATATATATATATATATAAGTTCGTATTACTAGAGGTTTGTTCACTTGGGTATACCATTAAAAAGATCATATAAGAGACGAACTGTCCAAATGGGCCTAGCATTTTATTATTGGTTAATTGTGTTAAAGGGATGGTTATAATCTCTATGTACACAATTTTCATAAACTGCATTGTTGTGTGCATACTACATGTAAATATATCACTAGTTAGTGTCACATTGTCACACACATGAATATGTCTGCAGATTATTTGATATTGATATCAAACTGGATCGAAATTAATGATTATTTGCAAACTGCACAATTATTTTGCACATACACATAAATATACTAGGAAACAATTTACTTCAATTAATAAAACTTAATCAAAATGTATATAACTAATACAACTGAAGAATTGCGCAAGCGATATTATTATGCTTGAGGCGACAAAGGAAAACACAAGATGGCATCTATCGATTCACATTGAATCAATGTCCCCCTGGGCCTTTTAATGTGGGGTTGGTGTCAATGTATGTCAACTGGATATTCTTTCATCTCCTTTCAGTAGATCTCTATTCTCATTGGTCAATCTCGCAGGCCATAAACGTTTCAGAGCGACGACAGCTCTAGATTTTCTCTATAATTGCAATTTTTAGACAAATTTAACTGACATAAATTATCTCAATGTATTGAAAAATATTAGAAACAAAACACGTATATTCAGTATTATATCGACAATTTTTTTCGAAAATCTTCCATGTACTAGTAGGTATATTTTGAGTTACTTCTTGCCAAATTATGTATACATAATTTTGGTGTTCGAGGGAGCCATATACATACATGTACAATGTATAAGACTTCAGACTCACATATATAATATGTATATGATGCATTCGGAGAAAAGACAAGTTGAAGAGACTATGATAGACTCTTCAGGGTGTTTGTTTACAAAGACTGACTTATGCCATAATCTGATGTGCATTAACCCTTTTTATACTAAATACACATTGATGAGTAGTTCCCTTAGGGAATGTTCAGATAATAAGTTCAACAAACGACCACAGGCCATTTGTTGAACTTATTATCTGAACATTTCCTACCAATCAGAATAAATAGGATTCCTTCTGCACTTTTATTAATCTGTTGCCTGCTTTTATCATATGAACATCCCTCCAAATCAATAATAGACCATTCCAATGTATACTTTTATAACTGAGTGGGAGAAATCCTTTAGTATAGAAACGGTTAGCATTCAAGTGTATGTCTGCAATGGTTGAATGTCTGATATCTTTTTCAGGGACAGATCAAGCTGTATATTACATGGGGAAGATTTGAAGCTGGATGATCGTGCCTTAATTCTATTGAACATTACTTCTTCTTTGAAGTCTCTGGAGGTTCACCTATTATCATCATCATGTATGAATTTAGTTTCAAGTAAGCATATTTATTCGCTTATTCAATAAATTGGTCAATTTTAATTTTTTACCTTTTTTTATTTTCAGATAGTATTTAAACTGAAGTTATATTGTATGATTACATTTCAAACTTGGTATATGGTTGAATTGACTCCAATAAAAACCAATCTTTAATCAGTTGAAATGAAAGGATTTTTATCTTAAATGCTAAATAGAATTTCAACAAATCCAAAACTTAGTTGGCCCCAGTCATTGTGTATACTGATAAACTGTCTAAGAAAAAAGGGGATATGTCTACAGAAAAATGTACACAAATCACAGCCGAATAATGCAATATTCTAATATATTATATCTCCCGTGATATCGCTTGTGACCAAAGTTGAACGCATAATCTGACGTTTAACAGGCAATAGCAATTCAGAGTTATTCCCAGTAGCATTTGTGACATCATCATACAGACACTGATACAGCTGGGGATAAGTTACAAAAAGTGATCAACTGAAATTCTTGTCTGTGATGTCTACTGATGAGTGCATCATTCACGAAAGGCCTCTAAACAGCAAAATTAAGTACAGTAATGCTCTAAGTAATCGACTCCTTAAACACAGCAGAATTATGTGTAACTTTTCAGGATTTAGTTGGAAATATGGCTTGTTGCCATTCATTGGAAAGCTCTCCCCGAGAGCTTTCCGATGAATGGCAACAAGCCGTATTTCCGACTAAATCCTGAAAAGTTACCCATAATTCTGCTGTGTGGAGTCGATTAGTTAGAGCATTACTGTATATTTTTTTTACATCATGTTGCTTACTACCTGTACCTATATATTTTCTGTAATCTTTTCAGATACTAAAATCAGATGATCATATATTTACACTCATACATGTATATGCATTTACACTGTGGAACTGGTCAACTGGATATTCAGATTACTAGTTCCACCAATGGCATTATTACCTGAACATTTCCTAAGGTAACTACATGTACTTGTCAATGAGTATTTAGGAAAAGACGGGTTAATATTAAATAAATAAAGTTGAGTTTCGTTTTTTTATCTACAGACTCAAAGCTGAATGAATCAAATTCCAGCTGTATCATCCACAGAAAATATGCTCCACTCAAGGATGACAGTGCAAAACATCGTTCAAGACGCAGATCGATACAACGTTTCATCTATCGCCATCATCCTCATGGATGGCACAGCTTTATGCTACAGAAACAACTTTTCAGGAAACACAATCCTAGAAGACAAGTAATTCATGGAAAATTCATCAAATTATTGCCAGAAATATCTTTCCTGCGCCTATGTCTTGAACATCGACGCGGCCAGTATTTATTGAAATCTCTCCCTGGGAAGCACTCAAAATGCCGTTATTTTCCACTGGCTAATGCCAATAGTTCTTTGGAAATTTACAAGGACCTTGCAATAATTCTTGGAAAAACATCCAATTGTTTTAATGGTAACAGCCATGGCAGACTGACACAGAACTGTCTTGATCAGTTGAACAAACAGTGGCTCGACTGGGGTGAATGGAGTAGCTGTAGTCTGTCGTGTGGAGCGGGTGGTTTCAGGAAGAGAGTTCGCAGTTGTATACGATCTCTGGGGCACATGCACAGAACATGCGATGATGTCATGACAGAAATTAAAGAATGTGATGACCAACCATGTGAAGGTATTTTTTAAAATTATTATGCTTTGACTATCTCAAACGTTAGTCATATTTCAGAGAAACATCAATCATTTTTATTTTATTTCAATGGACATGCCTTAATTTGAACCCCAAAATTATGTATACATAATGTGATAAGAGGTATCTCATAAAATACCTACGCACAAGATTTGCCAACAAATTTATCAATATAGCGCTGAATATTCTTGTTTTTGTTTCTTATATTTTCGATAAATTTTAGATTGTTTCATTTGTGCAGTTCAATTTTATTAGTCGGTGTTCATAAATCTCTCACTGATTAGGATCACCTCTAAATGAGAGCTATTGAATTTTAAATATTTTCGATGAAAACATGGCCGCCGGCAGCCATCTTGAAGTTTACTCGTTGCATGACTAAATACTTTGGCACACCCTACATCCCTCATCCAATCGTCCCCAAACTTCATATGGATCTTCGGGGTGACTTCTAGATTGGAGCCATCGATAATTTCCGAAATTTTTCTTAAAACATGGCTGCCTGCTTTCAAATTTGAATCCATCGGCACACCCTGCAGCCAAAATTTATTGGTGAAATATTATAACACTTTCATTATTATTTTTTAGTATATCTGAAAATCCCTACAAGTTATTAAATCAAGTAGCTAGCCATCAACAAGTGTCTGATTTGGCACCATAATACCACCATGTGTATGTTTACTATACTAGAAAATAATTAGATCGTACCCATGGGACTATTAATATGAGGTTTTGATAATCAGATATTGAAGAAGTTTAAAGATGTTATTAAGCAAAAAAAAAAACGATGATCCTCAGCGTCAATGCTTTTCGTTCGCAACTACAGTAGATAATAAAGAGCGTTCTCAGCTACGGTCTGTTGTTCTTGTTTTCAATGTAAACCTGGTAATTGATTTTGTGGATTTTTGCGATGCCTGTGTCTTAGGAATGATGCTGATTGCAAGTATTTTTCAATTTTGTTTTGACTGGTATGCAGAAATTTTGCTGAGGAAATTTTGACTAGTTTGGACCTTAATTTGGCATCAAATCTGAGTGTGCATCTTTAATGGGAGATTTTGTTTTACTTTTTGCAGATTCTTCCATGTTTTCAATGTGGATGGATTGGAACTCATGGAGTGAATGCTTTGGGAAATGTAATGTCGGAAATTCCCTTCGAACCAGACACTGTATTTCCAGTAGTAGATTGCAACATTGTGAGGGAGATGATTTTGAGCAGAAATTATGTCCTCTTCAATCCTGCGAAAACACAATTCTCAGCGACAACAACTCAGAAAATGCCAGAGTAGAGCAGTGGACAAGATGGACTAACTGGTCACCCTGTGATGCAACATGCGGTGTCAGTCATTCTGTCCGACAGAAAGAATGTCTCCATCGCGACTGTTCAGATGGAGAGAGGGAAGTCAGGAATTGTGTTCTAAGTGATTGCATACAAGGTTTGTTTCTACAGTAATGCCTGATTGTGCACAAAGTAGTTTTTTTTGGCATTTCTTGCCAATTCACATAGTACAGGCCTGCACATTTACTTCTGTCATTCTGAGCTGGATTTATCCTACCGGGTACAAATTCAGCATGACCATCCTCCCAATTCTCTTCAGCTAAACTGCCAGTAATACTGGATTACATGTGTCCGTCCGCCGGTCTGGCCATCCGTCCGTCCGCTCATATATCTCAACCATGGTTATCAGATCTCGATGAAATTGGGTATGGAGGTTTGTCATCAGGAAGGCTGTCAAAAGAGTATTCAGTTTTTGGTATGCATTTTTTGTCAATGAGTTACCCCTCTTTGTTCATCTGAAAATGTTGAATTTTTTTCTGTATGCTCATATATCTTTTTGTCCGCCGACCCAACGGGTTCGGATGACTATTATAATCAGCACATCCGTCCATCCGTGCGTCCGAGGTTTCCGGATGATAACTTTAGTTAGAGTGAACCAAATTAAATTAAATTTGATATGTGGGTTTACAAGCAGAAAAGACAGGTCAAGTTCGAATTCTGGTTCCGTCCGCCAATTTTCACCAGAGTTATGCCCCTTTTTCGACTTAGAATTTTACCGTCTGTTAACATTTTTGGTTTCCGACCGATAACTCCAGTTTGGATTATTTGATCTGAACCAAAGTTGGTATGTGTCTTTCTCCCAGCAAAACACAGGTCAATTTCGAATTTGGGTTCCGCCCGCCAATTTTCACCAGAGTTATGTCCCTTTTTTACTTAGAATTTTTGCCAATTTGAGGTTTCCGGATGATAACTTTAGTAAATGTGTACTGAATGAAATTAAATTTGGTATGTAGGTTTACTAGCACTAAAGACAGGTTTTTAAGCGCAAACAATGGTCGTATCAAGCCGATGCTTAGAGGCGGACATGAGGTCTACCGACCTTTTATTAACTTTGGTTTCCGTCCTGCCGATGTTTCAGTTGGCACCATGGGGGTTCGAAAACACATCTGTGATGATGATATGTTTGAAGTGTGAACCAGAATGAACCTACCTTATCACATTCAGTGCACCTGTTCGCTTTTTAAGACTTCCATTAGAAGTAGTGATCTTGATGAAATGTTACCCATATTTATATATCTGATAGATATGTCATCTGAAATTAATTATTTGTTTCTTTGTAGTTCTTCACTGAATTTTTAAAGCCTCATTGATCCTCCATGGCCACTATTAGCATTATCCTGATCGGTTCAGAATTATGACAAGCTAAACAAGCATACGTGCTACAGTAGTAGACACAGAGTAATAAAATTGACATGTATAATACATGACTCTTAAGGAGCCAGTCTACTCTAAATGGTAACCATATCCCTTATTGTCCCCCGAAATTATCGGAGGACTATTGTAATCAGCCGCGTCCGTCCGTCCGGAGTTATAACTCCAGTAATGATCATCCGATTTGATTGAATCTTGGTATGTAGGTGTCTCAACCAAGAACACAGTTGCTCTGCAATTCTGGGTTTGATACGATGTTCTTTTATGGAGTTATTTCCCTTTTTTCGACTTTTTTTCGGTTTCCGGATGATATCTCAAGTTTGGATCCTTTAATTGCAAATACCGGATCAGTCATATCAAGATACAGGTTGAGTTCTAATTTGTGTTTGATCCGACGATTTTTCCTAGAGTTATGGACTTAATTCGACTTAGAAAATTAAATTTTCTTTCTTTTTTCTTTGGTTTCCGGATGATAACTCAAGTTTGGACTGTTCAATTGAAAATTCTGTTTTTTTGTGAGTCATTGATATCAAAATACAAGTCAAGTTCGAATTTGAGTTTGATCCGATGATTTTTCCCAGAGTTATGGGCTTTTCGACTTAGAAAATTAAATTTTCTTTCTTTTTTCTTTGGTTTCCGGATGATAACTCAAGTTTGGACTGTTCAATTGAAAATTCTGTTTTTTTGTGAGTCATTGATATCAAAATACAAGTCAAGTTCGAATTTGAGTTTGATCCGATGATTTTTCCCAGAGTTATGGGCTTTTCGACTTAGAAAATTCAATTTTTCTTGTTTTTTCTTTGGTTTCCGGATGCTAACTCAAGTTTGGATTGTTTAATTGGAAATTCTGTTTTTTGTGGGTCGTTCATATCAAAATACATGTCAAGTTCGAATTTGAGTTTGATTCAATGATTTTTCCGAGTGTTATGGGCCTTTCGACTTTGAAAAACATTTTTTATAATTTTCTGTATGAGGGTACCTTCATGGTGTAATCAACTCCTCCTACAGTTTTGATCGTAGATATTGGAAACTGCAGAGTATTGTTACCCACATATTGGAGATGTGCAACATGTATATATATGACTCTTTTTTTTTAATTTACGGAGTTATTAACCCTTTTCGACTTAGAAAATTTCAACATTTTTCATAATTTTCTGTATAAGTGTACCTTCGTGATGTAATCAACTCCTCCAACAGTTTTGATCGTAGATATTTGAAACTTCAGAGTATTGTTACCCACATATTGTAAATGTGGAACATGTATATAGATGACGGAAAAATAATTTTTCGACATTTTTTCAAATTTCTTTTCTAAAACAAGGCGGCATCGACTTGCCACGTTTTCGGGGGACACTGTGGTCGGCAGACCTTTTATTTAGTTTAAAGTCACTTAACAGACATCCCATAATCAAACCAAGTACTTCAATAATGATAAAGATAAACCCTTGTAGGAAATATTGGTCAAGGGGATGATGACTGCATATTCTTACAAACATCAGTCTGAACCCTTTTGTTACTGGAGCTTCCTGAAATTTTGCAAAAAACCCTGTGCCAATGCATTCTCTTATATATGGAGCCTTGTTTATATAAGAGAATACATTGGCCTAACAATATTTACCTTGACTTTGTTAAGCTAGTGCTTTCTCTTATATATGCAAAACTCTGTATGGGAAACTCTCATATATAAGAGAATGCACTGGCACAGGATCTTTACACTGCACCAGCATAGCTTCCATCATAGCTTCCATTATGAATGGTTTAATTAAACAATATTTTAACACAGAAATGAATTGCATACATTTTTATAACTTTATTGAGTGAGGAACTCTTTCTTCTTCCTTCCCACAGGTTTTTCCTACATTAATTAACTTGTTTGGGTTATTTATAAGGAAAATCAACATACAACTCTAGTATATTAATTTTGACTCCCAGCCCTGTGTAAGCATATTCCAGCCCCATGTAAGCATATTCCAGCGCCCCCATCCCCCCCCCCCCCCCCCCCTGTAAGCATATTCAGGCCCGGTGTAGGTGTATTCAAGCCACGTGTAAGCATGTTCCAGCCCCGTGTAAGCGTATTCCAGCCCCGTGTAAGCATATTCCATTCACTAGCCATCCTGAAAGTTGGGAATACAAAATATTAATACAAACCTCCTCCCTCCCTCACTGATATGAAATATAATTGGCTTGAGAAACAATTAATTAACTTTGGATGGATGTATCTATTTCAAAACATTATTCTTGACATTATGGTTGTTCTTTCAGATGAACACAGAGGATGTGAAACAAATCATTGTGGGAATGGTGGGACCTGTGTCGATTATAGTCTGGAAACAAGCGATGAGGATGTCACCAACCACTTCTTATGCCATTGCATGCCTGATTTCAGTGGGAAGTTGTGTGAAATAAGTAAGTTTCTGTAAACTGATCTTGAGCTTTCAAAATTACTAATTGTGAGGTGCTGGTAGTCTGAGTCTTCTTCCAAATAAACCAGCTTGTGATATCTGTTGTTCTTAAAGATGCATAATCCGAAGTAACGCTCGCAAATTGCTATTTCTTTGGCTTCAGGGGTAAAACATATTTGATTCGAGTCAAGGAATCCACCCATCAAAGCTCAGATTGATCTATATAAAATTTTGAAATCTATTATTTTTCACCACCGGTACTTTTTAACGGCCTGGTAAAAAGTCGATGAGAAGATGGTCTCGGACTAAACTGCCGATGCAGATGGATAACTCTAAAATCAAGTGGCTTTTGGGTGTCAGATATTTGACAAACCGGAAAAATTTCATTGAACAAAATGTTGATAAACAACAATTTTATACTATAGTTGACTGTGATTTATAGCATTATTTTTGATAACTAAGCGGCATTTCAAAAAATGTTGTTGTTGTTGGAATCTGATGATATGGGGACCATCAAATCAGATTGAGTACCTTTAAATCTAGATGCTGGTTTACGTCAAATATCTGTATCATTACTGTCCTATCGCGGAGTTCAAGCCGAGTGACCTGCTAATTTATAACTGATGTCTTAACCCAGTAACCGGTTTATTCCATTGAAGATATAATGTTCCGCCTCCAGTAAGAAACCGCATCGTTGATTGGTCAGAGCCGCGCAACATATCCTATGTTTACGTCTCGAGACGTCAACATAAGGGAAACCAAGACAACCGTTTCATCGCCTCTCGCTGGCCTGCTTTATTCATGACGTCATTTACGTTGAACAACGTTATGGCGAGAGCGATAGGAGATTTTGACATTTTCTGGTGATCATTCTTCGGAATAAATGTTAAATTTCTAAGAATGACCAGGACTGACGGTAACATGGTGTGACATTGACGGCTTGGAGCGTATGTTCAACCTCGTCGCTTCGCGACTCGGTTGAACATAAACTCCAAACCATCAATGTCACACCATGTTACCGTCAATCCACCACAATAACTTATAATATTTTTTCTGAACTCTGTCTAACTGTCCCCCAGACATTTTTCAGGGAACTATAGAAATCAGCAGTGTCCGTAACTGTAGTTGATGAAAATACAGGTCAAGTTCGAATTTGGGTTGGGTTTGGTCTGCCAATTTTTGCTGGAGTTATGGTCCTTGTCAACTTAGAATTTGCAGATTATTTTGGTTTCCGGGTGATAACTTTAGTTTTAGTTATCTGATTGTTTTCAAATTTGGTATATGGACTACTCATATGAAAATACAGGTCAGGTTCGAATTTGGGTTCCGTCTGCCTATTTTTACCAGAGTTATGGTCCTGTTGACTTATTATTAATTTGATGATTATTTTGGTTTCTGGATGATAGCTTTAGTTACAGTAGTAACCTGATTGTTTTCAAATTCAGTATATGGATTACAGATCAAGTAAAAAATTAGGTTTGGTCCGCCCATTTTTACCAAGGTTCTTGTCCTTGTCGATTTATAATTTGAGAATCTGGATCAATTTGAATCGCCATAATACCCATATATTTCATTGGATAAAGAGCCCGGAAGGTTGGGGTGTCTTCCGGACTCCAAACTTAGCATTAGAGAAGAATGAAGCATGAAACATATGAAAGGATTACCAGAATGTGGCATCACAATTGAGATAATTTCCACTCAGTCAAGTGCTGTCTATCTATTCGTCTTTATCCACTTTGCATATTTTTGTTACAGATAATAGAAAGGTTGATCATTTGATGACAAAAGGTGTGATCATCTCATGCATTGCTGTTGCCATTATGATTCTCTGTATTTGCTGCTGGTTAGTATAAGATATTCACACTGAGCGTACGCACACCTCCTTCCAACTTAATTATACTTAACCCTTTCAGTGCCAAGCCCGATTTTTTTTTTGTATCAACCCATATTTCCTTGATCATTTTTAAAATTTATCGATTATAATAATGTGATACATTGATGGAAAGAGCTCAAAGAGCTCTTTCCATCAATGTATCACATTATTATAATCAATAAATTTGAAAAATGATCAAGGAAATATGGTTTGATACAAAAATCGGACTTGGCACTCAAAGGGTTAAATAAACTATTGCCATCGCTTGGAAAATTCAATTTTTTCGAAAGATTTTGACTGAGTTTTCAAAGGTAATTTAAGGCATTTCCAGTTGAATTTCGAACCTTTTTTTGTTCGTTTCCTGACAGTTCTATGTACGACCTTTTTATGCTGTGTATGAGATAAATTATTTCATAACTTCGCCATTAAACGCTTTATAATAAGAAATATCAGAAGAATTCGGTCAGAACTGTATTTGTGTTTTGTTCACACCAATATGTAAACAAACCTGCAAAATCTCGCAAGATACGGTACTTGACAAAGTGTGGAATGTCATACCGGTACGATTTACTGAAGTATGTTACTGCACGAATTATCCACTGTTATCGGAGTCCATAATGAACACACGCAATATAAAACATCCAGTTTTTACGCTCTTATATTCCCCAAATGCGAGCATGCAGAAAGCAAACAATTAATAAAAATATCAAACACATACAAATGTTTCAAGACATTTTCAAAGCCAATCATTATGTTTTCAACAAGAGTGAAGTTTGGTGTACCGGTAGTGCCGATTCCCCAATATTGAAAGATAAATTATTATTTTTAATTTGACGGAGACTTTATCGACGACCCGGCTACTGTGATAGTGATAGGAGAAGTTGTAGATATAGACTAACCGTGAAAAGTATTGTGTTTAAATGCATAGACACTGATACACAGCACAAACAAAGCAATCAACACAAGTCACAACATTCCAATCCAAGATCAAGCAGTGCACAGATTTCTAATAATCCATTGAATAAATATTCAAATCAGCCTGACAAGTTAATTGAACACCTAGTCGAAATCTACTGGATAAAGATATACATTCAATGTACATGTTGTATAGTCAATTTTAGACTATTCCTAACCATACTTAGTTACAGCTGGGACTAATATAACACCGGGATAGGCGTCTCGCCACTTCTCGTGTAGATATCGCGGCGGTTATTGTTATGCTAATTAGCTGCGAGTGTTGCTCTCTGCGCATAGCGACGTGTAAACAAGATGGCGTCGCCCACTGAATGCCACTGTCTATTATGTACCGACGGCGACAAGAAAATCGCCTTATCCTAATCCGAAAACGATTTCGCGTGGAATGTACATTAGCTACATAATTATAAATACTAGAATAAGTTTAGGTCATTGTGATATTGATTAAATAGTGAGGAGTTTGCATGCAAGCGGTGACATTTTTAATGTTTTTTTGTGTAAATGTATTATATAGTAACTAATATAACGCGCTCTGTTAACAGCTAATGTATCTGTTTGTTCACGGTAATGGGTACTCACACTTAAAAGTCGAATCAGTCGTGATTAATCCCCTCCAAAATATTACAAATAGTCCAAAAATCGAACTCATAACCAGTCATTACAATTATTAGTACTACGCAAACATGGATACATCAGAATTTGTTTCGTGGGATGATTTAAATTTAGATTTATTACTGGAAGAATATACAGATAGTGATTGTTTCCGCGAGAAAGACGTTATAACGAATGCTTGTGAATTCGGTGTCGCAACAACTGTTGATAATTCAGAGCGCAAATCACCGATACACGACAGTTCTAAGGATCATCAAAGAGTTGCCGAATACGAGTACGTTTGTCCGTCTTGCGACAAAGTTTATAAATCTAGGAGTGGTTTGAGGGGGCATACAATGAACAAGCACGGTTTACAGAACATCAACGGTAAGTGTGCGTGTTAAATGCATTTGTTATGTAATTTCTATGCAGGCTAGCTTTAAAGAAACGCCGAATTATTTTTCACTCGGAGGAAATATAAATGACCCCATTGACAATGCAGTGGAAACTGGACGGGAAATGTTATTCAAGAAGTGATAAAACGTAACCTATAGCTATGCACTAAAAGTGAAACATGAGATGGGATTAATAAATTTACAACAAGGACTTCCTGTCATGAAAATAAAATTAGTTGGTAACCGACATGTATTGAAATTTGGTTCTATCATTCCAGTGCATGCATATTTCAGCAGCTGGGAATACTCAGACTTATTTCCACATAAAAAAGAGAAAGATGTGAATTTACAGAGGACGTGTTTCCCACCCCTCACTGACAAACGTGACATATAAAACTCAATTAATTTATTTATGGATATCAAAACAATAATAAACGTACATTCTTCTTTCATCTTTCACATCTCATTACAGATACCTAGTAATTGAATTTAACATATTCTGTACATATATATGGACATGAACATTTCGACACAATGGAACAATATCTGTTAGTTCCTCGTGAACATGGTTCCCGGTACATATAAAGAGCGTCTATTCTATCCTTATGAGTTCAATCTTCACGCAATATAAATAAAGAGCGTTTGTCACATCATTTGGGGAATATTATAGCTATATTTATCTGTAATTTTACAGCACTTGGTGTTCGGCGGAGAAAATTGGAAGCTGCACATTCTGGTGACGACAAAGAAAATACAGCCATAAGTGATTGTACCATAGAGTTACATGTGAACTCAAGTAAATTCGAGGACATATATTCTCCAGCACACCAGCATGCCTTGGGATCTATGATGAAAGATCCACTGAACAGTCTGTTCGGTGAAACATACATCATTGATATTGCGTCAAAGATAACATCAGATTGTGATACATGTATAGAGAAATACTTTCATGACATGTTTTTCAATATATTCAATGTCAGACCAGATGTCAGTGTACAAACAGACAGGCAACTGATATTCTCCAAGTTTCAAGAGACACGAGTTAATTCTGAAAGGATGGATCAGTGTTTTCAGTTGTTCAAAAGCTATTCAGATTCGGAAGTCAAAATTACACATTTCATCCAGGTTTTCATGATGGCAGTTTGCGAGCAGATATTCACACTAACGAATCAACAGGAAATACAATTATCAAAAACAAGACAATCTGTGATCTCTCAAAATGACCAGGAAATATTGTTCTATATAAGTGGGTTCATAATCCGGGCATGCAAGAAAAGATACATAAAACTAAAAGACAGTGCTGAAAAATCTGCAAAGATGAAATGTGTAGAAAAAATGCTGCTTGGTGACAATGATAGACAGAAAACATTCATTTCGCAATATACGGAGTGTACGGAGAAACAAAGCAGAGGCGGTTTACTAATGCCCAGTGACAATATGTTCCTACTGATACGTGAATTAGAGTCTGTTGTTTGTGCAACTGTTGATTTTGAACAGTTATGTTCATCATCTTTACTCCGAGATAAACTGATTGAAAAAATCATGGAATGTTATATGGTGAAGCATTATTACAAGGAACTATTCTCTGGGGTTGAAGCTGTCGGTGAAGCGACAGCAATTGTGCTTGAAGATGTAATATCTACATTTCTCAAAGTGAGAGGCAATGCAGTTGCACGCAAAGTTAGAAATGAAATCCGAATCAAATCATCAAAGAAATCAGCCAGTCTACGACAGACATTGAAGAAGAAGGAGGATAATCATAAATAAACTATACTTGTATAAACATAATTATTCGACATCAATTGTAATATTTGTGAAAATAAAATGATGAAATTGAGTTTATGTGCAGAATCTCCAAGAAGCCAGTCATGGTTCGCAGTTTGAGTTCCATCGTCATGAACACTCGTAACATTAGCAGTGTCTGTTTGAGTAGTTCCGTCATTTGTGACTTTCATGTGAATAACTGTGTTTTCTCCTTTGAAGATTTCTTCATCAGTGTCGCTTGCAGAGGCAACATCAGGATGATCACTGGATTGTTCTGCTCATTTTGATTTCTTCCAATACCCCTTTCTCAATGGTGCAATAGCCTTTCGCTTCTTTTTTGGCATCCTGTAACAAATGATAAAGCCCATTATCACAACAAAAAACGAGGTAGTTGTATATAGAAAGACTAAAATGCTAGTGCCATTGATTTAAAAAAACAACTTATTTAGAATTTATGTCAGTCTAGCAACAAGTCCAATGACTCTCTCGTATAAAGAGCGTATAAAGAGCGTTCATGCTTCCATCGCACAAAAGCAGTATATAATAAAGAGCGTTCTTAATTATGACATTGTGTGACATATTACTTTATGAATGAATGTTTTTGATTTATAGACGACTGTGCCATACGAATGATGTTACATGTAATCTCAAATATTTCAAATTTTGTTTGAGCTGTAAATAAGTTTAGGAAATTTGGTAAATTTTGGTATCAAAGTTGACAGGACATCTTTAATACTGGTATATGTTATTTCCATTAAATATTTATGTGTAAATTACCTGTCTTTGAGGTTTACGACGTTTCACTGAGCTTCAGGTTGGCCAGATGAACAGTATGAATTCTTTGTATTTCTGGAAAGAGAGAATGGTGTTAAGGTTTAGATAACATTATGTACATGTATAGCAATACAGGAGTTTCTTTCAATATGTGTGAAATAGGCAGCCCATAATGGCCAGGGGGCCTTAAAGTATAAATGCAGGCTACATAGATATAATAGACTTACAAGTTGACACATGTCTATTGACTGTTAGAAGTGTTTGTATACTTTGTTGCATAAGCATCAATTTTACCAGAGAGGGAAACATTCACAAATAATGTACATGTAGGTTGTTTGAAACCTACCTGTTCAACAAATTATATCTAATTTATACCATGGTGTAGCATGTTACAATGTGTTTGTGTTCACAACAGTGTTTACAACATCAATTATAGGCCAGTAATATTACACAAAAATCCGACAACATCTAGGGAGATCAGGTTGGATACCAGGATTACTGCAATACTAGTAAATATTTTAGTTAACACAAATTTATCATTAAAACACATAAACTCAGAAAAATCTTCCCATCAAACGATTATTTAGTGTTTTCTCAAGGAGATAAAATACATGGTATGAGTATATTATGCTCGATTATAAAGAAGTTGACTTAAAAAAAATTGTGACTTTTTAGGCCAATTAGGCAAAATTAGCCTTTTTCCAGATTTTGATGACAAATTTATAAAAATGTAAACATCTGACCATCTTCAAAATGAACAGATACAAATAACTAATGTATATTGAAACACTTTATCCACACAAATTGTGAATACTTTTATTTTCTAAAAAGTAGTTGAAGCTGAAACTTCGCTTCACAGCGAATTCCGCCATATTTTATCAATCCTGTTTTCGTGGGTGAAGATATTTTTGATTTTCATTCGGAAATTTCACGTTGATGAATCGAAACAACGTGCCTGTCCAACACATTATATCTAATTTATACCACGTTGTAGCATATCACAATGTTTGTGTGTTCGCAAAATAAATTATATACCAGTAAAATTGAACGAAAAACGACAAAATCGGCGCTGTGGATGGGTGGGCAAATTGATGCGAGTGGATGTCAACAAAATTCCAGATTTTTAGATCAATTTAAAGCACTAAGAAAACAGTATTGAAAGATTTAGTGAACCCAAATCGGAAATGTATATAACAGTAAACATATTTATTCGCGCAAAGTAGTAAATTGTCTATGTAACTTACCGTAATGCGTGATCCAAAAGTGAAAATTATTAACAAAAACAATCCGTGTTCACAAGCCGACAACAAACAGATATATGGCCGCTTGGTGCGCTGGCGCGAGTCGGTGAGTATACAGTCCGGTCCGCCGGGACGTTCATACAGAGGCAAATAGGAAGACGGCTATCCCGTTATATTAGTCCCAGGTTACAGTGTGTTTAGGCTGTTTGTACAGATTTTAGGCCATAAACACCTGTCTTAATGCATGTTGGATGTAACAAAACCTACCATATATAAACACAAATTGATTGTTGTTAATCTGTCATGGTCCAACATCTATTATTATACCCCACTCTCAAAGAGAATGGGGGTATACTGCATGGATTGACCTCATCCATCCATCCGGACTTTATCCCTCCATTTTTCATCCTTCTGTCCGTCTAGCCATCCATCCATCTGACCGGGACAGATATTTCAAACACCAGTTGTCTGATCTGATTGAAAGTTGGTATGGATGTTCATTACTATCAGGGCATTGAACGGAGTGTTCAATTATTTTTTCAATTCTAGAGTTATTCAATTTTGCTTATCTGGAAATGTTTTTGTCCATGCTAGCAGATATCTCATACACTGGTTGTTGGATCTTAATGAAATATGGTATGGATGTTCACTACTATGAGGGCATTCAACGATTTTTATGGATTTTCCGTTCTAAAGTTATTCATTTTTGTTTATCTGATAATGTTGGGTTTTTTGTCCATCAGCAGTTATCTCCACCAACGGTAGAAGAATCTCAATGAAATTTGGTATGGATGTTCACTACTATGAGGGAAATTAATTGAATGTTCAATCGTTTTTTTTCTTTTCGTTCTGGTGTTATTTATAATTGTTTGTATGAAAATGTTGGGGTTTTTTTCCCATCCAAGCAGATATCTCAACCGTACTTTGTCGGTTCGAATTTGACACGGTGGGGGTATGCCAGCAATCTCTTGTTTGCAATTGATTTGGTACATCAAAGTTGTGGCTGGGATATTTTCAAACCACTGGAATAAGATACATACCAATGACCCATTAAAGCACAACCCATAAATGTATATTACTTGATGTATTTAAGACTTAAGACATTTAACTTTTTCCAAGTTCCTAATTGCTCTATTGACTCTAACACATGAAATTTTCTCCAATTCATGTCTCCCATAGGGAGCCTCGCATATATATAAGAGAATGCATTGGATAACAATATTTACCTTGGCATTCTCTTATATATGCGAGGCTCCCTATGGGATACTTGCATATATAAGAGAATGCACTGGCACAGGATCTTTAATGCTGCACCACTGCAGCTCCAGTCATGAAAGTGTTACAGAAAAATGGGGGTATACTGGATTGACTTCGTCAGTCTGTCTGTCTGTCCGTCGTCCATCCAGGCATGTTATCTCAGCCAAATGAAATTTGGTTTGGATGTTCATTATCATGACTGCTTTCAAAGAGGGAAATATGTAAATCTTGGTTTATTGTCCATCCACACATATATCTCAGCTACTGTTCATCGGATCTCATTTAATTTTTTACCCCCACTTCATATAGCAAATGTTGTAAATGCTGAATTGCATCGTGACTTATTTCAGCGATGGCTCATTGGATCTCAATAACATTTGGTACAAATATCTAATCCATGTGTTATAATATCTAATCCATGTGTTATAATATCTAATCCATGTGTTATAAGATCTTACTGATGTTTGCCATCATAAGGGCTTTCAAAGAAGTGTCAAATAGTTGTGTACATTTGCTTTTGCTTTTCTAGTGCTGTTCATCTTTGTTTAATTGGAAATGTTGTCTGTCAGATCTAGGCCATGGGTTATCGGATCTCACTGAAACTGCCTTCATGACATCATGTACTTGAATCTGCATTTGTTATGCTAGAGTTATTCTTCATTGTTTATCTGGACATGTATTTTGTCTTTCTGCAGAGATATCTCAGCTAATATCAATATCAATAGAAGCAAATTAGAGTTAAAACCGCCGATGAAGATTGATGTCCATTTTTAGCTCAACTTTACTTTGTAAAGTTTGAGCTATTGCCATGGCTTTGTATCTGTCGTCCGTGTGTGCGTGTATGTGTGCATGTGTGATTCGTCAACAATTTCCTTTAGCACGGGCTACAGGTCATACCTTTGGTCGGATTGTTATGAAATTTGTCATGGCTGTTGACATTGACAAGTAGATGTTTTTGGGGTCATTCAGCAAAAAACATGGCCGCCAGTGGCCATTTTAGATTTCAAAATTCAATCCGAAATTTGTCATGGATGTTAATATTGACATGTAGATGGGAACGAGTAATTTTGGGGTCGTTCGGCCAAAAAACATGGCCGCCAGCTGCCATCTTGGATTTTACTCTTTGCATGAATAAATCCTTTGGCACGGGCTACAGGTTGTAGCTTTGGTCGGATCTTCATGAAATTTGTCATGGATGTTAACAATGACATGTAGATGGGAACGAGTCATTTTGGGGTCATTCGGCCAAAAAACATGGCCGTCAGCAGCCATCTTGGAATTTACTCTTTGCATGACTAAGTCCTTTGGCACGGGCTACAGGTCGTACCTTTGGTCGGATCATTATGAGATTTGTCATGGCTGTTGACATTGACATGTAGATGGGAACGAGTCATTTTGGAGTCATTCGGCAAAAAAACATGACCGCCAATGGCCATCTTGGATTTCAACATTCAATCCATTAGCACAGGTTACAGGTCGTACCGTTGGACTGGTCATCATGAAATTTGTAATGGATGTTAATATTAATATTGACATGTAGATGGGAACGAGTCATTTTGGGGTCGTTCGCCCAAAAAACATGGCCACCAGCATCCATCTTGGATTTTACTCTTTGCATGACTAAATCCTTTGGCACGGGCTACAGGTTGTAGCTTTGGTCGGATCATCATGAAATTTGTCATGGATGTTACCTATGACATGGAGATGGAAACGAGTCATTTTGGGGTCATTCGGCCAAAAAAACATGGCCTCCAGCAGCCATCTTGGATTTTACTCTTTGCATGACTAAATCCTTTGGAGCGCCTACAGGTCCTACCTTTGGTCGGATCATTATGAAATTTGTCATGGCTGTTGACATTGACATGGAGATGGGAACGAGTCATTTTGGGATCATTCGGCAAAAAACATGGCCACCAGTGCCATCTTGCATTTCAAAATTCAATCAATTAGCATGGGCTACAGGTCGTACTGTTCGTCTGATCGTCATGAAATTTGTCATGGATGTTAATATTGACATGTAGATGGGAACGAGTAATTTTATGGTCGTTCGGCTAAAAATATGTCCGCCAGCAGCCATCTTGGATTTTACTCTTTGCATGACTAAATCCTTTGGCACAGGCTACAGGTCGTAGCTTTGGTCGGATCATCATGAAATTTGTCATGGATGTTAACAATGACATGTAGATGGGAACGAGTCATTTTGGGGTCATTCGGCCAAAAAACATGGCCTCCAGCAGCCATCTTGGATTTTACTCTTTGCATGACTAAATCCTTTGGCACAGGCTACAGGTCGTAGCTTTGGTCGGATCATCATGAAATTTGTCATGGCTGTTGACATTGACATGGAGATGGGAACGAGTCATTTTGGGATCATTCGGCAAAAAAACATGGCCACCAGTGCCATCTTGCATTTCAAAATTCAATCAATTAGCATGGGCTACAGGTCGTACTGTTTGTCTGATCGTCATGAAATTTGTCATGGATGTTAATATTGACATGTAGATGGGAACGAGTAATTTTATGGTCATTCGGCGAAAAATATGTCCGCTTGCAGCCATCTTGGATTTTACTTTTTGCATGTCTAAATCCTTTGGCACAGGCTACAGGTCGTAGCTTTGGTCGGATCATCATGAAATTTGTCATGGATGTTAACAATGACATGTAGATGGGAACGAGTCATTTTGGGGTCATTTGGCCCAAAAACATGGCCACCAGCAGCCATCTTGGATTTTACTCTTTACATGAATAAATCCTTTGACACAGGCTACAGGTTGTATCTCTTGTCGGATCATCATGAAATTTGTGATGGATGTTAACAATGACATGTAAATGGAAACGAGTCTTTTTGGGTTCATTCGTCAAAAAAACATGGTTGCCAGTGGCCATCTTGGATTTTACTCTTTGCATAACTAGGCCTTTCCACATTCCTAATCACTCCATTGACTGTAACACATGAAATTATTCCCTTTCCAAGTTGAGCAAAAGTGTCATTGACACTTTCATTTGAACCATCATATGATTTATAATTTTGGGGGTTTTGCAGTACTGACCCCAGCTTATAATACTGAGTTGAGAGACCAGGTTATCTCCCTTTCAGCCCTTTCAATGCTGCAAAATTAATTTTAGCAATCATTGATATATACATTTATATCTATATAATATAGTTTACAAAACCACCCAGGAACAACTGTCTGGGATGAATCTACATTACAAGTACTCGGGGTGTGCAGAAAGAAAGCCTATCTCTGGCTATCTAAATGTACATGAGAAAGCAGAATGTGTTGTCAATGCAGATTCTGCAACACTAATAGGATAAGTCGGGGATCCTACAGCATTTATTATCATTATTTGAAAATATACTGTATATTACTATTTTGACATTCATTATGTTAATAAAGTATCTATCTATCTCAGCCACAGGTAATCACATCTCATCAATATTTGATATTGTTGGTCATCTGAGCTTTAGATATTGAACTAATGACTTTGGTTTTGTTGCAACAGTAATTAGAAGCTACTTGGTTAGTTTAATATCGTCGGATATATCAGCCCTAAGGTAAATATCACTCGAGAATGAACTTTTTGTTGTATTGATGTTTCTGGAAATCTGCAGAAAGAAATTGGTACTGTACTTGTAGCATGTCACAGTACATTACCCGCTTCAAGTTACTAAGTACTACTAACTGCTTATTGAAAGGCTTTGAAAATATATTGTTTCTGAAATTAGAATACTGCAACAACCAAAATATTTTAATATGTTATAAATAAATATATTTCAAACATCTATCGTTACAGGAAGCCAATTGTTGAGATTTTAAAGAAATTAAGCTGTTTAGCACTTGTTAAAGGTATGTACAGTGAAATATAATGCCGAATTATAATTCTATGTTCAATGCTTTTAACTCTGAGCTACTGCACCTATAAGACCAGCAGTATTATTCACCAGTCAGGTACAAGCCTTGAAATAGTGTGTCTGTCATTTGTAGAACGAGGTCCCAAGAGGTGAATTTAGTGACGATATCCACACAGCAGGATAGCAACACCACCTTCTTGGGACCTCATTCTGCTTAGGCCTCATTTTTGGGAAGTATGTATACTTTGGAGATAAATGTACCCTGTTTCATTGTATATTCTGGGATTCGAGCATGAAAACAGTTTGTGAACGAGCCGGCTTGTTCGAATCCCAGAATGTACAACGAAACAGGGTACGTTTATCTCCATTGTAATTGAATCTAGCAAGGAATTTGCAAAAAAAACTGTATAAAAAGTATCATTTAGTCATTTTAATGACACGAATCGAGACTTTCATTTTGCCATTGTCACCATGCACAAATCGTTGGGTTTGTTCATTGACTTCGGAATACTGCTCCGTAACAATATCCTGCGGGGCGGGTTGGCTCGTTTCGCTACTCCGTTCTGCACCGATGAAATTTACCATGCTACATTCTGATTTGATGCACTATGAAGCGGCCGATGAATGATATCTATAGACAACAACGCACGGGTGTACTCATTTCGCTTCTCTGTACTGTGCCAATGAAATTTTACCGTGTTACATTCAGATTTGATGCACGCTGAAGCGGCCGATGTCGGTGAATCGAAAACTAAAATTAGCCTCTCTCGGCCAATCAGAATGCTTGTTTTTAGTGACAAATACTCAATTGAATTACAATCTCAACATTGTTTTTAGTTACTTTTTCCCTTCTGTTCAGTTTCTATATTCCCTAATTTGTGAGAAGATAAAATCCATAATAAAGGTGACGAATGGATTAATATCACCAACTTCAACTGGGGAACTTCAATCTAATCCTAGGTTTCCCTAGCAGTTGAGGCCTTAGCAGAATGAGGTCCTCAGAGGGTGAAATTGTTGATGCTAGCCTGCTGTGCTGACAGACACACAGGCATATTAAACATAGATTTCTGAATTTCCCCCGAGATATGGGTGTGCTCTTATTAGGAAGCGGACATTTGTTTTGGGGATGGAACTATCAGAAATATTGAATGTCAAGCAACCAATCACAAGGATGGATTAGGCTTAGATAGTCACATGAGATAAAATATGTACTGATCCTGATGGGTAATGGTCCACTAACAAGGTGCTCCCCTGTACCACGTCACCCCCACCATGTATAAACGGGTCAAAAACATATAGCTTCCATGAAATATTTCCATATATTGGACATGATCTTGTGGAAACCTGTCAATCATGCTTCCAGTTGCAGAAAAACTTCATTTTCATTGGTTAGTCAATTAGAAGCAACAAGACTGGCATCTTTCCAAACACATGTAGGGCTGTTGTCCAGAAACTAGTTCACACACATATGTTGTATGAAAGAGTGACTGACATGGTCAATCAATTGTGATTATTTTTATCAATAACCTTAATGGACAATTAAGTGACAACCAATTGTGTTAAAGTATACCATGAATTGACAGCTCATGATTAAATTATAATGTATTATACCAGTCAGGGTGATTCAGTTTATATCCAGCTACTTTACTCGTATTTAAATTTGCACAGTACTATTTTTTGCTCAGTTTTAAATTTGCGCACTTTAAATTTGTGCACCTTGGCATGCCAATTCTAAACTGCTAAAGCCGAGTATCAGATGTCGGTTTCAGCTCTTAGTCGTCCCTGAAGCTATAAAGACAATCATGATGTAAATAAATACCAAGCTAAGCTAACTGTTAATTATTGGAATGTGATGATGATTATATATACTATTCTTTGTTCCAATGATAAATATAAATTGCTTTATGCATCACTGACATGGGATAGGAGAGAGTTACATGTAGAAATGAATACGAATATATCCCACCATGTACATGTAAATAGGTTCTGATTTCAGAAATCATAAAGTTGTTTATAGTTGAGTAATACATACAACTCAATACCCATAAACCAACTTATTTTCCATGGTTCACTATTTAAAACTTTTCTAGTTATATTTTTCACTCTGTTTTAAATTTGTGCTGTTTAATATGTGTGTGTGAAAATTAGTACTGCGTGAATTTAAATATGAGTAAGGTATATTCCTATATTCATTATTTAGATATTGTGACTGATAACTTTGGCTGGTGAAGCTGATGGAAACTTGGTTTAATCCATGGTTAATCAAATGGGTTTCAGAGACAAGCCTGCAAATTGTGTGTATCTCATTTGCAGATTGAGGTCCCCAGAGGGTGAATTTAATGATGCTGTACCACACAGCAGGCTAGCATCACCAAATTCACCCTCTGGGGAGCTCATTCTGCTTATCTTCTGGGAAGTATCTATAGTCTCAAATTAACATTTGTTTTTAGTTAATTTTTCCCTTCTGGGAAGTTTCTATATCCTCTAATTTGATAAAGATAAAATGCATAATCGAGGTGACTAATGGGTGAATATCACCAATTTCGACTGGGGAACTTCATATGATCCCAAATCTCCCATCGCAGTTGAGGCCTAAGTAGAATGTTGTTACCTTGTGGTATAGCGTCACTAAATTCACCCTCTAGGGACCTAATTCTGCAAATGACAGACACACTATTTACAGGCTTGTGCAGAGAGCGCTTCTTGAATTTGGTCTTCACTTTCTTTTCAGATATTCTTAGCAAGATTGCTTGTATAAAACCAAAGGATTGCACTACACTGCACAAAGAGCAAGTAATAAGTGACCAGTATGTTGAGACTGATAACTTCAATCCCGACGAATTTGATGACGATTTTGAGAAATGTGTCGTGTGTAAGAATGACTCATTTGTTGAAATAGATGAGGATGATTTCATTAACTCACTTGAAGAGGAATGTGACAACGACTCACTCGTTCTATATAGCACTCCTGTGAAGAATGCTTCGAGACTACCAGGCGATACGTCCCCACCAGTCGTCACCCAGGTGAAGAATGCTTCGAGACTACCAGACGATACATCCCCACTAGTCATCACCCAGGTGAAGAATGCTTCGAGACTATCAGGCGATACGTCCCCACCAGTCGTCACCCAGGTGAAGAATTCCTCGAGACTACCAGGTGACACGTCCTCACCAGTGGTCACCCAGGTGAAGAATTCTTCGAGACTACCAGGTGACACGTCCCCACCAGTCATCACCCAGGTGAAGAATTCTTTGAGATTACCGGGCGATATGTCCCCACCAGTCGTCACCCAGGTGAAGAATTCTTCGAGACTACCAGGTGACATGTCCCCACCAGTCGTCACCCAGGTGAAGAATTCTTTGAGATTACCGGGCGATATGTCCCCACCAGTCGTCACCCAGGTGAAGAATTCTTCGAGACTACCAGGTGACACGTCCCCACCAGTCGTCACCCAGGTGAAGAATTCTTCGAGACTACCAGGTGACACGTCCCCACCAGTTGTCACCCAGACACCAAATATTATGAAATACTCAGCAGAACCACAACATGTGAAGCACAATTCGCTATCAACTACTAATAAGACAAGGTTAATGATTCTCACATCTGAGGGGCTCTTCAAACCTCAACTGGACCATGATGGTGGTTACGTCAATACGGAAGTCTCGTCGTTCTCAAATCATGGAAAGGGTTCCAAGAATAGAAATACATCATCCAAATCTGCGGAATCTCGTGATCTTTCAGATTCAGAGGTTAATGATAGCTTTCAAAGTTTTGGTGACACTTCTGGTGCTATCCACTCAGTGGAATCACTGAAATGTAGTGATAAAACTATTAGTGATGTATGTCATTTGAACCTGAATCAATCAAACTCTTATTACGTAGACGAGGATGAATCAGATGATGAGGAAATGTTGACAACTTCTTCTGCATATTTCTCTCCACTAGAGAGTTTTAATGAGATTACAGCATTTCAGACATCTGTACCTCTCAAAAGTTCTGATTTGGATTCTTCATCTGAATCAGAAAACTAATTTATAAGCAAATTTTTCCAGAGTTTGAATTCCACTTGTAGTTGCACAAGGATTTAAAGTATGTTAATATTCCTAATTAATGTTATTTGTTGATTGTTTATTGTTAAAAGTTATATTTTTTTTATGAAAATAAATCGTATTATATTATTCACTGTAAAATATCAAAAACAAATTTTACTGTTTCAAAAAAAAAGAAGAAGACTTTAACCCTTCCATGACTTGTGCTTCTTGAAATTTTGTGAAAAAACCCTGTGCCAATGCATTCTCTTTTATATGCGAGTCTCTCTATAGGGAGCCTCATATATATAAGAGAATACATTGGCCTAACAATATTTACCTTGATCTTGTAAGCCAGTGCATTCTCTTATATATGCAAGGAGGCTTCCTATGGGAGACTCGCATATATAATAGAATGCACTGCATCTAGGATCTTTAATCCTGGACCAGCACAGCTCCAGTTATAAAATGGTTCAGAAAGATTTAAAATGTTCAGCTTCCACTGTTTGTACTCCAGAAATGGGGAAAATTTCTTGAAAAGTATTCCAGTATTGAGCATTAATGGTCATTCAAACTTGAATTTAACAAATAGAAACCCCACTTGAACAGTATAAATTTAAAATTGAACTTGGCTTTCTGAACATGCATAGCACTATATCCATCCCTCATGAACCTGGCCCATGTATACCTAGTGACTAACCAACGCATAATTATACCCCCTTTTTTTTTAAATTGGGGGTATACTGTTTTGCATCTTTCCATCTCTCTGTGTGGGTATTCACGAAAGGTGTGTTCTGGGACTTTTGCTGACTCGTGCAACTTTATTTGTATTGTCACATTATTAAGTCTCACGAACATGTTAAAATTGGATTAAGACAATAGTCCCATTACCCCATGGACATCTTTGATAGACACATTTTTGGACACTCCTGAACAGAGACCTTAAATTTGTGAGACTTTCAAAAAATCCCATAACCGGAAAAAAGTCCCAAAATTATTGCCTACGTTATCAGTAGTTATGGTCCTTTTTGGACTTAGAATGTGCCAATTTTATTGGGTTTTTTCTTCAGTTAACTCTTTTGTTGAAGTTCCCACAAACTGGAAGTCCTACAACTGCCATTTCGTTTGTAACAGCGGGCATTGGGGCATCCATATGTCAAGCCGTCCATCTGATGTCTGTTCAGGTCATAACTTGAACATTAGTGCTCGGATCTTCATGAAATTGGGTATGGATGTTCACTACTGTGAGGAGATTAAATGAAGTGTTCAATCGCTTTGTTCTACTTTTTATTCCAGAGATATTCATCTTTGTATATCTGGAAATGTTGGCTTTTTGTCTGTCCAAGCAGATCTTCACCACCGGTTGTTGGATTTCAATCAAAATTGGTAAGGATGTTCGCTACTATGGGGACATTCAATGCAGTGTTTGTTTTGTTCTGGTTTTCTGTTCTAGAGTTATTAATCTCTGTTTATTTGGAAATGTTGGGGTTTTTTTCTTTCCAAGCAGATGAGTCAAAAACAGATTGTCGGATCTTCATGAAATTTGTAATGAATGTTCACCACTATGAGGAAATTTAATGGAGTGATCAAACGTTTTGTTAAGATTTTTCGTTCTAGAGTTATTCATCTTTGTTTATCTGAAAATGTTGTTTGGGTCTGTCAGACAAAATTTAGTGGAAGAATAAATTTGATCATTATTTTAAAATTTGGTCTGAACACATGTTTTAGCTCACCTCATCCGTCCATCCAGCTGACCGTACTTCCATCAACAATTGTCTTCTCCACAACCATATGACCGAATGGGTTCATATTTGTTGTGGATGTTCCATATGTGACTCGCATTCTGATTTGTTCAAATGAGGTTGCCAGGGCCATAAATCTCTCTTCAGAAGTAATTATTAAAACTACTTCTCAAGAACCATCTGGCCTGTTTAGCTTATATTTGGTATGGATGGATCCTTGTTTGACTAGAATTCAAATGAGATCATTGGGTCAAATAGGTGCAAATAGGGCCATTGTAATTCTTAAAACGACTTCTTCTCAAGAGCCATCTGATCTCTTTAGCTTATGCTTTGTGTGGATGGTCATTGTGTTAATGGGGTTCACATCTGTTCAAATGTGATCATATTTGTCAAATTTGTTTTTAAAATTTGGTTTTAAATTTAATTTTAGAATTTTTTTTTAAACTGATCTTGCTCAATTTAATAATTAATTTGTTTACAAAAAAACTAAAGCTGTTGTAACATTTGCGGGGATGCCCCTAGTCTCCACTCAAAATTTAGTATTCTTATCCTTGCCCATTCACCAATGTTATGAAACACTTGTAGTGGTTTCATTATTTTCCATTACCAAATTCTTTGAGGACTTCCCTCTTTCACTGACAACACTAAGCATGCTAGAGTCCTGTGTGGATATTAATTACACAGGCCATATGATCGTATGTGACATGTTTGATAATCAAATAACTGGAGAAAATGGGTGTCATTAAAGTTCAATTTACATATTAGATGGAATACCATGTGTTGGTCTAAAGCAGTCTAGCTTGTCAATAAATTATATTTTATCTTTAGAAGTGAGGGATATGGTTACTGTAAACATTCTATTATATATGGATATATTTCACTATGTGCCATCCGCAACGAGTTCCATAACATATTTTAAAGTATGATGCAAGTTGTGTTCTGTAGTTATTCTACACCGTTGTGCCAAGATAAGTTCAATCCATCACTGCCACCTTCATTGATACTATAGCTACCTTTATTGTGATTTAAGTCTGATTAAAACCCAGCTCCTTTGTTCTACCTCGATCTAAAATTTCTCCGAATGGGCATTGTATACATGCATTATACCACACGTCGACATTCGTAACCTAGAACCATGCAGTATACCACACGTCGACATTGTAAACTAAAACGCCCATGTGTGTACAATGAGCTCAACACGTCAATCTCTAACACAGGAATAGTTCTCTGCTACATCGGCCCACAAGACTGAACATATGCACAATGCTTATGAACCCCGCGTAATTCAATCGCATTTCGCGGCAGGTTTACTGTTAATTTGCATACCCGGTGGGGGGGGATCTATCACAATGAAACCTAATGTCGGCAATAATGTAGTTACTGTTCTTCTGTGCACAATATCCTGCTAATACCAATGCATTGTTCGAGTCAAAAATATACCTGACCAAATTACAGAATCAATTGCGTCGACACTATATATCATTATTTAAGTTACGTATATATACTAGGCCTTGTTCAGCCAAAAACAAATATTTTATTATCCTTGCGTTCATCAACGTTTATTTTCTGACAAATCTGTACCGCGTGGTATTTTGTTCCCAATGTGTCCACGGCAAACTCCATATTCATTAGCGCGCGCCGCGGGTATACTGTTCTCCAAATTCTAAATAGCTATGGTCCGCTGGGCATTTTATTTATAGATAATGGGTGCGACCAGGGGGCCGAGTCCGGTAAAAGGTGTAGTTGGGAATTTCAATTTCGTTTATTGTCCTTTACATTATGATTATGTCAATAATGTTGATTTTTGGTTTGTGACAAGCTATGTCAATTACAAATAAAAGAAATGAAACAGATAATTTGTAAGTCTTATATTTCAACTTTTATAGATATTTTTCGTTCTGCAGCCCACTGATGGTTGTGGTCGGAGACGGCCGAGTCGGCCACCGGTTCGTTAATTAGGTGCTGGTTGTTATTGTTATTTTAACGGAATTCTGAGTTGGTCATTCGCGAAACCAATATATTTTATATTCTATAATTACAATCATGGGTATATGATCTTGAGCACGTTACCATTTCTGACTATGGTTTTCTTGTTTCCTCTCACACGGGCCGTGTCAAGGGGCATGGTTTTGTTGTCAGCCAAGGACTACTTTTTCCCCCAGAAAAGCGTTCGTAAATGTCTCATTTATCGATATTTATCGGAAATATTCATCTGTATCAATGTAATTTCTCCGTGTGTGTTACAACTGTGTTTAAGTCGGTTAATGGACTCGCGACTGAACATCCATCAACTTGATGGTCTTCGCCTTCGACCCATACTCCGGCATCACCCGAAGCGGTTCGTTTAATTAATGTACGTCATCTTTCTTGGCGACAGCGTCACCAAGGATAGTTACGACTTGTATTCCACTAGAGATATACTCTACTATGCATTCAATAGCTGGGATTCCGTTGAATACACGTGCCTCGCGTCAATGGGTGTGGAATTATATGTGAATAGGGCCAGAGCTAAGAAATATAAAACTGGACTCCAAATATTTTAACCTCTTCTTTAGACAAATGAGTTTTTATGTGTACCCACACCATGTATGGTACACATAATTCCGACGTACGGATCAACCATCCATCGTTCGTCCGTCCGTCTGTCCGTATATACTTGCTATCCGACTCGATTAATCAAGTATTTCATGTTTACGATGACACACCCCTCACCTGTATAGTTTTTGGTATCGATCAGTTGATCGGTTTAGATCCATAACTGGTCATGTTCTATCCGATGACATAACTCAAGTATTTTTTGTCCGAATGTGTTCAAATTTTATATGCAAGTTTATGATGACACATGGCTCACCTGTATATTTTTTGGTGTAGATTTGTTATTCTGATTAGAAATAATTAACCCTTTCACACACATGCCATCCACAGCAATAAGTCAAATACGTTTCTTCTGATTTACCTCATATTTCTTACATAGGTTTTCCTTAGCACACTCTTCGTCTATGTGGATTTTTGTTTTGATTAATTAACCCTTATACTCTGGAACCTGCAGGGTTATTAATGAACACTCTATTTGGTAGTGTTGTACCATTAATTAGGTGTGATGTCCTGTTTTTAAAGGCACGGGCAGCGTTTGATACAGAAATATTCATATTTGTTCAAATCGCCATCAACAGAAGGAATATTAAAATATATGTAGTTTTGTTCATATGCCAAACATAATCAGCGCGTAAATAGTATATTGTCACCAAGACGTACGATGGTGTACATAAACAAGAGCCTGCTCGTGTTATAGAAGTTTTGTTTCTGTTTACATAACACAGCGCAATTCGATTGGTTAATCACACACAAATGATATAAACGCTCTTTATTATTTCCATATCAGGAAAACAGTAACAATTGTTACCCAATAGTAGAGTTTTACTTCGTAAATCATTGGGATTTAGAATTAACTGGTTAACCCCAAATTCGCGTTCGTAACGCCACAACGAACTGTTACCCGCCCTGAATGAACTGTTGCCCGGTTTGCAATCACGGTCAGCTTTCGTGACGTCACGAGTGAACTGTTGCCCGACCCGAGCGAACTGTTGACTGGCTCCGAGCGAACTGTTGACTGGCCCGAACGAACTGTTACATGGTTTGCAATTTCCGGGACGTTTCGGCTATTTCCGGAAAATTCCGGTTTCGTTTTTTAATTATACCGGATTTCCGCATTGTCACTGTCACGCTCGAAAAACAACACAATTATTTTGAATTAATCGCTGAATATGTCTCGATTTTCTTATATTTCCGACGATGACATCAATAATACAAGTAAATGTATTGGGTAACAAAGCAATTATTTCATGTGTCTTTTGGGAACATGCAAAATTGTTGTCCCTCGGTATCAGGAATGACTATCGAACTGTTGCCTTAGGCCTTGGGCAACAGTTCGATAGTCATTCCTGATACCTCGGGACAACAATTTTGACTGTTCCCAAAAGACACATGAAATAATTGCTTAATAACGGTCTTTATGTTTACCATATCCGGATCTAAACAAAAGCCAGGTTCTGTAACGTTTTTTGCTTTTGTTTACTTAACAAAGGAAAAACATTTGATAATAACATATTGTTTATGCCATATTTCTGATTGGTATAAGAACAAAGTCTGTCTATATTTTACTATTCTTTCTGTTTATGACGGTTTTTGACGGAGCTGAATATTTTAACAGCATACCCACCGCCAACGAAACGCCCGTATCTTTAAAGTATACAGATTTTATTGCAATAGTTGCATTTATTATAATGATATCAATAAATTATCATGTGAACATCCAATATGCAGTGTTGAGAGTACATTTGTTATACATATAAGTCCAAAGCCATTTAAAAAGCTATATGATTGAGTAGTGGACAACTCTATTAGAAATATAATGACAACATTCCCTCTTGATGTCATTTCACATGAAAATCATTGGCCAGTGCTAGTTGGCGGCAGACAAACAACACTGGCGAAACTTGTTTATCAAAAAGTGATTAATGGAGCTTGCTGTACTCAGAGACATCTATTATACTGATAATTACAATGAAAATTATTATGAGTGGTGTCATGATGATAACCATTCCCTAAATTTTGTACCTTTTTTTGAAGAAAATGAATTCACTTTAACTCTTAAAATATCCCGCTTGAAATTATAGATGAACGGATCACACACACACACACACACACACACACACACAGTAGTCACACACACACACACACACACACACACCATCACACACACACACACACACACACACACATATATATATATATATATATATATATATATATATATATATATATATATATATATTGGGATTTACATTGGTTCGCATAGGGACAGATATCCTGATAGAACTACTTGTTTAAGTGATTTTGACAATTAGTGACCGTTGTCTTATCAGTCATGACAGTCAGGCAAACGTCTCAACGGTTATTGACTGTCTTGTTTGTAATACATTGGTCGCCAACAATGTTATTTCTGCATATGTTTTACAGATGGGCCAACTTGTGTTATTATTATTATCTTTATTATCCTCCAGTCACGGAGAGCATGTTTAGATGGACATAAACTGTTTTATTATTGATTCCAGTTGATGTCCCCTGACCCTTTACTGAACATGTTGACATAAACGAAGCTCCCTTGAAAAGAACCAAGACAATAAACAACTATTTGTTGCTTTGCTTGTTTTGTGAAATTCTTTATGCAATGAAGATGATAAGATGTTGACTTATTGAGATCTTGTTGAATACTTCCTGAGCAATTCTTTAGTGAAAATGCCATGCAGTTCTTCGCTGGATACTAGTTTATGTAAAAAGTTCATAAATGCCCTAACTTTAAATGTAGTTTCCGTATTTTCGTTCACCCGCTGACAATTGTATCTGGCATTTTGCAGAAAATTTCCTGAAGAAGGTAATAATAAAAAAAAAATTACCAACAGTTTACTACATTTGCAATAAGATTAGATAGATGTGTGTAATCACCATATCATCGTGCATATAGGTTCATGTTGGACCTAAATATCCACAGGTTCATGTTATTCCTATTTGATTCTCGAATAAGCCCATCGTGGATTTATACCCCTTATTCCGTTGGTCCACAGTGAAAACACATTACAAAGAGCATACATCTCATAAATCGCGAGGTTTTTTTTTATTGGCGTTGTTTTCCAGCCTGTTATCGCGAAAATAAGCACAATTTCATGCACCCTTAACAAGTCCATAATATGTCTTCAATCGTGTAATAAACAATCGAACACACATTCTGCAATTCCAAAATATATCATTCAAATTCAAAAGTATGTGACAGCTAGATAGCCACTTGTTACAACATTCATGAAAATGTGCCAGTCGTGTGAAATTAGCTTTATACGTTTATCTGACTATCTGTGTTTGGTTTGGATATCTCCAGAGAGTCAGAATCTAGATATCGTTGCATTTTAATTCAAATTTACACGGGCACAGTGCCAAATTCTGAAGCCTTAAATTTGTTAAAATCTCATATACTCTTTTGTTATATTAAATTTACAAAAACTCGATACATATGGACGAAGCATATATTTTACTACATATTAAAGTGACGTGAAACAAATTGGGGTGATCAAATGGGAACAAAGAATACAGAAGTTATTTTCAGAAAGTTTACATCTAAATTGGCGACTCCCAACGACATTCTTGTAAATTAATTCCATGCAGCAATCTTTAATTCTATGCAGCAATCTCGTTGGACGAATGAATCATTTCCGTGTGTTTGTCGGCGATAAATTCCTGTCGAATCAAGGAATACATACACGTATGTATCACATAATTAGCCCCTAAACCCGGCCTCATATTTTTTAGAAAGACCCACGTGTATTATCGGCACGCGCAGTGGTGTGATGCCAGTGAGCTTTGCACAATGACATCGATCAATATTATTATTATTATGTTAATTACAATAGAATTATGTCATTCAATGTGTGTTGGTTTATTTAGTGTTTACTGTGAGATAAACATGTGTGATAAGGGTGGTTGAATGATGCTTTAATCTCAGCCATTTTTACATGGAACATGAGCGATGGTTAACTATTTACACTATTTACACATATAGAACATTATATATAATGATCACAATAAACTAGATGTTGTAAACATACAAGATAAAGTTGACAAATTGAAACAAACAAACACGCATCATTAGTATACACTAAGCATATACAAAACACGCACAATAACGCTACAAACAAACAAACAATATTTGCATTTATTACGAACCTTATTCATCATTCATGATTGTGTCCTTTCCACTAAAATGTTTTCAACCCGAGTTTTATAAAGATTGCCAAATTGTTTAATATGTCAGGGTTGGTCGAGTTAAGAAGTTCGAATAAAAGTTCTCTCGAAGGTTCGTCATAACATGTCTTCGGAATGTATTTGTTTCGTAATTGTTCAAGTTGCGGACACATAATAATAAAATGGAATTCATCGCATAACAAGGCGTTACAAAGTGCGCATGAACTATCTTTGTTGCTGCTTTTATGATTGCGATTCCGTTTTTTCCATCTACCGGTCTCAATACCTAATCTATGATTGGACGTTCTCATTTTCTGAACGTAAACCATCATGCCAAATGGCATGTTCATGTAGTGCCAGCTAATTGAAGGCTGTACTTTCATGTGTTTATAAAACTCCCCTCTATCCGAAGAATCAACATCGATTCGCCACTGAGTTCTAAACTCTTGAATTAGTGTATCATTAAATCTTCTAAAGGAGCTGCATGGCAGAGGAGTTTGGTTGTCCCAGTTATCATTGAGATTTGCGGACTCGATAACTCCTGAAATATGATCAATATAACGTACGCGTTTAGTTTTGTGCAATTCAAGCAATAATTTATAAAGTACTAGTACTGATGTTATACCTGTATCTTTCTTTATAATACGGCACCAATATGAGATCATTCTCTTCTTGATCTCAATAGAGAGAGGCCATCGGCCTAACTCTCCATAAACCATATAACTCGGCGTGCTACTTTTCATATTCGTCAATATTTTACAAAATCCTAAGTGTACCGTTTCAATATCGCGACAATTTTCGAACCCCCAAATCTCACAACCGTACAATAAAATCGGTTGGACTAGATAGTCAAACAGTTTCAAAGATAAATCGACAGATAAATGAAGATTACGCACTTTCGAAAGTAGTGCGTACATTGCTTTAGTAGCTTTTATCCGAGTTTTCTTGACTGCACGACAAAATCTGCCGTTAAAGAACAAGTCAATACCAAGGTATGTAAATTCGTCCACAATTTCAAGCTCGTTACCGTTCAAGATGAACTTTGGCGGCGTGTGAATACGTTTATTTCCGAAAACCATAACCTTTGTCTTTTGTACGCTGACGGTAAGTTCCCATGATTCGCAATAGTCTGCGAATGCACCAAGAAGTCGCTGCATATCAGTAGGGTTATCCGCCAATAAAGCGGTGTCATCAGCGTACAAGATGCACCAAAGTTTCAGATAACAACCAATCTGTTTAAAGGCTTGATCATTCAAGTACTTGAGTCCATCCACAGCACAATTTTCTAAAAAGTCTTCAAGATCATTCAAATACATTGAAAAGAGTAAAGGTGACAGGTTTCCACCCTGTTTAACACCTATATTAGATATAAAATACTCAGATCTTACGTCACCTTTCAATAAGTCTTTTTGCTGGGTCGCGATTTTCAAGATGGCCGATGGTTCTATATGGTCCGATTCCTAGCTTTTTATCCAACCCACCGGTAAAAGCCGGTAAAAGGTCAAAGTTGAGAAGTAGCATCCATTTGTTTACATTCGACAGCTGAGTGGGAGAATTTTTTATCAACATTTTATGGCTTAATTTCATTTATTCTGAGTGCAACTACGTGTTTAAGAATTGTTTTGTGGCCATGTCATCTATAGAGTTAGGATCTGGTGACGATGCAGACATTCAGACGCCCTTTTTTTGTCAACGAACTTCCCACAAGTAAAGTTACTGATAAATAGCGAGTTCTTGCGTTAAAAAAATAACTCCAAAACATACGTGTACATCCAATCCATCTACTGTGCGAAACCTACGTATTGTATGTATCCAGGGTGAGTGTTTAATTAGTTTTATGAAGTTCTCGCACCTGCGATTCGGTAACGACCTGTTGCTATTTTATTTTGGGAATTCCCAGACTGGAGCCGTATGCTAAAAATAGATGCTACTTGTTAACTTTGACCTCCGGAGACCAAATGGCGGATTCACCGCGACTAAGTGAAGTCACTTATACACAAGATTTAGTTGAGTCATACATGTTACGAATAACTTTGAAAATCCTACCGTTTATACCATTTCGTAAAAGTTTTACCCATAGGCCCTCTCTCCAAACAGTATCAAACGCTTTTTTGAAATCTATAAATGAGCAGAAAAGTTTTCTCCCATTCCGCAAATATATTTCTGTTAAACTGTATAAAATAAAGATGTTGTCTAATGTAGATCTACCTTTCCGAAAACCGGATTGATTATCTTTAAGTATGTGGTTTTCTTCTACGTAACTATTAAGTCTGTTGTTGATAATACCAGTAAATAACTTACCGACGCAACTCAGTAAGGTTATGCCTCTATAAGAGTCGGTACATAATCTGTCTCCCTTATTTTTATATAATGGCTTAATCATACCGGTTGTCCAGACATCAGGAAAAAATCCAGTATCAAGAATCAAATTAAATATAAACCTAGTATAAAATGGCAGTAATATATTAAGTGTGTATCTGCAGCCTTGTTTGATTTCATGGCCCCGACAACAGCCGATATCTCTTCTGAACAAATTGGTATGTTAAGGTGATATGTACATTTGACTTATTTCTGTTATATCGTTTCCGCGCAGAATTGAATTTCTTTCGGTAACTACGACATTCATAATCGAACCACCTCTGATCTGGTTTGTATGTTTGTTTTGTACGCTTGTTGCGTTCACGGTAAGTCCCAAATGTATCAACTTCCGATTCCGACAAAACACGAGAAATCATATGGGCCAAATTATTTATACCATGTCTTGTGGGATTCATTTCCACACAGTTCATCATGTTACGTAATGCATCAAGACGTTCGCTGACGTGTTTCGTATATTCTTCAGACTTGAGGTTATCCCATAGTTTTATCCTCGGTCCCAACGTAAATTTTGAACAATTTTGTCAACATGAATAGAAACATTTAAAATGGAACCATATTTTTTCTTGAAGGTGTCTTTACTTCCTCTTTGTTGTGATAAGGAAAATAAACATTATTTATTTTTAACCCCAGCCGTTTCGATATCGTTTTTCCTTGCTAGAATGTGATTATGTGATAAAAGGGATCTCAAATTCGTCGCAATTATACGCAATTTATTAACCTCGTCCACTAAATTAGATTAATATATTTCGTATAGAATTGCGAATCATTAGAGATTCTCTAGTTACAATAGTGCGTAGATAATGTAATATTTATTGAATGCAACATTTGTTCAATGAGCAAAGTGCATGGGAACTCACTTATATTTGATTCACTGAAATTAGTAGACAATATGTTTATTAGATAAAAATAAATTATACATGTAAGAGCACGAAACGTTCTTTACTGAATGTATTCTCCCAATCAGATATACAATGTATGCGTTGGGATAGTCTATTGTTCATCGGGGTGGGGGTGTTCAGGAAATATATACAGATGACAGTCGGGAGAACACATAATACAATTGCAAATGGATTCCATTTTATACGTCCGTCTTTAAAAACGGGACGTATTATGTTATTTGTTATTGAACCGTCCATCCGCCAGTCTGTCCGCCATCCGTCAGTTCGCTTTTGGTTTTCGGGTGATACGTTTAGAAAGCCTCAACTGAATGGAATGAAATTTGGTATGGGGGTATACTATCACAAAATACGGGTCAAGTTCAAATTCGGGTTCCGTCCGCCAATTTTCAACAGAGTTACGGCCCTTTTTGTTGGAATTTGCACTCAATCTTCTTTTCTTTATATATATAGCAAGTCAGAACTCAATATAATTTGCTGTGTGAGTTTATACTTGCATAAAATACAAGTCAAGTCCGAAATTGTTTTCCACCCACCAATGTTCACCAGAGTTAGGGCCCTTTATTGGAATTACCAGGGGCGTATTTTGCCACGCCCTATAGCGATGCTCTTATTATTGAGGAGAATTATTCAGATAATAAGTACAAATATGGCCGTTTGTTGAATTTATTACCGGAACGTTTCCGAAGTCAACTACTCGTCAATGAGCAATGAAATGGGTTAAAACGCCGAGGTGATTTGATATATCAACTCGTTCAATGCAACGAATTCTTTAGTTATCTAAATTTTATGTGTTCACTCATGCATATGCGACATTATGCGTTTTGGGTGGAGTGATGTGCTTGAAGCTACAATTCTTTCTCATTTACTCGCTTCTTGCTTCAATGACCTCAATTGTCTAACAGATTCATCCAACCGGGGTATCTAACATCCCTGAATACAGTACATACCGACTTGAACTTTCATTTGCCGTCATACATGATTTTATGAATGTGATATGTACACACTCGTGATAATGTGGTTTAAAAATTAAGCCTGAACCAAGTTATAGTGTATAATATGCTAAATGTGGTGTATCTCTCGCCTGAACTCTCTGTATATAGATTTATTGGGAGATGCACATGCAGGGGCCTGTAACGCGCTCCTCTGCCCCCACTTTGCACTGCCCCATATATGCCAAAAACTACATACGCGCCTGCTTCACGTTAATAGTATAATATATTATACTATCAACTTAATGCAGGCGCGTATATAGTTTTTGGCGTAAAGGGGCAGTGCGGTGGGAGGGGGATCGCGTTACAGGCCCCTATGGGAGATGTAAATAATAATTTTAACTTTCTGTATAGATTTATTGGGATGTAAATAATTATTTTCAACCAGACCAGTCAACACGAGCATTTACATTAAACTCGGAAAAATAAAAACATTAAAGTTAATGTAACAAGTTTCCAAGTGTTTAAAATATTTCACATAGAAGGAAGACGAACGCTCTTTAATTTTACATTACCAGGAATAGAATAATAATGAACGCTCCAATCTCGAGAAATATCGATAACCGACTTTTCTAAATTATATGACTTGAATAGGTATCTCTGTGTCATGTAATCTTCGTATAAAATTATATCATGCATTTGTCAAAAGCGAGTATAATTTGAGGCATCTAATCGGAATTGCCGTTAGTTAACTTGTTGTGCCAAGTCTTCCATTGCCCAATACAATGGGTGAATTTAAAGTGGTATATAAGATTAAGCCCTCACATTCCACCCAATAATTGCTCACCTTTGAATGCTTTCGGAAATAAAAATTGTCGATAAAATCATAAATACATGATATGCTTATACTGACTGTATTCACTCTAATAATACTTAAATGTATTAACTGCATGCATATTTTCAACTTTCCGCAAAAAAGTGACACAAAATTCTCTTTAATTTCCATGTCAGAAAAAGGTAACAATCAAAGAGCATTGTTACACGCACAGAGATGGAAAAGAAACATTATTTTGTAAAAGAAATAGTTCTGTGGTTCAGGGGGGGGGGGGGGGTGAAAAAAAAAATTCCGGCACGTATGCCGGGGTGGGTGGGTGGTCAAAGCCACCAACAAGCAATTTTTTCCGCAACTAAAAACAAAAATTCCTGCTTGTTTTTTAGTGTTTTGGCAATGAGTTGGGCTTCAAACCCACTTTGGATGAGAGAAATAATGTAATTCTAACTGTAAACTGACTGCAGGCAGTTATCGTGTTGTATTTTGTTGCAAATTTTGAAATCCAAGATGGCCGCTGGCAGCCATGTTTTTTTGGCCGAATGACCTCAAAATGAATCATTCCTATTTACATGTCCATGTTAACATCCATGATAAATAGTATGCACAGAAATTCATATACAGCTGTTTACAGTGAATTTCCCCCCGCAAATCTCTGTTTTAGTGTTAAAAGGGGGGGGCTGGGTGTCCAAAAATGGTCGAAAAAAACTGCCGAAAACGGAAAAAAATTTGGCGGTGGGGGTGGGTGGGTACAAAAAATGATCGAAAGGGAAAAAATGCCATACGTGCCTGAATTTTTTTTTCGACTCCCCCCCCCCCTGTGTGGTTTGCCATAACTTGCTTGCTAACGGCCTAAGAACACATATCTTGTCCCCGCCTTAACTGCATGCCCCAGGGACGGTCTTACTCAGCTAACAATTCTGGAGAAACATGCAAATCTACTTGCTACGGTATATATATATGTATTGTATTTAGATCTAAATGATAAAAACTATATCATAGGAATTTCCAGATTTGTCCTAAATGCCGCGAGCAGAATAAATGACAGCTACTATTTGAGAGAAACCGCATTAATTGCCGTATAACTATCCAATTGTGACGATTTGATATGAATACATCGTGTCTTCATCACCCTGGTAATAACTGCTATGTTAGATAATGAAGGCGCATATGAACAGCTGCATGCTATATGCACTAATTTAGCTGTAGATATGACACGAACTCCCACTGTCGCCCAGAACAAATAGAGCAGCATCACAGTGCCCCACTGGGCAGTAAAACTTTGTTTGAAGATAACTGTACAATCCAACGATACCGGTATATATATATACCGTTCAGTCCATTGATTCACACTAGATAAACAATGCCGGTGAAGCCACTCAGATAAAATGGCTACGTGGACAGGCTTTCTCTCTGTTGTGTTTGTGTTTATCAACCTTATATGTGGCTATTTATCGGAGAGCATTCTAGGAGAAGAGAACGATGATTTTGATTTTGATGGACTACCCGGGGTACATCACGAATTCAGGGTGAATGTCGACGGTGGAGACGAACTATGTTTTCATCAGAAAATAGCAAAAGGCGCTGGAGTTCACATGGCATTTGACGTAAGTTCTTTAATATCACTGTGCATTATTCTGACATATTTTCCTATCTGTTATGTAATCCATCAACAAACAACTACTTACCCGTGGCACATTCAGCCTGTTAGTTGAAGACAACCGAAATAGTGTCCGTGTTGACCCTTTCATGACGGGAGCAGCGCTGGTGCAGCATTACTGATAATATGCCAGTGTATTCTCTTATATATTCGTGTCTCCCGTAGAGAGCCTATTATATATACAAGAATATTATGCCCTGGCTTACAATGTCAATGTTAATATTGTTAGACCAATGTATTCTTTTATATGCGAGGCTACACATGGGAGACTCGCATGTATAAGAAAATGCAATGGCACAGGGTTTTCGCAAGATTTCAGGAAGCTTCATGCAGTCATAGAAGGTTTAACTTGTTATTGTATAAACTAGCAGTATTAAAGGGAGATGTTATGTTTCAGCAAAATTAATTTCAGAATACGAGACTAAAGAGAGCTTGAAATAACATGCACCTGGGAAGTTCACACCACCACTCATAGATACGCAACATTACCAGTCCATGTTTGGTATCTATATGGGTTGTGGGTTGAACCTCCTACGTACAAGTGCTTCAAAAATGTTAATTTTTGGAAAACTAGTTAAAGCCGCTTAGCGGTTTGCGTGTCAAAATACATTTTTTTTCTCTGTATCGAACTACCTTTCTGTAGGCATTATATGTCCCAGAAAGACGCATTGAAATTATAAAAAATAATACTTTGACAACTATGTTTGGGCCCCAAACAAGAAACAACAATTTGTACGACATGGAACAGAAAGAGCGTTCTGTGTTAGTCTATTCCTGACATGGTATAAATAAAGAGCGTTTATTTCACTCCTGTGTGAACAATTTAGAACAGCGGGAAAATGGCCGTGACCATGGAAATTATCTTTCAGAGCATATGGAGCCGGTATATCAATGTTTCGTGTATTTGTCAACATATCATATGCCATACCCCCTTCAACATATCATATGCCCCCTTCAACATATCATATGCCCCCTTCAACATATCATATACCCCCTTCCAACATATCATACACCCCCTTCCAACATATCATACACCCCCTTCCAACATATCATACACCCCTTCAACATATCATACACCCCCTTCCAAATAACGTAGACTTAATTTGGAAGCACAAATGGGCCATGTCCGTTTAAAGGTACTCAATCCGATAAAACTCCTCTCAATTACTATTTCAATGGCTTCGGGGGTCAAAAATATTTGATTCGAGTCGAGGAAGTCACCCATCAAAGCTCAGATTTGTTAGATATCGATTTTAGAAATCTATTATTTTTCATTATCGGGAATACTTTCTGGCCCAGAACTCAGTCAAAATTGCGTTATTATTACCACTTGATTTTAGAGTTATCCATCCTTGTCTGTTTGAATATATTTTGGTGTACACATCCCGAGCAGATTACGGCAGTTGAAGGCAATTATTAGTACTCATCTCGAGTAAACAACAAATTTCAAAAATCAATATCTAATAACTCTGAGCTTTGTTTGATGGGTTCCTCGACTCGAATCAAATATTTTTACCCCCAAAGCCAAAGAAATAGTAATATAGGACCCTCTGATCGGATTGTTGTTGTTGTAATCTGTTGAGATGGGGACCCTCTGTTCGGATTGAGTACCTTTAATCAAAAGATGCAAATTACTCTAAAAATGCGTGTGTTGCACAACTTACGTACATGCGTCACAGTAATTCCAAATATAACATATACGCTTGTGCATGTATACTTAAAACAAGAGCATAAAGCCTTAACAGAAATGGCCATCAACAGAAGGAATATTAAAATATATATAGTTTTGTTCATATGCCAAACATAATCAGGGCGTAAATAGTATATTGTCGTCAAGACGTACGACGGTGTACGTAAACAAACGCCTGCTCGTGTTACAGAAGTTGAGCTTCTGTTTACATAACACAACGCAATGCTATTGGTTAATCACACAGAAATGATATAAACGCTTTTTATTATTTCCATATAAGGAAATCAGTAACAATAACGCTCTTTATGTTTACCATAACCGGATCTAAACAAAAGCCAGGTAACGTAACGTTTTTTGCTTTTGTTTACATAACAAAGGGGGAAAAATTGACAATAACATACTGTTTATGCCATATTTCTGATTGGTATAAGAACAAGTCTGTCTATATTTTACTATTCTTTCTGTTTATGGCGGTTTTTGACGGAGGTGAACATTTTAACAGCATAATCACCGCCAACGCCGCCCGCATCTTTAAACCACATAACTATAACGCTCTTTTATGTTCACTATTTACTGGCAACAAAAACATATTCGCTCTTTATGCTAAGTTATTCTTTAGTGTTAGTTCTGTGGCGCTGTCATCACCCCACAGGCATGCCCGATAATCAAGGAGTTGGTGGCAAGGCGGTATAGTGATCTCACTCACAACTTTTTATCATATTTTCAACAGTTGGAAATTTCATGACCAGAACGACAGCAGTTGGAAATTTCAAACCGAAAATAGGATGATATTGTTCTCATAGTTATTTTTCCAAACATTTCCCGGACTAACATATGTCGTTTTGAATTTTTCTACTTTCAACCAAATAATTATATATTGGAAAATATTCAGATATAGGGCTTGTTAGGGTGAACATTTCCGCGACAGTTGGAAAGTTGTAGGTGTTTCAGCAGGAAATTTCCAACTCAACTATGTCGATGCAAATGCAGTAAGTACCCTAGAGTTGGGATTCTTTTCTTTTTTTTTTACCTCAGACTGCGTGTAGTTTTGATATTAAAAGTTGGAAACCCCTTACCAAATAAGACCCTCTATAGGCATGCAATGGTCAAAGTTCTACTCATGGAAGAGTTCCCATGCATCTAGATACAAATTTGGAGGAACTACATTGTACATGTATACAATTCTATTCTTATATATATGCATACATTCATAAAAAGTCAATGGTATCCTTTATCAATTTGCGTGCGAAAATATGTATTATCGTATTCTGGATTTTCAAGCTGCAGTGCATGTGTGGTTTCTTCTTACAAATTACTGTGCGATTCACCCTCATGTTTATCTAACACTTATATGCATGATAATAGGCATATAACGTGTCCGGCATATATGTGTTTATTAGGAGATATCCCTCCTAAACGGAATACCACAACTTCTGCTGGCACAATTAGGATGGCATAGCGTTATATTGATATATATGTGCATGCTATATATATTATGCAATGAATCTCAGCCCTGTCTAACGCCCCTATATATATATCATATTCCACCAGTACAAAGACTGGGATTTTTTTTAAGTTTTGACAGACAGGGAACCTTATAAAGTCGAAAGAATAACGCAGGAAATATATTTCTTAGTTATTACACGTTCCTTAATAATGTACATTACTATAGGTGAAGGTCCCAACTCGAAATTTCACGATTTAAGTGACCATGTGAGCAATTTTGCTTTGCGTCGCTCACAATTATGGAATTTCTCCTGGGTAATTAATTCGATGTTTATTGCGATATCGGCTCACAAAAATCACAGAAAAGCATGCAATTTCGAGTTGGGACCTTCACCTGCAATGAAGTACATTATCAAGGAACATGTAATAACCAAGAAATATATTCCCTGCGTAATGTTTTCGACTTTATAAGGTTCCCTGTCAAAGCATCAAAACGTTCCCAGGTTTTGTACTGGTGGAATATGATCTCTATACGGGCGTTAGACAGATTACGAGAGATTCATGGCATGATCTATGCATGTGCATGCATGAAAACATTGAACATATTGGTTAGTTAACCCAGTGGGTGGAGTTATAAATTACAGTTACACGAAGAATTATATGAAATATACACATTGAGCTTGTTATACTTTAAAGACATACATGTATGTGACCCGCCATATCAAATCCAGTCGTAAGTCGGGATTTGTTTTTACCCTGTGCCAATGCATTCTCTTATATATGCGAGTCGACCATAGGTCGCCTCGCATATATAAGAAAATGCATTGGCCTAACAATTTTTTACAATTTTAATAATTTTTTCTTGTATTCATTATAAATTTTATAATTTTACCCATACAGAGCCCCAGACAAACATGAGCAGACGACACTCTTCTATATGCTTCTATATATGTGTGAGGCTCTCTGCAGGGTAATGGATGTTTTTATTTTATGTCCTAAAAAATGTAAGAAACATTTATTTTTTAAAAATGATAAAAAATTGTTAGGCCAATGCATTCTCTTATATATGCGAGGCGACCTATTAATAAATATATAAGACTGACGGTGTGTGTTGTAAATTTTAATTAACATTGATGATAATAATAACTACTTTCAGCAAGATTATTCTCTATTTCTATTTGATCACCCAGCAGGAGTGTTTCACATCACTTTATGATCAATGTTTATTTAGAAATTTACTGATTCTATAGGAACAGAAACGCCTCGGTCTCATGGTCACCACAAAGTACACGTGTAGGCCGCGCACATGTCAGATGCACGCTGACAGCCGAAACTCTCCAATTTATTTGAGATGGATTCACCATAAACCGCTAAAGATACGGGGTGTGTTGGCGGTGATTATGCTGTTAAAATATTAACCTCCGTCAAAAACCGCCATAAACAGAAAGAATAGTAAAATATAAACAGAGTTTGTTCTTATACCAATCAGAAATATAGCATAAACAGTATGTTATTGTCAATTTTCCCCCTTTGTTATGTAAACAAAAGCAAAAAAACGTTACGTTACCTGGCTTTTGTTTAGATCCGGACATGGTAAACATAAAGAGCGTTATTGTTATTGATTTCCTTATATGGAAATAATAAAGAGCGTTTATGTCATTTTTGTGTGATTAACCAATATAATTGCGCTGTGTTATGTAAACAGAAACACAACTTCTGTAACACGAGCAGGCTTTTGTGTACGTACACCATCGTACGTCTTGACGACAATACTATTTACGCCCTGATTATGTTTGGCATATGAACAAAACTATATATATTTTAATATTCATTCTGTTGATGGCGATTTGAACAAATATGAATATTTCTGCAACGAACGCCGCCCGCACTGTGTAGCAACTGTGAACTGTCACATCGGAAATCGTTCTATCGCCGGTTTGTGATGGTTCTTGACTTATTTGTGACGGTTCCTGATGATCGAAATTATACATTTTCACGACCTTTTGACAGTTAAAACGCAATTTTAAGGAATCTAGGTGATAATTCGATTAGTTATTTTCAATCCCTTCACAATCTGTGGCACCAATGAGCGTGTTAATAACGAAACTTTTATTGTGTGAGTCATAACAACGACAAAAACCACGAATTTTGATAATTGTTTGGGTTCTCTCCTGATCGAGTCGGCTCTCTCCCCATTTAATCGTTCTATACAAGTAAAACTATGGCTAATATTTGCCATCGTACATTGTTCAAACTGCTAATTTTTGTGAAAGTATACAAAGATAAACACAACAAACTATGCATTAAGTTGAAATTTGCACCACTTGTAATTAATTTCGATGAATTACACTGCCTTTCTATGCTTATTCAATAACCTGTGTTACGCCTATCAAAACTCACAAAGTCGCCAGCTAATTTGAAAAATAACGCGTTTTGCAGGCCCAACATTTCCATGAGTCAATAGCCGGTTAACAATAGTGAAATTTCATAGCGCTGGACTTCGGAAAGCGTGAGCGTAGACGGGATATATAGAGTTATCTGTCTTGTATTTTATCTAGTATATGTTTTGGAACGTCTGTATGTATTTGTGTTATAGACTCGAAAAACTGGTCGACCGATCCGACTCAAATTTGGTGTGTAGGCCTACTTTGATCCGTGGAATAATATGGACTGGTCCAATTTCACGTGCGATCGTGTCCTTGACCTTGACCTCGCTCAAATACGCTCATATAGGTATGTTTCTGGACCTCGACCGATCCCACTCAAATTTGGTAGCTGGGTCTACTTTGATCACAGGAACAATATGGGCGGGTCCAATTTAACTTGGGACAGTGTCCTTGATCTTGACCTCGCTCATATACGCTCATATAGGCACCTCGACCGATCCGATTCAAATTTGGTATAATGTAGGCCTACTTTGATCCCGGGAACACTATGAGTGGGTCCAATTTCACGTGGGACCGTGTCCTTGGCTTTGACCATATTCTCTTATATAGGCATGTTTCCGGGCCGGTCGAGCAATAGTTTGTCCAGGCGGAGACGATCACAAATAAATCCCTAAATAGCCCGGGCACATCGGCTAGTGTTGTCTATTTTCGTAGATGTATTTTACTCAACAAAAAGCCAAAAATAAGACGTTAAAAGTTCGTTGACACCCATACAATGTTCTGATTACGCAGTTTATGAAGTTTATGTCTGGCATCCGCTTACTGGATGCTGATCTAGGTTAAATTCTAGAATTCTAGAATATGCAGCTATTAAAGCATTTACAAGCACGATAACCTTTCACTCAGTCATATTTTAGATTGACTAGGGATCTCTGATTTTTTAATAGAAGATATAAAAAAGCAAAGAATCCTACAGTTACAAAATTTATCATATGGATGTTAAACCTTTGGTTACTAAATGCACTGTAATGAGAGTTGACTTGAATCCTATTGATTAATTTGTAGGAATGCTTAGCTATTAAGTTCAACAAGCAGTAACATATAAAAAAGAGAAAAGAATAATGCAGTTACAAATATTATTATATGGATGTTAATCCTTTGGTGACTAAATGTGCTGTAATGAGCAGCGACTTGAATCCTATTGATTCAGTTGTAGGAATGCTCAGCTAATAAATTCAATATGCAGTAACAGATTGTTTGAATTATTAGCTAAACATTCACACAAATGAATCATTAGAAATCAGTGGTATGGGTGTATGAACTGGCTGTTATAAGGCACATTATTATTATTCCTTGGTGATATCGTGTCAAGTGAGCAGGGACGTGGACTGGAGGGTCTCCAATGTTAGGGCGTCCACCTTGGAATTTCCAACCGCACCATCCCCTTGAAACAGACCAAACTCGTGCACAAGGTCTGGGCTTTGGTTTTTCCCAAATGCATGACACATTATAGCTCTAGATTGTATGCCATTCTGAAGTGAATTGATCAGTATCCTTTGATTGGCCACCATGCAAACCGGGGGAGAAACTCAGGATACATGGGCCTAGTGAGAAAATGTGGATATCTGAACCTGAAAATCATCTAGACTGGCTTCAAAATTCCCAAGTGTTGGAAGTTTCCAACCTGGCGCCCCACCCCCACAAGATTGGAAATGTATCCAACAGATGGAGAGAGAGAGAGATGATTTATTTTGCAAAAGAGCATACATTATTTAATACAAAGCATATTAATTAAATGGAATTAGATTCTTTGTCCACTAAAACCAGTTTCTTGCCAATTGGGGGGGGGGGGGGGTAAATGTGATATAGAAAACTAGATCACACCTGCTCCCTACTTCCTGTCCACCATCATGAATTTTGGATTAACTCTAAAAAAGAGGTGTCCATTTGTATATGTCAAATATGGTTGATTACATGTTTAAAGTGTAGCAAAGTATGCAAATGTTGGTATAAAAACGACAAATTCCCCACTATTAAATTGTTGTCAAATCAAACTAAGAGAACAATTTCAACATGTTGTTGGTGTTAAATTTCAAACCAATCTATTATAAGATAAGAAATTTGTAACTGTTGAACAATTTGACAAAAGTTTGGGATAGACACCAATTAAGCACCCCCTCACCAAGTCCCACCACCACACTATCACGTCATAACCTATCAATGATTCAGTTGAACGTGATTTCATAAGTTATATTCATGTCTGGGCGGACTCCAGAGGAGGAAATATGATGGCGCTGGCATTGAAATATTGTCACACCTGGATCTTTCAATAATGCCCAGATTAAGTAAATGAATATAACATCTCATATTCTCCTGAGAGTAGATTTATATTACCATTGGTCATTTATATAGGCGGGCATGATTATGATACTATACTCATCGGGACTTTCAATATTTTATTTCTGCCTATTAATGTCACTTAATCTCCCGTATTAGGTATTTATTGTGTTATTTCTTAATATACCTGTTCTATTAGGCAAATTACATAAGCTACAGTCATTATCTGGTTTAAAATGTCAGACACACAAGACTATTTTCGGACCAAAGTGCAGAAATCGTTCAAATAAATCTCATGTACAGAACCGTCACAGCCATGATTGGTTTGAAATAGAACCGTAACACGCACCCGTGTTGATTACGAGGTCACAGCTCCCAATTATCAACTTTCTCAGCTCTTTTACAAAAGAATAACACGGGTATACGTTATAGTCAGTGTTTGTCATCAGAATACGTTTCATATTTTATACGACACGAAAAACAAAGAAATTGCGTCCACGTGGCTTGATTTTCAGTGATAGCATGTTGATATTTACGCGTTAACTAGCTAACTTGATACCGAGTTAATCGTGGTCTAGAGTTCAGGTTCCGATAACACGGCACTTCTGCAGCTTCTGTTCATTCAGGAAAGTATAATATTTCAAGATATCTATAATTTATATGCGTGATTTTGTCACAAAAATGATTATTTTCAATCATCAGGAACCGTAACAAATCAGGCAAGAACCATCACAATACCGGCGATAGAACGACTTCCGATGTAACAGTTCCTACACAGTGGCCGCCCGTGCCTTTAAATAGCTATACCATTACTACGCTATAGATACACATTCATTTTATAATGCACATGGCTCGCGTATCCGTGTGCCTCACGATAATAAATAGCTACACAGCCACTCACAGTTGATACTGCATGTAGCTACACTTAGTCTAGTGGACTATATATAGTAGCACAGGATAATTATATATATGGTGGGTCTAGACATATGGATGTCCGCCGTTAGCACAACAACGTATTTCATGCATAATATACCAGTAAACCTCAGGACATGCATAATTATATGACGCTAATACATAAGCTGTATATGTCAGCAATATATGGCATCGTGATTGCCCCTGCAAATAGCATTGAATCTCATTATCTTCAAATAATTACATATAGTGTGGTCGTTAAAATTGGGCAACACACAGGTCAGAACCGGGAACAAATCAGAATAAATTGAGCAATATGTGTCACCCAACGCAGGAGTTTCCATTGAACAGAATGAAAAAAAGTCCGCAAAAATCCGCTTTGGGAAAAATCTTTTATTCAAGATGGCGTCCAAGATGGACGCTGAAAGCGGGCAAATGCTTTCTTGTGTTATTTACAGGTGTGGATCGATCTCTCACAGTGTAAGCGTAAATTATCTTGCAGAACGACAGCAAATGACACATGAGTATTATTTAAATGTTTGCATGGGATATTGATGTTTCATATTCAAGATGGCTGCCAATATGGCGGCCGAAAATCGTGAAATTCAAATTTTCTTTTTGTTCTACAAACACCCACTCTAAATGAAATTCATATACATTGAGCGGCTAATGTACCACAATCCTGAACAAAAAAATAATTTATGATAAAATGGAAAGGAAAGGCAAAGGTAAGACGTTTTATTCTCGACATTTAAGCAGTCTACTGAGCATGCGAGCTGTCTGCGTCATCCTCAAACGTGACCTCCCCGCAATTGTTGCATCCTTCCCCTCTGCAATCACCGCAACTCGTGACAAAGTTAAAGCAGTTCTTGCGACAAGAAGATATATTGGTGCTGCACGGTGATCTGCGATTTAACTTACATCGACATCGCAATAATTTGACAAAGCTTCCAGGTTCGTAATAATTGGAACGGGTTCAGTTTCGTCTAATTTCCAGCCCCATTTATTGGAATTAGCGCATTAGGTTTCAGCGTTCTTCACATGACAACTCGCATACCCACCCTTAAGCTGTGAAAATGAGCAGCACGTTCAGTTGGTTGCAATTTCTTAGGCCCAATCGACGTTCGACTAGTTCAGACCATGTCAATGAATTTAGTGTGCCTCAAGGTTTCCGAAGTATATGATGTCTTTCTGTCATATAATATTTTGAAAAGTTGTGCACCAGCAATGCCAACCTCGCACACTGTTGCTGTATCGTTCTCTATTGTTGATGCCAATGTTTGTACTGAACTCGAGCTGTCTAGCTGTCTACACTTTGCAACAGATTTGTTTTTTCGTGTTCAAATGTCGCATTGTGGTGTCGCAACCACTCCAGTCATGTATAAACATAAGTTGTGCTTGCTTCACTTTCCCATATCTTTGATATTTGGCTTGGCGCTAAGGGACATACCAAAACTTTGCAGAAGCGCAGATGACGCGGACACAGTGATAGTTAAATGTGAAATTGAACATGCGTCCTATAGATGTGAAGTTAGCGTCATTGTGGTGATACCGATATTGTTATTCTGTGTTTCATTGGATAGAAGACATGGCGTCATTTATCTACAATCAGAAGCTAAGCGCACCTCGTGGAGTATCAGAGAGCTGGTATCGCAATTTGGGAAGGTGAAGCAAGCACACATATATGGGAGAGGCTACACATAAGTGAGACGGCACTTGTCCTCCAATCCCATTGTCTGTATAAAAGTGTATGTGTTATATATCATGTGTTATAAATAAATAGGTTTAAACTAAGCACACATTCTTTTTATGCATACTTATACCTGGAGCGGTTGCGACACAACGTACATCGGCGACATTTGGACATGGACAAACAACTCTGTTGAAAGATGTTGACAGCTAGAGTTCAGTACAAGCCTTGGCATCAACAATTTAGAACGCCTGCGAAACAATTGAGACATTCATGGACATGGTCTCAACTAGCCGAACGTCGGTTGAGCCCCAAAAATTGCCACCAACTGAACGAGCAGCTCAATTTTCACTGCTTATGGTGCATCTTAAAGTTGTTATTTGGGGCGCACTGAAATTTGATGCGTTAGACCCCAATGGGACTGGAAATTAGACGGAACTGAACTCGTTCCAATTATGACGGATCTGGAAGCAGCCCAATACTGCCTTCTAAAATTCGTGCGATGTCGATGTAAATTAAAATCAAATCACCGTCTAGTACCATTAGAGGTTTTTGTCGCAAGAACGGCCAGAAATGTTTCACGAGTTGTGGTAATTGAAGAGGGGGACGGATGCAATAATTGAGAGAACGTCACGCTTAAGGATGGCGCAGAAAGTTCCCGTGTTTAGCACACTGCTATAATATCGAGAATACAAGGCCCGGTGCTCACCTTTGCTTTTCCATCATAAATTCCTTTCGTTTGAGGAATAGCGGTCACCTTAGTCGCTCAATGTACATGAGTTTAATTTAGACTGGATTATGTTTTCCAACCAAAAAAACAAAAACAAAAACAAAAAACAAAAAACAAAAACAAAAAACTGGAATTTCACCATCTTGGACGTGGACCATCGATATTCTATGCAAACACTAGGTAAGATTCATCTGTAATTTACTGTCGTTTTGCAAAATAATTTACGCTTATTTTGGGAGAGATCGATCGGCGCAACAAGCATTTAACCACTTTCAGCGACCATCTTGGATGCCATCTTCAATAAAACATTTTCCGTAAAGCTGAATTTTGCGAACTATTCATATTTTTGTTGACAAATATCTCCTCTTTGGAATGATACTATAGATTCGATAATTTAACAACATTTTCCAGGTCTAACTCCATAACAACCACACTATCGCAACTCTCGGTGAAAGAGCTTACATTTTAATAATATCCCCGCAGCCAATGTGGTTAGGTCGTGGATAAGATCATCACACTATTGGCTGGACGAGGTTGTCGCGGGTAGTATAACGCCGACATGGGCGAAAATCGGATTGTCATGCTTGGTCTGAGTTTAGTAACATCTCGATATGCCATTCCGATCGGTACATGGCTATTTCGATAAGAAATGAGAATTTGTTCATGAGAAGCAATGCCAACTCACACTGACTCCATGCCTTCATAAATCTGATATAAATATAAGCAATTAATGTAGTTTGAGTTTTATTAACCCTTTACCCAACAGAAGGGCCCTGTGCCAATGCATTCTCTTATATATGCGAGTCGACCATAGGTCGCCTCGCAGTCGCATATATAAGAGAATGCATTGGCTTAATACATTAAGAATGTAAGAAAAAATGGTAAAAAGTGTTAAAAAAGTTTTTTTTTAGGCCAATGCATTCTCTTATATATGCGAGGCGATATGGTCGACTCGCATATATAAGATAATGCATTGGCACAGGGCATAACTGTAACCATCACAATGTGGTCAATGAGGCGGTTCCAATGATATCCATATTTGTATGGTTTTATTGAGACAGACCCAAGATAATTTAGGCTGTTGCAGCTTTATTTGGCCGTTTTTGGCCGGTTTGTTGGGTAAAGGGTTAAAGGGTACTTTGGATTACATTTAGTGTACAATGTGCCCAACGGCCACATCGATATAAATATCCGGCAATAAAACGCAACCAAACTGTATTCATTTCTGAAATATGACTTTTTTTGTAACCACCATGTTCCGATCGTCATTCCCGGTACGCAAATTTAATTAACCGTTATTCAGGACGCGAAGGCTGGATGTGTTACCACCCAACAATGTTAACCCTTTCATGACGGGAGCTGCGCTGGCGCAACATTAATCACCATGTGCCAATGATTCTCTTATATATGCGAGATAGGTCGCCTCGCATATATACGAGAATGCATTGGCCTAACAAGTTTGTATACGCCCTTTTGAAAAAGGTCGTATTATGTAATCAGCCTGTCCGTCCTTCCGTCCGTCCGTTAACATTTTTAGTTTCCAGTCGATAACTCCAGTTTTTGATTATTTGATCTCAACCAAAGTTGGTATGTGTATTTCCCAGCTAATAATACAGGCCAATTTCGAATAAGGTTTCGTCCAATTATGTTTACATGAGTTACGGTCCTTTTTCGACTAGAATTTGACCGTCTGTTAACATTTTTGGTTTCCGACCGATAACTCCAGTTCGGATTATTTGATCTGAATCAAAGTTGGTAGGTGTCTTTCCCAGCTAAAGGCACAGGCCAAGTTCGAATATGGGTTCCGTCCAATTATTTTTACATGAGTTACGGCCATTTTTCGATTTCATAACATTTCGGTTTCCGACTGATAACTCCAGTTTGGATTATTTTGTCTGGACCAAAGTTGGCCAAGTTGGAATATAGGTTCTATTGTTGATTTTGCTCATCACAAAAATTTAACTTCTTCGCAAGTTGGGCTACAGTGTCACTTTCACTTTCATTTATAGTCTCTATACTTATGTACAAATGAAAGGGGCCAAACTTCAGATCAAGTGTCCATTTGTCATACTTTCGGCAGTGCTTTCGGTCACACTTTAGACTGAAATCGCCTTCATTTCGAAACGTTCCATGACAAGTACATGTATACATGTATAGGGTGTTAGGTTGTCAGTTTCCAACACTTGGAAATCTTAAGGCATCATTTGGAAAATTGTAACCAAAGTGGGAGTTCGTGAAATTTCCCAGAGTTGAGAATAGAGTTATATGTGGTTTAAAGTTTCATTGTCCGAATTAACATAAAAAATAATTCAGGATTTCATGAGCATATTTTCCACTTCGCAGACAGTTTTCCCAGATAACAGAAATGCAAAAATACTTGCAATCTCCACCAATCGCAACACACAGGTATCGCGAAAATCTACAAAATCATCCACAAACGATCACACAAGCTCACCATTATGAACGGGCTTTATTATCTATTGGCGACAGAAGCATGGATGCTCTTAATAACAGGCGATCATTGGAATATTTGCTAGGCTGACAGAGAGACAGATGGAGAGGGGGAAGAGAGAGAGGGGGAGGATGGGCGGGCGAGAGGAATGGCAGGAGGGAGGGATGGGGAGAGAGAGAGAGGAGGAAGGGCGGGATGGAGAGGGAGAGATAGAGAGAGTGAGGGAGTGAGAGGGGGAGAGAGAGAGGGAGGGGATGGGAGAGAGAGGGGAGGAAGGGCGGGATGGATAGAGAGAGTGAGAGGGGAGGGGGAGAGAGAGAGGGGAGGAAGGGCGGGATGGAGATAGAGAGAGGGAGGGAGGGAGAGATGGAGCGAGAGGGAGGGAGTGAGAGAGGGAGAGAGGTAGGGAGGGAGAAAGAGAGAGGGAGATATATATATATATATATATATATATAGAGAGAGAGAGAGAGAGAGAGAGAGAGTTGTCGGGATTGCACACGAAAAATCGAAGTTGGCCACTCCAAAGGAATACATGTAGTATATATCTGGTAACAACTTTGCCACCAGAATATAATAACCACCAAGGTAAACAGAGTAATCTGATGTAAATGCCTGACACTTACCTTATTTTCTTTCTGTTTCAGGTCATGAGGGGAGGCGATAGAAGAGTGGATTTTACGTTCAAAACCAGCGCGGGCATTGTTTTGAAAAGTGCATTATATACAGAACAATCAAACATACAACACACCGCGGAAGAAACAGGTATGGATGGATTCTATTTGGGTTGCTAATTTCTTTTCTTGATTTCAGAATCTGCAGCCGTGTGAAGAAGCCGTCAGACACGGGTGTGACTAGAGGGTATTTGTTGAAGGTGTCTTAAGGGGGAGACGCACGTTTTGCATAAATCACAGTAAATCCAGCCAGAAATGGCAAGTGATTTTCAACAAAGAATTTCTCTGGATCTATCTGGTGAAAAATCTTGAATTTTACATATGATAATTTTCATTATATATAGAATCAGAGCAATTATAAAGAGACAATAACAATAATGGATTTTAATACATTTGAGAGGTTGAAAATATTTGTTTCGTTTCTGTCCCTTTAGGTACCGAGAACTGCCAGAATTTTTTTTAATTTCAAACAACATGTCAACCATCAAATAGCTTATTGTCTTGACTCCATGGGAGCAGGCTTCATTTGTATCATAATGTTGAGTTAGCTTTATAATTGCATATTATAGCATCATACCTCATATATTATAATGAAGAATAGAGCAGTCACAAATATGCCAGACCAATGAAAACAAATGTTCAAATGTGGTGCTGTCCACTCAAGCAGGGAGCAATCAACAGAAATTAGGCCACAGTGTTAAGAGATATGGTGGTCAGATTTAACTTGGTTATGAAACCATGACCCAGAACTCAAATGAGCCCAATTTGTCAATGATCGACAACAAGCATGGCATGAAAATTCTCAATAATAAAAACATATTTATGGTAGTTGTCTTTCTGAATGAAAATAATCATTTAATTTCATGATTCAAGAAAAATTAAGTCTCCTCTCGTGATCTTCAGATATGATATCATGTATATATATATGAAATGCACTTTCGAAAAAAATCTGTTTTACAGTAGTTCTCGGTACCTGAACACAGTGAAATTTAAAAGATTTTTCATGCCATAAAAGTAAAGTAAATGAGATTATAATAACCAAATGTCCAATGGTTCCTATATATGGTACCACAATAATCTCTTGTACAAAATTTCACAAAGATATTCCTGATAGATTTAGAGAAAATACATTTTGACAAAAAATCCCAACTCTAGTGAACTTTATTTGTACCAGATTGAGTTGGAATTTTACCAACTGATACCTCAAACTTGACAAATGGTCAGGCAATGCAACTTAGCTAGCACCTTCTATCTGGTTGGAAATTTCGAAACACGACAATACACTATATATATTGGTTGGAAACCCATGGCAACATAGACATTCTCAACTTATTTTCAGTCTGAAATTTACAACTGTCGTTGATTCAGACATTATATTTCCACCTGTTGAAAAATTATACTTCAAGTTCGGGTGGCGAAACACCAAACCCCCTGTCGCACGTCCCTGCTGTCAGCTTCAGTGTTGGTGGAAAGACGTTGTCGAGAGCTAATTACATTATATGGTATCATGGCACTGCACGTATTGGCGAGCAGCAGCCAAATAAAGCCCATATTTAAGGAGCTTAATGCACCCACCGTACAGATATGTATTCGGAAAACCCACTTCGTTGATCGTATGATAGGCTCTGACGTGGTGAATGGAAGTGGTGGATTATCTTGTTTCCATGGCAACGGAAGTTTTTTTTTAAAGATGGAAATGGGGAAATGGAGTCAATTTTTTTCACACACATGCATGCTACAACTCTCAATGGCCCACAAAACCAACGAACCCAACGCAAAGATCAAGGTCAACATAAAGGTCACGGTCGTAAAAACAAATCACCCAAAAACTGTCCATATGTTTATGCGACGTTCTATTTCTGCATATGTGATATAGTAGAAAAATGCCGACCCTCTATTTCCTATGAGTATGCCAGGAATCGCTCGCAAATGGTGACAACATGTCTCACATCGAAGTAATTATTCATTGTTTTGTATATAAATATCTACACCAAAGCAGACTGTGAATGAGCTATCTATCAATTTTTTGCCTACTAACTATGAATCTCATCCACATATAAATATGACATGCAGTTGAGAATATATATATATATGAGTGTTAAAGTGACTTCTGTCACCATTTTTCAAAGCACGAAATGGGAACCCCAGAATATCATTAAAACATATTTGTTCGATATCCGTTTGTTGCAGTATTATATCCGATATGAGTTTTTGGGTTAGCTCATTAGTCTAACTGGCTGATATCTTTGGAACATGTAGATAAAACAGATGTTGAAATTGGCCAGACATGATATATTGCCGCCATTTGCGAGCAATTTATGACGTATAGAGGTTCCCGGACATGTATAAACACCTACCAATGACTGCTACTGGAATGCTCATGGGGAAATATTAGCCAGGCTTAGATTTCCTGCATTTTATATACGAAGTAAGACTAAATACCGATCACTCAGTAGTGAAACGACTGTATTCTTTTTCTATAACATATATCTTATTTCGAGAGAGGATGGCAATACGAAAATAATGAATGCTGGTATATGTCCTGCTGGTGTTCGTCGAACTAATTGATTAAGTTGATAGCATTGTCGTTATTAGTGAGCTTCATGTTGTAGAATTTGGCCTGTAGCCTGTAGGCACTGCTACACAATACCTGACCTACTAGTAACAGTCCTGGTGAACACCCACATAAAGAAACCCGCCCGGAATTTATCTAACTAAATGTCCGTATATTGTATCCTTAGATATTTGGTCAGCTGGAACGTCTTGTTACATAATATTAATTAGTCTTCCTCTGCCAAGCAGCATTCCAAAGCAATTAGTTAAAATAACTATATATCATGGTCTGATGTTAATGAGTTTTACAGACCCTTTCCGGTCATATGATACAAAAACCCTTGTGACCTGAGAACTCTGAGCCATTCCGGAGATTGGGTATCGCTCCTTATGACGTATGCTTTTATGTGTAACCATATAAGGTAAGGGTGTGTCTGACCAGGTGGCAGAACTGTCAAGGTTAGCGACCTCACACCTAGCACACCAGAAAGACAGAGAAAAGTCAAAGTAATGTGCTGGCAGGTGGACCAGAAGGCCTTTTTGAAAGTCAACTAAAGAAAAAAGTAAAACGGCTAAGAACGCATTTGTCATAAGAATTTTACACACAATTGATACCGGTCGGTGCAAAATGTACGGTCTATATAACGTGGTAGTATAGTCCCCCGCAAGTTTGGAAACAATTACATATGCGTGACACGGAAAGGGTTATACAGTGTATTCCATATAAAACGTAATATATATTAGTAAAACGCTATTTATATGGCCTAGTAATCTCATTGGGTTGATATATACGCGCCCAAGTACAGTATCTATATATATATATAGGTATATGTGGGTATATGTGCTCATACAACCCTACGTTGTTATTTAAGTAATATATGATGTGGATCCCACCACATCACAACTCTTCAAATTACAAACCGATAAGTGTCACATATATTTAACACGAATCTTATAAGAGGTATTTAACACGAATCTTATACTAGTAAGAGGTATGCAAGTTGGAATGTACTTCCCAACAAGTGTAGATGATTAGTATAGTATTCGGGAACATATATACATAGCGTTATCCAAGTTATCGTGTGTATGCGGTATGGGTGGTCTACACCATATAGTATTATAACATATACACGGTAGGTATAACTAGAGTTAAACGCTCTCTATATTATATTGTTAAACGCTCTTTATGTGACCAAGTTAGCTATATATAGCTATCATATCTGTCATCGTGAAGTATCTTTACATATTACAATCAGTATATGACTATGTGACATATAGGTGGTGGTTAAACACTTAAACAAGATTCCGAATAATTAATTTAGATGAGTACATGGGGTAATACATCTTATTGTGAGATGTATGCATGCTGGAAAGTACTCACTAACACCAGTAAATTATTAACTTAGGATTATGAAGCATAATATAAAGGGTTAGATTATATACTTAAGATAAATGTAAGTGAGCATTATATTTCACAACAATTATTATATGGGTATAGAGATAATAATATTATATATATATACATATATATGCACGAAAAACACACCTAGCCCTCCAGAATGACAATAAAAAGTCAGAATGGAGCACTGTCTGACGGACCTTGCGGCCTTTCCGTTTGTCAACATAAGTATAGTGAAAGAATTAACGGCTTTCAACCTATCTGTCATATAATGTCCCCACAAAATGAAGGTGGTTCACAAATGCATGGATGTCAAAAGAAAGGGGAGGTTGTCTGCTGTATGCATATTAAAGAAGAATCGAGGCTACATGTGATGATGACCAAGGTCCCAATTTCTCGCAGACAATTTGCTCCTCGTTCTGATGACATGAATTTTGAGGTGGAAGCTGGACCCTGGGGCGGTTTATTATAATTTTGAAAATAGTTTTAGAACGTACCCCATCGAAATAAGATTCATTTAATGCCAAAGGTAGAATTTCTAGGTTTTTGAAAAATTCTCCCAATGAGTTAAAAAGATGCCAGAATGTTTTGATAAGACCATCTTCAGTTGCAGTTTGCTGACTATATGCCACGCTAAGCGCATGTCATATCATGTTTCGACCCTCGTCTTGTTACATAATATTAATTAGTCTTCCGATCATCTAATACAATACCCTTGTGACCTGAGAACTCTGAGCCATTCCGGAGATTGGGTATCGCTCCTTATGCCGTATGCTATATTCATCATGCGTTGGCTATACATCACACCAAGTCTTGCTTTTCTCCATTTATGTTGATGTATGCTGTATATGTACAATGCTTGTCAAATGTCAATACATATATGTTGTATCAAATAAAGGAAGCATAACACACTATTCATTCGTAAATCACCACTTGACATCGGTACATGCGGGTTGTTACATACAGCCATTATGTAACAACTTGTAATGGTGCTACTATAGTACAGTCCTGGTAAACACCCACAGACAGAAACCCGCCCGGAATTTATCTAACTAAATGCCTATATATATTATCCATAGATATTTGGTCAGCTGCTGGAATGTCTTATTACATAATATTAATTAGTCTTCAGCCAAGTCCAGCAGCATGAGTCCAACGCAATCAGTGAAAATAACTACCCTAGTCCAGCGTGGTAATGATTCATAACTACCCTGGTCCAGCGTGGTAATGATTCATAACTACCCTAGTCCAGCGTGGTAATGATTCATAACTACCCTGGTCCAGCGTGGTAATGATTCATAACTACCCTGGTCCAGCGTGGTAATGATTCATAACTACCCTGGTCCAGCGTGGTAATGATTCATAACTACCCTGGTCCAGCGTGGTAATGATTCATAACTACCCTGGTCCAGCGTGGTAATGATTCATAACTACCCTGGTCCAGCGTGGTAATGATTCATAACTACCCTGGTCCAGCGTGGTAATGATTCATAACTACCCTGGTCCAGCGTGGTAATGATTCATAACTACCCTGGTCCAGCGTGGTAATGATTAATAACTACCCTGGTCCAGCGTGGTAGGTAATGATTCATTTTCCTATTTCTTCCAAAGAGATCATCAAGCTAATAGATTAATGAGCTACAAGTATCCCACAACTCATCCTGATACTGCAAAAAAAAAAACGGACAACGAGCATATTTGTTTTTCATAAGATTTTGGCCTTAAAATTTCACAACCTAAAAAAAATGGTGACGATTCACTTGAACACTTATATATCTTTATATATTCTTATATCCATTGGCCCATCAATATGTTTTGATTGCCAGATATCGACTTTCAAAAGAGGAAGTTTTCACACGTACTGAATTTTTGTCAGGTCAGCAAATATTCCAATGGTCGCCTCTTATAAAGTAATATAAAAAGAGCGTTCTCAGTTGTGAGATGTTTGTTTCGTTTTCGGTTAGAAGTATCCTTAACTTTCATCTTTTGCCGTCTGTAAGCGTAAACATGGCTTTGGGAATTCCGACTTGTTTTGATGTCAGATCGGACGGATCACCATTAAAGGGAGAGTGTACGACAATTTCAATAAATTCCCGATAATAACAACGATCTAATATCGATAATATAGAAAAGTAATTAATTTGAGTCGAATGTCTTCTGTAAACGTCCAGGTTAACATGTTATCCTAAAATAAAATAAAAAAATGTTAAATAAATTTACTTTATGGACCAAGTCGTGAACTATTACTAATTTCCATGTAATTGACGGATAGTGGATTGGGCAAGGCGTGACATATCATGTAAAACATGTTGATACGGGATGTGAACTCAAGCCACTCACTGACTATACAATAAAATTAATGAGTATCTGGGACTATTGTGCATGTGCTATAACATTTATTTGATACATTTGCCTGAAAATTGTACCAGAATATATCAATGACGAGCGTTCTAGTTTTGCATTCCAGCGTATCTACCATCTGTAACATTACTTCAGCAGACCGTAAAATAATGAAAATCTGGTTACCTTATTCTACGATATGAGAATATAGAAACCAACAACAACATTTGAGTACAGTATCCCTTTGAGTTCACTGATTATTCTGACTTTGGCTGCACGTTATATTGATAGAAAATCCCAATTAAGTTGAAACATTTATTATCATGTTTATTCGACTTTAAATTTGTTCACTCTCAAGAAGATTATGTAGATTTGCATTGACTGTCTGTTAAAACGTTAACATTACAACATAAACTGTATTCATTGATGTTACCTTTCAGGTGGTTATCGATATTCCAAGTAGGGGTGTTTTGTCAGTGTCCAACATATAGTATTATTATCATCATCATGTCTTTATTTCCTACATTCTATGAAGATTTATAAGCGTACAACAACAATCGATATATAGAGAATTATGAACCAATAGTATTAAGCTGAATTTGAAGAAATATAGCAATGGGTATTAATATTAGATACTGGGTAATTCTATATATATATCTGTACACATGTGGACATATATAATGCACATGCTGATGATGATGGTGGTGGTGGTGGTTGTGGTGATGATGATGATGGTGCTGATGATGATAATGATGATGATGTTTGTGATCGAAAATGACGATGGTGATACAATTATGATTATGACGATGATTATGTGATAATGACGACAACGATGGCAGTGTAAATGACGACAATGCTGATGATGCTGATGGTGACGACGGTGATGGCTATGGTGGTGCTGATATTGATGATGATGAAGATGGTGATGATGAAAGTGATGATGGTGAAACTGATGATGATGGTGATCAGCGTATTTGAACATATTGTAACTTTGCTGCACGAACTGTTGCTAAAAGATTCCAATTAAGTTGAAACTGTCATTGTCTTGTGACAATTGATGTGCAACGTGTACATATAGCTATTGTTAATATACCCGTTGTATGTCTACGTTATTGAACATTAACTGTGATCCCACGCGACCAACGGTGGAGATAACAGCTTGTGATATAAATATATAAGAGTTTCACAGCTGGATCTCACAATACTTGTTCTCGTATATCGTATTGTGCTGGTCCAACAATGATATAACATGCAGAGAAAGCATTCCCGATCGATAGTATCATTGAAAGGCACGGGCGGCGTTCGTTGCAGAAATATTCATATTTGTTCAAATCGCCATCAACAGAAGGAATATTAAAAAATATATAGTTTTTTTCATATGCCAAACATAATCAGCGCGTATATAGTATAGTGTCGTCAAGACGTATGATGGTGTACGTAAACAAGAGCTTGCTCGTGTTACAGAAGTTTTGCTTCTGTTTACATAACACAGCTCAATTTTGTTGGTTAATCACACACAAATGATATAAACGCTCATTATTATTTCCATATCAGGAAAACTAACAAATAACGCTCTTTATGTTTACCAAATCCGGATCTAAACAAAAGCCAGGCTCTGTAACGTATTTTGCTTTTGTTTACATAACAAAGGAAAAACATTTGACAATAACATACTGTTTATGCCATATTTCTGATTGGTATAAGCACAAGGTATGTATATATTTTACTATTATTTATGTTTATGGCGGGTTTTGACGGAGGTGAATATTTTAACAGCATACCCACCGCCAAAACCGCCCGTATCTTTGAATCACGTGCAAATATGGTACGAGAAATAAGCAATGATGTCGGCTAATCTTATTAAACAAGTCTCAGGGTTCTGTTGTTTTTTTTGTTTTGAAAAGATAAATAGACAGAACACCTTTTATCGAATGAGTTGCGGTTTGCGCCAGGATATATTTCGCGAGAGCGTAGGTCGAGGGAATGTAACTATGCGCCGCCTCGAGTTCTAAAAAATATTCGAAATTATTATGCAAGTTGTGTTCTGTGTTTATTCTACACCGCTGCGTAAGATAAGTTCAATTCACCTTCATTAATACTATAGCTACCCCTATTGTGATTTAAGTCTGACGAATAACGTCAACAAAATAATTGTTCTAAATTTTATTTAAAAGCTCTTCTTCAACCATCTCCGTTGTTTCGTCAATAATCCTAGACTCAATCCTAAACTCGCGTTCCACGTGTTATTGTGATTTAAAGATACGGGCGTCGTTGGCGGTGGGTATGCTGTTAAAATATTCACCTTCGTCAAAAACCGCCATAAATAGAAAGGATAGTAAAATATAAACAGACTTTGTTCTTATACCAATCAGAAATATAGCAAAAACAGTATGTTATTGTCAATTCTAATGCACTTAGGCCAATATACCACCGGAAACACCACATATTTGCGGGGGGTTATTCATCAATAACCTGTCGCAATGTATAGTCTGGTTCACCGCTTCAATGTTAGATATTCCTACGCGCCAATATTGCCGTTAGCTGAATTCCTAATCTCGACCATGCCCAATCCAGCCCCGCTCACTGTTCCGTTTCTCTCCATGACGTCACCCTTACGCAGTAGATTCCGGTGACGTTACGGAGTAGATGTATAGAGTTGGCGCCCTTGCTACTGACTTCCGTTACTAGCTCGTTGCTATATAAACAAACCAGCGACGTCGATTTTGTCGAAAATTGACAGTCAGTACATTCGCCCTGTATACATGTACTTTCCGAAAATACAAAACACCACACCATTATATCCCACCAATGTCAGTGTCTCGATATCATTTGACCAAATATCTTGACATGAAACCGCGACAGACACGGCGTGAAATACATCGCATTTAGTAAACAATTTCCCATTGTTTCAATTCAACTTCAAGTTCGCGGTAAAATCAAAACCGCAATTTGTAAGTGGTAAACATCTGAAAAAGACATCAGGTACATGCAGAAACTAATTGTTGTGCATATTTATTTCTATTTGAGGTGGCAATTTTTCATGTTTATCAGCACTTTTAACGATAAGAGCGATGCTAATTGGGGGACTATAATTTATCTAGCGCATTAAATTTAAAATAAAAAGTCGTGAATTGGCTGAGTGTTTTCTATGGCCGCAGGCCGCACATTTCGTTGATAATTACGAGGCATTTGTTTGTCTAAATAACGTTTTTAAGTTCGAAGAGCATTAGAATGGGGATAACAGTGTGGTGTTTTGTGATTTCGGAAAGGTAGGCCTACATGGCGAATATATTGTGGCAAATACCCGTTAATGGGCTCCGGCTCCGCCGTCGCCCATTAACTAAATTTGCCACAGTATATTCGCCATGTACCTTTCCGAAATCACAAAACACCACACCGTTATCCCCTAAATATTTTTCCTTTGTTATGTAAACAAAAGCAATAAACGTGACAGAACCTGGTTTTTGTTTAGATCCGGATATGATAAACATAAAGAGCGTTATTTGTTACTGTTTTCCTGATATGGAAATAATAAAGAGCGTTTATCTCATTGTGTGTGATTAACCAACAGAATTGAGCTGTGTTATGTAAACAGAAGTAAAACTTATGTAACGCGAGCAACTCTTGTTTACGTACACCATCGTACGTCTTGACAACAATATACTATTTACGCGCTGATTATGTTTGGCATATGAACAAAACTAGATATATTTTAATATTCCTTCTGTTGATGGCGATTTGAACAAATATGAATATTTCTGCAACGAACACCGCCCGTGCCTTTAATATTAATTGCTATCTAATTAAGTATATTTCGATATCTAATCGTGTGCGTATTGGCTACCGCTACACATATAATTAGGTATTATGTTGGGGTCCAAAACGCCATATGATATTAAAATAACTTTGTTTAGAAGACCTTGTATGTGTGCTTTCATTTAAACGGTCGTTGATTCTACTAGTGCCAAGTCTCTAATGAAATTTGTATCTTTTCAGACACATACGCAGTATGTATTGACAATAGCTTCGCAAGATTTTCTTCCAAACTAGTCCATTTCTTCATCGTTGTGTTTATAATGGATGACTGGACCAGCTATCTGAAGGACATTCAAGAGATTGGCTCAACGGTCGGAAATCTTTCGGTGAGGACTTCACGCTCATTTATTTACTTACACAGTATACTGCTTCCGATTTCTCCACAGCGTTAACGATAACCAGGCAAACCCACTACAAACCTATAACCAGACTTTTCTTATTTTCCAATAACCATCGAGTTCGTCCGGAAATGTTTTTGAAATCTATTAGTTTTCACCACCGGTATACGTTTTAGTGGCCTGGTAAAAGTCGACGAGAAAACGGTATCGGACCAAATTGCGGACGGAGATGGATAACTCTAAAATCAATTGGTTTTTGGTGTCAGATAATTGACAGATGGCCAAATTTCGTTGAACAAAATGTTGATAAATAAAACGTTTTGTGCAATTTTATACTATAGTTGACTGTCATTGGCATTATTTTCGGGCAATTAATCGATTCTGATAACTGCATGAAGAGGCATTTCAAGAAATGTTGTTGTTGGCATCTGATGATATGGCGGGGGGGGGGGGGGGGGGCATTTAATCGCATTGCGTGCCTTTAAATACATGAAAACATGAATATTATAGTCTATTTATACATATATTTGCTATATGTATTATATATATCTGGCTAAATGCTAGGGTTGTTTTATTGTTATTGAGAGATTATAGCCAATTCATTCCATTGAAGTTAAATAAATAATGTGATTGATAAGAAACATCCTAATTTCTAATGTATTCAAGTATATTAATATAGATCATGCCATGAATCTCCACTTGGCTAACGCCCGTAGAGATCATATTCCACTAGTACAAAAACTTGGAATTTTTTGAAGTTTTGACAGTCAACCTTATAAAATCGATTTTTTTTTACGTGGGGAATCTATTTCTTAGTTATTATCTGTTCCCTAATAATTTAATTCACTGTAGATGAATGTCCCAATTCAAAATTGCATGCTTTTCCTTGGTATTTGTGAGCCAATATCGCAATAAAGAATGAATGAATTAACCAGGAGAAATTCCACAATTGTAAACGACGCAAAGCAAACTCGCTCACAAATTTATTTTAACCGTGAAAGTTCGAGCTGGGACCTTCACCAACAGTGAAGTACATTATTAAGGAACACATAATAACTAAGAAATATATTCCCCGCGTTATTTTTTTCCACGTTATAAGGTTCCGCGTGTCAAAACTTCAAAACAGTTCCGAGGTTTTGTACTGGTGGAATATGATATCTACGGGCGTTAGCCAGAGTAGAGAGTTATGGCATGATCTAAATAAATATAAGTAATACACGGCGGATTCAATGTGGTCGAGGTTTTGACCGCGACAAAAATTCAGCAAACTCCGCATGAACCCCATCGCTTCGGGGTTCGCGCAATTTGCTGAAATTTTGCAAAATCACATGACCACATTTAAAGCGCCGTTCATTTCTGAATTATCCGACGAATATAAACGAGTTTCTGACATAGATTATGCCACGTTCCAGCTGTTTTCAAATTTTCGCGCCGGTGTGAAATAAACGCTCTTTATTTCTACCACATCAGGAATAGACTAACAGGGAACGCTCTTTTCTGTTCAATACCGTGCATGCGGTTGTTTTTGTTTGGGATCCAAACATCGTGTTCAAAGTTGTATTTTTATGATTCAATGTGTCATTCTGTGACATATAATGCTCGTAGAAAGGTAGTTCAAGTAATATAATGACCTATTTCGATACGGGGACAAATTCAAAAGCGAATATTATTAGGGGTATTTTGGAGAGCAAACAGCAAAGTGGCTTTAACCAGGTATGCAGGCGCGATATATCTTTACAACTGAAACATGGCGTTCCTGTACCAGCTCTCTTAGTTGGTTGATCATGATATATATATGATTGATGAATTTTTTCATACAAGATGACACACGATATAACCGTTATCAGTCGCAAGCCTATATACGATGTAAATTAATATGGTTTATAATAATTTTATACGGATTCTACAATTGATATCACCATACGGTGTGCTATTGTTCAAGTATCGAACGTTTGCTTTATTCCAGTTGACATTAGAGGGAGTACAGACGTCATTGGTGAGTGCGTTACAGCACCAGTCTCTCAGCAGGATGAACGTTATAAAAGACTGGTACCAAGTGATGGGAAACAACAGTTACGTCCAGATGTGGTCTATCTTTCAGATCGTCATAATTATTTGTGTATATTCATTCCAAGTGTATTTCGTTCGAAAACTTTTCAAAACAGTGAATGTGACGCCAACATCAAAACCTCGAGCATAACAATAAATTTTATCAACACAATACTCTGGTATATAGTAAGGTGGTATTCAGAACCGATCACATGTCCGGTGTTATATACTGGGATTGGGGATCGAGGCCAGAATTAATTATATGATGTGATAAGATGCAAAAAAAAAACCATCGGTGTTTGAAAATACATAATAAAAATAGTGCCCAGATTAATATATTTCCATATCCTTCAGTACCGGCAACAAAACTTCTTTTTAATTTTTAAGTCAATAAATACTGAAGCTCCGCCTGCATGGAATATAGCATCCGCTCTCTGGCAGTGTTCTATGGAGTACCTACGGAGGGGCGCGCTGCTTGTAATTTGCCCTCAAACGTCAGGTCACACAGGAAAACTAGCGTTTCTGGTTTATTTTGCACATTAACGGTGAATAGCAAAGAGCGTTCTTATTCGTATTCTCATCATATTATTTGGAATGTTCTTGTTTGTTATGCTTCGTGGCTTGTGCGCCTGCATGGTAAGCATTTGATTCGGACATTTTGAATAATTTGGTGTTAACATTACAGTTAACCCTTTCTACACGAAAGCATCATTAATGATTAGTTATCCCATAGGAAAAGTTCAAATATTAAGTTCAATGTCGTTTGTTGAACTTATTATCTAAACATTTCCCTCGATACATAGTACTCCTTACAGCTCCTTATGCACTTTTATTTATCGGCTGTCTCATTTTATCACCTCAACATCCCTCCAAATGCATACTAGACTGTTCCAATGTATTATTTTTTAACTGACTGGGAGAATCCATTTAGTAAATAAAGGGACAATCGAATTAATGTGTCTTCTCTAGAGATGTAGTCAGGGTTCCAGCAACACTAATCATAACATCAACAACGCGTGGTAAAACTATGGTTTCGATAATATTTATTCCTTCCCAAGTTTGCACAAAGATTATCTACTAGTAACATAATTATATTATAACACGAGGAACACCTGATGTACAGGGGAGCTAGAGAAGATGATATGGGAGCAAGCATTGTCTGCGACCATGGGGACCCTCTCCTGCCCTAACCAGTGTCCACTGCGTCACCAATCGGTTCTTGGGGACCTTAATGCGTTTAGCTTTGCGCTTTGATACTTTTTAGCGCAATGCAAGAAACGACCTGATCGCATCAGAGTGTGACAGGGGTTTAACATCGTCTCTAGCCAAACAATAAGAACAATAACATAGTGTAAATAAATATATATAGGTTGAGTAAATACTAAACATCGTACATCATACTTCGAGAAAAGTTCACGAATCGTGGCTCAGTAAATGTCCCTGAAGTAAGATATATTTGTAAACTTCCACTATGTTGATAAAGGCCAGGTGTGAAAGGGGGACTGTACACTGAGTCCGGCCATTTATGGGACCATCTCCTTTTATATTCAACAGTATATAATGAAACAAATGGATTAATTTGAGCCATGGATGAGTGCAAATACATTCATGCATGCACGCTTGGAGTTGGATCGTTTTACAACTAGTGCCTCAAGTTTTCCAACTGTTGTAAATTTTCACCCTAAAAACCCCAAAGGTTGGAACATTTCCAACTGATGGCCATTTCAGACCAAAAGTAGAAACGTATGATACGGTTGGTTTAAAACAACAAATAAAAAAAAATACCCAACTACATGTAAGTACTGGTTGGAAAATAAAAAACAAATACCCAACTACATGTAAGTACTGGCTGGAAAATCAACTACATGTAAGTACTGGTTGGAAAATAAAAACAAATACCCAACTACATGTAAGTACTGGTTGGAAAATAAAAACAAATACCCAACTACATGTAAGTACTGGCTGGAAAATAAAAACAAATACCCAACTACATGTAAGTACTGGCTGGAAAATAAAAACAAATACCCAACTACACGTAAGTACTGGTTGGAAAATCAAAACAAATACCCATTATACATGTAAGTACTGGTTGGAAAATAAAAACAAATACCCATTATACATGTAAGTACTGGTTGGAAAATTAAAACAAATACCCAACTACATGTAAGTACTGGTTGGAAAATAAAAACAAATACCCAACTACATGTAAGTACTGGTTGGAAAATAAAACAATGAGAACAATGTCAACATATATGTAATATTTCCAACTATAATGTTGTGTCAGGCATGAAATTTCCAACTGCTAACAACATCTTGACAAAAGTTGGGGGTGGGGTATACACACAAACCCTATCACCACGTCCCTGTGTTAACATTATCTCCCCGCATCAGTCATATGATACTAAGTATTATCAACGGTCGGCTTCAACGGACATACATGGCTCATTCTAGCTTCCAAATTTTGATTACGTCTACGTAATTTGGAAGCAGATATAAGATAGGTTGACAGATACACGAACTATCTGTATACTCGTCATATGCTCTCAAATTTCTTTCCATAGTCACAGTCATTTCCCAACTGATTTCATTTTTTTCGCAGAGAAGTGAAACAAATGCTCTTTATTTCCACCATATTAGACTCAACATGGAACACTCTTTTCTGTTCCTTGCCGTGCAAATGGTTGTTTTCAATATTCTTGAGATACATTACACAATATTAGGACTCGTTGGGGGGGGGGGGGGGGGGCTTACTTCTTTTAGAGTGTTTATATCGTGGGACTAACTCACATTAATAAACTATTGGCATAGGTCTGATTACATAACGTCCGGACGAGCCACATAGTCCGAAGATTCGATGCTTTGTTGTTTTGAAAACCTATATTTACTATTTATGAGTAAGAATATTAAAAACAAGATTACTCCATGCAGCGCAAAATGTTTACTGGAATCAGGGAGCTAAACTTGTTCCAGAGTCGGGGAGCGAGTACACCGTGGAATGGTGAAGGTAACTGAAGAATGGCCTTCACCTGATACATGTGACAAGTTATTAAAGGATGAAATCTTGTTTATTTAATTTGTGCATCATATCTAAATAATTTAAACTGGTGAATTAATGGGGGAATGGATCTGTGTGAGTGGGAAATTAATTTAACTAGCTTCTGTAGTTCTGTTTTTCCATGCAGATAAAATTTGGCTGTTGGATAGGCCTGTCGTACACTTGGGGATTTATTTTAAAAAGTAAACACATGACCTATGATTTTTCGTGCATTTTCGTGTCAATCTGGTGTCAATCTAGCTAGGTAAAAACCACTGGAGTCCATGGCCTGCAGGCTTAAATTCAGTTAATTTGGCAGAAACGTTAACACTGTCGTCTATGGTTCCTGTATCGTGTATGTTGTGCATGAACCAAGAGAAGTAAACTGTATTCTGAAAGAAAAATAGTCAGCACTATTTAGAGTTGTCTGGCTTGTGACATTATGGCCGTGTCATCATTGTACTATTCTCCAAGTGGCCTTAATTCTGGTACGTATACCTACTTTCAAGATCACACCCAAGAGTCATGCATAAAAAACACAAACTAAGCCCATGTTTTTTGGCCGAATGACTCCAAAATGTCTCGTTCCCATCTACATAACAATGTCAACATTCATGACAAATTTCATAAAGATCAGACCAAAGGTACGACCTGTAGCCCGCGCCAAAGGAAATTGTTGACGGACACACATACACACGGACACACGGACGACGTACGCCAACCCACGGCAATAGCTCAAACTTACAAAGTAAGTTGAGCTAAAAATGATGGCTCCCATCTAGATGTCACCCCGAAGATCCGTATGAAGCTTGGTGATGATCGGATAATGGAGGTGGCATGTATAGGGTATGTCGAATGATTGATGGCTCCCATCAGTCTAGAGGCCACCCCGTAGTTTCATTTGAAGTTTGGTGATGATCGGATGAGGGATATGATCTGTAGGATGTGTTAACATTAAACGTGTGCGGATTAGAAAAGAGACTTCAGTATAAAGAATTTGTCGATTTGATATCGAATTATGACATCCTGTGTTTCTCTGAAACAAAGGCGTTCTTTGAAGATAGCATATCCATTCCAGGCTTTGAGATCTGTATTAAAAAAGGAAAAAAAATTGGAAGCGGAACCCGGTCGGGTGGAATTTTGATAGCGGCCAAATCTGGAATACATAAATACATTGTTCCTCACGCAACTGAGAGTAATATCGTGGCCTGGGTCCGAGTAGACATGAAATCTAAAAATCAGGAAGGACTCCTAATAGGTGCCGTATATATACCCCCTACCGGAACACGTTATTGCAACGACGACTGGGTTTTTGATATCGAAGGCGATGTCCGCAAATTGAAGAGGGAAAGCGACCTGTTACTTTTGACTGGGGATTTTAACGCCAGAATCAACAATGTGAATGATCTCAACCCCGATCATGACCCGGGTGATTTATGCCATATATTTGAGAATAATAGCATATGTGATAATATGAATTCTGTTATAACATGTATGAATGAAAATTATGTTATGGGTGATAATTCCGATATTAGTAATACGTTGCGGGTTCCAAATAGAGTATCGCAGGACAAAGGTAAGGTGAGTGCCTATGGATACAAACTAATATCAATGTGTAAATTCATGAACCTAATTACTCTGAACGGAAGATGTGGTGAAGACAGAAATGTGGGGAAGTTTACTTCCTCAGACCGCACAGTGATAGACTACGCGTTGGGAACTAAGCGTCTCTTCAGTATGGTAGAAAAGTTTCGAGTCGATGACCACTGTCCCTTATTCTCCGATATACATGGTGCGCTACATCTGGTTTTGAATTTAAAGACACCAATGGTGTCTCGAGAGAGCGATGCTGATGACATACCCATATCGGTATACAATGATGCCAGAATAAAACGGTGGGACCCACAGCAGGGGACATATTTCTCTAGGAATATTGACCGCAATATGATTAAAGATATTCTTTATGTGTTCGACACTTTAGAAAGGGAGGACGCCAATGTCACCCAGTCAGATGTCGACGAACTTTGTGGACATGTAGTATGTTCATTAAAGTCAGCGGCCAATCGCACACTGGGAACCTATCGGCCGAAATCTAATAAGCGGGGAAAAGTGCACCAAAACAAGTCTTGGTTCGATGATGAATGCCGAGAAACAAGAAATTGCTTCAATGGTATCAAGCATGAATACGATTTGAACAAATCTGATTATAACAAGGCAATGTTGAAAGACGCCAGTTTAAAATACAGACACGTGATGGATAGAAAAATCAAAACAAGCACGTGAGTCTGAAATAGCCGAGCTCAGGGAATTATGTAAGAATTCGGGGAAGTCATTCTGGGACAAACTCGACTCAATGTGCGCTGATAAGCAGCCCAAAAAGAGGCAAACGAAAATAAATATTGAAATCTTTGGAGAATATTTTAAGACTCTAAATGATCAAATAGACGACTCTGATATTTGTGATATTGTAGATATGGAGTTCGACGAGTCATATCTAAATAACCCCATATCGGAGGAAGAAATTTATAGTGCCACAGGGAAGCTGAAAAACCGCAAGGCCGGCGGTACTGATCAAATAATTAACGAATATATTAAGGCTTCAGTAAATGAGATGATGCCCATATACGTTCGTCTTTTCAACCTGATCCTAAATAGCGGATTATTTCCCCAAGATTGGGCAGTTGGTCTAATACAGCCCATTTATAAGGGTTCGGGTGGTCCAAATATGCCGGACTCTTACCGAGGTATCACACTTTTGAGCTGTTTAGCAAAACTATTTACCTCCGTTTTAAATAACCGATTAACCTCATTTGCAGAGGATGTTGATTTAATAAGTAAGTCACAAACCGGATTTCGCAAAAGCCACTCTACTGTTGATAATATATTTATACTACATGCATTGATAAATATATATCTTCAGAGCGGACGGAAACTTTACTGTACGTTTATTGATTTCCGAAAAGCTTTTGATACTGTTTGGAGAGATGCGCTATGGCTCAAATTGTTGAGATCAGATATAAACGGTAAGATTATGCGGGTAATACGAAGCATGTATACGAATATTAAATTATGCGTGAAAAATTGTAACTCACAATCAGAATTTTTCGTGAGCAAGGTAGGTTTATTTCAAGGTGAAACAATGTCACCTTTCTTATTTTCACTATTCGTGAACGATTTACAGTGCTTTTTGAATGATTGTGTTATAGACAACCTGAATTTTATAAACGAAACATATTTTGAGCATTTAGGATGTTACATCGATATACTGTGCCTATTATATGCGGACGACACTGTCATTTTATCGGATTCAGAGGATAATATGAACCGCGCACTTTTAGCCTTCGCTGATTACGCTGAAGCTTGGAAACTTGAGGTGAACATTAATAAGACCAAAACAATCATCTTCGCGAACAAGTTACCAAGAAATTTTCCTGTGTTCACATACAGAGGGCAGGAAATACAAATTGTAAAAGAATTCAGATATCTTGGGATTCAATTTTTCTACAATGGGAGATTTTGTCAGTCCATAAAGAGTACCACAAATACTGCGACAAAGGCAATGTATGGTTTATTGAACAAAATTCGCAAACTCAAGTTACCTATCGATATTTCGCTGAAATTATTCGATTGTATGATTCTGCCAATTATGCTATACGGAAGTGAGGTCTGGTGTTTCGAAAGAATACAGGCCCTAGAGATGCTCCACCTTAAGTTTTGTAAAATTATAACGTCAATGAAATCGAGTACACCTAACTATATGGTATATGCAGAACTTGGAAGGCACCCGATATCAATAGAAATAAAATATAGAGCACTATCGTATTGGTCAAAGCTAGTGAGTCATGATGGGTCAGAACTAGCAAAGAACATATTTCTTTTATTGAGGTATGTACATGAAGACAATATCGTATTAAAAGACAAGATCAAATGGATTAGCTTTGTGGAAGGGATTCTTCACGAAGTAAACATGGACCACATTTGGTCAAGTCAGTCATCGCTAAGCAGAACAGCGTTAAGATACATAAAAAGTCAACTGATTGAAAATTATGAACGTAATCTTTTTGACAGTCTGAAGTCGTCCTCATCTACCAGAGCAATATTCTACAGCAATATTAAGGACTCGATAAAAATGAATCGATATCTAGTATATTTGCCAGCCCATGTATCTAACTTCTTACTGAAAATACGAACATCAAACCATAAATTACCAGTTGAAAAGAATAGATGGACGAAAGGAAAAGATAATAATGATTTAAACTGTGTTTTGTGCAGCAATAGCCCATGTGATGAATACCATTTTATGATCATATGCCAAGAGCTAAAAAACTTACGTGAATTATATATTCCAAAATATTATTGGGATAAACCAAACCGAAATAAATTCCATTGGACTACTTTCTCTTGAAAACATGAGCGTTCTGAAAAGACTGAGCATATTTATTAAATTGGCATTGAAAAAGATTTCTTAAATATAATATTATATACACAGATGAAATATATATACATGTATGTTTGTATGTGTATATATATATGTGTGTGTGTGTAATGCGACACATCCATACATTGGGAATTGCATACTTATGCAAGGTAATTGTTAATGAATCTTATGTATAAGTGCTGTGTACAGTTATTGTATTATGGTGGATTTGTTACGAAAATATGATAATGATAATTGTTAACGTATAAATTGTTTGTATAAACTATTTCTGTGTATATATGTATATATATGTCTTGGCTATGTTCCAACTTAAATGTTGGCTTTGCAAATAAACAATCAATCAAAGGATTTAGTCATTCAAATATTAAAATCTAAGATGGCCATGTTTTTCATGGAAAATTGTTCAATTTCGATAGTTCCCATCTAGAGGTGATTCTAAACATGCCTGTAAATTGAATTGAAAACAAATGTTTCTGTGACGATCGGATGAGAGATTTGACCTGTATGGTGTGTTAACTGATATTTTCGACGGACGCACGGACAACCCATGGCAATAATCTTCACTTCGTCAACTTGAGCTAAAAATGATAAAAAAAATATTACGTATATATATATATATACGCTATGGCAGTACCTAGACCAGTGTAACGAGTGGATTGAACTATGCCATATATACGGTTTGGCTGACCACACTTTCACCAGAAGAACTTATATATACCTACGTCATAAAAAATATTATTAACTTTCGTGTAACCGTATCGCGATTTGTACTGATTCGTACGGAAGCTAATTGTGTGAATGCAGAGGGTGTTCGATTATTACTTGGTCAGTTCGATATCGGCGGCCATCTTGGATTTCAAAATTAAATTCATTGGCACGGTCTACAGGTCGTACTGTTAGTCTGATCATCATGAGATTTGTCATGGATGTTAATATTTACATGTAGATGAGAACGAGTCATTTTGGGGTCGTTCTGCCAAAAAACATGGCCGCCAGCAGCCATTTTGGATTTTACTCTTCGCATGACTAAATCCTTTGGCGCGGGCTACAGGTCGTAGCTTTGGTCGGATCTTCATAAAATTTATCATGGATGTTAACAATGACCTGTAGATGGGAACGAGTCATTTTGGGGTTGTTCGGCCGAAAAATATGGCCGCCAGCAGCCATCTTGGATTTTACTCTTTGCATGACTAAATCCTTTGGCGCAGGCTACAGGTCGTAGCTTTGATCGGATCTTCGTGAAGTTTGTCATGGATGTTAACAATGACCTGTAGATGGGAACGAGTCATTTTGGGGTCATTTGGCCAAAAATCAAGGCCGCTGGTGGCCATCTTGGATTTCAAAATTGAATCCATTGGCGCGGGCTACAGGTCGTACTGTTCGTCTGATCATCATGAAATTTGTCATGGATGTTAGTATTGACATGTAGATGGGAACGAGTCATTTTGGGGTTGTTTGGCCAAAAAATATGGCCGCCAGCAGCCATCTTGGATTTTACTCTTTACATGACTAAATCCTTTGGCGCGGGCTACAGGTCGTAGCTTTGGTCGGAACTTCATGAAGTTTGTCATGGATGTTAACAATGACCTGTAGATGGGAACGAGTCATTTTGGGGTTGTTCGGCCGAAAAACATGGCCGCCAGCAGCCATCTTGGATTTTACTCTTTGCATGACTAAATCCTTTGGCGCGGGCTACAGGTCGTAGCGTTGGTCGGATCTTCATGAAATTTGTCATGGATGTTAACAATGACATGTATACGGGAACGAGTCCTTTTGGGGTTATTCAGCCAAAAAACATGGCCGCTGACGGCCATCTTGGATTTCAAAATTAAATCCATTGGTGCGGGCTACATGTCGTACTATTCATCTGACAATCATGAAATTTGTCATTGATGTTAATATTGACATGTAGATGGGAACGAGTCATTTTGGCGTCGTTCGGCCAAAAAACATGGCCGCCAGCAGCCATCTTGGATTTTACTCTTTGCATGACTAAATCCTTTGGCACAGGCTACATGTCGTACCTTTGGTCAGATCATTATGATATTTGTCATAGCTGTTGACCTTGACATGTAAATGGGAACGAGTAATTTTGGGGCCATTCGGCCAAAAAACATGGCCGTTGGTGACCATCTTGGATTTCAAAATTAAACCCATTGGCGCGGGCTACATGTCGTACTATTCGTCTGATCATCATGAAATTTGTCATGAATGGTAGTATTGACATGTAGATGGGGACGAGTCATTTTAGGGTCATTCGGCCAAAATACATGGCCGTCAGCAGCCATCTTGGATTTTACTCTTTGCATGACCAAATCCTTTGGCACAGGCTACATGTCGTACCTTTGGTCAGATCATTATGATATTTGTCATAGCTGTTGACCTTGACATGTAAATGGGAACGAGTTATTTTGGGGCCATTCTGCCAAAAAACATGGCCGTTGGTGACCATCTTGGATTTCAAAATTAAACCCATTGGCGCGGGCTACATGTCGTGCTATTCGTTGGATCATCATGAAATTTGTCTTGACTTGAAACATATTTTATTTGCAAAATATACAAAAGGGATTGGGGCACAAGTTTTTGCAACTTATGAAGCCCCTCTCCTAATACAATATTGTAACACACATGTGATCAAGATGACGGTACAAACTTATTTACATGGTGAGAAGTTATGGGAGATATAGTGTGTAGCGCCTTCCAGAGATGATCCAACATGAGATTGCTTCTTATCTGTGAGAAAATTTGTATTTGAAGAATGTCACTATTTTATTAATGTTGGAATGATTGACAAGTGCCAATATATTATCTATTCTAAGCACTTTTATGTTGGTTGTAAAATATAATGGTACACTTGATTCGTTCTCTATTTTGTTATTGTAGTGCTCTGGAAGGCAATACAGATGATAAATCAGAATGAGATGTTTGAATGGGAGGTTTGTCCACTTGTGAGGTAAAAGTTGAAATTCCGGAAGCAAGTATAGATTCGCAAATAAGATAAATATAATCATTAGAGTTCAAAACGCTTAGTCGCTGCAATATATTGCCGTGTGATGGAAATAGTTTCATATTTTGTTGGGACGAGAGATAAGGTAATCCACACATGAGTTCTGAAATATGGCTTACTTTGAGATTTACGCGGTCTAGTTTCTCAAAGAGAACTGAGCGCTCACGTTGGTACAATGGGCACATGAAGAAATAGTGATATGCGTCTTCAGATCTATTTCCACATGAGCATGCGGGGCTGTCAGCGATATAATTATAGAACATATCACATCGGAGTTCACTGCAAAAATTACGTATGCGACAATGAAAAATGTTGTATTTCCTGCGTCCAGCATAGAAATGTAGAGGGGGGCTGATTGTGGGATCTATATGATACCAGTTGGTTTTAAAGGTAGAAGATTGATCAGCATCGGTGATTACTTTGGGAAGCTTATTCCATTCTAACACCATCGCTGGAAAAAAGGACTGTTTGAAGTGTTCAGTATTGCAATAGTAAGAGTAAAATTTACCGGGGCGTCTCCAATTATAATCTGCAACCTCGTGTGATCTGGGGGGGAGTGTATTGGCTAGATAAGAGGGGGTAGATTATTGATTATTTTATAGAGTGCCTGCAGTTTATGTAGTTGACGTCGTTTATTGAGTGATGGCCATCCGACCTCCTGTAATACCGTGTTGTCCGAAGCAGAACGGGTGATACCACTGACTATCCGTCCAGCGTCGACATGAAGCCAGTCAAGCTTCTCTAACATATAATTTGAGGCATTGTCCCAGACCGCGTCTGAATAATCAAATAAGGGTAAAATATATGTTTTGTAAATAATTTCAATGGTTTTCCGGTTGAGTTGATATTTAATCCGTCGGAGTTGAGACAGACGTGAGGCAATTCTTTTGACAGACCCTTCAATGTGTGCGTTCCATTTGAGATTTGATTGGAGTTCCAGACCTAAGTATATATGCTTGTCCACGAAGTTGATTGAATTTCCTACGAAATTGAGGTTTGGTTTCACTGTTGAGGGCGCAACTAATGAAATGGACATGCCAACTGTTTTAGTTGGGTTGAAACTGACCAACCAGTTTTGGGACCACGCTGTAATTTTGTCTAAATCGCTGTTCATAGTATGTTCAAGTATATTAAGATCAAAGTGACTGTTCGTGAGGCAAGTATCATCGGCATACATTCTCGTTATTGATTCAATACCGTCGGCTAAATCATTTATATAGACTAAGAACAAAAATGGCCACAGGATTGACCCTTGTGGAACTCCCGCTGGGATGACCTCGTATTTTGAAAATGTGTCATTGATTAGGACCCTCTGCGTCCGATTTTCTAGGTAGTTTTCTATCCAATTTAAAATATTTCCTTCTAATCCATAAGCATTTAATTTGTGTATCAGTCCCCTGTGCCAAATCCTCTCACAGAATATAGAACATGTAAGTAGTCCTTTGTCAAGGGATTGGCACAGGTTGTGATACAGGTCTAATAGTTGACATGTTGTACTATGACCTGTGAGAAATCCTGACTGATGGAAGTATAAAAGTTCATTTTCAATGAAAAATTTACTAATCTGTTTCAAAACCACTTTCTCAAAAACTTTAGCCACACATGGTAGAAGGGAAATTGGTCGGTAATTTTTGGCTTCCGCTGGATCATCTTTTTTGAAAATCGGGATCACGTTTGCTGCTTTCAAGGACTCTGGGAATTTCTCAGAGTTGATAGATTTCCTGAATAGAAGGACGAGTGGTTGAGCTATTGATTTTGCTGTTTCCCTGAGCATTCTAACACTAATTCCATCATGGCCATGGGCTTTGTTAAGTTTAAAAGATTTGATGGCTTATTCAACCTCTGATTCTGTGAAAACCAAATCTGGCATGGTGTTTGCGGTGCGCTTCGGAAAATGAGGCAAGTTATGATTGGCATCATTAATTGTAGAATTTGCAATAAAGCTTTCGTTTAGAATTTTTGCTTTGTCGACATCGTCAATTGCATATGTCTTATTGTTGGCAGTTATAGTGCCGGAAGAACTGTATAGTGGGGGGATGTTTTTTGCTCTTTTCTTGTTTAGTAGGTAATGTATTATTCTCCAAAAGTCTCGTGGGTTAGATGCTTCTCTTATTCGTTCTTCGATATTTTCTTCAAAATTTGATTTTCGCGTGCTTCTTCATGTTATTGACTTTGTTCCTTATGTTTTTATATTTTCTCCAGACTTCAGGGTTATTTGCCTTCATGGCCTTTTTCCTTACTCTGTCGCGTTTTCGTGTCTCAAACCGGGTGTCCGAATTGAACCAAATTTTGTCGGATGTTCTTACTGTAATGCATGATTGTGGAATTGTTTTCGCCATTATGGACAGGAATTCTAGTTGAAAGTTATTGGCAGCTGTGTTCACATCAGGTGCACTTTTTATGAGGTCATCCCAGTCGACATGGTCAAGTAGATTGTTTGCACGAGAAAAATTACCTTTTCTGTAGTTCCATACTTGTCTAGGAAATGACGCTGCGGTAGTATTTTGAAATGATATTGTGGCATATACACCTAGGTGGTCCGAAACTCCGAGATTTAGGACATCGGAGTCTATTAAACGGAGTGAGCTTGAGGTCAAAATTGGGTCAAGCAATGTACTTGAGGTGCTGGTCACTCTAGTTGGGACTTTTATAGCATTTTTCATACTGAAACCATCCGTTATCTGTTTTAGCTTCGATGAATTATCCATGAAATTCGAGTTAAAGTCCCCTGTGATGACTACATATTCGGAAATATCAAGAGCGTCAGAAATTGAGGATTCCAGGAGTCCCCAATAATTTTGGGAACAGAATTGATCAGATCTGTACGATAATCCAAGAACAATGCGAGTTTTCTTTGAGTGGATTTCGAACCAGAGACAAGAAGAATCGAATTCCAATTCAGGTTTACGATTAAATATTAAGTGGTCGGCGAACATTACGCATATTCCGCCACCCTTTGAATCACGGTCTTTGCGAATGGGGGAACAATAACCATCGATTTCTAGTTGGCTAGAAGGGTAAGATGGGTCAAGATGTGTTTCGGTGAAACATAGAATGTCAAATTCGTTTATAAGATCTGCAATTTTTTCAAGTTTATTTCGGATACTCCTTACGTTATAGCGAAAAATCGAGATCGAATTATCAGCGTTAGTCTGTGACAGAGGGCCCGGGTTTATATGGATATCGCCTGATAATTGTAATAGAAAGAATGTAATGAGAAAAATCGACCTTGCGTTTGGTGGAGTAAAGCATTTTCCGAGGCGAAGGCTGCTGTTTTTTACAGTTTTAGTTGCTAACGGTCGTTTTGCTGAGTCGAATATACCTATTGCTGCCCTATATTGACTCAAGTCACACGTCATTTCAGACGGTGGTTTGAAACCAAGATAGGGAAGCAAATGGACTCCGACTCAATGAGCAATACAACTAGTGGCACCTCACAAATGGACTTGACTGTTCTTACATTATGGATGACTGGAAACATGAATGAAGTAAATGAGTAATCAAACATTATCAATGCATAGAAAATAGAAAACATGATGTAGACATTGGGATATATACAAATATATACATGCTGATGTTGGGTGGTGATTGGCATGAGGGGGGGGGGGGGGGCTTCGGCTATTAACGGGTAGCTATGTTTAACAAATTATGGATTGCGCTTGGGCTTGGATTGTTAGCATGATGGGATTTTCGTAGGGTTAATCTGAGATAAGTGAGAAAATAGGGCAGTCTCATTGTTGAGGATAAAACACGAGAATATGAATATGGTAGTAACATGGCTAGATATTAACACAATGGAATTGTGCAGTGTGCAGGTAATTGATCAAATTCAGTCTTCTTTTCTACTAAAAGGAATTTGCAGCGATTGATGTCAACCATAAAATCAATTTATCCTGCTAAAAGTAACTTAACAAATTTATTGGAAGTTAAATTGCATGTATGCGGTCAGGAAGGTCTAATTGCCTGTTTCATATACATGTATGGATAAGGAGGAACCAAATTAATTTACCACACACACTGTGATTCAAATTTAACAAATTGTCGCTGTTTCCATAACCTTTGCTCAAAATGAATCATAGCATTGGAAGTACCCATGTATAGCTTTAAAGTGTCATGGTCAATTCATTGACAGAGACATGCGGCTGTTTAAATAGAATTAATAGATACATAAATGTGACATTAAAGGCCCACTCAATTTTCGAGTCTCCGATTTTTTAATTTTTTTTATAGTGACTTGGTATATGGTTTTATTAACAATCAATGCCATAAAATATGATTAGAATACTATAATTCATCCCTATTTGAAACATCAGTGTCATAGAAGATGCCCACAGAGAAATAGGAGACTTCTAGTACTGAAGACTTCCCCTTCTTTCATCCAGAATGGTACAAAATTCAAACTTAAAAAATAAAAAATAAAAATTCAATGAAAGGGGAAGAACTCTATCTTTAATATATAGTTATTCCCCCTGCATTGAAAATAATGATGATGTTTACTTCAATCTTGATAACAGAACACATTGACAACTCAACAGTAACAACATGTCTACAGTTTATTACACTGGATAAGTTGACAATTCAATGTTTTGGAGCTTCCTCTTTCAAATGGTATATAATATGGCATATATTTTATATAAAGTAATCTTGGGGGTTCGAAAACTAAATGGGCCCCGAACAAGTGTTTGTACATTAAATTTCTTATGGATAGGCTGGCAGCAAATAGATACTTGTTCCTCGAGGTAAATGCATGTAGTTAATTGCATAGTATTTACTGACACATTAGCTGGTATGTGTTTTCTGACTTTTCTCTGGGTCCTGGGAATTTGAATTATAATATTACCGTAGGTATTGGGTATTAAAGATGTGCATTCCGATTCAGAAGACCCTCAGTGACTGTTTATTTGGTTTTGGGTATAAAAATATATGAATCGAGGAGCCCACCTATCAAAGCTCAGAGTTATTAGATATCGTTTTTCGAAATTTATTATTTTTCACCATCGAGACTTAGTTGTGTCCGAGTAGAAAGTTCTCGAGCGGACAGACTCGGACCAAAATGCAAATGATGATGATGACTCTAAAGACAGGGAAGAGACTTTGAGTTGATAATAATACAAATTCCGTCAAAAAGCATGTTGATAATATTATAATACAGTTGGCAATGGTTAGCATTGTTTTTGGGAAATTAATCGATTCTGATAGCTGATGCGGCATTTCTAAAAATGTTGTTGGAATCTGATTATATTGGGATCTTCGAATCGGACTGCGCATCTTTAAGTGCTTATTTTATGAATTTCGAGAATAGGGAGCGAATTTGACGATGATAGGACATTTAGAGAATTTGGGTTGTTTTTTTGTAGACATGCAGTATTCTACTGACCAATCACAGGGTCCTGGGATTTGGGTTGTAATCTTCCTGATGTGAATTTGACTATGAGTGTGTCCTCTGGAGACTCGGTGTCTGTTCTCAGGTGACGGTTTTTGCTAACCAATTTTTTCATAGGCTGCGAACAGATATCAATCTTCAAAGTGAGAACATGCATAGTAAAGTTAGGTATTGTAGGTGTTTAAATAGAATTTATAGATACATAAATGTGACATTAAAGGCCCTCTCAATTTTCGAGTCTCCGAATTATTTTGTTTTTTTTATAGTGACTTGGTATATGGTTTTATTAACAATCTATGCCATAAAATGTGATTAAAATAATATAATTCATCACTATTTGAAACATCAGTGTCTTAGAAGATGCCCATACCGAAGACTTCCCCCTCTTGCATCCAGAATGCTACAAAGTTCAAACTTTTTTATTTTTTTGTTCAATGAAAGGGGAATAACTCTATCTTTAATATATAGTTATTCCCCCTGCATTTGAAAATAATAATGATGTTTACTTCAATCTTGATAACAGAACACATTGACAACTCAACAGTAACAACATGTCTACAGTTTATTACACTGGATAAGTTGACAATTCAATGTTTTGGAGCTTCCTCTTTCAAATGGTATATAATATGGCATATATTTTATATAAAGTAATCTTGGGGGTTCGAAAACTAAGTGGGCACCAAATTAAATATATAGATATAACAGTTACTGGGTTAGTCAGTTACGGCATTGGGTTTCAGACATCATTTGATGAAATGGCATGTAGCCTAGGGGGGGATCACACAACCAATGTTATGAGGGAGGTCAAGTGACCAATTCTGAATGGGGATCTCCATGCAATAAAGCTACAGAGCTGCACACACCTCCGAGCGCGACCCGATGCGGCACCAAAAACAACAGGCACCTATCTGAGGGTCCGCTTGGAACTTGTCCCATTTTGATGTTGGTGTATTTATTTTTAAAAATTTTATTGATTTTTTTTTTAAATATAGGTCAAGTGATGTAATTCCAGGAAAAACAATTCTCAAAAATGTATTTATTGCAAATTTTTTATAGTTTACCAAGCAGACCCGCCAGACCAATACCTGCCGCTTCCAACACCACACCAAGTCACACTCAGAAGCATGCTCAACCCTGCAACCCCCGCTCCGCAGATTTGCATGGAATACCCAATCCAAAACTGTTCACTTCAAGTGACCACCCCCTTAATGAACATGGAAAACCTCTTCATTGGACGAGGACATAGAGAATTAGTCAATCAATCAGTTTGTTTGTTAATATTATTTTTTATTTATTTATTTATTTATTTTTTTGGCTAAAATTTTCTGGGTTTTTTTTTTTAGAGTCTACTGAGAGAGGCTAAAAGTTTTTAGAGTCTACTGAGAGAGGCTAAAAGTTTTTACAGTCTACTGAGAGAGGCTAAAAGTTTTTATGGGACATATGCACATCATTCGTGGTTTTTTATTTCTTAGCATGGCTCATCAGAAATATCAAATATATATGCTTTTTAAAAATTGGCAGTGTGACCTCCCCTGTGTGGTTTGCACAGGCACTTCATATACCGGTATGTAGTTTATATCAGATATAATATATACAGGTAGTGTGTGAAAAAGAGGGATAGAAAACACAAACAAACATACCACACAAAATTGAGACATAGATTATATACATTTAACCTTTTCATGGAAGGAACAGCACCGGCGTGACATCGAAGATACCGCGCCACAAATTCCACAATGCACTTTCACGAAGTTGTAGAGATATGATAAACAATTTTATATATAGTCTGGTACATGTATAATCGTAAATGTGGATACTAGCGAATTAGGTTTATAAATGTAGCATCAATATGTTTTTGGAACTTAAATTGGATATGAGATATATGCAAGTGAAAATATCTTTCACTCTGATTTGACACATACATGTAAGTGCATCAGCAAAGATCATTTGATAGATATTTGCCATTTGGGGGGGGGGGTGGTAAACAATTATATAAAGTCAATGCATATATGTGACATTAACTGACAAATACAAACATGTGAACACTTATGTGTCATTCACTGATAAATGTAAATATGTAAACTTATATGTGACATTTACAGGTGGTTCAAACATGTGACATAAACATTTTTATTTTTAAAAGATGAGTTGCATCTATCTTTTGTGAGGATGATACAGATTGATCTAACATACATGTATACGTCCTCAATGTTATGTTCACATGGCTGTTACAAGTCTATGCATGGGTGTTCCCTTTTCTAGGTAGATGCAGATGCATGGGGCTATTATTAATTGAGATTATGTTTAGCATCGTCCAAAATTCAGGGGATTTAATGCAAAATACAGAGAATTTTCTTGTTTGGTTAAAAATGAATATGGTAGTAACATGGCTAGATATTAACACAATGGAATTGTGCAGTGTGCAGGTAATTGATCAAATTCAGTCTTCTTTTCTACTAAAAGGAATTTGCAGCGATTGATGTCAACCATAAAATCAATTTATCCTGCTAAAAGTAACTTAACAAATTTATTGGAAGTTAAATTGCATGTATGCGGTCATGAAGGTCTAATTGCCTGTTTCATATACATGTATGGATAAGGAGGAACCAAATTAATTTACCACACACACTGTGATTCAAATTTAACAAATTGTCGCTGTTTCCATAACCTTTGCTCAAAATTAATCATAGCATTGGAAGTACCCATGTATAGCTTTAAAGTGTCATGGTCAATTCATTGACAGAGACATGCGGCTGTTTAAATATAATTAATAGATACATAAATGTGACATTAAAGGCCCACTCAATTTTCGAGTCTCCGATTTTTTTATTTTTGTTATAGTGACTTGGTATATGGTTTTATTAACAATCAATGCCATAAAATATGATTAAAATACTATAATTCATCCCTATTTGAAACATCAGTGTCATAGAAGATGCCCACAGAGAAATAGGAGACTTCTAGTACTGAAGACTTCCCCTTCTTTCATCCAGAATGGTACAAAATTCAAACTTAAAAAATAAAAAAAAAATAAAAAAAAATTCAATGAAAGGGGAAGAACTCTATCTTTAATATATAGTTATTCCCCCTGCATTGAAAATAATGATGATGTTTACTTCAATCTTGATAACAGAACACATTGACAACTCAACAGTAACAACATGTCTACAGTTTATTACACTGGATAAGTTGACAATTCAATGTTTTGGAGCTTCCTCTTTCAAATGGTATATAATATGGCATATATTTTATATAAAGTAATCTTGGGGGTTCGAAAACTAAATGGGCCCCGAACAAGTGTTTGTACATTAAATTTCTTATGGATAGGCTGGCAGCAAATAGATACGTGTTCCTCGAGGTAAATGCATGTAGTTAATTGCATAGTATTTACTGACACATTAGCTGGTATGTGTTTTCTGACTGTTCTCTGGGTCCTGGGAATTTGAATTATAATATTACCGTAGGTATTGGGTATTAAAGATGTGCATTCCGATTCAGAAGACCCTCAGTGACTGTTTGTTTGGTTTTGGGTATAAAAATATATGAATCGAGGAGCCCACCTATCAAAGCTCAGAGTTATTAGATATTGTTTTTCGAAATTTATTATTTTTCACCATCGAGACTTAGTTGTGTCCGAGTAGAAAGTTCTCGAGCGGACAGACTCGGACCAAAATGCAAATGATGATGATGACTCTAAAGACAGGGAAGAGACTTTGAGTTGATAATAATACAAATTCCGTCAAAAAGCATGTTGATAATTTTATACTACAGTTGGCAATGGTTAGCATTGTTTTTGGGAAATTAATCGATTCTGATAGCTGATGCGGCATTTCTAAAAATGTTGTTGGAATCTGATTATATTGGGATCTTCGAATCGGACTGCGCATCTTTAAGTGCTTATTTTATGAATTTCGAGAATAGGGAGCGAATTTGACGATGATAGGACATTTAGAGAATTAGGGTTGTTTTTTTGTAGACATGCAGTATTCTACTGACCAATCACAGGGTCCTGGGATTTGGGTTGTATTCTTCCTGATGTGAATTTGACTATGAGTGTGTCCTCTGGAGACTCGGTGTCTGTTCTCAGGTGACGGTTTTTGCTAACCAATTTTTTCATAGGCTGCGAACAGATATCAATCTTCAAAGTGAGAACATGCATAGTAAAGTTAGGCATTGTAGGTGTTTAAATAGAATTAATAGATACATAAATGTGACATTAAAGGCCCTCTCAATTTTCGAGTCTCCGAATTATTTTGTTTTTTTTATAGTGACTTGGTATATGGTTTTATTAACAATCTATGCCATAAAATGTGATTAAAATAATATAATTCATCACTATTTGAAACATCAGTGTCTTAGAAGATGCCCATACTGAAGACTTCCCCCTCTTGCATCCAGAATGCTACAAAGTTCAAACTTTTTTTATTTTTTTATTTTTTTTTTCAATGAAAGGGGAATAACTCTATCTTTAATATATAGTTATTCCCCCTGCATTTGAAAATAATAATGATGTTTACTTCAATCTTGATAACAGAACACATTGACAACTCAACAGTAACAACATGTCTACAGTTTATTACACTGGATAAGTTGACAATTCAATGTTTTGGAGCTTCCTCTTTCAAATGGTATATAATATGGCATATATTTTATATAAAGTAATCTTGGGGGTTCGAAAACTAAGTGGGCCCCGAACAAGTGTTTGTACATTAAATTTCATATGGATAGGCTGGCAGCAAATGGATACTTGTTCCTCGAGGTAAATGCATGTAGTTAATTACATAGTATTTACTGACACATTAGCTGGTATGTGGTTGAGCACTGTTTCACATTTTGGTGGAGTATAATTTTGGATTTAGGAAATTCAACAGGCAATGAGTGCGATCTGTGGATAATTTTGGAGCAAGTGTTTTCTGACTGTTCACTGGGTCCTGGGAATTAGAATTATAATATTACCGTAAGTATTGGGTATTAAAGATGCGCAATCCGATCCAAATGTCCCACAGTGACTGTTTATTTGGTTATGGGTATAAAAATATATGAATCAAAGCTCAGAGTTATTAGATATTGGTTTTCGAAATTTATTATTTTTCACCGTCGAGACTTAGTTGTGTCCGAGTAGAAAGTTCACGAGCGGACAGACTCGGACCAAAATACAAATGATGATGATGACTCTTAAGACAGGGAAGAGACTTTGAGTTGATATTAAAAATTTCGTCAAAAAGCATGTTGATAATTTTATACTATAGTTGGCAATGGTTAGCATTGTTATTGGGCAATTTATCAATTCTGATAACTGATGCGGCATTTCTAAAAATGTTGTTGGAATCTGATTCTATTGGGACCTTCGAATCGGACTGCGTACCTTTAATTTTCCCCGTAAATTTTCAGTCAATTTGTCGCACGGAGCTATCTTTTCCACAGTTTGTCATGGTATAGCGACAGGTCATATAGCGTTATTGGAGGCACGCCCTTTAAATTCCTACGATTAGCACTCACAGCTGTTCACAAATCAAAAAATTGACAAGTCGAAGAGGTCACACATAACATAACATAACATACCATATACAATATATGACTATCCAAAATACACCTATATACTAATATTCGCTTTTGAATTTCCCCCAGTATCGAAATAGATCGTTATATACTTGAACTACCTTTCTACGAGCATAGTGTCCCGGCAAGACGCATTGAAGCCAATAATACAAACTTGAACACGACGTTTAGTCACCAAACAGAAACAGCCCTGTGCACGGCATGTAACGGAAAAGAGCGTTTCGTGTTAGTCTATTCCTGATATGGTAGAAATAAAGAGCAATTGTTTCACTTCTGTGCGAAAACTTAAAAAAAGTTGAAAAATGGCCGTGACCATGAACAGTATTTTTCAAAGCATATGAAGCCGATATATCAATATTCGTGTATTTGTTAACATTATACCTCCTTCCAAAATACGTAAACAGAATTTGGAAGCTCGAATGAACCATGTCCGTATAAGCCTATGTGAGACTGAAACATAAAGCGTACGTATACATAGACGTTAAGGGCATTTACTTAAACCCCTGTCACACTCGGGCCGGCGCTTGCATTGCGCTGCAAAGGTACCAACATATGAGTAACACGCAGGAGGAACGCGGAAAACTGTCCAAAATTAAAACTTTTAAAACAAAGTATGCTCCTATTGCGTTTCTACTTTGTCAAGTCTCACGCTCTTAGTGCGTTCAAGTCGCTGTCATTGTGCTGCTAGTACGTTCTCAATAAGTTTGCACAACGTTCTCTGCGCGGGCGCGGAGAGTATAGATAGCGCCTCCTGCGTTCTCCATGCATAGTTAGTTTTTAGGTTGTGGGGAAAATACCCAACAATCCGCAATATATTAGCTGTCCGATTAAAGGCACGGTTGGCCTTAGTTGTCGAAAATATTCATATTTGTTCCAAACACCGTAAACAGACAAACATTAAAACGCATACTGTTTCGTTCATATATACCATGACCATCGCGTAAACAGCATGCTATCATAAAGACTTACTATATTTTACATAAGCAAGAGCCTGATTGTGTTACAGAAGACAGCACAGTGTCACTGGCTAATCACACACAAATTATATAAACGCTCTTTATTAGTTCCATATCAGGAATTCAGCAACAAAGAACGCTCTTTATGTTTACCATCATAATATAAACAAACACCAGAAAAGTAACTTTTTATGCTTTTGTTTACATAACAATGGTCAAACAAATGACAATAACATACTGTTTATGCGATATTTCTTATTTGTATACGGACAAAGTCTGTCTACATTTTGATGTTCTTTCTGTTTGTGGCGGTTTTTGATGGGTGGAAATATTTTCACAGGATACCATCCGCCAAGGCCAACCGTACCTTTAAACCACTGTCACACTCCGCTGCGATCAGGCCGGCGCTTGCCTTGCGCTGAAAAATTATCAAAGCGCCAAGCAAAGCGCACTAAGGTATCCAAGAACCTATTGGTGACGCAGTTGACACTGGCTAGGGCTGGAGAGGGTCCCCGTGATCGCACCAGAGCGCCGCGCTTGTTTTGTGCGTGCACAAAACAAGCGCAGAGGTTCTGCGTTCTGACCAGGGCGCAGCAAGGATCGCAGCAAGAAATCATCTCTTTCGTCTCTCTCCCGACTTCATTGCGCTCTTATTGTGCTACCACGTGGTATTGTGGACTGGTTCCCGATCATAGAACGTCCACACGATATTGCCACTGCAAACATGGCTCTCGCGCTTTATGTCCAAGCGTGACCAATGGCGTTCTTCCAACGCTTGCAGCAGGTTTACACTACGATCCCACTTTGAAATGCGATCTGCTTGACTTGAAACATATTTTATTAGCTGTTGACCTTGACATGTAAATGGGAACGAGTTATTTTGGGGCCATTCTGCCAAAAAACATGGCCGTTGGTGACCATCTTGGATTTCAAAATTAAACCCATTGGCGCGGGCTACATGTCGTGCTATTCGTTGGATCATCATGAAATTTGTCTTGACTTGAAACATATTTTATTTGCAAAATATACAAAAGGGATTGGGGCACAAGTTTTTGCAACTTATGAAGACCCTCTCCTAATACAATATTGTAACACACATGTGATCAAGATGACGGTACAAACTTATTTACATGGTGAGAAGTTATGGGAGATATAGTGTGTAGCGCCTTCCAGAGATGATCCAACATGAGGATGCTTCTTATCTGTGAGAAAATTTGTATTTGAAGAATGTCACTACTTTATTAATTTTGGAATGATTGACAAGTGCCAATATATTATCTATTCTTAGTACTTTTATGTTGGTTGTAAAATATAATGGTACACTTGATTAGTTCTCTATTTTGTTATTGTTGTGCTCTGGAAGGCAATACAGATGATAAATCAGAATGAGATGTTTGAATGGGAGGTTTGTCCACTTGTGAGGTAAAAGTTGAAATTCCGGAAGCAAGTATAGATTTGCAAATAAGATAAATATAATCATTAGGGGTCAAAACGCTTAGTCGCTGCAATATATTGCTGTGTGATGGAAAATATATTCATATTTTGTTGGGACGAGAGATAAGGTATTCCACACATGAGTTCTGAAATATGGATTACTTTGAGATTTTCGCGGGCTAGTTTCTCAAAGAGAACTGAGCGCTCACGTTGATACAATGGGCACAAGGGTTGGGTCAATTACATTGCAATGTAATTAATTACAATTACATTGAAATATGTCAATTACAATTACATTGAAAATGCAATGTAATTAATTACAATTGCAATTACATTGGTTCAATTACAATTACAATTACAACTAGAATGAAATTGAAATTGCACTGCAATTTCGATACTTCAATGTTTACCAAGGGGAAGAGCTATCGCAACCATTTTTTGTATGCGTGTAGCACATGAGAAGTCCGAACTCGGTATATCTAGCCGTTCTGTACATACAACGAACACAGTATAGCACAAACACTGCTAAAACTGGGATTTTCAGATATTCAAGATGGCGTAACTCCGCCATTTTTGATCGGACTAAATCACTGATTTGCATGATTTGTTTTAGAAATATTTACCCTAACTCTTGCCCTTTTTTCACGACAATTTTGTATCTAATGCTAAAGATACACGCATCTCAAGAATTGTTCAGAAGATTCCTGCGGTATTTTCCGGCAGAATGAAGAACATTTCACGGCATTTCTTGAGCTTTCCGAGATGCACATTTTGGTACTGATTCAAACTCTCTATCGCCATCCTTATCGGAGAAAATATGGTCACAATGTTAAAATTGCCTATTTTTAATGTTCAAGCGGCAATTGCTGCACTAGTTTAGGGCAGTACTAGCGCTAACATCTCTGGACATTGTGGTGTTCATCCGAACTCTCTATCCCCATCCGTCTTGGAGGAGATGCGCGGACAAGGGTAAAAATGCTTATTTTTATGTTTAAGCGGCAATTGAATGGCAATTACTCCGCTATTTTCAGACCGATTGAGGAAATTTTCAGGATTTATCTAGCGCTCACATCTCTGGACATTGTGGTGTTCATCCGAACTCTCTATCCCCATCCGTCTCGGAGGAGATGCGCGGACAAGGGTAAAAATGCTTATTTTTATCTTCAAGCGGCAATTGAATGGCAATTACTCCGGTATTTTCAGCCCGATTGAGGAAATTTTCAGGATTTATCTAGCGCTCACATGTCTGGACATTTTGGTGTTCATCCGAACTCTCTATCCCCATCCGTCTCGGAGGAGATGCGCGGACAACGGTAAAAATGCTTATTTTTATTCTTTAAAAGTTTAATCGGGCGCTGTGACGTCATTTTTTGGTCGATTGCGCTAATTTTTACGGCGTTGTCTTCAGTTCGGACTAGCGATGTCGTCCTATGAAAATGGTCAAATTCAGAAGAAAAAAGTCGATTTTTCGACCAATACCGAACTTTCGAACTGGAAGTGCTATCCATACCATTATTTGCGTGTTTGTAGCACATGATGAGAGGAAACTAATAATGCAAGTCCGAAATCGATATATCAAGCCGTTCCGAAGAAGTTACGTACACAACATTAATACACATAAAGAGCGTTTAGTGCAAAGGTCAAGGTCGTACGAAATTCACACCCAGTCAGATTAATAGCTAAGGGCGAACGCTATATATATTACCAAAAAGCATTCTAATCGGTAAATTAATTTTTGACCCATAAGAGATCCAAGATCAATAACAGTTAAAATGTGGCTATAATCAAACCGCCATTACTCCGCCATTTTGTTTACCGATTGACATAGATTATATTGCATCTTAATCGTCTTTGCCATGCGATACCACCCTAGGAGTTTGGTCAAATTAGGACGAATTATTTTTTGCAACAAAATTACTGGCGACGGCCAAGGTCAAGGTCGGACAAAAATAGCGGTAAGTGCATAAAACTAACTTTTCGTGGATGTATATGAGTAGGAAATATCAAATCAATCAACCTGACGGTTTCTGAGATATAAGGTGTTTTATAATAATAATAATAAAAAGGAAAAAAATAAGAATTACAATATACTTCAATGTTAACACATTGAAGTATAATTACTTTTGGTTACTGAAAATCGGGATTCGGGAAGAGCTTCAAGGAGGAAAGTCATTTGTGTTTGATGAACTTTATTGATACATAAAACATAAAAGCAAATTAATGTAAAACAGTGAAACAATGTAAACAAAAACAATAAAGCAACAACTACATCAGTCTACATGTACAGCACATAATCACAAATTGTTCATTTGATGTGGTGGTTACACATGAGCACAAATTGTTCATTTGATGTTCATTTGATGTGGTGGTTACACCTGACCATCATCATTCTTTCGAATGTGTCATCTGTCATTCGACACATGTCGGGTCTGAATACTTTGCCAGCGATACCGAATAGCCACTCAACGGGTGCTGATGAGGCAGGGACACAGAGGTGCTTTGCAGCTAGCAGTCTAAACCCAGGAAAGTTTGTACAATTAAGTCGCCAGTATGTGAGTGGACTGGTGAGTATGATCTGGTATCACTGGGCACGGTTCCTGGAGATATTTCGTAACCTCATCACTGTCGGTTGTGAGGATCGGTGTAGTTGGCACTTCATCCATGAAACTGAAGAGAGCGCTCGTCTTCTGTCGTTTGGCTGGCTGTTGAGTTTCGGTCGTCAGCTTACCGAGCTCACTCATTAGCTCTTGTCTGATTTTGGTCGCTTCGCCTCTACACCATCGCAGTTTGAACCGGGGATCTAACGTGGCTGCGATTTGGAATTTGGAGTCGTCCTCGAACTGGGTCAGTCGTTTAGTAGCAGAGTCCTTGAGTTTGGAGACAATCTTTTTGCTGTATGTGGTCGAGATGTTATCTGGTTGCAACTTGAGTCCTCTGGTTATTGTAATCGCTAGACTGGCGCTGACGTTGGTCTCCTTCTGAACAAGGAGGGTCACTTCTTCGAATGGCGTTAGCATGTCACATAGTTCACTTAATAGTTTACGGTCGTACGTAGATAGCTGGGCGCAGTTGACGTCGTTGAGTTTGTCCTCTGGTATTCGGAGAACGGACCTTATCATGGTGAGTTGCGAGTTCCATCTAGTGGCGTTGGCTGTTTGTAGACGTCGTTCATTTTCGAGAAACTCTGAGGCAACCAGCGATTTTCGGACATGGGCAACTATCTTCGATGCTTTCGCGATGATCTTGGTGAGGTGTGATGTTGCCGCTTTTAATCCATCATTCACGACGAGTTAAACGGTGTGGGCGTAACAGGATCCACGGACGGGGAAGGAGTTGAAGACATCATCATCGCCATCATCATCGGTAGTGTCGTCATCTGATGGCTCGCTGTCGTTGTCCCCGTCATCATCGGTGTGTGGAATCTCTTCAAACCCGGGAATGTCGAAAGCCTTCGTCGTGTTGGACGCATTGTCGTTCACGATGTTGTAGATCTTATCTGCGACATCGTAGCACGCCATGACTTCCTCGTACTCATTCCGGATATTTTCTCCGGTGTGGCGACCCTTGAATCGTTTGCATTCGATCATGACGGAGTGAAGCGTTGGGCACATGAAGAAATAGTGATATGCGTCTTCAGATCTATTTCCACATGAGCATGCGGGGCTGTCAGCGATATAATTATTGAACATATCACATCGGAGTTCACTGCAAAAATTACGTATGCGACAATTTTCTGCGTCCAGCATAGAAATGTAGAGGGGGGATCTTTTCGATACAAGTTGGTTTTAAAGGTAGAAGATTGATCGGCATCGGTGATTACTTTGGGAAGCTTATTCCATTCTAACACCATCACTGGAAAAAAAGACTGTTTGAAGTGTTCAGTATTGCAATAGTATGAGTAAAATTTACCGGGGCGTCTCCAATTATAATCTGCAACCTCGTGTGATCCGGCTAGATAAGAGGGGGCTAGATTATTGATTATTTTATAAAGTGCCTGGAGTTTATGTAGTTGACGTCGTTTATTGAGTGATGGCCATCCGACCTCCTGTAATACCGTGTTGTCCGAAGCAGAACGGGTGATACCACTGACTATCCGTCCAGCGTCGACATGAAGCCAGTCAAGCTTCTCTAACATATAATTTTAGGCATTGTCCCAGACCGCGTCTGAATAATCAAATAAGGGTAAAATATATGTTTTGTAAATAATTTCAATGGTTTTCCGGTTTAGTTGATATTTAATCTGTCGGAGTTGAGACAGGCGTGATGCAATTCTTTTGACAGACCCTTCAATGTGTGCGTTCCATTTGAGATTTGATTGGAGTTCCAGACCTAAGTGTATATGCTTGTCCACGAAGTTGATTGAATTTCCTACGAAATTGAGGTTTGGTTTCACTGTTGAGGGCGCAACTAATGAAAAGGACATTCCAACTGTTTTAGTTGGGTTGAAACTGACCAACCAGTTTTGGGACCACGCTGTAATTTTGTCTAAATCGCTGTTCATAGTATGTTCAAGTATATTAAGATCAAAGTGACTGTTCGTGAGGCAAGTATCGTCGGCATACATTCTCGTTATTGATTCAATACCGTCGGCTAAATCATTTATATAGACTAAGAACCATTTATATAGACAAAAATGGCTACATGATAGACCCTTGTGGAACTCCCGCTGGGATGACCTCATATTTTGAAAATGTGTCATTGATTAGGACGCTCTGCGTCCGATTTTCTAGGTAGTTTTCTATCCAATTTAAAATATTTCCTTCTAATCCATAAGCATTTAATTTGAGTATCAGTCCCCTGTGCCAAACCCTCTCAAAGGCTTTGGAAATATCACAGAATATAGAACATGTAAGTAGTCCTTTGTCAAGGGATTGGCACAGGTTGTGATATAGGTCTAATAGTTGGTATGTTGTACTATGACCTGTGAGAAATCCTGACTGATGGAAGTATAAAAGTTCATTTTAAATGAAAAATTTACTAATCTGTTTCAAAACCACTTTCTCAAAAACTTTAGCCACACATGGTAGAAGGGAAATTGGTCGGTAATTTTTGGCTTCCGCGGGATCATCTTTCTTGAAAATCGGGATCACGTTTGCTGCTTTCCAGGACTCTGGGAATTTTTCTGAGTTGATAGATTTCCTGAATAGAAGGACGAGTGGGTAAGCTATTGATTTTGCTGTTTCCGTGAGCATTCTAACACTAATTCCATCATGGCCATGGGCTTTGTTAAGTTTAAAAGATTTGATGGCTGATTCAACCTCTGATTCTGTGAAAACCAAATCTGGCATGGTGTTTGCGGTGCGCTTCGGAAAATGAGGCAAGTTATGATTGGTATCATTAATGGTAGAATTTGCAATAAAGCTTTCGTTTAGAATTTTTGCTTTGTCGACATCATCAATTGCATATGTCTTACTGTTGGCAGTATAGTGCCGGAAGAACTGTATAGTGGGGGATGTTTTTTTGCTCGTTTCTTGTTTAGTAGTTAATGTATTATTCTCCAAAAGTCTCGTGGGTTAGATGCTTCTCTTATTCGATCTTCAATATTTTCTTCAAATTTGATTTTCGCGTGCTTCTTCATGTTATTGACTTTGTTCCTTATGTTTTTATATTTTCTCCCGACTTCGGGGTTATTTGCCTTCATGGCTTTTTTCCTTACTCTGTCGCGTTTTCGTATCTCAAACCGGATGTCCGAATTGAACCAAATTTTGTCGGATGTTCTTACTGTAACGCATGATTGTGGAATTATTTTCGCCAGTATGGACAGGAATTCTAGTTGAAAGTTATTGGCAGCTGTGTTCACATCAGGTGCGCTTTTTTTTTTTTTTTTTTTTAGGTCATCCCAGTCGACATGGGCAAGTAGATTATTTGCACGAGAAAAATGACCTTTTCTGTAGTTCCATACTTGTCTAGGAAATGACGCTGCGGTAGTATTTTGAAATGATATTGTGGCATATACACCTAGGTGGTCCGAAACTCCGAGATTTAGGACATCGGAGTCTATTAAACGGAGTGACCTTGGGGTCAAAATTGGGTCAAGCAATGTACTTGAGGTGCTGGTCACTCTAGTGGGGGACTTTTATAGCATTGTTCATGCTGAAACCATCCGTTATCTGTTTTAGCTTCGATGAATTAATTATCCATGAAATTCGAGTTAAAATCCCCTGTGATGACTACATATTCGGAAATATCAAGAGCGTCAGAAATTGAGGATTCCAGGAGTACCCAATAATTTTGGGTACAAAATTGATCAGATCTGTACGATAATCCAAGAACAATGCGAGTTTTCTTTGAGTGGATTTCGAACCAGAGACAAGAAGAATCGAATTCCAATTCAGGTTTACGATTAAATATTAAGTGGTCGGCGAACATTACGCATATTCCGCCACCCTTTGAATCACGGTCTTTGCGAATGGGGGTAAAATATCCATCGATTTCAAGTTGGCTAGAAGGGTAAGATGGGTCAAGATGTGTTTCGGTGAAACATAGAATGTCAAATTCGTTTATAAGTCCCAGTTCGTGGCAATGAGAACAATATATATATATATATATATATATATATATATACTAGAAGGTGACCCGACTTCGTCCGGGCTTTGACCTTGAATTGTCTATTTTGAAGGCCAAGGTCAAGTGGGGTCACGATTTGACCCGTCCAAAACACAGTGCCCGAACAAAAGTACCCGACAAAAGTACCCGTCGAAATCCATCCGGTTTTACCCGATTTGATCTTGAATTGACCATTTTGAAGGGGTCACGATTTGACCCGTCCAAAACACAGTGCCCGAACAAAAGTACCCGTCGAAATCCATCTGGTTTTACCCGATTTGACATTGAATTGACCATTTTGAAGGTCAGGTGGGGTCAAACACTAACACCCCAAAAATGGTGGAAATCGGCCCAGCGGATACCGGGAAATCGGCCCAGCGGATACCGAGATACCCTATGCATCAAATTTCGTCCGTTTAACCCGATTTGATTTCCACTCAAGTATATAAACGCGCCTCATACACACACGCTCATTAATTATCAAGTTTCAACGTAAAGATAAATTATCGGTGCCCGAGATATCGCCAATGCGTCTGAAACAGTCAAATGCATCGGCCTGTTAAGCGTTAACGCGATCTAACGTTATGACCTCTAACGACGTCATAGAAGTTACGCATTGTTTTTATCCTGATGGAAGATAGTACCACTTCTTCTTGATAATTGAGGCAGATAACTAAAACGGATACATACGCATTATATATCGTTGGAAACACGAAAGATTCTCACAGTGTCATTATTATGACTGGCATTTTATAATTCGCGCTGTTTCGAATCGATTTGTAAGTACCGAACTCAAATGAAAGTCCCGTAACACAGCGTAAAAACAGATTTGACCTCGGCACGTGAAAAGTTGACCTCGGATCTGAAAATCAATAGGCCTATGTTACTCCTGACCCGAAAATACCCCCACATACATGTACCAAGTTTCATCGAAATCGGGTCGGCCGTTTTCGAGTTCATCGATTACACACACACAAACAAACAAACAGATCTTCCAAAATATATAATAGACTAGCCGATGAGCCCGACGTTGTCCGGGCTATTCAAAAACCAAATTTCAAGTCGATAGCTCCACCCGTTTCCGAGATATCGTCTGCGCATGCGCGAAGCTGGCGTCGCACGGCTCGGCGACCCGATAAAATTCGTACCGGGGCAAGATACATTCACAGAGCAAATTTCAAGTCGATAGCTCCACCCGTTTCCGAGATCTCGTCTGCGCATGCGCGAAGCTGGCGTCGCACGGGCTCGGCGACCCGATAAAATTGGTATCCGGGGCAAGATACATTCACATACCAAATTTCAAGTCGATAGCTCCACCCGTTTCCGAGATCTCGTCTGCGCATGCGCGAAGCTGGCGTCGCACGGGCTCGGCGACCCGATAAAATTCGTATCCGGGGCAAGATACATTCACATACCAAATTTCAAGTCGATAGCTCCACCCGTTTCCAAGATCTCGTCTGCGCATGCGCGAAGCGGGCGCCGCACGGGCTTGCCAATACGACAATGTCCACCGCCTGGTCAAACTACACGCACGTACCAAGTTTCGTCCCGATCGGTCGAGAATCGTAGATTTGTATCAATGACAGACAAACATACAGACAGACAGACAAACAGAGGTCTTCAAAATATATATGAGACTAGCCGATGAGCCCGACGTTGTCCGGGCTATTCAAAAACCAAATTTCAAGTCGATAGCTCTACCCGTTTCCGAGATCTGGTCTGCGCATGCGCGAAGCTGACGTCGCACGGGCTCGGCGACCCGATAAAATTCGTATCCGGAGCAAGATACATTCACATACCAATTTTCAAGTCGATAGCTCTACCCGTTTCCGAGATCTCGTCTGCGCATGCGCGAAGCTGTCGTCGCACGGGCTCGGCGACCCGATAAAATTCGTATCCGGGGCAAGATACATTCACATACCAGATTTCAAGTCGATAGCTCCACCCGTTTCCGAGATCTCGTCTGCGCATGCGCGAAGCTGGCGTCGCACGGGCTCGGCGACCCGATAAAATTCGTATCCGGGGCAAGATACATTCACATAGCAAATTTCAAGTCGATAGCTCCACCCGTTTCCGAGATCTCGTCTGCGCGTGCGCGAAGCGGGTGCCGCACGGGCTCGCCAATACGACAATGACGACCGCCTGGTCAAACTACACACACGTACCAAGTTTCGTCCCGATCGGTCGAGAATCGTAGAGTTGTATAAATGACATACAGACAGACAGACAGACAGAGGTCTTCAAAAAAAAATAAAAATATATATATATATATATATATATATATATATATACTTATCAGTTAATATGGAGAGTTCAGCAAGGGCGATATGCAATCCGTAAGGGGTCGATCATTGGTTCACACAGTGGTTTTAGTATATATAGTCCCGAGACCACATGCATAATTTATATATATAGTATAGCAAGAAATGTAATTGGTTTAATTAAATATTGTTCGTATATACATTTAAAGGCGAACTGGTTCCGTCGCATCGTATGTTGGCGAAAATATATCAAACAATGCCTGCATATCATCAGAGAGGGGTTTCTCAGTCGCATGATTTCCGCGATCACTTACGCCAGGACGTCGTACATGTCAGCGATCCCGTTATGATATGTCACGTGATATCAAATTCACCCGTGCGGTAACCCTGGGTCAATCGTCGATACGAAATGGATGAGTGCGATGCAAGTTTGTTCTGTTGCTTTCCATTGATTCTGAATTTTAATTTCTGGATAAATTACTTTCAATTGTTGTGCATGGTATAGTTTTGAAAAGTTGCTTAAATTGTCAATGTTCTATTAAAATATACTGGTATATATGATTATAAGAAATGACTTGCATATCAATTGGGGTCATTGGTTTTGACCGGAGAGTAATTGAACACAATTCGTTCGAACCCCTTGTTTAATTACTATGCCGGTCAAAATCCAATGCCCCCAATCGGTCTGCAAGTCATTTCTTAAATGGGTCGCTATAGCCATTATAACCAACCGGTAATGGTGGAATTTTGTGGATAATTAAATTTTGTGCACTGGTCTAATGCATAATCAGCCAAACATTTTATTTTAACACGGCGTTGAACATTTTCATGACAAGGAAGAATTTCCTAGTGGAAATTCACCTCTGATGTGAATTGTACTGAATGACCTCATCCTAACCATCGCCGATCTGTGTCATTATAAATAACTACCCGGAAGAATCCGGTTTATCACGAGTCTAATCTAAATCCACGAGACCGTCGAATTAATTTTATACGAGTATGTTATATTATATTATATCAGATGTGCGTAGGAAAAGACTCATTACGAGTGTTCAGTTATAGTACTTCAAATGTGCTTGCATGCTTCAGTGAGCGTAAACAAATAATCATCATCACATTTACTCCACGCAACAAGTTTAGTATTTTCATTGTTTGAGACGAACGCAAATATATATCGAACGAGATTTTCCGCCAATCCATTTCTTTGTCAAAAAAAACAACCCTCAAACCCAAACACACAGCGGTATATATATGCGTTTGCGCTGCATGGTGTCTATTCATAATATGAAATATAAAAATACGTACGCGTGGTAACCTTGAATGTATTGAACAAACACAATGACAGTCATTCTTATCTTAGTTCATGTTTGCGGGGAATACCCAAATATATTTTACGACGACTGGAAATCCCGTATATATATTGAATGGTATATATATCAACAGATTTAGAATTTTTTTAAATCATTATTTCGTATCGAAACCGAATCGATACAGGACGCTATTGCTTGCAGATTTATGAAAGTAAGCTAACTCTACTTTTTATATTTTATGAACATTTGAGTGGGCGAATTGGTGGGGGGGGGGGGGGGGGGGGGGGTTCAGACATAATACGGATAATTGGACATTTGACAGGCAGATTGATCTATAATTCGACTCTTATCTGGACTCTGTACTTAAAGATGGATTATCTCTTTAAATAACAAATTTTAAATAGTTGTGTGGGTATAAAATAATAGATATGAACTGAAGACCTATGTCCGGAAAAGCTTCTATCAATTAATATTGATTTTATTTCAAATATTAAATCGGGCCCATTTATGTTACTATTTTTAGAACCGACCATTCGGATGAGACCGTATAGCGATATAGAGCACTGGGCTGTTCCTTCGACTACGAAACCAATGTCAAATGTCACAGATTGGTTGTTTGTATTGTTTTGTTCCACAGATATAAGCGATAATGAGTATAATTAACGTTTATTTGTGACAAAATTGCACAATATAATTTCTGGTCTCTGTTAACAGTAACCACTATTGTTCGTTAGCTGAACAAACACACCTTTTTTGACCAGAAAATATTCGAAATAAAATTAATATTAATCGATAGAAGCATTTCCGGACAGTAGTCTTTGATTCAAATCTAATATTTTATACCCTGGTAACTATATAATACATGTTTACAAAGAGATAATCCACCTTTAAATATGGTGTATATATCGTATCTCTTCCCTTGACTGTCTGTTAAAGGTAAGGATGACCTTAGTTGTACTGTAGGTTATAATTTAGTAATAATAGTTACCAAATTATGAAAACTTCATCAAGAATATACTAAACGTATATAATATATATTTTGGGACTTCTGTCTGTTTGTTTGTTTGTCTGTTAGCTATGGCCGGGAAAACTGTCGGACGGATTGAGCCCAAGCTTCCTATCTAAGGGTAAAAAATCCCAGATGGAATGTCATCGCACCGCTTCTGAGAACGTCAGAGCATTCATTCTCCAATCCCCCGCCACCGCAATGGGTAGTTCATGGGTTAATCGCGTGATAGTGATGGGTTAATCGCGTGTTGTGTCTGTGTACAGACATGAGCGTGTTGTGTGATTCTGTGTTCGTACTTAGGGGTGCTGGGAATGGGGGAGATTTTCATCGGGTCAGTTTGACCTTCACCTTGAAACGGGTGCCCACAAATGATCTAATATATTTTTACGGACTTCTGTCTGTTTGTTTGTCTTTTAGCTATGGCCGGGAAAACTGCTGGACGGATTTCGACGAAATTTGATACCTATGGGTTATTTTGTCCGGGGAGTGTTTTAGACGGGTCAAATCGTGACTCCGACCTGACCTTGACCTTCAAAATGGTCAATTCAAGGTCAAAGCCCGGACGAAGTCGGGTCACCTGCTAGTTGTATATAATTATAGTATGAATGCGACTAGTCCAAGTCTTCTCGTACTAAAACTAGCTAAGATTTTGGGATGGAGATGCTAGTATTTAGTCCGAGTTCCAGGCCCATGCATTCCTATGACACGACTTAAGCGTTAGTGACCCGCTCAAATAAAACCACAATTATATGAAATAAAATATCACAATTGCTACAATAAACGGATAGTTTCCGCAGAAGACATGCTATTTGATCTGAAACCCACATCGGTTGTGAATTGAAAGCGGTAATTTAATATGAAAAGAAACATTTGCCGCAGTGTTTACATATTTTTTAAAGTATGCGAACTCAGTTGACCTTGCGAACTGCGTTCGGCATTTTCCGGTGAAAATATTCCGTAGATTTTCAATCAACCACGCACGATGAATTCTCCATTGTAATCGTAATTATACGTGACAATAAATAAATAAATACATAGATTAAATACATATTGAAGATATAAATGTAATACATTAAATAAATTACAGGAATTATTTCGACCAATTTGGCCGTTTACTTCATGTCTGTTTTTCATCTGACGTGTGTGTCGGATAAATGATGTGGATGATTTATGTAAATGTTAGCCCAAGCTACATTTCCAAGTAACGATGGTTTTGTTGTTTATTTTGAGGAATAATACCGCGTCAGATGAATTCAGCCCAAATATGTTAACAGTTGGCGTGTCAAACATTCGCAGTAGGTTAGCGTTATTTTGTATTTGTGGATGTCCTTTAACATGGGGAAAATAGACTACTGCGCTTGAACGAGCATGTGAATTTGTCGTTTTTAATGTATAGCAACTTGATAATCAATAACAGAGGCATTCTCTGCCAAATAAGGTTGCTCTATTTACGATACAAATTGGGGAACTTTGTAAATTAAATTAAGCGTAAACCAGCGTAAACGTATACCTGCTGCAAATAGAGAAGAATAGAGAAGGTGCCGGAATAGGCGTACTCGCCCCAGGGCTAACTCGCCCCAATCGACGTGTGCCAACTCGGAATAAAAGGCCAGCTCGGAATAAAAGATGTATACGGGGTGTTATATGGCGTTTGGTCCGTTGTTTCTCAATGAATATTATTGAAATTTGGTGTATATGTCCGGGCTGGGACATGGAATACAACAACGTTTGAATTGTTTTTAAATTTACAAATTTGTTGATTTTATTCATTTTTTTTTTCGTTCTGAAACACACTATAAAGTGTATATAATATAATAACGAACACGAGACATACATAATTTATAAACTGTTAACAAAAGATATAAAATTCAATACACGACAAAGATGACTCAGTGGAGTTTATAAAGTGAACATAAAAACATTGAGGTAAGAATCTTTTTAAGGAATGCAACTTTATTTAATGATAATAAACACATAAATTAAAATAACAAACATGAGACATACATGATTTATAAACTGTTAACAACAGATATCAAACTCAATACATGACAAAGATGACTCAGTGAAGTTTATAAAGTGAACATAAAAATATTAAGGTAAGAATCTTTTAAAGCATTACTAAACCGTTTAGCACAGTCCACTTCACTCATCCGATCATCACCAAACTTCATATTTATCTTGATATTGATCTATCAGATGAGAGCTATCAAATATTTTTTTTAATTTATAGGAAAAAATGGTCGCCAGCGGCCATATTGCATTTACGTTATATGTTATCGCGTCATGTCGATATCTAGTATTACTTAGAAATTTCACCTTTCCAGATTCATAATTGCTCCATTGACTGTAACAGATGGAATTATTCCCCTCTTCGGATAGAGTGTCACTGAAACTTTATTTTGTCAGACTGTCTGTATAGTCACTGATTGTATATGGCAATAATCTGTAATAAGATGTAGCACTATTTTATTTTATATTTACATGCAGTGCTGTTTTTATACAACAATTCTACCCCCCCTAGATCATCATGTGGTCGACCATACATCGCGCGAGGACCTGGTTGAATTAAGGGGGGTTTTATGGATAACTTCTGTCCTCAAGCTAGATTATACTTATGACATTTAATGGCATGTTTCTAACGTGGAGGGTTAGATATGCTTGAGACACCACCACTCTTCAATTCACACCAAGTTCTCAGCTGTCATATTCGGATATTAGAACCCATAGCCATGATATATGGTTTATTTTGTGTATACTAGTAATATTGTTATTTTCAGTACCTTTATATACCAGTACTGTGTATAACAATGCATATAAATTAATCCATGTATACATGTATATTGATTCAACGGATTCAGTGGTTTTGTCCATCAGTCAATCAAATTTGCGGGGAAAACATGGCCACAAGCAGTACACCCTGCTAAATGTCGAATTTGAATCAATTGGCGCACCCTGCAGCCAGCTTTTATTGGAGAACTTTTTCTCATGTGGATATTTTGGGTCACCGCTAGATGTGAGCCATATTTTGTTCTCATTTTTATGGCTAAATAATTTGGTTGATCCTACAGACGACACCCCTTGTCCGATCGTCACCAGATTCCACAATGATCTTCTGTATAACCAGGGTGAGAGTAATCTAATTTTCCCGAATTTCGTTAAAAAGCATTACCACAGGCAGCAATTTGGTATCTTACTCTTTGATCCTCTTTTGCATGACTGAATTGTTTAGCAACTGTACAGACATATCCCTCATCTGATAGTCACCAAACTTCATATTGATCTTCGGGCTGACAACTAGATGGGAGCTATCGAATGCTTTGAATTATTTTGGAAAAGATTGTCTCCAGCAGTCATCTTCTATTTTGGTTTTTATATACATGTATATCTCTTCATTCGGATAGTCAGTATTACGTAGGTACTTCAACTTTCCGCATTCCTGTCATCATTTGAAATATAAAAATTTACCTGATACATGCACCCTTCAAAATTTGTTTCGTCGTATCTATTTTAATGACCCGTATGCTAATATTGATACAGATATATTTGTCAAACATTTCTTTGTACAATATACAGGTATTTAGTTTGTAACTAAATCTATAAATATATAATAGTAGCTGGTGGACCCGACTTCGTCCGGGATGTTCCCCTCTGATTTTCGGAGAATTGCGCGATTTAACCTTGAATTGACCATTTTAAAGGTGAACGTCATGTCGGGTCACGATTTGACCACGATAAATTAATCCATGTATACATGTATATTGATTCAACGGAAAAAAGTCACGACAAAAGTACCCGTCGAAATCCGCCCGGCTTTACCCGATTTGACCTTGAATTGACAATTTTGAATGTCAAGATCAGGTCAGGGTCGTGATTTGACCCACCCGAAACACTCCTGGGACAAAAGTAACAGTAGGTATTAAATTTCGTTGAAATACTTCCGTTTTACCTGATTTGACCTTGAATTGATCTTTTTGAATGTGAAAGTCAGGTCGGGATCAAGATTTGACCCGTCCAAAATACTCCCTGGAAATAATATTTCCCCTAGGTATCAAATTTCGCCAAATCTGTCCGGCAGTTTTCCCGGCCATAGCAAACAGACAGACAAATGTCCAAAATATATATTAAACTAGCTGATGTACTCGACTTCGTTCGGGCTATTTAGGGATTTTTTTGTGATCGCCTCCATCTGGACAGTACCCAGTATATACAGCGTCTGGCCAAACTATTGTTCAATTGGTCCAGAAACATGCCTATATCAGCACGTTCGAGAACATGGTCCCACGTGAAATTGGACCCGTCCATATTGCTCCCGGGATCGAAGTAGTCCTACACACAAATTTTTAGTCGGATCGGTCAAGGTCCAGAAACATGCCTATGAGCGAGGTCAAGTTGACACGTTAAATACCAAATCCGATTCGGATCAGTCGAGCAGTGTTAGAGTCTATAACACATACACACATGCATTCATGCATACACACATACATACAGACATGTGTTCCAAAATGTATAAACGATAGCTACAACAATTCTATGGTAGATAGTTCACGGCCGACCTGATGCATGCATCTTAGTTTTCTTGTAACCATCTCACAGTTTAAAACAGTGTAAACACAATGAGCATTAGAATATCATGGGGGCCGCCATTTTGTTTGTATTGAAATTCGTCTCGGCCAAAACAAACACCGGACAATGCCGAAGTTCTTCGGAACCTGAGTTCGGCTTTCAGTTAAGTAAACAAACAGAAAAAACAACGATGTTTGTGGCAATCAACCGGAATATTCTATGTGTAATTTAACATTAAAGTTAGATTATTGTACACCATTATGACCATAAGATGTCACTCTTTCCGATGTATATAGCATCATGTATTGCTTTGTTAGGTAAATCGAGTAAAATACACCACAGATTCCCGCCACAGATCCTGGGCGTAACTCGTGTCATAGGAATGCATGGGCCTGGAACTCGGACTAAATACTAGCATCTCCATCCCAAAATCTTAGCTAGTTTTAGTACGAGAAGACTTGGACTAGAATGCGACATACAATCATGGTGCATATAACCATATATCAACTGTCGCTAGTGCGAGACAAAATTGAATAAAAGAATACAGAACGACCCTTCTTCATTTCCACTAATTTAGAACGAATGTCACTCCCCTAATTGGTTTGTTTGACTTATGCATACATTCTCATAAATTTGCAGCACACCCCTTTACATCGGACGAATAAGGAATCCATGGTGTGTGAGAGGAGCGATAACTCTAAACCTGCATAAATATTTCTTGTTTAAAGGGACCGAAGTCATTCGCAGTGGATAAATGCATGTACAAACAAACATAGGAGTATGTGGGTGCATCAACACTAACATGTAGAGCATGTAGATTTATTTGTGGTTAAATAGATGACGTCTCGTGTTACATGTATACTTGTTGGTGATAATTGTCTTACATACTTTTATACAATTTATTTTGTTGCGGTCGAACCCATGTCGAATGCCTTAAATCCCTTTAAATAAATTTACTTCATATGGTGATATCTCGCTCATCGATGGATCAAGGAGATAGTAATGCCCCTTTTCGATCTGAAACATATCATATGCATCAGTGGGGAGTGACCTTTACCAAATTATTTTGCTTGGTATTGTTATGACTATATATTGGTAATAAACTTATTTGGATAACCAATTTTATTTTTGGTGAAATTACGTTGTTGTTGTAACTTGATGATACGGGGACCCTAGAATCGGACTATGTATTTTTAAAGGCCCAATTACTGCTGAGCCCCCAACTCACTGTCTTGTTTACAAACTGTGTCCTAAAATGTGGGAGAAGTTATCGTATATGTTGATAAATGTTGTTGTATATGCGTGAACTATCATTATGATATTAAATTTGTTATCAAAGTCATTGCAATTTAACATCTGTTTTCAATTTCTCGCACATACGTGTCGACAAAGGTTCTTTATTATTAATATAGACTGATCATAATCGCTCTGCATTGAATCCTGATCTTTCTGGACTAATATGATCATTAAAGATGCAGGGTCCGATTGACACCAAAGTTGTCAAAATTTCCTAAGATATTCCTAAGCTCAATTTGACACGGCCAGATAATTAGCCTTCCTACAATATCCTAAAACAATAAAGCTTCTCAAATCATCGCCATAGTCAACAGAACTTTCAGGACCTTGGACGTCGACACTTTCTAATCGCTCTACATCGCTCTACATCTACATCGAATACTGTAACTCTGCATGGAGCCCACATCACAAATATCAAATACAAAGAAAAGCAACGAAACTAGAAGTTCGTCAAATCAAAACTCTATGCTACCGAGATCGAATGATAAGACTCAATCTGATGTCTTTAAAATATTGAATATTTAGAGGAAATCTAATCGAAGTATATAAACTGTTGAATTGTCATTACAATATCAATGCATGTGATCTATTAGAAAGACATTCATCAGGAAGAACAAGAGGACATAATAAAAAGCTACATATGCCCATTGGTGGTAAATAGCTGGAACTCTCTGCCAGACTTCGCTGTTGAGACCCCAACACTCGTAATATGTTAAAGTGACTCACAAGTAAATATATTTGTAAACAAGCATTGCAAATAATGTTATTGGGACGATGATTATGATGATTATGATATGATTTATAGAACAAACCACTATTATGATGATCGTGTCGTTATTTGTTTAAAATACGTATCAATTGACATATACGCACCCGTTCCCTCATTAAAATCAACATATTTCGACCATTTTAGGGGATCTCTGCGAATTCGGGGACCTCCGCAAATAGGGACCTACTGCGAATTGTCACAACCGGAAAAACCCATTATCTATAAATAAAACGCACAGCGAACCATAGCTATCTAGAATATCCAGGACAGTACACCCGAGGGCGTTAACAAGTAATACGTCGAAGACAATCCCAACAGCTTATAATTGAGAACACAATGTTTTATCCAGGTCCCCTGGTGCGACAACACTACAGTGAGAAAATATATACTCATGGTGGCATTGTCGCACCAGGTGACCTGTGCTCACAAGCGTGAACTCTCACAATCAGATGTGATCATTGGAATCTATTCTCTTGGCTGAGATCAAATTCAGACCTAAATAAAACTTCCTCCTTTGGAAATTGATATGGCCACCCAACACCTCATAGTAATCGTCTCATTGGTTCGATCTGATTATATACTGCGGTAGAAAAAGTACACATGGTTAGTTTTATGGTCTCATATATTTAAAGGCACTCAATCCGATTAGACGCTCCTAAATTAGTATTTCTTTGGCTTCGGGGGTAAAACAATATTTTATTCGAGTCGAGGAACCCACCCATAAAAGCTCAGATTGGTGAGATCGATTTATTTCTCGAGAATTGTAATAATATGTGGCCCAGAAACACGTGGTCAAACGGAGGGTCACGAACAAAATTGCGGATGAAGATGGATAACTCTAAAATCAAGTGGTAATACGGTCAAATTTTGTGATATATTATTAACAATACGGCCATATTTTGTTGATAAATAACAAGTTTTGGGAAATTTGGTACCATAGTTGACAGTGGTTAGCATTAGTTTGCAATAATTCGATTCTGATAACTAAAGCGTATTTTGAAGAAATGTTGTTGTTGTATCTCGATGGTATGGGAACCGTCTGATCGGATTGAGTACCCTTCCAAACTTCCAAAATGCGCTGTCAACGTAAAAAATATTTGCCATGGTCACCATGTCACAGCAACTTCCCCATTGTTTTCATTTTTCGCACAGAAGTGAAACAAACGCCCTTTAGTTCTATCATAGTATGAGTAAACTAACAATGTACTCTCTGTTTTGTTCAATGTCGAAGAATTTTCGGGATCCGAACTCTCTGAATTCAATCACATGCATTAATTAGTATGTCCGTGTCATAACGAGACCGTATGGGAATATGTGGCGTATTTATCGACCCATGTTTGTGCCTGGAACCGGGCCGCGATGTAAACAAAAGGCGAGCTTATAATTTGGATCTTCAAGCCGCCAAGTGGCTTTAAATTTTCTCTGCAACTCGTAACAGTAAAGAGCGTTTCCGTTATTAGATTAAATAAATGGCGTTCGCCTCACGAACTTCTGTGCATAACTTGAAGTCATCCGTCATACTTTGCAGATAAAAACTGGTTGTAAATACATGGCATGATAAAACACACTACAAATATTTTAATATCACACTCTGCAATGACAAACATTTGTAAAATAGTGCAATAATCCGTTCATCAGTGATAGAAAGCTCTTTCTTTTACCATAGTATGAAGACATTAACAATGAATGCTCTTTGTTCTTCGTTCATAAAATGACATCGTTTTCCTTATGATTCAGTCTTAGTATGGGTTAATTAGTTTAAAGATACGGGCGGCGTTGGATGGTGGTATGCTGTTAAAATATTCACCTCCGTCAAAAACCGCCATGAACAGAAAGGATGGTAAAATATAGACATACCTTGTCTTTATACCAATCAGAAATATGGCATAAACAGTATGTTATTGTCAAATGTGTTTCCTTTGTTATGTAAACAAAAGTAAAAAAAAACGTTACAGAACCTGGCTTTTGTTCAGATCCGGATATGGTAAACACAAAGAGCGTTATTTGTTACTGTTTTCCTGACATAGAAATAATAAAGAGCGTTTATATCATTTGTGTGTGATTAACCAATATAATTGAGCTGTGTTATGTAAATGGAAGCAAAACTGCTGTAACACGGGCAGGCTCTTGTTTACGTACACAATCGTACGTCTTGAATGACAATATACTATTTACGCGCTGATTATGTTTGGCATATGAACAAAACTATATGTATATGTTAATATTCCTTCTGTTGATGGCGATTTGAACAAATATGAATATTTCTGCAACGAACGCCGCCCGTGCCTTTAAAAGATATAAGTAAGTCTGTCAGCTGCTCGTGTATTATTATACGTATTCTTCGACCTGCTTCCCAGAAACATGACAACATCAATGATTAACTATATTTAATTTGACGCCTTTGTGTCCATACAACTCAGGTCAAGTATATGTATATGCAACATATTCTATAACCAAGAGTATAGTGCCACCGATGCGTGTCATAATGAAACTGTTATGTTGTATATGCAAGAATCTTAACTAACGGATCTAAACGAAAGCGCAAGATGAATTCTACCAACATTTTAATGCACAGCCATTGGTTTATTTTTGCGAAATTCAGCAAATATACAGAAGATTTCAAACGATCAATAAACGAAAACGATGTATTCACCCCTGGTCAAGTGGTCCTGCAAATGTGCTATGATGCTGGTGGGTCCTGTTGAATTGCTATGATGCTGTTAGGGCAATCTGATGCTGTTAAGAAAAGTAACGTTACAACTTTTCTAAAGTTGTCATTTTGGTGGTGTTTGGCTAATTGGAGGGATTTGAGAAAAAAGCCAGTGTCTGTATGAAACATTCAAGAACATATATATTTTTTTGAATAATGGCTGCGCTGGTGTTTATAAAACGACATGAATAGCCAAATTGATTAGAGTCGAATTTCAACAACTAATACAATCAGTATTACAACTATTTCGCAAAATATATGTTTCTCGAAAATTTGATACAAATAATGGCTTTTCCTTAATGTGCTCAGATTATTCGAAAACCATAAAAAATGGCAACTTTAGAAAAAATAGCGGTACTTTTTCTTAACAGCATCAGTTTGTCCTAACAGCATCATAGCAATTCAGCAGGACCCAACCGCATCATAGCAAATTTGCAGGACCACTTGACCAGGGGTGGTTTTGCCCTTGAACAAAACAAACCTATTAAGTTGACGTCTCAACTTTAACAGAACATATCTTGACTAAATTATGGGATATAGTATATATATACATAAATCACATTTTGTGGTATTAAATAAAACAACATCGACCTACATGGTAGTATAATACAATCTTCAGAGTGTGCACTAAACAATACACGCAGAACGACACAATGTTGAACATGTTAACTCGTTTGTCGTGCCGCCAGGTAAAACTCGAACCTCATGTACTCTGTTACCATCACATCACAACACACTCATGCAATAACGTAAACCAGTTCACACACTTGTGTCGTTATATCTATATCTGTAACAATAGATACACTGGATGACTGAACAGGATGGTGACATGTCGTTGTTTTTAAAGGCCCACTTAATTTTCGAACTCCCAGATTACATTATAAAACATATTACTCATACCATTTGAAAGAGGAAGCTCCAAAACATTGTATTTTCAACTTATTCGAAGTAATAAACTGTCAACATGTTGTTTTTGTTGAGAAATCAACGTGTGTACTGTGCTCAAGTTTCTGCTCGAAGTATATTATTTTCAATGGAAATAAACTATAATTTGAATTTTGTTGCATTCTGGGAGTCATATTATAACGGGGAAAGTGATTTTATGATTTCAGCTATTTTCTATTACTCTATGGGCACTTTCTGAAACACAGACGTTCCAAATGTTTCCAAATTATAGCATTTTAATCATATTTTATGGTATTGTTATTGAAACCATATATGAAGGCACTATAAACAAAATAATCGGTGATTCGACATAAATTCTTTGAGAGTACAATTGAGTAGAAGTGTTTTAAAATGTCTAAATGTGTATCTACCCCCATTATTTTTCAGAGATTTTGTGGAGAATACCTGCCATTGGCATGTGTCCCGAAAAAGAGGAAATGGGTGATATCTGAAATAAAATTTGACGAAACCACCAGAGATACATATCACTTGTATTACCCAAAGACGCGAGAGTTTCTCTTTGTGGACGATAATGGTCTATCACTGCGCACAATGACGTCACTCAGAGATTCAGGGTGTGAGTATGAAATCTACTTAAATATACCATCTTATATGTATATAGAGGATCTCCAACGAGTTATGTTGGGATATAAGATTTTATGAAACGAGTTTGATAAATTTTATTCACAACGAGTCGTAGTTGTTCAAATTTATGAAACGAGTTTCATAAAATGTTATATCCCAACATAACGAGTTGAAGATATTATATATCACACGAAAAACAAAACTAGAGCTTTATGCCTTTTTACCAAATCAAAATCTTTAAAAGAAGCTGAAAAATACATGTAAAATGCATTCACAACCATATGCGGCAGTATTGCGCGCTCTGCCTCGCGACAAAACATGAAGTCCCACAATTTCCCTCTTTGTTTTGTGGCTATTTTCGTCAGCACAACGAAGTTGGACAATAATTGAACTTTAATGCACAAAGCAATCATTTTGCAATGTCTGGTACTGGTGTCAAGCGCGGCTTTTATAAATAGCATTAATCCGCGCAGTTATTTGCTTGGCGCGATGCCAAGTATCCCGGGAAGCACGCGGCGATTACTCACTAGTGAGAGATGGCACATTCGTTTTTAATTTAGATTTTTTTAATTCACAATTGTACTCGTTTTTAACGACATACCCTGTGGCCAAGCATACACACAACCACACAGACATAACATCGCTATTTGCGTTTGTTAAATTGATGGCACACTCGTTTTTAATTTATATTTTTGTATTCATAATTTTACTCGTTTTAACGACACGCACCTGGGGCCTACATGCAGACACACAACCACAACCGAAAATCATTCAACAATGAGCTGGCTCCACATAAGCGTTTAACGTGTTTTGTCAAACTCGCTTCCTCACTCTGAACCATATTGCACACATGTATATATACGGGATGGGATACGTATTTTAGATTGCATTGACTGTCTGTCCGTCGGTTCATCTGTCCGGGCAGATACACCAGCAATGGTTAATCTTATCTAATTTAACTTAGGCATGGAGATTTGCCATCATCTGCCTTGAAATGAGGAGAAAATTACATTGTTTTAGCGTTTTCAATTATAGAGTTATCCTTCCTCGTTTATCTGGAATATTGTGTTTGTTCGCACGCGCAGATATATCTCAGGCATGTGTTGTCGGATCTTACGGTTACAATTGTGTAAATATAGTTCGGAGTTATATCCAGCGGATGCGGATATGTAGGAGAGAATAAAATAGACACTGAACCCTGATATGACATTATTTTTGTTAGTGCGGTTCTGACACTGTTACAAAAACACAAGATTGAAAGGCGAATTCCCTGCTAGACGAACATGATTATTTTTTGCATAAAAAGTTTCCGCAAATGTCAATCTTTCAGATTTAAAGTAAATTTTGGACTTAAGATTTATATTGTAAACAGTATACGCTAAAACGTTTGCACTGGGGCCGATGGAAAACATTTACACCAGTGTAACCTTAACGAAATTTGGTAAGAGGGTTGGCTATCATGACTGATTTCAAACGAGTTTACGTTTTGCATCATAGAGTTATCATTCTTTGTTAACATTCAGTATGACGTGCGTGCTTTCATATAAGGATTAACTGTCATGTGGACTGTTTTTATGGAGATGTAACGGTGATGTACAAGTTATGTCCACTTACCTCACCGTTACATCTCCATAAAAATAGTCCACATGACAGTTAATCCTTATATTTATATACATTTAGCGAAAAAGCCACTTTTGTAAATATATTTAAATCGAAAAGTGTATCGTGACAAGATCAGCCCAAAATACCCAATAGCACCCTTGGCAAAAGTTAATAGGAACAATTTCTCTTCATGTTGAAACCCGATGATGTATTAAGTCAATCCTGCGCGAGTCAAAATGCGCCCAAAGCACTACGCGTTCGTCTTTCCAAACCTAATGACGTATCGATGGTGTTATTAGCTTGGTGTTATTAGGCGTTGCGCATTCACAGAGAAATAACTGCAACTAGCCACGTGGGCGCCGACCAATCAGAATGCTGGATTTAGTGATGACAACACTTAGTGTGTAAATATAAAAGGGTCCAATGGCGTTGTTTGTATTTTCTGTTCTTATCTATAAAGTTACAATCCCGTGTTCATTTGTAATTAATGTTTTTTTTTGTTCATCCGCTAAAGTATCTCATGATCCGGATGAACTATGGTATGGCTATTCACCATCACAACAATTAGATCATGCCATGAATCTCTACTTTAGCTTCACCCATAGAGATCATATTCCACCATTACAGCACCTGGGAATTTTTTGATGTTCTGGCCGGTTCTGACAGGGAACTTTATAACATTGAAAAAAACAAAACAGGGGATATATATCTTTGTAAATTCTTGTTCCTCAATAATTTTCTTCATATTAGGGGGTTAGTAGAGTCGCTAATGTACTTCCGTGGGAATGTTTTGAACAAATGTAGAGACTATGATATTATGATAGGGTATCACTTACTTTGTCTGAAAAAGTTTGTTAGACTTCATGGGTCCGCGACTGGAGGGAATTATGACGTCACAAAGATGACGTCATTGTCAGTTCAGTCCAGATGTAGGGTTGTCCTAAGAATTGACGAATTCTGCGCATATTTCTTAATTGTTATACATTTTTTCATTAAGTGCAATTCATCGATAGTAGTTCTCACAGGACAGTACCCAAATTTACGGGAAATTATGATTCCATTCAAAGATGGCTGCCAAAATGGCACCAGAAAATCAACAATTTTGCGATTTACTAGAATCTCATGTAAATGACTTTCTGGTTTGGTAGCGAATTGTGAAAATTCAGTGCTTACTGATTGCTTCAGCAATGTAATGCATCAATATTATTATACAAAACATGTTCGATCTGTCAAAAATCAACTTTAGACAACAGAATAATAGCATTTTGTTAAAAATCAATTGAGATATTCTAGAAATAGATTTAAAGAAATGACCGGAATTCAGCGAGGGGGAAGAGATATTCGTGCCACATACGGAATCATTATCACATTTCAACAGAACTGTTCAATTTCATTCAATATGGCTACCAAAATGGCAGTAAAAATACAAAAGTATGTGTTCGTTACACCACCAAATGTCGTCCTGGCATACTATCACGGGGAATTAGGTACTTTTAAGTAAATGCGCATAGCCTTAATTTCTTATACATATTAACGAGTGTCATATACTGCACACGCGTCATGTCTTAGAATTTCATGATATTAAGGGAGGATGGAGTTGAAGAGAAAATCCAACTCTCGGTGTGAAATTAGAAAGAAAGACCCCCATGTCAGCTTGAGGATATCCTGTGCTATACTATAATCCGGAGTACTAATTGAGAAATATGGGTGGTTACCATATCAAATGCCAATATGATGCAGATAGGTTGTTAGTTTTTTTCATGACATCTCATCAGTAGAAAATATCTATAGTGTATTATAGAATTTAGCAACACACAACTGTTTATTGTGATAGCTATGAAGTGGGTATTGTACTTCTCAGCTACATTCTTCTTGTTTATAAAACACAAACAATAGTATAATTAATTATATGGCTGTAATGTGGCCTCCTTCTCTCACTGTTAGTTGCGCTGTAACCTTGGTTTATATTTGCATGGTAACACCATTTGAACCTCGTTTAGCTGAACTTAGCAGGTTTCAATCGTATTGATAACCATGGCAGAACAAAATAGAATAGACCCCATACATGTAGGTGGATAATATATCCATATAAGGGGTAGCGTCCCGTGTCAAGATTAAAGTGATATATTGTAAATACCAGGTTTTGAAATCTGGATGATGATATTCAACGAAGTATTCCAACCACTTTCATAGCATACGTGGAGTCCTTTTGTGCAGTTATTATAAGTTATTAACCTCCCACGGCATGTTTATTCAGTTGAAATGAACATTATCATACACCAGGCTAGATCCCCGACACCAGACGAAGTTATGTGTCTGGTTCTTGGCTTTCATGGTGTTCAGTTAATCGGTGGTAGCCACACAAAGTGATTCGCACACCATACGAAAGATTTCTTGGTATGAACACAGTAGGCTGGTATTATATGGACCATTGATAATATACACAAAATGATATCATTTTGAAGTTTATCGAAATCAACAGGGACTACGCGACTTCTCTGCACATCGAACCATAAGTTTAAATCACGAAAGAATGTGAATTGTATTCGAGTCAAAAATGGTAGGCGATACTTACTATATTACTAATTCACGCGTTTTGACGAAATGTACTGCCACACGATGGGAAATTGGTAAAGAATCAACTGGTAATGATGGGTCTTCTGGTGGTAAGTTATCAGTTTGATTTATTATGTCCAATGGTATCTGGAATCCAGTTTCTGAATACTGAATGACATAATAGGGCAACGTAGTCCACTAACTTCTTACAATACAATGTGAAGTAATAGGTGGAGTTAATAACAGCTCATGACGTGCCATGATGATTCTGCTTAGAACGTTATCAAGAACCAAAGGAAATGCGGAAATGAAGGAAGTTGAATTAGCCCGGGTAGCTAGAGCTATGGAGGTGGCCATGATTCACTATAATAGTGGCATCTTTCAGATCATATTATGAAGACCGATCCATCTATTTCCTAATGCCTCAAACTTCCAATTCTGTTCGACTAGGAGTTATCAGATCAGTCTGGCTACATCCCATAAATATATCATGCTGCATTCATGCATCATTGTAATCGACCAAGTGGCATATATAGATTAACTTCAGCAAAAAACTAAACGGCTATGGTGATATTTTGTACGAAGAGCTCCATCCATGATCACTTGATGAGCATCCAGTTTGATCAGATAGACTTTAGTTTTAACAGTATTTATTCCAATAAATTGTTTGAAAATCCAACTACAAGAATAATTTCAACCTATTGTTGGTGTGAAATTTCCAACTAATGTTTTGGCATGTATGAAATTTCCAACTGTTGGGGTGAGACACCCACAATCCCCCTGTCGCCACATCTCTGTATGATCAACTGTGCAGGCGTATGTGAGTTATTTTCGGGAATCATTTTATTTTCACTCCACCTAACAAGAGTGTGATGGCCCAGATACACATTAGCGATACTTGTATATGAGACAAACTAGTTACATACATACATGTGGTAATACAAAAATATGCCAATACCGCTGTGATGCAAGTAAATATATTGCTTAAGTTTTAGTTAACATTTGTCACGATCCCATACTGGTCGTCATATTAATGCAAACATGGAATGTACCGATACTTGGCATGAACGAGTGATACGCAGCAGTTTAAGCACGAGGCAATCACCAACACATATATGTTTTGCCAGAATGGTAGAAGCTGGTGTCTGATCATTTTGTATCGATTTTCCTTTCCAACCACCAAGAGTACCCATACAATGATTAATTTTATGAAGACTTTTATGTGTATTATGTCAGAAGACCAGACATAATATCCAACCTCGTTCATCAATCAAGCCTATATCAGTGGTGTATACATGTACGTTGGCGAAATGGACAAGATTAAAGTATAGCTATATAATATCTGATCCCCCGGGCGATCTCTGGTTAACACGTTCAAAGTCTTCAAAGGTCAGTCGCTGTTAGCTATATACAGTAATCTGATTGAGTCCGTCGCTATACCTTCTAGTATACGAGTAGATATGCTCAATCGTTATCGATATGCAAGAACGAATGGCGATCACGTGCATCATTCGAGCGCTGGTAGCTGAGAGCGAGCTGAAGTTTCTATTTTCTCCACATACCTTGTTGGTCTCTATTAAATATTGATATAATATCAGAATCGAGTTTGGCACCAGTCCATATACTTAACGTACTTGACCTATATTTCGGTTTTATATAGTGAATGGTATGTTCTCACCGAAAGCCTGTGTATGATAATAATGCATATGTGTCATTCTGAGACAATTGGATATCTTGCGGAAATATATGTATTTTAATGTCATATTTCGACATTTACGCCACGTTTGCGGCCATCTCGGATACAATAATATTTGTGTAACTTAATTATCTAAATTGGAGTACATTCATATTATCTAAATCGGAGTACATTCGTTCATATATCTAACACTGAGATATCGTTCTCCTTTGGTTGACATGTTATTTGACGTATAAACAAAATATGTTTGGCGAATTTTCACGATGGTTATTTGGAAAATAATTGTCATATGAACATGGAAAATAATTGTCATATGAACTCGGATATTTTGGGTCACCGCTAGATGTGAGCCATATTTTGTTCTCATTTTTATGGCTAAATAATTTGGTTGATCCTACAGACGACACCCCTTGTCCGATCGTCACCAGATTCCACAATGATCTTCTGTATAACCAGGGTGAGAGTAATCTAATTTTCCCGAATTTCGTTAAAAAGCATTACCACAGGCAGCAATTTGGTATCTTACTCTTTGATCCTCTTTTGCATGACTGAATTGTTTAGCAACTGTACAGACATATCCCTCATCTGATAGTCACCAAACTTCATATTGATCTTCGGGCTGACAACTAGATGGGAGCTATCGAATGCTTTGAATTATTTTGGAAAAGATTGTCTCCAGCAGTCATCTTCTATTTTGGTTTTTATATACATGTATATCTCTTCATTCGGATAGTCAGTATTACGTAGGTACTTCAACTTTCCGCATTCCTGTCATCATTTGAAATATAAAAATTTACCTGATACATGCACCCTTCAAAATTTGTTTCGTCGTATCTATTTTAATGACCCGTATGCTAATATTGATACAGATATATTTGTCAAACATTTCTTTGTACAATATACAGGTATTTAGTTTGTAACTAAATCTATAAATATATAATAGTAGCTGGTGGACCCGACTTCGTCCGGGATGTTCCCCTCTGATTTTCGGAGAATTGCGCGATTTAACCTTGAATTGACCATTTTAAAGGTGAACGTCATGTCGGGTCACGATTTGACCACGATAAATTAATCCATGTATACATGTATATTGATTCAACGGAAAAAAGTCACGACAAAAGTACCCGTCGAAATCCGCCCGGCTTTACCCGATTTGACCTTGAATTGACAATTTTGAATGTCAAGATCAGGTCAGGGTCGTGATTTGACCCACCCGAAACACTCCTGGGACAAAAGTAACAGTAGGTATTAAATTTCGTTGAAATACTTCCGTTTTACCTGATTTGACCTTGAATTGATCTTTTTGAATGTGAAAGTCAGGTCGGGATCAAGATTTGACCCGTCCAAAATACTCCCTGGAAATAATATTTCCCCTAGGTATCAAATTTCGCCAAATCTGTCCGGCAGTTTTCCCGGCCATAGCAAACAGACAGACAAATGTCCAAAATATATATTAAACTAGCTGATGTACTCGACTTCGTTCGGGCTATTTAGGGATTTTTTTGTGATCGCCTCCATCTGGACAGTACCCAGTATATACAGCGTCTGGCCAAACTATTGTTCAATTGGTCCAGAAACATGCCTATATCAGCACGTTCGAGAACATGGTCCCACGTGAAATTGGACCCGTCCATATTGCTCCCGGGATCGAAGTAGTCCTACACACAAATTTTTAGTCGGATCGGTCAAGGTCCAGAAACATGCCTATGAGCGAGGTCAAGTTGACACGTTAAATACCAAATCCGATTCGGATCAGTCGAGCAGTGTTAGAGTCTATAACACATACACACATGCATTCATGCATACACACATACATACAGACATGTGTTCCAAAATGTATAAACGATAGCTACAACAATTCTATGGTAGATAGTTCACGGCCGACCTGATGCATGCATCTTAGTTTTCTTGTAACCATCTCACAGTTTAAAACAGTGTAAACACAATGAGCATTAGAATATCATGGGGGCCGCCATTTTGTTTGTATTGAAATTCGTCTCGGCCAAAACAAACACCGGACAATGCCGAAGTTCTTCGGAACCTGAGTTCGGCTTTCAGTTAAGTAAACAAACAGAAAAAACAACGATGTTTGTGGCAATCAACCGGAATATTCTATGTGTAATTTAACATTAAAGTTAGATTATTGTACACCATTATGACCATAAGATGTCACTCTTTCCGATGTATATAGCATCATGTATTGCTTTGTTAGGTAAATCGAGTAAAATACACCACAGATTCCCGCCACAGATCCTGGGCGTAACTCGTGTCATAGGAATGCATGGGCCTGGAACTCGGACTAAATACTAGCATCTCCATCCCAAAATCTTAGCTAGTTTTAGTACGAGAAGACTTGGACTAGAATGCGACATACAATCATGGTGCATATAACCATATATCAACTGTCGCTAGTGCGAGACAAAATTGAATAAAAGAATACAGAACGACCCTTCTTCATTTCCACTAATTTAGAACGAATGTCACTCCCCTAATTGGTTTGTTTGACTTATGCATACATTCTCATAAATTTGCAGCACACCCCTTTACATCGGACGAATAAGGAATCCATGGTGTGTGAGAGGAGCGATAACTCTAAACCTGCATAAATATTTCTTGTTTAAAGGGACCGAAGTCATTCGCAGTGGATAAATGCATGTACAAACAAACATAGGAGTATGTGGGTGCATCAACACTAACATGTAGAGCATGTAGATTTATTTGTGGTTAAATAGATGACGTCTCGTGTTACATGTATACTTGTTGGTGATAATTGTCTTACATACTTTTATACAATTTATTTTGTTGCGGTCGAACCCATGTCGAATGCCTTAAATCCCTTTAAATAAATTTACTTCATATGGTGATATCTCGCTCATCGATGGATCAAGGAGATAGTAATGCCCCTTTTCGATCTGAAACATATCATATGCATCAGTGGGGAGTGACCTTTACCAAATTATTTTGCTTGGTATTGTTATGACTATATATTGGTAATAAACTTATTTGGATAACCAATTTTATTTTTGGTGAAATTACGTTGTTGTTGTAACTTGATGATACGGGGACCCTAGAATCGGACTATGTATTTTTAAAGGCCCAATTACTGCTGAGCCCCCAACTCACTGTCTTGTTTACAAACTGTGTCCTAAAATGTGGGAGAAGTTATCGTATATGTTGATAAATGTTGTTGTATATGCGTGAACTATCATTATGATATTAAATTTGTTATCAAAGTCATTGCAATTTAACATCTGTTTTCAATTTCTCGCACATACGTGTCGACAAAGGTTCTTTATTATTAATATAGACTGATCATAATCGCTCTGCATTGAATCCTGATCTTTCTGGACTAATATGATCATTAAAGATGCAGGGTCCGATTGACACCAAAGTTGTCAAAATTTCCTAAGATATTCCTAAGCTCAATTTGACACGGCCAGATAATTAGCCTTCCTACAATATCCTAAAACAATAAAGCTTCTCAAATCATCGCCATAGTCAACAGAACTTTCAGGACCTTGGACGTCGACACTTTCTAATCGCTCTACATCGCTCTACATCTACATCGAATACTGTAACTCTGCATGGAGCCCACATCACAAATATCAAATACAAAGAAAAGCAACGAAACTAGAAGTTCGTCAAATCAAAACTCTATGCTACCGAGATCGAATGATAAGACTCAATCTGATGTCTTTAAAATATTGAATATTTAGAGGAAATCTAATCGAAGTATATAAACTGTTGAATTGTCATTACAATATCAATGCATGTGATCTATTAGAAAGACATTCATCAGGAAGAACAAGAGGACATAATAAAAAGCTACATATGCCCATTGGTGGTAAATAGCTGGAACTCTCTGCCAGACTTCGCTGTTGAGACCCCAACACTCGTAATATGTTAAAGTGACTCACAAGTAAATATATTTGTAAACAAGCATTGCAAATAATGTTATTGGGACGATGATTATGATGATTATGATATGATTTATAGAACAAACCACTATTATGATGATCGTGTCGTTATTTGTTTAAAATACGTATCAATTGACATATACGCACCCGTTCCCTCATTAAAATCAACATATTTCGACCATTTTAGGGGATCTCTGCGAATTCGGGGACCTCCGCAAATAGGGACCTACTGCGAATTGTCACAACCGGAAAAACCCATTATCTATAAATAAAACGCACAGCGAACCATAGCTATCTAGAATATCCAGGACAGTACACCCGAGGGCGTTAACAAGTAATACGTCGAAGACAATCCCAACAGCTTATAATTGAGAACACAATGTTTTATCCAGGTCCCCTGGTGCGACAACACTACAGTGAGAAAATATATACTCATGGTGGCATTGTCGCACCAGGTGACCTGTGCTCACAAGCGTGAACTCTCACAATCAGATGTGATCATTGGAATCTATTCTCTTGGCTGAGATCAAATTCAGACCTAAATAAAACTTCCTCCTTTGGAAATTGATATGGCCACCCAACACCTCATAGTAATCGTCTCATTGGTTCGATCTGATTATATACTGCGGTAGAAAAAGTACACATGGTTAGTTTTATGGTCTCATATATTTAAAGGCACTCAATCCGATTAGACGCTCCTAAATTAGTATTTCTTTGGCTTCGGGGGTAAAACAATATTTTATTCGAGTCGAGGAACCCACCCATAAAAGCTCAGATTGGTGAGATCGATTTATTTCTCGAGAATTGTAATAATATGTGGCCCAGAAACACGTGGTCAAACGGAGGGTCACGAACAAAATTGCGGATGAAGATGGATAACTCTAAAATCAAGTGGTAATACGGTCAAATTTTGTGATATATTATTAACAATACGGCCATATTTTGTTGATAAATAACAAGTTTTGGGAAATTTGGTACCATAGTTGACAGTGGTTAGCATTAGTTTGCAATAATTCGATTCTGATAACTAAAGCGTATTTTGAAGAAATGTTGTTGTTGTATCTCGATGGTATGGGAACCGTCTGATCGGATTGAGTACCCTTCCAAACTTCCAAAATGCGCTGTCAACGTAAAAAATATTTGCCATGGTCACCATGTCACAGCAACTTCCCCATTGTTTTCATTTTTCGCACAGAAGTGAAACAAACGCCCTTTAGTTCTATCATAGTATGAGTAAACTAACAATGTACTCTCTGTTTTGTTCAATGTCGAAGAATTTTCGGGATCCGAACTCTCTGAATTCAATCACATGCATTAATTAGTATGTCCGTGTCATAACGAGACCGTATGGGAATATGTGGCGTATTTATCGACCCATGTTTGTGCTTGGAACCGGGCCGCGATGTAAACAAAAGGCGAGCTTATAATTTGGATCTTCAAGCCGCCAAGTGGCTTTAAATTTTCTCTGCAACTCGTAACAGTAAAGAGCGTTTCCGTTATTAGATTAAATAAATGGCGTTCGCCTCACGAACTTCTGTGCATAACTTGAAGTCATCCGTCATACTTTGCAGATAAAAACTGGTTGTAAATACATGGCATGATAAAACACACTACAAATATTTTAATATCACACTCTGCAATGACAAACATTTGTAAAATAGTGCAATAATCCGTTCATCAGTGATAGAAAGCTCTTTCTTTTACCATAGTATGAAGACATTAACAATGAATGCTCTTTGTTCTTCGTTCATAAAATGACATCGTTTTCCTTATGATTCAGTCTTAGTATGGGTTAATTAGTTTAAAGATACGGGCGGCGTTGGATGGTGGTATGCTGTTAAAATATTCACCTCCGTCAAAAACCGCCATGAACAGAAAGGATGGTAAAATATAGACATACCTTGTCTTTATACCAATCAGAAATATGGCATAAACAGTATGTTATTGTCAAATGTGTTTCCTTTGTTATGTAAACAAAAGTAAAAAAAAACGTTACAGAACCTGGCTTTTGTTCAGATCCGGATATGGTAAACACAAAGAGCGTTATTTGTTACTGTTTTCCTGACATAGAAATAATAAAGAGCGTTTATATCATTTGTGTGTGATTAACCAATATAATTGAGCTGTGTTATGTAAATGGAAGCAAAACTGCTGTAACACGGGCAGGCTCTTGTTTACGTACACAATCGTACGTCTTGAATGACAATATACTATTTACGCGCTGATTATGTTTGGCATATGAACAAAACTATATGTATATGTTAATATTCCTTCTGTTGATGGCGATTTGAACAAATATGAATATTTCTGCAACGAACGCCGCCCGTGCCTTTAAAAGATATAAGTAAGTCTGTCAGCTGCTCGTGTATTATTATACGTATTCTTCGACCTGCTTCCCAGAAACATGACAACATCAATGATTAACTATATTTAATTTGACGCCTTTGTGTCCATACAACTCAGGTCAAGTATATGTATATGCAACATATTCTATAACCAAGAGTATAGTGCCACCGATGCGTGTCATAATGAAACTGTTATGTTGTATATGCAAGAATCTTAACTAACGGATCTAAACGAAAGCGCAAGATGAATTCTACCAACATTTTAATGCACAGCCATTGGTTTATTTTTGCGAAATTCAGCAAATATACAGAAGATTTCAAACGATCAATAAACGAAAACGATGTATTCACCCCTGGTCAAGTGGTCCTGCAAATGTGCTATGATGCTGGTGGGTCCTGTTGAATTGCTATGATGCTGTTAGGGCAATCTGATGCTGTTAAGAAAAGTAACGTTACAACTTTTCTAAAGTTGTCATTTTGGTGGTGTTTGGCTAATTGGAGGGATTTGAGAAAAAAGCCAGTGTCTGTATGAAACATTCAAGAACATATATATTTTTTTGAATAATGGCTGCGCTGGTGTTTATAAAACGACATGAATAGCCAAATTGATTAGAGTCGAATTTCAACAACTAATACAATCAGTATTACAACTATTTCGCAAAATATATGTTTCTCGAAAATTTGATACAAATAATGGCTTTTCCTTAATGTGCTCAGATTATTCGAAAACCATAAAAAATGGCAACTTTAGAAAAAATAGCGGTACTTTTTCTTAACAGCATCAGTTTGTCCTAACAGCATCATAGCAATTCAGCAGGACCCAACCGCATCATAGCAAATTTGCAGGACCACTTGACCAGGGGTGGTTTTGCCCTTGAACAAAACAAACCTATTAAGTTGACGTCTCAACTTTAACAGAACATATCTTGACTAAATTATGGGATATAGTATATATATACATAAATCACATTTTGTGGTATTAAATAAAACAACATCGACCTACATGGTAGTATAATACAATCTTCAGAGTGTGCACTAAACAATACACGCAGAACGACACAATGTTGAACATGTTAACTCGTTTGTCGTGCCGCCAGGTAAAACTCGAACCTCATGTACTCTGTTACCATCACATCACAACACACTCATGCAATAACGTAAACCAGTTCACACACTTGTGTCGTTATATCTATATCTGTAACAATAGATACACTGGATGACTGAACAGTATGGTGACATGTCGTTGTTTTTAAAGGCCCACTTAATTTTCGAACTCCCAGATTACATTATAAAACATATATGCCATATTATATACCATTTGAAAGAGGAAGCTCCAAAACATTGTATTTTCAACTTATTCGAAGTAATAAACTGTCAACATGTTGTTTTTGTTGAGAAATCAACGTGTGTACTGTGCTCAAGTTTCTGCTCGAAGTATATTATTTTCAATGGAAATAAACTTTAATTTGAATTTTGTTGCATTCTGGGAGCCATAACGGGGAAAATAATTTTAGCTATTTTCTATTACTCTATGGGCACTTTCTGAAACACAGACGTTCCAAATGTTTCCAAATTATAGCATTTTAATCATATTTTATGGTATTGTTATTGAAACCATATATGAAGGCACTATAAACAAAATAATCGGTGATTCGACATAAATTCTTTGAGAGTACAATTGAGTAGAAGTGTTTTAAAATGTATAAATGTGTATCTACCCCCATTATTTTTCAGAGATTTTGTGGAGAATACCTGCCATTGGCATGTGCCCCGAAAAAGAGGAAATGGGTGATATCTGAAATAAAATTTGACGAAACCACCATAGATACATATCACTTGTATTACCCAAAGACGCGAGAGTTTCTCTTTGTGGACGATAATGGTCTATCACTGCGCACAATGACGTCACTCAGAGACTCAGGGTGTGAGTATGATATCTACTTTGAAAATATACCATCTTATATGTATATAGAGGATCTCCAACGAGTTATGTTGGGATATCAGATTTTATGAAACGAGTTTGATAAATTTGATTCACAACGAGTCGTATAGTTGTTCAAATTTATGAAACGAGTTTCATAAAATGTAATATCCCAACATAACGAGTTGAAGATATTATATATCACACGAAAAAAAAACTATAGCTTTATGCCCTTTTACCAAATCAAAATCTTTAAAAGAAGCTGAAAAATACATGTAAAATGCATTCACAACCACATGCGGCAGTATTGCGCGCTCTGCCTCGCGACAAAACATGAAGTGCCACAACTTCCCTCTTTGTTTTGTGGCTATTTTCGTCAGCACAACGAAGTTGGACAATAATTGAACTTTAATGAACAAAGCAATCATTTTGCAATGTCTGGTATTTGTGTCAAGCGCGGCTTTTCTAAATAGCATTAATCCGCGCAGTAATTTGCTTGGCGCGATGCCAAGTATCCCGGAAAGAACGCGGCGATTACTCACTAATGAGAGATGGCACATTCGTTTTTAATTTAGATTTTTTTTAATTCACAATTTTACTCGTTTTAACGACATACCCTGTGGCCAAGCATACACACAACCACACAGATATAACATCGTTTGTTAAATTGATGGCACACTCGTTTTTAATTTATATATTTTTATTCATAATTTTACTCGTTTTAACGACACGCACCTGGGGCCTACATGCAGACACACAACCACAACCGAAAATCATTCAACGATGAGCTGGCTCCACATAAGCGTTTAACGTGTTTTGTCAAACTCGCTTCCTCACTCTGAACCATATTGCACACATGTATATATACGGGATGGGATACGTATTTTAGATTGCATTGCCTGTCTGTCCGTCGGTTCATCTGTCCGGGCAGATACACCAGCAATGGTTAATCTTATCTAAATTAACTTAGGCATGGAGATTTGCCATCATCTGCCTTGAAATGAGGAGAAAATTACATTGTTTTAGCGTTTTCAATTATAGAGTTATCCTTCCTCGTTTATCTGGAATATTGTGTTTGTCCGCACGCGCAGATATATCTCAGTCATGTGTTGTCGGATCTTACGGTTACAATTGTGTAAATAGAGTTCGGAGTTATATCCAGCGGATGCGGATATGTAGGAGAGAATAAAATAGACACTGAACCCTGATATGACATTTTTTTTTTAGTGCGGTTCTGACACTGTTACGAAAACACAAGATTGAAAGGCGAATTCCCTGCCAGACGAACATGATTATTTTTTGCATAAAAAGTTTCCGCAAATGTCAATCTTTCAGATTTAAAGTAAATGTTGGACTTAGGATTTATATTGTAAACAGTATACGCTAAAACGTTTGCACTGGGGCCGATGGAAAACATTTACACCAGTGTAACCTTAACGAAATTTGGTAAGAGGGTTGGCTATCATGACTGATTTCAAACGAGTTTACGTTTTGCATCATAGAGTTATCATTCTTTGTTAACATTCAGTATGACGTGCGTGCTTCCACCAGAGACGGTTGTATTATCGACTTCCATGATGTAAAGGACACCCAAATTGCAAATTAAGTATATGGTACTACAAACTAATATTATCATATACGTGACACGTAGTGGAGCAACCACACATGATGTGATTCAATATTACAATACTCATAGGATGATAATATATGTCTAATTAACTATAACTGTTAGTAGTATATATAGAGCTGTCTCACCCCAAGCGAGGTGCAACCGCGCAACCAATGTTTACATAACACGTTGCTATGCTGTGTTGTTAAGGGGGTATTTAAATTTAAAGGTAGACAATGGGTTTAAATTTAAAGGGACAACAATTGAATTTAAATGGATGTTATTGAAATGGATTTAAAGGGAAAGATAGAAGAATGAATCGGGTCATTGAATTTGATGAGTGAGTCCAATGGCGTTGTTTGTATTTTCTCTTCTTATCTATAAAGTTACAATCCCGTGTTCATTTGTAATTAATGTTTTTTTTTGTTCATCCGCTAAAGTATCTCATGATCCGGATGAACTATGGTATGGCTATTCACCATCACAACAATTAGATCATGCCATGAATCTCTACTTTAGCTTCACCCATAGAGATCATATTCCACCATTACAGCAACTGGGAACTTTTTGATGTTCTGGCCGGTTCTGACAGGGAACTTTATAACATTGAAAAAAACAAAACAGGGGATATATATCTTTGTAAATTCTTGTTCCTCAATAATTTTCTTCATATTAGGGGGTTAGTAGAGTCGCTTATGTACTTTCGTGGGAATGTTTTGAACAAATGTAGAGACTATGATATTATGATAGGGTATCACTTACTTTGTCGGAAAAAAGTTTGTTAGACTTCATGGGTCCGCGACTGGAGGGAATTATGACGCCACAAAGATGACGTCATTGTCAGTTCAGTCCAGATGTTGTGTTGTCCTAAGAATTGACGAATTCTGCGCATATTTCTTAATTGTTATGCATTTTTTCATTAAGTGCAATTCATCGATAGTAGTTCTCACAGACAGTACCCAAATTTACGGGAAATTATGATTCCATTCAAAGATGGCTGCCAAAATGGCACCAGAAAATCAACAATTTAGCGATTTACTAGAATCTCATGTAAATGACTTTCTGGTTTGGTAGCGAATTGTGAAAATTCAGTGCTTACTGATTGCTTCAGCAATGTAATGCATCAATATTATTATACAAAACATGTTCGATCTGTCAAAAATCAACTTTAGACAACAGAATAATAGCATTTTGTTAAAAATCAATTGAGATATTCTAGAAATAGATTTAAAGAAATGACCGGAATTCAGCGAGGGGGAAGAGATATTCGTGCCACATACGGAATTATTATCACATTTCAACAGAACCGTTCAATTTCATTCGAGATGGCTACCAAAATGGCAGTAAAAATACAAAAGTATGTGTTCGTTACACCACCAAATGTCGTCCTGGCATACTATCACGGGGAATTAGGTACTTTTAAGTAAATGCGCATAGCCCTAATTTCTTATACATATTAACGAGTGTCATATACTGCACACGCGTCATGTCTTAGACTTTCATGATATTAAGGGAGGATGGAGTTGAAGAGAAAATCCAACTCTCAGTGTGAAATTAGAAAGAAAGACCCCCATGTCAGCTTGAGGATATCCTGTGCTATACTCTAATCCGGAGTACTAATTGAGAAATATGGGTGGTTACCATATCAAATGCCAATATATGATGCAGATAGGTTGTTAGTTTTTTTCATGACATCTCATCAGTAGAAAATATCTATAGTGTATTATAGAATTTAGCAACACACAACTGTTTATTGTGATAGCTATGAAGTGGGTATTGTACTTCTCAGCTACATTCTTCTTGTTTATAAAACACAAACAATAGTATAATTAATTATATGGCTGTAATGTGGCCTCCTTCTCTCACTGTTAGTTGCGCTGTAACCTTGGTTTATATTTGCATGGTAACACCATTTGAACCTCGTTTAGCTGAACTTAGCAGGTTTCAATCGTATTGATAACCATGGCAGAACAAAATAGAATAGACCCCATACATGTAGGTGGATAATATATCCATATAAGTGGTAGCGTCCCGTGTCAAGATTAAAGTGATATATTGTAAATACCAGGTTTTGAAATCTGGATGATGATATTCAACGAAGTATTCCAACCACTTTCATAGCATACGTGGAGTCCTTTTGTGCTGTTATTATAAGTTATTAACCTCCCACGGCATGTTTATTCAGTTGAAATGAACATTATCATACACCAGACTAGATCCCCGACACCAGACGAAGTTATGTGTCTGGTTCTTGGCTTTCATGGTGTTCAGTTAATCGGTGGTAGCCACACAAAGTGATTCGCACACCATACGAAAGATTTCTTGGTATGAACACAGTAGGCTGGTATTATATGGACCATTGATAATATACACAAAATTATATCATTTTGAAGTTTATCGAAATCAACAGGGACTACGCGACTTCTCTGCACATCGAACCATAAGTTTAAATCACGAAAGAATGTGAATTGTATTCGAGTCAAAAATGGTAGGCGATACTTACTATATTACTAATTCACGCGTTTTGACGAATTGTACTGCCACACGATGGGAAATGGGTAAAGAATCAACTGGTAATGATGGGTCTTCTGGTGGTAAGTCATCAATTTGATTTATTATGTCCAATGGTATCTGGAATCCAGTTTCTGAATACTGAATGACATAATAGGGCAACGTAGTCCACTAACTTCTTACAATACAATGTGGAGTTAATAACAACTCATGACGTGCCATGATGATTCTGCTTAGAACGTTATCAAGAACCAAAGGAAATGCGGAAATGAAGGAAGTTGAATTAGCCCGCGTAGCTAGAGCTATGGAGGTGGCCATGATTCACTATAATAGTGGCATCTTTCAGATCATATTATGAAGACCGATCCATCTATTTCCTAATGCCTCAAACTTCCAATTCTGTTCGACTAGGAGTTATCAGATCAGTCTGGCTACATCCCATAAATATATCATGCTGCATTCATGCATCATTGTAATCGACCAAGTGGCATATATAGATTAACTTCAGCAAAAAACTAAACGGCTATGGTGATATTTTGTACGAAGAGCTCCATCCATGATCACTTGATGAGCATCCAGTTTGATCAGATAGACTTTAGTTTTAACAGTATTTATTCCAATAAATTGTTTGAAAATCCAACTACAAGAATAATTTCAACCTATTGTTGGTGTGAAATTTCCAACTAATGTTTTGGCATGTATGAAATTTCCAACTGTTGGGGTGAGACACCCACAATCCCCCCTGTCGTCACATCTCTGTATGATCAACTGTGCAGGCGTATGTGAGTTATTTTCGGGAATCATTTTATTTTCACTCCACCTAACAAGAGTGTGATGGTCCAGATACACATTAGCGATACTTGTATATGAGACAAACTAGTTACATACATACATGTGGTAATACAAAAATATGCCAATACCGCTGTGATGCAAGTAAATATATTGCTTAAGTTTTAGTTAACATTTGTCACGATCCCATACTGGTCGTCATATTAATGCAAACATGGAATGTACCGATACTTGGCATGAACGAGTGATACGCAGCAGTTTAAGCACGAGGCAATCACCAACACATATATGTTTTGCCAGAATGGTAGAAGCTGGTGTCTGATCATTTTGTATCGATTTTCCTTTCCAACCACCAAGAGTACCCATACAATGATTAATTTTATGAAGACTTTTATATGTATTATGTCAGAAGACCAGACATAATATCCAACCTCGTTCATCAATCAAGCCTATATCAGTGGTGTATACATGTACTTTGGCGAAATGGACAAGATTAAAGTATAGCTATATAATATCTGATCCCCAGGGCGATCTGCTGGTTAACACGTTCAAAGTCTTCAAAAGTCAGTCGCTGTTAGCTATATACAGTAATCTGATTGAGTCCGTCGCTATACCTTCTAGTATACGAGTAGATATGCTCAATCGTTATCGATATGCAAGAACGAATGGCGATCACGTGCATCATTCGAGCGCTGGTAGCTGACAGCGAGCTGAAGTTTCTATTTTCTCCACATACCTTGTTGGTCTCTATTAAATATTGATATAATATCAGAATCGAGTTTGGCACCAGTCCATATACTTAACGTACTTGACCTATATTTCGTTTTTATATAGTGAATGGTATGTTCTCACCGAAAGCCTGTGTATGATAATAATGCATATGTGTCATTCTGAGACAATTGGATATCTTGCGGAAATATATGTATTTTAATGTCATATTTCGACATTTACGCCACGTTTGCGGCCATCTCGGATACAATAATATTTTTGTAACTTAATTATCTAAATCAGAGTACATTCATATTATCTAAATCGGAGTACATTCGTTCATATATCTAACACTGAGATATCGTTCTCCTTTGGTGGACATGTTATTTGACGTATAAACAAAATATGTTTGGCGAATTTTCACGATGGTTATTTGGAAAATAATTGTCATATGAACATGGAAAATAATTGTCATATGAACTCGCAATTTGAGTCATTGCGGTAAGACAAGTAATTGTAATTTCATAACATGGTGATTATTTATTTGGTAGAAGCAAGTTAGTCTAATATATTCACATTCTACGTGATAGGAACGTTATTGTGTGACAGAGGGTAAAATTGGCATATTATCGTATTTTGGCCGCCATCTTGGAAGCCATCTTCAATTAAGTTGACAGTTTCTTGATCCATATAGATGTAAATACCTAATATAATAATCCTACTCATCCAAAACCGATTAATTCTAATTTTCTTTAAGGAAATAGTTAGAAAATAAAAAAGTAAATTTTGCCAAAAATTCATAACACTTCCTTTAAACATCGCGTTTGGAGAAGAAAATCAAGGTTATGACCCAATAAATCATCTAATGTCATGCCTAAGTGATTTGTTATTAAGATTGAAGAGAGGCATATACCCTAATCGCCACCAGTTCGATACAATCCGAAATGATGTAGGCGACATGTATGGAAAATCACCAATTTTCCCACTTTCGGTCGCCATTTTGGCGGCCATCATTGATCGAGAGGAATTTTGTTTATATAAAAATATAACATGGCGTCATACCATACACTGTACGAAAGTATTCTCATATATTTTATATCACAATTATATTTTCATGATTTAATCAAACAATAGCGAACTTAAAAAATGAGCATGGTGGCCATCTTTGTGACGTCATCAGACCACTCAGTCGCGACCCCAGGGGGTCTAACAATTTTTTTCCTGAAGTAGAGACTATATACTGGCTCATTAGCATGGTCTCTATATTTGTTCATGATTTTCCCACGGGAGCCCAAAATCGGACATAAGCGACTCTACTAGGTGGTCCCAGCTCGAGATTGCATGCTTTTGTGACTTTTCTGAGCCGATATCGAAATAAACATTGATTTATTTACCCGGGAGAAATTCCATAATTTTAATCGACGCAAAGTAAAATCACTCACAAATCACTTCACTAGTGAAATTTCGAGATGGGTCCTCCACATATAGTGAAGTACATTATTAAGGAACATGTAATAACTGAGAAATATATTACCTGCACTGTTTTTCAATGTTAATCACTGCCCTGTCACAGCATCAAAAAGTTACCAGATTTTGTACGTATAGGTTATAACCAGATTGGGTATCTGTACAAGAAATACATATCAAGGCGCTTTAGCGCAGCGATCTGTATTTTGTACATATACCCAATCAGCTGCAGGTTATGACATATTTATAAACCGGTTCACACCCAGAGGAAAGAGGAATTGAGCCACATTCAATACGATGATTACCTATCAATTACCATTTGCGGCAGGAGAGTGGAGCGAAACGGTCGTGATTGCTTCGATCCTTATTAGTTCCTCTTCTGTCGGAGCGTTAAGCACGGGTGAGTCGTGTGGTCGCGCCTCCGGGTGCAGCTGCCCCCGTGCTTAACGCCAGTGAGACGGTTTTGGATTAGGCTTATGGATTTAATCCCAGAAGCCGTGTTGGCCGCAGTGCAAAGGTGTCGGGTATTGGATATTGCTAACTGGAGTCTCCAGTCTAGCAGAGGATACCTGACCCTTTGTCTGGAGTTCCGGACTGAAGATGCTGGCACCCAGAGATCACAGGCCCGGGACACCAACTCCAAGACCACCCGCTGTCCAATGAAGAGTGGGAAGAAGGGACCCACAAAGAAAAAGACGCATTCAAGAAGGAAAAGGGACGCCGCCAGACGGGCGAAATGGAAGAAGGGGTGACTGTTGATATGCCAGTCGCCTCTCCCCGTGTGGTTCAGCCGTCTAGAGTCACAGCCGGCAGGCCGGAGTTGTCTGAGAGACGCACAGACGACCCGGCCAGCATGGAGACAGGTGACATCAGACGAGCTAGCAGGGACTCCGTTGATCTGCCGGAGGTCCCTGCTGTCGTCACTGAAGCAGGCGGAAACAGGGACGCGGATTCCACCAGGGACGTTCCTGCCGCCAACTTCGCTGTGGAACTGGAATCACCACCTGGCCAGTTCCATCCAGGGGATGAATCGAACACCGACGCCCCTCCGACGCCGGAGTACCCGGCTTCTCCACCTACCAGGGAGGCAGAACCACCAGATATAGATCAGCTAATCCAAGATCTTAAAGACCGGATCCTTGTAGAATATAACCAAGGAAAAACACACAGTTTCAACAAGGCAGAGAGAGAGCTTATCAAAAACAGAATTGTCTACACAGGAGACGACGCCTCTGATCCGGCGACAGTTGATGTCACAATCCACGACACTGACACCAGCACACCTCCCTCGGATGCCTCTTCGTCAGCACCACCACCGGCGAAGAGGCATGGGAAGACAAAGAAAAGATGAAGAACTAAAAATTGCTTCTTTTTTCTTCTTTTTTTTTCATGTTATTCAAATAAAGCTGAAAATGAGGGGTTAAGGAAAGGGTCACTCGACCCTTTCGAAGATCCCGGGGTTAGCCCCCCAAACTACAATCCCGACCATTTGTGGTGTTACATATTCCTGTTGAATAATTAGTCAAATTCTCGTTGACAGTCGAATCACTTGCGTCTGCATTATATATGAGCATTGATAAACCATTTTGTCTCCGAATTTGAGAACCTTTTTATACTGATAAAACAGATTCTTCCTTGTGATAATAAACGGTTTCGGTTGTTAAGGTTATTGTTCGCTTTGTTGTCATAATGGAATTGGCGTTCAGAACACAGGAGACAATGTTCCCGTAGTGTTCGGACTCCGAAGTGAAACTATTCCACATTGCATGAAGTTTGTGTGATGAAATATCACCGGGATTCATGACAAAAGACTTAAGCAAACCTGTGTATAGTGCCTGTATTTTCCGCGCACATGCATGTATATGTGAACAGTTGTGGAATGTTCTCAATGTTGTCATTCTAAAGATCAGTACGTGATTATTGCAGAGTATACACTCAAAACAGATCTGGATCTCGTTCAGTTTACTTATGTGCTCAGCTTGTAGAGCAGTCTATAACGATGAGATGGAGCACATCACAAATTCGTTTACCTCCCACGGCAATGGTTCAACTACGTTACATCTTCTGATGTAGTCTCTTGGGCCATTACTGAATCGATGTCTTCATGTTCATGGATTCCCTGGAACCAAATCGTCTTCACGAATTCTTTCTAGGGGGCACTGCCTTTGATCCACCAGCGGCACAGTTTCTCCTCCGGGCATGTTGGTTCATCAAACAAATTGTATAACATGATGGAGTTCGCGTTCTCCGACGAAAGATGATTTGTTTTCTGACAGTAACCACTTGCGTGTGAGATAGACATCATACCATTTTTATCATCATACCATTTGTATCTTTATAGCTATCTTCTCTTTCTCTCTTTCTCTGTACATCTCCCTCTCTCTGCACCCAATGACAATCCAGCACTATCCTTCTCTCATCTATATTCCCTCTTCGCCTCTGCTTGAATGGAAAATTTATATTGTTCATGAATTGGAGCAATTTGATTGGCCGAGCGGTGTGAACCGGTTTGTAATGGTGGAATATGACCTCTACCGGCGTTAGTCGGAGTAGAGATTCATGGCATGATCTAAACCACAATAGCTTACAACGAAGTGTTGGTGGTGGTCGTATTTTAAAGTTTAGAGTTTATTTCCTATGTATATTTTGAATTTGAGTGCTGTACTGCCCTTTATTTATTTTAAAATTTGCCACCGTGTGGGTATGCTACCGCCCGTTATGAAATCCCTTGTTTAAACAAGAATCATTCAGGTCATAATTACGAATATGGTAACGTATTTATTTACGATATTATGAAACGCCTTTATGTTTCAGTTCAGTTCCGGTTGAGCAGCTACACTATAGAGGAGATGGATTGCTTCGACGGTCCTTGCACGGTTATGACGTTGATATCGATCGAAAGTGTCACGAACAGGGACCTCTTATACATCGACCGTTGGAATGGTGGTGTGAAGAAAGGGGTACGTGTTGTAGGACCACGAACGGTTTGCCAAAATAAGTTTTCATAGCTTCAAATGTGCTTGATTCAGTGAGCGTGAACATATGTTTATTTCTTATAAGTGAGATATCTCTCAACTCAGATCAAGCTTGAAGATCGGTCCCGATTTTTGCACATGTCGGGGTTCGAATCCGCGACTAACTCGTATGACCCAGCCTGCGGTGCTAGTTATCAACGAACTAACCACATCTGTTACAAACGAGGCCCGTTCACCAAGAGTTGGGAATCGTATCTGTCTGAACATTGGTTCGAATAATAAATTTTTTAACATATTATACAAATATAATATGTTTATAAAAAGTATATAAATATTAGGTAATTTGAGGTAGGTGACTGCTGACGTGAAGAATGGAATAGTTTGAAAATTAAGAAAGGTATCCGTTCATTGTTGAATATTTATTACATGTATGTACATACAGCTCTACCGGTTTCGGCACACCTTGCCTTTTCAATAGCTTGGAGTCACTGGAGTTCAAACTATCCTATATATGTATATTGGTTTCGTCTACGCTACTATCCCATCATAATATATTACCACAATAATGATCATGCAGATGGAGTTGGTTGTTGACGCAACATATGAGGCGAAAGTGACACTTTATCTTCAATGTTAACCAAAAATATATGCCGGTGATGAAACTGATCACAGAATGTACACAAACTTTTGGGAATACGTTGATGTTGTTTACTTATTGTTCGGTTTATGTTTGTTATTAGGATTCAGAAAAAGCGGGAGTGGAATGTAAGAATATCACAGAGCCCAACGAATTCGTATTCATCATGCGGCGGTATGGAAATGACACAACATCTTTCGAATCTGCTACGACGAAAGGTAGATATTCTAGGTCTTACGCCAGCAAATACATCCTTCGTGCTAGCCAATCGCATGTGCTTGGTTAAAATGTACTCATGCATGGTTGCACGCCAACTTTTACAAATCATGCATAGCTTTGTATTATCTCAACTGTACAAAGTCAAGTTTTATCTATTGCCATGGGATGGAGTCGTCATCCGTCTGTCTGTTCGTCTGTCAACAATTTCCTTTAGAACACCATACATGTCACATCTCTCATCAGATCGTCAACATAACTTCATATAGATCTTCATGGTAACCTCTAACTGGGAGCCATCGATTTTTCCCCGATCTTCATTAAAAAACATGGCCGCCAGCCGCCGTCTTGGATTTTAAATTTGAAACCATCGGCACATACTTCAGCCCGAATTTATTGGAGATTTGTTTTGAAACTGTACAGGCATGTTTCGGATAATATCTAGATGGGAATTATCGAATTTGAATGATTTTCGATGACAAACATGGCCACCAGCAGCCTTCTTGGATTTTACTCTTTGCATAACTAAATACTTTGGTTCAGCCTACAAACCACATCTCTCATCCGATCAAACTTCACACTGATCTTTTGGGTTATTTTTTATTTGAATATGTTGCAAAATATTTCCGCCAGCGGCCATCTTGGATTTTATTCTTTACATCATTAAATCCTTCAGCACATCCTAGATGCTACATCCCTCTACAATCATCACCAAACTTCCTATTTATTTGAATCCATCGGCACACCCTGCAGCCGCATTTATAGTAAAATGCTACATTCCTCCGGTTGGCATATCGTCTGAAAAACTAACTAACTCTTTCACCTACCGAAAGTCCATAGTATGTCTTTTTTTTTAAAGAATTATTTCGAAAATGTGCAGGTATGTTTAGGATCACCTCCAGATGGGAGCTATCGAATTGCAACAATTTTCGCTGAAAACATGGCCGCCGGCAGCTATCTTGGATTTTACTCTCTGCATGACTATATATATATATCATTCGGCACACCCTGCAGGCCACATGCCTCATACAATCGTCACTTAACTCCATATGGATCTTTGGGGTGACCACTAAATGGGATCCATAATTATTTCCCCCCAAATTTCGTTAAAAAGCATGGTTAGCTTAATAACAACAAGCGAAGACGTCATGGCACGGTTATCGTCCACGTTGATCCATGTAACTTACAGTGTGCAGCCATTAGATATAACATGTTTTATTTAAAGCCATATGGCGGTTCGCTAATAATATATATTTTTTTTACCCCGGTATCCAAACAGGTCGATAAATACATGAGCTACTTTTCTACGAGCATTTTTTGTCACAAAAAGACGAATTGATGTCATGAACAATACAACATTGAACACAATGTTAGTGTTTCAATAAAAAATAGCCATTTGCACGGCATGGAACAGAAAAGAGTGTTCCCTGCCTGATATTGTATAAATAAAGAGCGTTTATTTCACATTAGTGGGAAACATTGAAAACAGTTGAAAAATGGCTGCGACTATGGCAAGTATTTTTCAGAGCATATATGAAGCCGTTATATCAATATTTCGTGTATTCGGAAACATATCTTATACCTCTTTCCATATATTACGTAGACAAAAATTGCATGGAAGCGTTTAAGATTATAGGTTACAATTCATTCGGATATGTTCTGGCGAATTTCCAAAATAATGCAGAATGTATTGTAGCCAACAAAATTCTAAAATAAAAATGTAAGATTTCCTTACATTATGCATACGTGATAGCGGTGTTCAGGTAAGCGTACTGAGGGGACTGGACCCTGCATTTCAGTTTGAATAATCATGTGCCACGAAAGTTATTTATTGTGTATATCATTTCAGGAGTCTTTCTCGGGTATTCCAAGAATTCATTCCGAGTGATCAAGAAAAACTTGTGCCCAGACGGGGAATCACAAGACCTGTCGGAAGACATCTTATTCGAATGTTACAAAGTGGATAATGACTAGCACGAATCGTCGTCGCCGTTGTGGCCTCTGGATGCCTTCTGCGGTGTCTGCACGAATGATGCGATGCTGCCCCAGTACGACAAAGGCAGGCGCATATTGGTGCAATTACATGGTGTGCACTTATAATTTTACCCAGATATGTACACAGTGAATGTGTAAATAAGGACAGTGAAGAAGACACTATAAGCTGAAGTCGAGTATTATCAAAACGAATGTCCACTGGGCGGTCCAATGTATATCGAGCTCTAAACCAAGTCCTCTCGGTCCGCAACGGCTTGGGATATCGGTTGGGATCATGCTGTTTGGAACGAGTCCTGTCCCGTTACTCTTCTATAACTGACTTTACGCCCGGAATCTTGGGCGGGGGTTATTTTGCTTGTTTGTCTTCGGATTAGGTAAATTGGAAAATGGAAATGCGTATATAATCATAGAGGGCAGCCTTTCAACAAGCATGGTAATATCAAACATGCATATATCATCCGTTAAATGTCATAGCAACGATATATATATAAGTAATCAGAGCCTTGTTTTCCAGAGAATGTCGATTTGTCGCGCTATCAGAAAATACATATAAACGATACATAAAACGCCGGTCGTATCATAACTATACACTTTTCCATCACGGTAAATGATATATCATTTTTAAGATTAATTACGGACATGTCAGATGATTATTCACATTCAGGGGTGTACTGGAGTGCCGGAGCTCCACGCGTAAATGTAGTACGTCTTTTGAATGAAAGTCCGTTTTAGAAGAGCAACGGGGTTGGACTCGGTCCAAAAAAAAGCATTAACCCAGCGATATCCCTAGCTCTTGTGGATCGAAAAGACTTGGTCTACTCGAGCTCCCTGTTTGAATGAGCATTATACCACTTTGAGATGCCACACGAATCATGTTAGTTTGTAAACATATATTATGTAAACTCTTCATGGACAGAGAACTGCAAAACAGAGTTCAGTCCCCTCGCTACGCAATGTCTGAACACTGCCGACATGTGTATCTTCTTAATTAAATCTAACATTTTTTATTGAAGTGTTTTGTCATTTACAATTCATTCTGGCTGGATCTAGACAATTTTCAAATGAATATGGACAGTTCAGTTTCTCAGAATAATGCAGAATGAATTGTAACCTACAAAAGTCTCAAATAAATAAATGCGACATTTCGTCACATTACGTGTAGGTGCGGGCAGCGGTATATAAGTCCTGCGTAGGGGGACTGAACTCTGAATGGAGCTTGCTGCAAAGGTACCCCTTTCGATTTGATACCAATTTATCAAAATTCCCTAAACAAATGTTCCGCACACCAGGAAGATATAGAGGATCTCACATGAGTTTCTATTTTATACGGAATTTATCAACCGAGTTCACTAAATTCGATTTGAGCCGAGGTTTGCCGAGGCTCAAATAGAATTTAGTGGACGAGGTTGATAAATTGCGTATAAAATAGGACGAGTGTGAGATACTTTTATCACATGATCAAATAAACGCAAAGCAATGCGAAATATCCATCGAAAACAACGATAAAAACCGCAGCGATCGCAAGTCATTTGAAGAACGATGTGACGTCATCGCACGCGCTGATATTAAACGTGTCTCTTATCGATAATTATGAAACTGCTTTTATGGGCAAATTATGTGATAAAAACATTTCCTTCATGCGGCGCACAGTTCACAGTTCATGTCAGTGATACCGATAGTAATATTTATCTACCATTACGACAATCTTCGTATTCACATATTACCTGTTTACTTTCCACACATGTGATCGGCGACATTCCATTATACACGTGCTTCTGTTTTCATTAGGTTAGCTAAAACGTGCTTGACATCTTCGTACCTCAAGATCAAATGATTAACCCATGACGGGTGAAATATTTCCCCATTGCACCGGAGATGTGTATATGATACATGTATGTATATACCCAATCATACTATTCATATTCTTTTCTGTAATAACTCTTTGTAATTCTCTATATATTCATATGAATTCGCGAGATTAAATCATCATCATCGCCATAACATATAACAACATCGTGTGCATAGCATCTAATCTGTATTACGATACAGTTGATATTTTATCACCAGCAGTAACAGTGGAATTGATGTGTAATACATGTTCGATCCAGTTCGATCTCATTGTTTTCGAGTCGAGCACAGGCCATACACATATTTCTGTGGTGTCATATGGGATGGGACATCTTTGAGTCAAATTATACAAAATGTGCCTATTTATTATTATTGTCTAACCTTGTATTACATGTAAATACTCATTGATGAGTAGTTATCCCGTAGGAAATGTCCAGATAAAAAGTTCAATGGACGACCATAGACCGCTCGTTGAACTTATTATCTGAAAGTTTCCCGAAAATAAATAGGATTCCTTCTGTACTTTTGTTATCTGTGGTCTACATATTTTTCATTAAAACCCTCCCAATTATTAAAAGACCATTCCAATCTATACTTTTATAACTGAATGGGAGAATCTATTTAGCATAGAGAGGGTTAAAATGGCGCTGATGTGAACAATTGTTCCATTCTCAAAGAAATATCCGTTCCCCACATCTGGAAATTATTGACATGACGTCACTTGACTCTTAACTATATATAGTAAAAGTTGGATTTCAAAGGGAGATAATTCTTCCGCCCATATTCAGGTATAGAAACAAATATTTCTAACAACTAAATTAACTCAAACTGTAGCTGAATTAAAATCACAAAAAAACCCATAAACTTCAGAAAGCTTGTGATCTAGAACACTCACTGCAGTTGATTTTTTTCAGTTAGATTTTCTTTGATAGAGACCACAAACATTCCTATGAAAACCAGAACGGAAGTGACCGAAATATATTTATCACATAATTTGGCCATAAAAGCAGTTTCATAATTATCGGTAATAGACACGTTTAATATCAGCGCGTGCGATGACGTCACGGCGTTCTTCAAATAACTTGCGATCGCTGTAGTTTATGATTGTTGTTTTCGATGAATATTTCGCGTTGTTTCGGGTTTATTTGATCATGTGATAAAAGGTATCTCACACTCGTCCTATTTTATACGTAATTTATCAACCTCGTCCTCTAAATTCTATTTGAGCCTCGGTAAACCTCGGCTCAAATCGAATTTAGTGAACTCGGTTGATAAATTCCGTATAAAATAGAAACTCATGTGAGATCCTCTATTTATGTATTATTGTTATGTTCACACGATGTCGTCGTGTTAGTTGAAGCACTCAAATTATCACGAACTTCAAAGTTTTTGATTGATGAATCTATCGTTTCATATCGCCATTGACAGAAACATAAGTACATTTTGTCCGCAATTATACTTTATACTGATTCATGTCTGAATATTCGTTCTGAAACTGAGATTCCCGCCTGATTGTTTTGATCTTAAATTGTCAGGCGCAGACTATAATTGTTGTTAGTTCCGTTCTGCCACATGGTCTGTGATATTAATCAATAGTTCTGAGGAATCTATTGTGATCACAAGTCTGAATATAGATAGGTAAAACACAAAAGTATCAAACAAACACCAAGCCAGTCAGTGCACGCAGAACTGATAATTGTGTGCCGAAAATTTGCAGAATGAGGCCCCAGAGAGTGAGTGCAGTGACGCTACTCCTTAAAGTGGGCTTAACATTCAGCCGCTCGTGGAAATTCTGTATTTCCTTGTAGCCACTCATGAGATAATCCGGATATTCAACCAAAACCCGTAGGTATTCTCTATTTATTACATGATCCTTATTCCATTCAATAAACCCATTCTATAATTGTGATATTAAACGTTTAATAACAGGAAATAGTGCCAGGTGACCTTTGACATCCGGTTTTTCGTCTGTTTACATTCCGTACGCTACGTCTCAAAATACACTGGCTTCCAATATTTTTTACAACAAATTCATGAATGAAGAGTTTGAAACGTTATTTCACTAACCCTAAACATTAAATACGTCAAAGAGTCTTTATTTATCTGGGACTATTTCTTTATGCGAGCAAACAACGCATACCTACGTTCAACGTCACCGCAGGCCTTATAGAAGCCGATGTTAGTTTCACGTCCCATTTGTTGATTTATGTGTGTTTTATCATGGGTTTGGATCATGTAATAAATAGAATCTACAACTCGTCCCCAATTGACAGCGGAATTGACAAAACTCGTCCAGTAAATTAGATCTAATTTACTAGACTCGTTTTGTAAATTCCTCTACAAACTGTGGACTCGTGGTAGATCCTCTCTTTATATATTTATGTAATGTATCTTCACATAATATTCATATCATTTATTTAATTATCATCATTGTGAAACTGCTCAGTGAGTTATATTGCAATAAAAATCTTGTATCCTGCATGTTGGTACGATTACTCCATGGACAAGACAGTTGTATATCCAAGATGATTCACGGCTGGAAGAAGGACAATACGACAGTGTCATCATTTAAAGATGCATAATCCGAACTAACGCTCGCAAATTACTATTTCTATGGCTTCGGGTTTAAACAATATTTGATTCGGGTCGAGGAACCCACCCATTGAAGCTCAGTGATCAGATATCGATTTTTAAATCTATTATTTTTCAACACTGATAATTTTAAGTGGCCAAGTAAATAGTCAACGAGAAGACGGTCTCGGACCAAATTGCGGATGAAGATGGATAACTCTAAAATCAAGTGGCTTTTTGTGTCAGATATTTGACAAACCGGCAAAATTTTGTTGAACAAAATGTTGATAAATAACAGGTTTTGGATAATTTTATACTATAGTTGACTGTGGTTACCATTATTTTTGGGCAATTACTCGATTCTGATAACTGAAACGGCATTTCAAAATTTTGTGTTGTTGTTGGAATCTGATGATATGGGGACTATCGAATCGGATTGAGTACCTATACAGATGCATAATCCGAATTAATGCACCTACATTATTATATCTTTGACTTCGGGGGTAAACAGTAATTGATTTGAGTCGATGGACCCAACCATCGAAGCTCAGGGTTATCAGCTATCGATTACCATATTGCGTTGAGCAAAACGTTGATATATAACGTTTTGGAAATGTTTTACTAGAGTTGACATAAGAGTAAAACATAAGGATTCATACTCATTTGTGGGAAATGTTCAGATTATAAGTACCATGGCTTATTATCTGAACATTTCCCCCAAAAGAATATGAATCCTTATGTTTTTAAACATAAGGATTCATATTGATTTGTGGGAAATGTTCAGATAATAAGTTAAACAAACGACCACGGTGACATGTGCCCGTGTCCCAGTTCGCGCCGCTCGTAGCAGTTGGGCGGTGTGGCCCTCCATATACATGGACGGCGCCCCGATAAATAGTAATCGAGGGTCCGAGCTTAGCTGCTCGTATGTCGAAAACGGACCCGGTAGTGTGATGTTTGGGTCCATCTTCAATTTAATCTTCTCCTGAACTTTCTGTGGGTGATTCTTTTCCGGTTCACTATCCGCCTGCGTGCCTACATCACTTCCCCGATATCTGATATCCGTTTGGGTCGTAATTGATTCTTTCTGGGGTGCACACCGTGACTGGTCGTGCTGCGACAGTTAAGTCTAATGGCTGATCAGCTATTTATGATGGAGGGGTGATTCTTGTTGCTGCCGCCACTAAAGGAATCACCAAGTTTCCACCACAACTTTTATTCTCACCATCCCGGACCTCACTCAGAGGAGTATTATTGCTCATCAAATCTGATTCATCTAGAAAATTTACATTTATAGCCTCCAGAGCCTCCAAGAAGTCGGCTGCCATAACTTCCTCTGATAATCCTGTATGTACAACAGGATTCTTGGGGATTTCTGCCAGAAAGATATCTGGATTGAAGACTGGTGAATTGACTGCAGAAAGTAGCAAGAGGTCAATGCTGGGCGAGTTCTATGTAACGGCTGGACGATCCAGCCCTGGGTCTGTTACCAGTGTCTCGGCAGCTGGTTTCTAGATTGCCACTTTCTGACATGGCTTGTCAAACTTTACAGACACCGTCTCAGTCGTCACCTTTCGTTCTCGGTGATCCATTTATGCCCTGCTCGTGACCCTTTTGTCTGGGTGTTGCGACTCCGACCTGTGACTTTATTCTTGGGGATGGAATCCTTGCCTCTCTATCCCGGTCTCTTCTGCTTGAAGGAGCAGTTCTGTCTGACATGTGTATTATAGATTCTAACGATATTCGACTACATAAACCGGCATCGTTGAATGTACAAAGTCGAACGTAATAGTGACTTAAAATACATAATTGAAATTAGAGCAAAATATATTGCTGTTAGTCGATGCATGGATCCATGCAGATAGTTGGCTGGAAGTACTAACAGTTTAAACAATATCTATTTCTTCCCGAAGGCATATAAGTTTATCACTTCCGTGCTATTAAAGCTCATTTTGTTATATTATGCAACAACTAAACTCTATTATTTCTCTAGTGTCGATTACCAATGCCTTCGCGGATCAAACGTGTGGAAAAATCAAATGAATTGCAGCCTCGTTTCCTGTGTGTTAATCCGACACATCCATTATAGGTTGTGACATCCATTAGTGTATGACTTCTTTAAGACCTTCCTTTGTGTGACGTCACATCGGTACATCAAAGTAAAGAGCCGACGCTTAACTCAATTGAATGGTTGTCACTTTATGGCAAAATCTTATTAGCACTTGCACTGCTTTCGGACGTCATTTATATTATGATTGCTTTTGAGAAACTGACATGTCTGGCTGGTATTTCGCATAATTTTTGTCTGGCACATTATTAATTTTTATTGTGTGCAGACGTGTCCTGGGACATGCATTGAGTCAGTCTTAAATCATATCAAAACATTATATTGTTCCCTCCTTTATATATCGTTTTTTATTTTATACCCAAACAATTCTGGCAATTAGCACCATGCACTCGCTGTAGCTCACAGCCTCATAAATCGCACAGACGCAAGCGCTTGTAAGGCTTAGCGACAGTATCTTGGAAGTAATTACGGAGGCGTTGTTAAATCGTAAACGAGGTTCCCAAATTATCTCCAGACTAGATGCAAACTTCCTGCACGCTGACACTGCATTTTGTCTAAGTTTAGATCCATATTTAATGTCATGTCCGTGAGTGTCATTGTCCCATTCAACACTGTCCACTGTATTAACGTCAATGAAATATGACAAGCTATTGAATTGGGTGTATATATGACTTCACTCTTTTGCAATCAGTTTAAAACACCGTAAAATAAAGCTCTTTTGTTACACAAGAAGCCATTTCATAAATCTATCTCTAAACAATCACTAACTATAGCTCAGGGCGTGAAACTGATGCCCGATAGTATATAGCTAATAGAACATATCCGTAATATCATCCTTCTCGTCAGCTCTCGCGAATAACGTTAAGTCGTCTTATGCTAAGCCGGTTAATTTCTTTTGTTTACAATAAATTGTCGTTCAGTCCGCGGTCGTCACGAAAAGTGCATGTAGCCATGTTTTTTAGCCACCAGCATATTTATTTTAGCCACTTCGTATTTTTGTTCGCAATTTGCTAAAATGGCTAACGACAGGGCGAACACTGCTGTCGTATCATATCGTCCAAACAGTCAGTTTGCATTCGAATTCTGTTATTTTGATATCGACCATATTGGCTCCGCATATTTATAATGCTCTGAAATGCCTCATACTTGAGCGCCAAACTAAGTGCATCCTCAATATTTTCAGTGCCGGTCTGGCATATAGACCATTCGATTTCTTGGCCGCGGAGTGCATCTCTAAATGCTCTATATGATAGACTGTCCCCAATGGCCTGTGGAGCAGTAGGATATGCCATCCGAACCAGTCGTTTTATTTCCTGTGCCAATTCAGGCAAGTGCGTGCCTCCAATTGAGATCGATACATTTAAGTCTGGTTCTTGGGCTCGAAACGCGATGTCAATACGGCCAGGAGCTCATCGTAATTATCTAACTCATCTGGTCTTATATTGGCTAAAACGCCTCGAGCCGATCCCCGTAAATGTATACTGAGCTGTATCAACTGCATATCTGTTGACCTAACTTGACCACCCATGTATACGGGCTACCATATTGAAGTGGGCCATTTAATCTGACAGCAGGAACAGGATTTGCGTGCCCGCCCGAAGGGCGGCACGAGGACGGTGGTGGGCTCACCCGGAGGTCGCCCTTACGCCCTGTCTTGTATTTTCTTGGTTTTGTGCATACCAGTCTAGGCCTTGGCTCAGGAGGGTCAGGTGAGGTGAGGTTCTTAGCTTTTGTTCTTTTTCTTTTTCTTGTCTTCCTTCTTTTTCTTCTTCTTCTGTGGTGGTGAAGTGGAAGATGTTGATGATGATGATGAAGGAAGAGGTGAGATCGGCGGAGAAGGTCCGTCGCAATCGTCACAGAATTTCTTCAGGATGACGTCTATGTCGATGGTGCTTAGGTCGACGTGCCTCATCATGAGTTGGGCGGCCGAGTCTTCGGTTGAGGGTGAAGTCTCTGGCTCTAGGTACTCCGGTGTCTTCGGAACGAAGTCGGAGGGGTCCTCGTCTTCGTCTTCAGTATCGGTATCCTCGTCTGGTCGTGGTGGTGGTTCTGGTGATGGTGGTTCCATCTCCTGGACGACAGACTGGGCCGGGTTCTCGGCTGGATGGGCGAGGTCGACTGGTGAAGTTCCGGTCGATTTCTTCGCTTTCCATGCAGCGAGTCTTTCGGCATCTCTCTTTTTCATCGATGGTGTTTTCTTCTTTCTCATCTTCTGTCGAGGCTTCCGTGCTGATTCGGTAATATCCGAGCCCTTCCCGGTAGGGAGCCCTGAAAAGAGCTTTGCCGGGTCGGACTGGAAGTCCAGAATCAGCTGGTATCCGCCTTTGTGAGCGTGGAATGACCAGCCCAGACAAGGCGTGACATGCACGGCTTCCAGCATGCTGGTGACACTAATTGGGATTAGCGGTGGCCAGTTCATCCTGAGAGGTGGCGATCCAAGCTCTCTGGAGGTCCGACTGCGAATGAACACGTGATGACGAGCTAGATCTGCAGTCATATACATCGGGTCTCGCACTGTTTTTTCCTCATCTGGCCTCCTGGATGGACCACCCCTATAATATGGAGGGTTATTAGCATTGTTTTCTCCTGGATACCTGCTTACATTCCATGGATTCTGAAACTTATCACATCCATCTGTCTCATACGAATGTTCCATATCTCTCATGTCTACATCATCATATTGGTTGGGATATATGTACCTCTCATCGCCTCTGATATCTCCACTAATCGCATTTGTGTTATAGTCATAAATGGGATGGTGTACCCCCTGGAATTGATTACCGGTACCTATGTCTCCCCTATGTGGATTTGTGTCCAATTCAAAATAAGCGTCTCCACCTCCCCTTGTTCCGTAATGTGAATATTCTCTATATGGCTGTATATGTGGGGTATATGCAGGGGGTATGCGTTTGTTTTGCATCTGGCATCTTCGGGGACCCACCATCCCCAAACCTGCAATTTCTTTTTTTTAGTCACAATATTTTGACACCCACCCCCCCCCAAATTTCACTAAAATTGGTCTAAAATCGCATAAAACTCTACTCATATCACTCATATGACGGGGAATGATCTCAATTAATTCAACTAACAGTTTAACCTGTTTCAGAAGCTGTTTTAATTGAAAAACAATGTTTTATAAATTGCTGATCTGTAAACCTAGGTCATTGTGTAAATACACAAAATTTCATAATTTCTAATTATTTCCTGATTAGTCTGTAAACCAGCCCATTATCTAACATATTCCATACCACTTTTGTTAGTCTAATGGAGCAACTTACTTCTATTATACTAAACTAGCTGAAACAGGCTCCCTTTGGGAGCCTATATTCAGCATCGGAGATACCTGTGGCCGCCTTTGTGGGACATCGCAAACATTTTGCTTTTAGACAGAGCCTTCATTTAGCGGCGGCCCCTTTTGGTCATTGAAACATTTTGATATATATATTTTGTTTTAATATATATTTGTTTAAAGATTGAATTCCTTGCTCATTTAACAAAACCAATTTTTTTTTTTCATTACAATTTTTGAAAAACTAACACAATCAGAACATCCACCAGTGTACCCCGAGTCACCACACCAAATTTGGTTGAACTCGGTCCAGGGGTCTGAAAGAAAAATCCGGACAGATCCTACTCGTTTATATAAATATAGATGACAAGCAGTCACAGCACTATACCAGACTTGGGTACGTTCGGTCTTGTGAGAGATCATCTGAGTTGAAAGACATGCAAATAATTCACTGATTGGCTTGATCCACTGATGACAGATATATTCTACTCATTGATAGTCACATTAATGTTTGAGACCGTTGCTCGCTCTCTTTACATGCACACAATGATCTAGGCATTAGTTACATCAGGACAAGTTTACTTATATATGCAAACTGAGCATACTCGGGTTCCCAGCCCCAGATAGATTAAATAGACCCACATTAGGAGGAGTGGCTGTGTATATAAAGGACTCGTAATATTTTAGGAGACGTGCTGATCTATAAACTCCGGAAATCGAATGTATCTGGGTGGAAGTAATGCTTTCCTCATCAACAAAGTTCTTACTTGGTACATCATATAAACCTCCAAATCTACTAGTAGATACATGGGAGACAATATATTCAAATATAGATATGGCCCTTGGAGACAGGAAAGTTATTCGTCACGTGAGTTTAACTGGCGACTTCAATTCCAATCAACTTCCATCTGAATCAAAATATGTAAATTATATTCGTAATCGATTCGTAATGCATCAGTTTATCAAAGATCCAACTCATTTTACAGAGAGTTCATCTTCTCTCATAGACTTATTTTTAACAAATCAAGGACAATTTGTTAAACATAGCGAAGTTATTGACCCTTTCTTCTCAGATTTGACTCGATTTCACTGTCCAATAGTGATGTATTTGAATTTTCGTACAGAGAAATCGAGTGGAATTGTGAAAAGGAAGGTATGGGACTACTCAAGAGCAGATTATAATGCAATGAATGCTGAATTTGAAAATTGGAATTACAAGAGAGAACTATCTACTATCCCATGCATCGAATTAGCGAATATATTGACAAATAAAATAAATGAAATAACATTGCAATATATACCAAACAAACAAGTAACTACTCGTCAAAATAAAAAAGAATTGATGAATAACGAAATCCGTGGTATGATAAGGCAGATAAAACGATTATACAAGGCAGCCAAACGGAAATGTTCTTATGATGCTTGGGCAAAATATAAATCACAACGAAATTCTGTTATTTCGGCTATCAGACGGGCCAAACAATCTTATTGCGCCAAAACCCAAAGTATATTGGGAAGTTGTTTCACTGAGTCCTTACTTTGGTGGAAAACTTTGAATAAATTAATGAAACCGGAACCTAAGCCTATACCAGCACTCATATTTAACGATGAAGTGATAAATGACAACTTACAAAAAGCCAACACCTTCAACAAATACTTTTGTTCTATATCGTCGCTGCCACACGAAAGGGAGATAGAGTTACCTCGCTTTGACCAGTTAACAGAAAACGAACTAAGTGACATATAAATCGATGACGAACTTGTTCACAAATGCCTACGGTCAAATAAGACGACCAAAGCCTCCGGTTATGATGGCATAAGCCCAAAAGTATTGAAAAACTGTGCCTCTTCTTTAACTGCACCATTAAGATTTATTTTTAATATTGTTTTAGAACATGCATACTTTCCCATTGAGTGGAAGAAGGCAAATGTATGTCCAATCTTTAAAAAAGATGACCCTTGTATACCGTCAAACTATCGCCCTGTTTCCCTTCTGAGTTGTCTCTCTAAAATCTTTGAAAAATGCATTTACCGTCGTCTGTCAGACTATTTGTAGTCTAGGCTGTGCTGGGGGGTGATCGTCGCACATCGGGGGAATTTATGCGACCATCATTTTCTTATGGGAAAATTACTCTAGTTTTCGAATTCAGAGGGCGCCGAGCCGAGATAGGTGACAAAATATAACTTTTCACTATGTTTCATAGGGTACCCTACCTAAAAAATGACATATTTTCAAAGGTTAACAGGCATTAGCCAACTGGTTAACAGGGCAGCAACATCGGAAAGATTGTAAACATATTTGCCAAATAAGGAACGAATATAGACACTTAATCAGATTCAACATCGTTTTCCTGCTTTCGTTCTGATTTCGTGACGTCATGGTAAAATATGTAGCGTGACGCGTCAAAAATTCATGGCGATTCAGACAAAGTGTTGTGCGTCAACTCTGTGCAAAGATAGCATATCTGTCGAATTCTTCCAAGTTATATATTTTTGGAAATGGAAAGGTACCCCCTATATAATGATGTTCATACTTACATTATATCTTTCCAAGTATTGACATAATAGACAAAAACTTAACCCTCCCCCCAATTTCACAAATAACCACATATATGTGCCCATGCAGTTTGTGTCCACCAAATAAATTGACAATGCACAGTTTACCCTTTCATGTTGTGTAGAATCGTACGGCGACACTGATAACGTAAAACATCGTTCAAATCCTAGATTAGGAAGGTAATAAAATCCAAGATGGCGTCCAAGATGGTCGCCAATTTTTATATTGACACTCTATTCACCAGATGTATGGTAACCGGACTAGATCATCGAGAGTGCTTTATGTAATATGGCCTTGTCTTGGATGAAGTCTGTATCTTAATACGTATAAGGCAATTGGCGACGTAAAACCGATGATGAAGACCAAAATGGCCGCCAAAATAAACAGAACTGTTCCGATAAAACGACCAACTTCTGAGTTGCAATAAAATCACATGGTATGACTGTTGTAGCTTTTTGGTTCGTACATATATGTCATTTTGTCCAACATGATCCGTATCTGAAGGAACTAGGGACATTAAGATAGTAACTGTTCATTAATTTCTCGAAATAACGACATCATTTAATGTCAAATTGCCTAAATAGGACCGAATTTCAAACTGACATCCAATCATTTGATGGTATATATGTCAATGTTCTGCTACACGATGCTACAACTGCAAACATCCATAGTACAGCAATAATGGAAGCCACAATGCCGATTAAAACATGCCTATGAAGTGTATGCACTAATAGTTATATATTCAATTATCAATAAATAAAGGAGTTTTTCCATGCTAGTAGCACATTAGACCCGCAATCGTAAACCGTCTGGAGATAACGGACCTACAATAATTGCGGATATTTTGTTTATACGAAAATGTTGGCCAACTGTGTTCACATTACCCCGCTAATGTCGTCAACTGCTTACCATGGTGGTTGGTTTCTACGTTCAAAGAAGCGATGTTCCAATGTAATAACGGACAATAATCACCAGCAATTTAGACCGAACTAAAACTGTTTTCTCTACATTTCCTCGGGATGCCTCACCGCACGGAAATGTGTGTTTACATAAGCAGTTCTAATTCGTATTTGTTTAGTACTTCTCAACTCTGAAGATTTAGATAACAATAAACGGTTACATGTTCATTGCAAATACTCATTTTATGAACTATTCGCAGTTGCAACCGATAGTTTAAAGGTACGGTTGGCCTTGGCGGTGGGTATCCTGTGAAAATATTTCCACCCGTCAAAAACCGCCACAAACAGAAAGAACAACAAAATGTAGACAGACTTTATCCGTATACAAATAAGAAATATCGCATAAACAGTATGTTATTGTCATATTTTTGACCATTGTTATGTAAACAAAAGCATAAAAAGTAACTTTTCTGGTGTTTGTTTATATTATGATGGTAAACATAAAGAGCGTTATTTGTGGGTGAATTCCTGATATGGAACGAATAAAGAGCGTTTATGCCATTTGTGTGTGATTAGCCAGCAGCATTGTGTTGTCTTCTGTAACACAATCAGGCTCTTGCTTAGGTAAAATATAGTAAATCTTTATGATAACATGCTGTTTACGCGATGGTCATGGTATATATGAACGAAACTGTATGCGTTTTAATGTTTTTCTGTTTACGGTGATTGGAACAAATATGAATATTTCGACAACTAAGGCCTCACGTGCCTTTAAATCAATTTCCCACCAACGTACTATAGTCATGGGTGGTTGACGAGTTAATTCACAGGTTTATGTCCTCACTTCCATATCATTTTATTTCACACCTGCAGTTGAGGTTTCACGTCGCTGTCGCAATATATTAATACATCTATTGAGCGTTTTGTTATGATGATCATCCATTTCGTCAAGAGACGAAGAAATAATAAGTTTCTGCCATATTTTATATTGGATAAGGCCTATCCACTCGTAGACAATTTCGTTAGACATTTAACCACCGATAACATGACTTCATCATGCTGGTACTTATCAGCTATGAGTAACATACATCTATCGGATCTACACAGCCGGTGACACGATTAAGTTGATGTTCTGTTCTTATGTGAACCTAATTTAATCATTAGCTGTCAACTCGGGGAACACTATAAAAAAGTTGGTTGGCACATGTGCGCGGGCATTTCTGCCAAGTACGATAAGCCGAGAAGTTGCAATAGTTAATTCACTGTGACAGTATTGTTGGATTAAATTGACCTGACCAATCATATGATGCAATCCAATTACTCTTCAGCTGGATACGTGATTGTTCCCAACAAGTAATTGTTTATCATAAGTAATTCACAAATGGCACTGAATGGCATGGGTATATATAATAGAAAAATGGACGAATTTTATTAATATTGGGACTAAATTCAAATTATAAGAAATATTTCTTTTTTCGATTTAATAAGGTGGCGAGTTAGAATCGACAATTTTGAAGACAACTTAACTTCAATCGCATAACCTTAGTCGAGACTAGATCCATTTATTAAATGTAACACTTAACTGGTTTTCAAAGGGCAAATATGTTTGCATTATTTGTGTGCAATTTTACACGTACAATACCATAACTCAAACCATGAAGTATCTCGATCTAAATTCCTACCAGGTGTACACATAAGAAAGTAGAGAGATTACTAATTTAATATGCTGGAAGCAAAGGGTGTTGCTACTTTCGAAGTTTCATATGTGTGGGATACTATGTGTAAGTTTACTATATGCCTTGCCCCATGTCGCAGAAGAGTCCATATTATTAGCAAATAGGTCCAACAGCCATCACATGTCCGACTGCGATTGTCTATATATGTCATACATTCAATCCAACATTTAAACAAGAACGTGTGTCATTGTCGAATATAGGACCGTCGCCACATGCAACGATGGAACCTGGTTTGATTGTATGGTGCTCACAAGGTAAACTTACTCAAAATATACCGACCCATTACGGCTTCAAATTCCTCAATATTAAGCTAAAATAAGGATTCTGGGACGTTTACTTAGATGAATGCACGCAATAACTACCACACCTATGTACATTATCTGATATTTGTGATAATCGCATGCTTGCATATATGCTTTCGGTCATATACATATAATTGGTTCACGCATATCGTAAAATGTATCCTGGGGACAATTACCACAATCATGAATATTTGACATATATCAGATACGTAGGTTGTTCCATTGCAGAAAATTGGCGATCGTGCAAAGGAGCTGCTAATTATTGTTTGTGTTAAAAGTACTCCACGGCTACTATATTTCTTGAGAATGTCCTACCTGTAGCGGTTATACTCTATTTTGATTAAAAACTAATTCCGCGGCTATGGCTGATAACATGTGACCAACGAGTTGCCATCCCGTTGCTTGAAATGGATCAGCATCAGTGAAAGGGACACATTTAGTATGACAAGCATCATCCTAATGCTGAGCAACTGAGTATATGACATTTTGAGCACGTCTTCTAATCCTTGTACTTTTCATCTTTGGTTAATTGCCGAGATTGCTCCATACTGATATATAAATTGGATGATATAGTTTTATCCCATTCGAGTACTGTACGTGATTATCATAGTTGGGTACGTGTGACGGAGAGTCGTGTGATACCTACAGTGTGAGACCAACTTTCATGGATCCAAATTTCATGGGACTTAGCACAATCAATACCACGGCCTCACACTTACCGTTATCATTTAAAGCATTAGTATTTACAAATGAGGGGTCAGTTTTGATAATATTCTACCTGTTCCAACCAAACCTGAAAGTTGGTTCTGTGCAACATTCTTGGGGTAAGTTCCAAGTAACTTGATATTATTTAAAATGACCAATGCCTTGTATGAAGTTAAATACTGAATACATATAATGTGTTTAAATATATTGTGATAGCAACGCGAATTCTGGACATCCGGGAAGATATAAAATAATATGGAAGCGAATGCATATATATAACTCGCCGAAGGCATCAGCCACTACTCAGACATACAAGATCTATAGTACATTAGCAGGACAATAATTATACTATTGGTCGTCAATGTGTATTCAATAAAATAACTAATACACCTGCAACCACGCATATCAAGCGGCATATAATTAAGTACAGATAAGCAAATACTCAAATGAACTGCTTAAGTAAATAAGCATAAATCCACGTCTGATGGGACCATAGCGAGAATATAACGACACAGATACGTATTTTGTCAGATTTGTTTGAGATTTGTTTCGGTTATTTCCATAGAACATCACTCAAATGAACGTGAAAATAAATTACCCCAGTACGCATTGACAACATTGATGAGATATATAAAATAAATTGTCCATTCTTTGCATACCCGCATTTATCAGGATTCTAAATTGGTTGTTATTGCTTGACGGTTTGTGTAAGCGGGTCTAATGAGTCATTATCGTGGACACCTACATTGGTTATTGAGTCAGCAGTTTCATCACCAAGCAGAACGTTGACTTGTATACCACAAAATGGATGTCAGGTTGAAACACTATCCCATTGTGGCAATTTGGCATTGCATGTCGATTTTGAGAAATAAAATGAGCATTTAATTTCTCAATGCCAACAGTTTTATTGGATTCTGATCACATTATCAACAGACATATATGCACGAACGAATAAGCTACAAAACTCATAACATGCAGATGACATAACATTGCAACTCGGAAGCAGGTAATTTTATCGGATTTTGTTTTAGTTTTATGGCGGCCATTTTGGTCTCCATCATTGGTTTTACGTAACTAGTTGACTTATACATATTACAATACAGCATCTATGAAATAAAGATCAGTTACAACCGGTGTGCACACTCAGTGTGCACAGTGCACACTCAGTGTGCACAGAGTGCCGATATTAAACTTGGCAGCCATCTTGGACGCCATCTTGGATTTTATTACCTTCATAATCTAGGATTTGAACGGAATCTTAGATTCTCCATGTCCTCGGATGGTTCTGCCCTATATGACACTACAAAATGTGCATTGTCGATATTTAATTGGAAACAATCTGCATGGGTGCATTTAAGTGGATATTTGTGAAATTGGGGTGAGGGTTAAGCTTTTCTCGATTAGTTTACCATTTGGAGATATATACTAAAGATAGGAACACCATTTTGTAGGCAATACCCTTCCATTTGCAAAATTATTTAACTTGGAAAAATTCGACAGATATGCTATATTTGCATGAGTTGATGATCTAGTCCGGTTACCATACATCTGGTGTATAGAGTGTCAATATAAAATTGGCGGCCATCTTGGACGCCATCTTGGATTTTATATTACCTTCCTAATCTAGGATTTGAACGATGTTTTACATTATCAGTGTCGCCGTACGATTCTACACAATATGAAAAGGTAAACTGTGCATTGTCAATTTATTTGATGTACACAAACTGCATGGACACATATATGTGGTTATTTGTGAAATTGGGGGGAGGGTTAAGTTTTTGTCTATAATGTCAATACTTGGAAAGATATAATGTAAGTATGAACATCATTATATAGGGGGTACCCTTCCATTTCCAAAAATATATAACTTGGAAGAATTCGACAGATATGCTATCTTTGCACAGAGTTGACGCACAACACTTTGTCTGAATCGCCATGAAGTTTTGACGCGTCACGCTACATATTTTACCATGACGTCACGAAATCAGAACGAAAGCAGGAAAACGATGTTGAATCTGATTAAGTGTCTATATTCGTTCCATATTTTGCAAATATGTTTACAATCTTTCCGATGTTGCTGCCCTGTTAACCAGTTGGCTAATGCCTGTTAACCTTTGAAAATATGTCATTTTTTAGGTAGGGTACCCTATGAACCATAGTGAAAAGTTATATTTTGTCACCTATCTCGGCTCGGCGCCCTCTGAATTCGAAAACTAGAGTAATTTTCCCATAAGAAAATGATGGTCGCATAAATTCCCCCGATGTGCGACGATCACCCCCCAGCACAGCCTAGACTATTGCGTGAAAACAAATTTTTGTCCGATCTGCAATCAGGGTTTACTCCCAACGACAGTACTGTATTTCAATTAATCGACATATACCACTATATCATATCATCGCTAGATGAGGGTAAAGAAATAAGATATGTCTTTTGCGATATTAGTAAAGCCTTTGATATGGTCTGGCATCGAGGACTACTCTTTAAATTGAACAGATTTGGAATAACAGGAAATATGTATACACTTCTTGAGAATTACTTGGAATCTAGAGAGAGAGTTACAATCGATGGGGCGAGCTCTAATTGGATGCCTGTTTCAGCTGGAGTCCCCCAGGGGTCCTTACTCTGCCCTCTGTGCTTGTTGGTCTACATAAATGATATTGTTGGAGGGGTAGCTAGCAATATTCGCCTATTTGCGGATGATACTTCCCTTTTTCTTGACGTTGAAGACCCCACCCTTGCTGCCAATGTAATGAACCAAGATATACAGCGAATATATGAATGGTCGCAAATCTGGGCCGTTAAATTTAATCCATTGAAAACAGAGTCTATCTTAGTATCGCGGAAGAATATTATTGAAGATCATCCACCCCTTAGGATGGCAGGGGAAGATATCATAGAGGTGACTGAACATAAGCATCTAGGACTGACATTTATTTATGAAGGGAAGTGGAAAAATCACATCGAAGATATTGAAGAGCGAGACTCACAACGATTATACATACATAGGAAGAATAAATATGCCCTAGATAGGAGAACATTAGAACGAATTTATCTATCATTTATACGCCCGTCTTGGAATATGCTTTCCCTGTGTGGGCAATTTCACGGCTGAAGAATCACAATTATTAGAAGATATACAATATGAAGCAGCACGTATAATAACTGGGGCTACTAGGAGTTGTAATAGGGATGAATTATTGGTAGAAATTGGATGGCAGAAACTATCGAAAAGGCGAGAAAAATCAAAACTTGCTCAATTCTATAAAACGACGAGAAAATCAAACCCACGATATCTATATAACTATGTCTCAAGGGATTCAACAACTTCAAGTGGATACCCATTCAGGCACGATAAACTTTGGAATGAATTATCAGACGAAGCGAAAATGTGCGAAACGGTTTCCGAATTTAAACAATTCCTGAATAAAGATTGCATAGAACCTCCACAATTCTACGAGTATGCATATACACGGCAAAGTCAAATAATCCACTGTCGAATACGTCTCGAATACAGTAATCTGAATGATCACTTGCACCAAAATCACTTACATGATAATTCCGATCGTACTTATCGTGGCCTGACAGAGACTACTGAACACTTCTTCTTATACTGTCGAAAGTTCACGAACGAACGAACGATATGCTTTCAATGTCTTCACAACAGACCATGTTTAAATGTTCTTATTAAAGGATCTCAGTCATTAACAATAGATCAAAACATCGATATATTCGCAAGAGTACAGAAATATATTCTACTTACAAAAAGATTCGCGACTAACTGAGAGAAAACAAACTGTGCTATCAACAATGCGATAACCCTTGTCTCCTTGAACGGGTTGATGGGGGCCATATGGGCGCTGATGGGTGGGCAGACAGGAAGCTATATATATCCATTATTAATTCGCAGTCAACAGAATTATGGGCGGCCATTGGATCGGAAATTACATGAAATAAAAGTTAATGGTGGTTTGTGAAAACAATAGTCTCTATTTTCAAACCAATATACTCCATTTCCAAACCAATAATCGTTCTTGGATTCAATAAGAGACAGTTCCGTTTTAATAGATATAGATTCCTAATCAATGTTGACCGATGCAAAATTAATGTTCTATTTTAATTTAATAGTATTCATTGTTCAACTAATATCTAACAACACACAATTAGTAAGATTGGCGCTTCTGCCCACATAAATAATCAGTATAACGTTCCCACCCACCACCCCATCCCGCCACCTATAGTATATTATGCGCCGCAGGCGCCCATTTACAGGCTACTGCCCACATATAATAATCAGTATAACGTTCCCAACCCACCACCCCATCCCGCCACCCATAGTATCTTATGCGCCGCAGGCGCCCATTTACAGGCTACTGCCCACATAAATAATCAGTATAACGTTCCCAACCACCACCCCATCCCGCCACCCATAGTATCTTATGCGCCGCAGGCGCCCATTTACAGGCTACTGCCCACATAAATAATCAGTATAACGTTCCCAACCACCACCCCATCCCGCCACCCATAGTATCTTATGCGCCGCAGGCGCCCATTTACAGGCTACTGCCCACATAAATAATCAGTATAACGTTCCCAACCACCACCCCATCCCGCCACCCATCACCCATATAGTAATCAGTATAACGTTCCCAACCCACCACCCCATCCCGCCACCCATAGTATCTTATGCGCCGCAGGCGCCCATTTACAGGCTACTGCCCACATAAATAATCAGTATAACGTTCCCAACCACCACCCCATCCCGCCACCCATAGTATCTTATGCGCCGCAGGCGCCCATTTACAGGCTACTGCCCACATAAATAATCAGTATAACGTTCCCAACCACCACCCCATCCCGCCACCCATAGTATCTTATGCGCCGCAGGCGCCCATTTACAGACTACTGCCCACATAAATAATCAGTATATTTATGTGGTCACAATATATGCATGTATAATGCAACCTGTAAGTTGACATGACCTCTGTTCTAGTTGGCTTATGATTGAGTTCTGAAGTGCTCTTCGCACTGTCAGGTTTACTTGATCAATACTCCAGCAATGTTCAGAATCCTATTCCACGACGCTCGTGTGAAACGTATAGAAAATAGAATCCATATTTAATAAATCCTTCAGATATTCAGTATTACCGATCGCCTGAATCAACATCTGACTGTTCGAAGCGGTTCCACTCAATGGTTGTTTTCAGAAGAAGTCGTCGCAATGTACAGTGCTAGTACGCACTACGCAGTAGATCGAACGATTATCTTACGGTGTTCGAGATGTTGTTGTTGTCATTGTTGACATAATCATATTCATACTGCTGTTGTTAGTACTTGTCACACACATCCTAAGTTCTCCACCGGATTTTGACAGACAATCCCTGCAACTCTGGGAACAGTGATAATCACAGTAATGCTGACAGTGAATGAGTTATAGATACTGACAGTGATACATCAACATCATACAGTCCTCAAATTCGGTTGCTTAATTCAGATCGTCGTTGGCATTCTGGGTCAATATTAAAAAGCTCTCAAATGCATCTTCGGTATCTGCTACAGGTACAGGATATAGTTCACAGTCCGTATATCATCGCAGTTTTCATGTTCAGGGTCACTTTCTGACGCGAAAATGTTTGAGAACATGCATTTTTTTTTGGCAGCGGGGATATCCCATGTTGGCGTCACGTATTTTGCAGTTAGGTGACTCCAGCAAGATTGGTGGCGCCCCTAGCGTTAATTTAAGATTGGTGGCGCCCCTAGCGTTCATTGGTTTGTAAACGGAAGCTATTAATTATGTAGACTCGTCCATTAATTCTGCATTTTTAGTCATTGGTTTCCCCGGAAATAGTTGATTCCGCTATTAGATATTGATTCGAATACGAACGTTAATTGTGCATTGGTGATAATTTATATCTTTTAAATATAAGAATGACAATAAGGTCTATTAGTTTTATAACGATACTCATTGATCGTGGGAAATTGTCTATTGGTTTGAAATATCTTTATTGATTAAGAAAATATGGCTATTGAAACGGAATATATGTTTATTGAATATGCGCGAATCTTACTAATTGTGTGTTGTTAGATATTAGTTGAACAATGAATACTATTAAATTAAAATAGAACATTAATTTTGCATCGGTCAACATTGATTAGGAATCTATATCTATTAAAACGGAACTGTCTCTTATTGAATCCAAGAACGATTATTGGTTTGGAAATGGAGTATATTGGTTTGAAAATAGAGGCTATTGTTTTCACAAAGCACTATTAACTTTTATTTCATGTAATTTCCGACCGAATGGCTGCCCATACAGAACTCAATTAGATATTAATGATAAACCAGTTATCACCCATGTGAATATCCAATGGGGAAATGACAAATATACAGTCAGATCCTTTTCTCATCTCTTATATGCTGGGAAACACGCGTTAACATTTTGTAATATGTGTTGTAGGTCATTGAGGTCATTGCACGGGATACACACAATTCCATAATTTCTAACCATTTCCCGATTAATCTGTCAATCAGCCCATTGTCTAGCATTATGCCTTAACACTTTTGTTAGTCTACTGGATCAACCTCTGTTATAATAAATGACAAACAGTCACTATGCCAGACTTGGATATTTCAGGTGTTGTGAGAGTAACATTAATGTTTGAGACAGTTGAGTTGCTCGCTCTTTTTCCATGTACACAATGATCTTGGCTTTAGTTACATCAAGACAAGTTTATTTATTTCAGTTTTAATTTCTTGAATCTACTTTCTGAAGTGTGTCGGGAAGGAATTTGTTCACCCCCCCACCGCCCTATATGCAACATACCATATATCTCAATGTCATCTCTACTAAGGCCCATATATGGGGTCCCAGTAACATAAATATGGTGTTCTTGCAGTTATAAATTCTTATAATATGTTTTAAACTCTTACAAATGTCATATAAGTGCACAAAAGGTTTTTAGTAAAAAATTTGCATGAGGGTGTAAAAAACGCGTGTTTTGCCCCTCGGACCACCCACCACCCCGGCATACCTTCCTGCAAATTATTTACTCCCCCCCCCCCCTCAATTTCTCATTTGTCATGCAATTATGTGTCTCATCTACGAAGTCAGCCTGTCTTTTCGCTGAACTACGTGTAACAACTTTCCGTCGTCTGTCTTTCGTCATTGTGAGTGAGGTGACGTTTACACATAGCCGGCGAAGCCGTTACACGGCGAACCCGTTAACCGGCGAAGGTTAGGAAGAGTGTTTACACATCGCCGGCGAAGATACGCATATATTCATGTGTCTCCTTTACTTGTTAATAGTTTTCGTCTTAGTTCTCACTGATCTGCAATATGATATTGATGTACACTTGTAAACATCTAGCCGCTTCCTGTTAGAGGTATGGTTGGGCAGTATAGTGAAATGAAACTCTTTATAAATGGAAATGCCGAAATTATTAATATCCAACTCAAACTTTCAGGTATTGCTATTGGTAATTTTAAAGATATTTAAACAACATTGTTAATGGTTTCTTTGAGTTCATAGACAGCATGTGAAGTGAGTGTCGCACCAAAATCATGGTCATTGTAAGTTTTGATATCTTTTCGTCGCATACATCTACAAATTGGTGTATAATCATTCGGATTGGATTTTATATTATATATATAAGTTTCAACATCGCGAATCAAATGTGACACATTTTCCGTTTGCACATTATACAATAAAATATGTTTTTCATTTTACTTGGGCGTTCACCGTGTCCATGTATGTAGGGCCGTGTCGATGGGGTGTCTCAATCCCAACTTTGATCAAAATATTCAAAAGCTGGAAATTTCATACCTGACACGGCATTAGTTGGAAATTTGACATCAGCAATATGTTGAAATTGTTCTCGTAGTTTTATTTTCAACAATTTATTATTGGTGATTTCTTTAGGCAACATTTGCTTAATTTTTGGCCAAATTGTTGGACTGAAATGGCCATCAGTTGGAAATTATCCAACCTTTGAGGTGTGTCAAGTTTGGAAAATGTCCAACAATTGGAAATCTTAAGGCTGGATGAAGGATTTTGCAATTTTCAGGGTTCAGATTAGAAACAATTCTCACACCTGGCCATAACCATGGTCGGTCGACACTATTATGTCTTGGTCCCACCCCCGTTGTCAGTTAAACAGCTATCTAATTTAATTTAACTAAATCAAATCTGGGTTCAAGCTGCTTGACGTCAGACCACTACACATGTTAGGATTGGGCAATTTTCAGGTTTAGACACAGGTTCAGATCTAAAGGAAATCGCTCAATGCGGGGCCGTCTAGATGATTACTGTGAGTGGAAAGTTAGATCAGAGCCCAAGTTCACAACGTGGTGCGTACATGGATTTACGCGAACTTGTGAATTTGGTGAGATTCAAGGTTTGGTGCAGTTGGACATTCCAAAGATGAACAGTCCCACCACACCTACAAATCAGGCCCTCTAGACCCGTCCCTGTGTATATATGTCCACGGCGCACTCAGATTTAAATTATATATATGAACATACATGTACATGAACATGTACATGAACACGCACATTTAATTCCCTCGAATGCGCAACAAATGTACCATGCAAATGCAGAGTAAGTGTACCATCATCGGTTAGTATTTATAATAATAGCTTATCACCAAGGAGCGTGACCACCGACGGACAGCTGGTTAGAGACAATCAAACTGACACACTGACCAATATATACACAGGTGAAAAACGGGCTGGTCTATCAGCGATTGCACAATAATATTGTTCGAGTTAATTGTTGAAAGGAAATCACCCATGACGGCATGACCCCAGATAAATATCTAACTTAATCCATACGACAATCAGGTGCGACAACCATACGACTAAATCATTTTATCCAAAAGTTGAAAACCGTATAGCTGAGTATCCGGATAGCCGTAATTCTTATCCGGCGAAGTATAAACACTCTATTGTTATCGCTACCGGCTAAAGCGAATACGATCTTCGCCGGGTAATGTATAAACACCCCCTGAGTTTCAAATTTTATGAAATACTGCTCGTGATTCTGGTTTGAATCGATCCGTTAAACGCTGCCACCAAATTATGTAACATGTGAGGGGGGGGGGGGGGTGTCTTCCTCTAGGTTACTTTATAATGTCTATATGATATTGTCAAATAGCTTAACTTGACAACGAGAGGAATCAAATATTGCCCCGTAGCCCAGTCCCACTTCTAGATCAATGATGAGTAGAAATTCAATGAGTTAATTAAATAATTAATCAGTTATTCTGTACTATTCTGACAAAAGTGATATATGTTATGTGTACTGATTTCGTGTATATACAATGGGGTATACTTTGTGATTGCTAGCTCCCGGCTTGCTTCACCGTTGCAGTAATGGAATAGGACATAAACAGATGGTCCTGAGCTAGGTATTAATAATTATAATTAATGTTAATTAATTCTTATTATTTATGTCGATTGATCATCAACATTTGTATTCATATATTAGTTGAATACTTCAAGATATTGCTTTAATAACAATATTCAATGTGAGAAATAAGCTTCTCAACTGATATTGGCGTTGGGTTGTCTAACACGAACAATAGTATTAGTATCCAAAATAGATAGGAAATTCCCAACGGAACGCCTACTCAAATGAGGTCAATGGGCTGACTTGTCTCAACGATGGGCGTACCTTCGTACTGATAAATAGTTCACGAGAACTTTGAGATCGTCACTGCTATAATGTATCGTCTGGATTGCGTATCAGATTGCGTTCCCTTACGGAGGGGGGGGGGGGGCTTTATACCTCGGGAAGTCGTTCCCTAGAGGGCACGCAGTACGTTCCCTATGGTCACGTGACGTCACCAGTAAACAATGTGCTAGCAATTCACAATGAATAACATGACAAATAATATTACTTGCGTGAATAAAACACTGATATAAAACGAACCAAAGTTTCCAAATGGGTGATTTTATGAATGAGGCGAATGGTTGATAGGTGAACAAATACGAAATGAAATTACGCGCTGCTAAAACCTAACTTCGTTACAGGTGCCTTTTTGGATTTTGCATACCCATGATACCTGGCGGAACCGGCTACAAGGTAGATGTTAACAGTGTCGTTTCCGCCCGAGCTATCGACTTCGGGATTGGAATTTTGGTACATACAGGTCTATTATGCTCGAGCTTGCATGCCCGATCTCGCTCGAATCCCTGGGGGAGGTGAAGTCGGGTGCGGTCGGCTTTTAGTAGGACCAGACATGAGCTTAACAAAGAGAAAAAAATAGATATAAAATCAAACATGCACAAAATAGTTTTGTCTCCAGAACAGTAAACAGCTGGAGCAAATTAGATGGTGATGAGTGCATGGACACGTAAAGATATTAAAATATGGCTTAACCCTTTACCCAACAGAAGGGCCCTGTGCCAATGCATTCTCTTATATATGCGAGTCGACCATAGGTCGCCTCGCATATATAAGAGAATGCATTGGCTTATAAAAAATTATAAAATTGTTAAAGAATGTAAGAAAAAATGGTAAAAAGTGTTAAAAAAAGATTTTGTTTTGGCCAGTGCATTCTCTTATATATGCGAGGCGACCTATGGTCGACTCGCATATATAAGAGAATGCATTGGCACAGGACTAACTGTAACTATCACAATGTGGTCAAGGAGTCGGTTCCAATGATATCCATATTTATATTGTTCTATTGAGACAGACCGAAGATATTTTAGGCTGTTGAAGCTTTATTTGGCCAGTTTTGGCCGGTTTGTTGGTTAAAGGGTTAAAACGACGAATTGCGGAACACATTTTTCTTCAAACTTTTAACCATTTGCTTTTAATCACAACTGTATATATAGTTTATGCCACAAACCACTGACAGTACATACATGTTGCGGCCACTAAAGAAGGGGCCATATTAAGCTTAAATAGGCCGAAGATTTGAGGTAAATTCGGAGGTAAATAAAAGGTGTTAGATTTAATCATGTATATACGTGACGTCAGACCAGCGTAGCGAGGCGACTGAATTTTAACTTGTGGTTTGATAATCTAAGATAGAAGTCACGATACCATACCAATAATTATGATCTGTCATAATTGTCAATTGGTGAAAAAAAAAACCTCTTACTTGACTCTTCAGCATCCTTTGTGTATTCTACTTTTATATGTTTGGTCATGCATTGTTGCATCTATGTCTAATAACAAAAATCCCATCAACACCTCTGTGGCGCATTGAGAGCCTTGTCATTTACCCTTTATTTCGATTTCTATAACGAAGGCGTTTTCTCCTTTTTGAACACATTTATGCTATAGCAACCCGACAGTAATGAATACCGCGGAAGTCCAAGTTATGGTCTTGTATATTTTATTTATCTCAAGCGCATCATCATGGTGGATTACAAAGTTCAGAAAACCAACTAGTTGTAGGAGAATCTGCTGGAGGCAATGCTATGGACCATATTGTTTTTGGAGATGTACCACGCTATGTGGCCGGCGGAAACGATCTACAGACGAATCAACGGTAGGTACACTAATCTATACTAATAAAACTCAATGTTATCAGATCGTATGTTTGTCCGCTTATAGGCGACCAAACTGCTGGAATGTCTTTGAATGCTTTATTGCAAAGACACAAAAAAATTAATGCGTAACATGCAAAACACGTATACAATATTTTATATATATACAATATGTAGACAATGAATATGAGACCCCTCCCTACAAACGTGTTGTTTCCTATTTTGTTCTTTAAAAATCGTGTGTGTACATAATTTATATTCTTCCTTATGTGTTCAATGTTCTTTTGACTATCAGTTTGAATTCAGCTGCCTTCGGTGGACATTGGAGTTGAGGTAATTTGACTCGGTGAGCGTTATCACCGTTAAGCCCCGGTTCCATATCCCCGATTTCCCACCCCGAATGTCCCCGAATGACTCCCGAATCATAATTTTGCAAAAATCGTGGAGTAAGTTCGGGACGAGTCGGGACAGTGAATTTTTACCCCCGAACATGATCGGGGATATCGGTGCTATCGGGGTCGATTCGGGACAATTCTGGACCCGCTCCCGACAGTTTTGAAATGTTCAAAACTATCGGGAACCAAGCCGAATCGCTCCCGATTTGTAAATCATCGGGAGACGTTCGGGAGCAATTCGGCACCTATTCGGGAGTAGTCGGCAGTATTCGGCAATATTCGGGTGGATATTCTGGAGTAGTCGGCAGTATTCGGTAGGTTATTCCCGAATTCGCCATGTGTGGCTGCTTTTATACTGAGATCCGGTGTATCTGCAAAATTCGGCATCGATTCGGGACGTTCGGCAGCAATTGAATACCAATTCGGTATCTATTCGGCATCAATTCGGTACCAGTTCGGCATTGATTCGGGGTATTCGGCAACAATTCGGTGTAAGTCGGTAGTAATCTGGGCAATTTGGCAGCCACTCGCACGAAATTTCGGTATCAGTTCGGGATAATTCTTGTTCATTCGGGAAGATATTCGGAAGCATTCTGGAATACTCGGCAATGTTCGGGACGATTAAATTTTGTCATAATTCGGCATCAGTTCGGCGGCTTTTTGGAATAAAACTCGTCCAGAATTCTCTCGAATGCTACCGATTTGGTCTGGTCCCGAATTTGTGCCGAATATACTAATTCGGGACAGAACATCGGGAATATTGAACCGGGGCTTTAACACCGTTAAAAGGGCACTAATAATTATTTTATATATTTTCTGGCTAGAGACGACCAAAATGGTTGGACCATCGGTGCTGAAAATGTGTACATATGGGTAATTAAATAGGTCCCGTTGACCTCAGATTCTTAAAGGGGCACTAATAATTAATTTAACTAAATAATTAATTAGATACCCAAAATAGTCTGTGAAATTTGAAACACAGTGATACATTGACCAGTAGAGTGTCACGAGATAGATGCCGTTGACACCAGACGACTTAAATGGGCAACTATGAACAACATACAGTGTTCCTTATCAGCTTAGAAGATACATAGAAAAATAAATAGTGTTCCTTATCAGATTAGAACATAAGTAGGAAAATGGTACAGATTGGACACCCTACCAGGGAAATGTCATGGGATAGGTGCCTTTGATCTTAGATGACTTAAAGGGGACTAATAATTATATGATCAATACATATCGTTTATTATCAGTTAAGAAGATATGCGGGGAATGTCACGGAATAGGTGCTGTTGACCTCAAAATGATTTAAAGCGGCACTAATAATTAGCAATAAAGAGCCTTTGTTATCAACATAATAGATAGATGCAACGTTATCCGGAGAGTCATGTAATAGGTGTTGATTACCCCATATAACTAATAAAAGTAATATAATAATTGTTTTAACTGACTTGAAGGGCCACTAATAAATTGCGCATTCTTCGCCAGAGCAACGCCTTTTTCCCAAGCTAGTATAATTATATTTCTCAAATATACACGACATAGAAGAATATAAAACCAGGATAATATTTCAAACCGGACACTCATTTCCATTGTGGTCCCGTGCTGAAAATATAAGACATGAGAGTTGTAGTGTTCAACGTGTTTGTCGCAGACATTTTGCAGTATGTTTGTGGGTTATGCTGCAGACAATTTGCAGCATGTTTGTGGGTTATGTGGCAGATATTTTGCAGTATGTTTGTGGGGATATGCAGCAGACATTTTGCAGTATGTTTGTGGGTTATGCAGCAGACATTTTGCAGTATATTTGTGGGTTATGCAGCAGACATTTTGCAGTAAGTTTATGGACTGTGTATATTGTTCAAGGCTTGAAACATGAACTAAAAATGACTTAACCCTTTTGTCCCCACATCCGGTTGTAACTAGCAATCTGATTGACTACAACGTCACGTTCAAATCACCATGTTCCCCGCCACCTTTGACAGCGGGGTATACGAGATCGTGCGCGAAACATCGGGGTATATTAACTTCAAGTCCCACTGACTTTGTATGAGTTTCAGTGAGAGAGTGCTTGCATGTGGCTAAAGGTTCTTTGTTGCGGTGGCCAATTTGGAATTTCCGACTGCTTCCCCTTCCGTTTATACCAAAATCCCCAACTCTAGGAAACATCATTTGCACCCTCTCTATTTGTGTTCGAATTTTCCATCTGATATCTAAAATATAAAATTCCCAACTCGCTGTAAAATTATAACCTAACACTCCACCCCTGGAGCCTAATGGTGTATACTTTCCCATTGATAGTCATTTCGTTTTCATACCATCATTAGTATGTGATATACCCCCATCGTGGAACTATATATATCTTTATTACCTCCAATTCTGGAGAGTGTATTATATAATTTCTTAACAACAAAATTAGACAAAGAAATACACAAACTGCTTGAACCCGAATCCCTGTATACACATATACATGCATAAGTATATAACATATGCATACACACACATACACACCCTTATATGCACACCCATACACATACGCCCGTGCACACAAATATAAACCTTTATAAACGCGAGTGCACAATCATCCTTACGCACACAGGCGCGCACGCACGCGGCCAATTACACACGCACACATATATTCATCTACATATACAAACGAACGAAATATAGCCTGGTTTGATGCCCAGTATATATGTACATGTATATGCATGTAAGGTCACCGACTCGTAGTTGATAACTACTACACATTCAGGCAAACACTCACAAGTAATATCGGGATATGCCGGGACAGTATGTTCGTCTACTGATACATATATAGGCTCATATATGTATCGAAAAACGACTTAAAGGTCGAAAAGTTGGTGTTCACACGTTTAGTATGACACGCGTTAGCAACTGACGAAGATCCTTCTTTGATGATTTCATTTATAACTTATACATTTTAATTTTGGGTTTTATTAATTGAGATATTTTGGTGCGTACGTTCGAAATAATTTCCAAATTTCTTAAAACCGCTCCGGGCCACTGCTCTCCGTCCTAAATGTACGACAAGTGAACGAGGAATAATGTATCTGCACAAAATTGAGTCACTGTTCCATTATCCCCCCTATTTCCATACGCTTTGCAGATTCCCTCTTCTTTCTCTTGTCATCCATACATTTGGTACCAACTTCACTATGTGATTAAATGTTATATGTTTTCAGGCTATTTTTCTTTCAGATTATCCTAATTTAACATATCAAAAAGCCATCGGGTCGTCAGCCAGCATTTCATTATGACTTTTTACTGTCATCCCGGGATGCTAGGTGTGATTTTCGCTAACCCTACATGATGTGTTACCTGGTCAGACACCCACTTACCACTTATTGGTTACCCATAAAACATAGATCTATGTTGATGACATATATCAGAATCATCATGAGAACATTTTCAGAAATATTTTACACATTGCGTGAAATAAAAGATTGTCTAATTGTTTCATATTCGGTAAAGAGTATTTTTTTGGTCTCATATTATTACGCGCGCCACGTGTTTTCTAATGTACACATTCTTGTTTCGCCTGGGCGCTGCCATAGCGCATGGGGGTTCTACTTATAGAATGTTAATTATTGGGACACATTAAAAGTTGTAGTGCGACCCCAAGACCGAGCTGTAGTGCGACCCCGAGGCCGATCCCGGTAAAAAGTGTAGTTGAGAATTTCAATTTCGTTTATTGGCGTTTACATTATGTCAAGAATGTTGATTTTTGGTTTGTGATCATGGGTATATAATATATGATCTTGCGCGTGTTACCATTTCTGACTATGGTTTTCTTGTATATGTGTATGTATATGTATATAGTAACTGTTGCTTTAATCATGATACAGCGATCAAAATAGGTGTATAGGCCGATACAAAATAATTATATGAAATACTATAGCCCCTAAACCCGGCCTCATATTTTAGTCAGACACACGCGTATTATCGGCACGCGCGGTGAATGAAGAGCTTAGCGCAATAACATCAATAAATGTTAGTATTATGTTAATTAAAATATAATTAAGATATCCAATTTGGTGGGTTATTTATTGCTGACTGAGAGATAAATATGGGTGATAAGGGTGGTTGGACAATGTTGTCAACATGAAAAGACAGATTTAACATGGAACTATATTTATTCTTGAAGGTGTCTTTACTTCCTCTTTGGTTGTGATAAGGAAATCAATGTTAATTTTGTTTAACTCCAGCCGTTTCGATGTCGTTTTTCCTTGTGAATATATATGTGATAAAAAGAATCTAAAATTCGTCGCAATTCTATACGAAATGTATTAACCTCGTCCACTAAATTCGAATTTAGTGCACTCGGTTAATATATTTCGTATATAATTATTTCCTATAAAACTATTCCAAACGATTTAATCCTTTCAGTATTGTTGAGTTTATTTGTTAATTTCACAAGAGTGGGCCCATCAGCTGTTAAGCAACGATCATCTGACTAAGAAATCTTTAGGGTGTTGTGGGTGGTTCGAGGTCGGAAAAAATGTGGCATGCTATTTTTTCCCAATCAACATATTTATCAAAGATTACTTAGGCAACATTAAGATATTGGAATTATATGTGACCCGCCATATCAAATCCAGTCGGAAGTCGGGATTTTTTTTACCTTGTGCCAATGCATTCTCTTATATATGCGAGTCGACCATAGGTCGCCTCGCATATATAAGAGAATGCATTGGTCTAACAATGTTTTACAATTTTAATAATTTGTTCTTGTATTCTTTAACAATTTTATAATTTCACCCATACAGAGCCACAGACAAACATGAGCAGACGACACTCTTCTATGTGCTTCTATATATGTGTGGGGCTCCCTGCAGGGTAATGGATGTTTTTTTATTTTATGTCCTAAAAATTGTAAGAAACATTTATTTAAAAAACATGAAAAAAATTGTTAAGCCAATGCATTCGCTTATATATGCGAGGCGACCTATGGTCGACTCGCATATATAAGAGAATGCATTGGCACAGGGTGAAATAGTCCCGACTTACGACTGGATTTGATATGGCGGGTCACATATCACTTAGTTTTGTACTGTGCTTACCTGCTGCACCATTGAGTTTGATATGACGAGAGAACACAGTAAGCATTCCCAGGTTGGGTGCTAATGATTAGATTATACCGTTACATGTAGCCCAGCTGTGTACCTATTTAGTTGGATGATTTTTAAAGCTACTTCAAGCAACAATTCATATAATTTCATCTCAGAGACACAGGTATATATATTACATGATATTATATTCCACTTTAAATACCATTACACGCACTTTATGAATGGCTATCAAGGTCTTATTCTTTCTCAGTATATCTGCAGTCGATATCAAGTCAATAAGCATGTAGCAGAAGCAGTCACATGCATTGCTACATACATAAAATATAATCCCATCCGTATGTCAACTGTATATCATTATAACAAAATATTTGCAAATATCACCATGCCCTCTGAGACTTACACCTGTCTATGGTTCACAATTTTATTTTGTATAGGATGGTAGACCACACACATAGCAGTCAAACAATCACTGACATACTGCCCAGTCCATTAGGATGGCAAAAGGATTACATTGGCCAACAACATTGAACAATGTGTGTACACATGCACCATGCGCATTGTGAGATGAATGTTATAACGAACCAAAGCCAGACGCTTTTGGCCGTATGTAGACTATATCTGATTTTGTGACGTCACCAATTATTATCTAATACGACGCTGCTGTTTTGGGTGTCTTTCGATTACTGGTATTGCAAATGAGAATTATGAATTTTGAATTACAATGTAAGTTCATTCGTAGCGTTAGTTTTTACCCTTTATTGAGAAAGTAAAACACAATAAATAACATAACTACGGTCTACACACATCGGGGCGAGTGAAAAGTGATCGAAATTCCTGATGTGAACAATAATAAGAATGTCATCACGAATTTACCGTTCTACTGTGCGAAGGTGGGCATTTAGTGCACAGCACTTGGTACGGTGCAGTACTGTGCGAAACGAAATAACATATATTTAATAAGTAATTAATTGTTATCATAAGACTATATAGTATACATACATGCGTGTGATAATCCGCGAACTCGGTCAATGGGGAAAGTTACACGATGACGTTTTTCGTCGATTTTCGTTAACATCGACACGGTGACACCTTTGAATGAAATGAACAGCTATGAAATGGACACGCTTCCCGGTATAGTATCTCCGCCGCAGTGCTCACCCAGCGTCAAGCAAAGAAATAAATTGGTTAAATTCATTAAAGATGTTCCCGTTCCCCTCTCGACAAGGCATAACTATTTTCACTTTGATGTTGGTACTAGTAGTTTATAACCATGAATAGTCAAGCTGTCGATTAAGACTATATATACCCGGAAGTACGATTGGCCTAATGTATACTCGAAATTACTATACGATTGGGGTCCGTTCATTCGACGAACCCAGGAAATATAGCCTTATGTGAATCTTATTTGGAGGAAATACCAGGGAATCTATAAACTGTAGCCACAGCTACCCTCATGTGAGTGGTTTTGCTTTTATTCGTTTATTACGCTAGTGTGTGCTCATATTATTTCAATGTTGGCAAAAAGATGTATCCTGCTTCCGATCATGATATTACCATTCAACTCTTTTGGGTTGTATTAATATGTTGGAATATGCTAAATAGTAATTGCCGGAAAGAATCAGGCTGATGTTTCATATTATTCTAATTTATTTACTATTGTTTGTGTGGGTGGGGGAGGGGTGGGATGGGCCCCATAAAGTTGGCCTGAAAAATAACAAATTTGCACAGAGGTTGATGGTCAGGTATCGGAAATTATTATTTTCGACCATTTGCCCGCAATTTGTTTCAAGAACCCCCTCCCCGCATAATCTTTTAATAATATGCTTCAAATGGATAGCTATCAACGACTATACATACCTCTATGCATTACATGTACACAAACCTCCCCTTAGTGGGGGAATGAGTATACCATTTACATCCACAATGTGAACTCCCGATGGTTCCGTTGCTAATGTACATGACGCATTACTGGTTCAAATCCTGACGAGGGAGGGTTTGTGATCAACGCGAATGGAAACACACGATTCGTGTATCTGTACAAGTTTGTCAGCTGCTTTCCGGAGGTCAGCACTTTCTATACATTCGCTGGATTTATTTCTGTTTGAATTTATATTTCTGCGTGGTCTTTCCTCCACCCGTGAAAATGACAAAGCCGTGAGCTATCGGCTGAAACGACGATAAATAACAATAATTCTAAACTTGAGAGCAGAGTTACTATTCAAAGGTTCAAAACTTTACATTGGGACCAAGGATTGTTCGTAGCATCATTGTATAGGGTAATCAAATAGAAATGGAGAATATTCTTGCTACAGTAGTTATATTATACAAATATTATATCCAAATTGACATAAAATATAATTCTTATATAAATTAATTAAATGTAGCGATTCTTGACGGTGAAATCGTTTTCGTTAGTTTACCACCGGTAGTTGCGTCCCGAATCGAGAGGTAAATATTTACAATTTAGCGTAGTTCAGACGATATTTTTTATGGAATGTTACGGTCGATTTGCTGGAGATTTTCGGTGATGTTAATAGAATAGCGACTGAGTACTAACATATCAGTTTCACGCACCCGAATAAGTCCATAATTTGTCTTTAAAGAGAGTAATAACACTGCACTTTCACAGCATTAATAACAGCACTATCAGTCCGCAATATATATCTCTATCAAATTGTCTGAACCCGTCTGAAAAAAACTGAGACAAATCATAAATACCACAACCCCGATGTTTGGTAAATATTTCTCTCAAATATGACTTTCCAAAACAAAAAACAGCATAAATGACAAACTTGAAATTCAATATGCCGGTCGACGCCTTCTTTCGTTCTGAATTATATATTATCAAATTATTATTGATTCATAGATGATATATTATACAGTTATCGCCCGCGATTGAGTGAGACACGGGGATTTGTCGCCCGCTCGAGACCTGGAATGTCACCCGAGGGTGACATTCCAGGTCGAGAGCGGCGACAAATCCCCGTGTCTCACGAAAACAAGGGTGATAACTGTTTTGTTATCTGACAAATGAGTACACACGAACCTCCTTAATAGCAGGCATAAATGCTCACATATATTCTTTAATCCAGTTCGAAAAGTAAATTTTATGTTGGAATCATCGCTATTTAGAAAATAAAACATTCATAATCTGATCAATTAACAGACCCGTCATTTGCGCAGCTATTCTCCGGTCAGTTTGCTGGTTGCATGGTGGAAATCGGTTCACGGAAAGAGGAGTAAAGCAATTTCGAAGTTGAGTAGCCATGCAGCGAAATGTTCGGTTTCGTAACAAATGGCCGCGAAGACGCCGACAGACGTGTTCATTTCCAGATTGCTAAAACGTGAAACTAACACGTTGTAGTAGTGAAAAAAGAAATTGACATATGTCACAGATTGTTACGCACCATACGGGTATTTTCTGAAGTCTGAGGAATATATTGAAGAAAAGAAATAGTCAATTGATAAACAGTATAGGAATCACTGAACTAAATGGTTTCCCATAGGCGACAGTGTTAACGTTTCGGCCAAATTCACTGAATTGAAGCCTGCAAGCCATACCAGTGATGTTTACCCAGCTAGATTGACACCAGTTGATCACGAAAATGCAAGAAAAATCATAGGTCATGTGTTTACTTTTTAAAATAAATCCCCAAGTCTACGACAGGGCTATATCACAGCCAAACCCAGGACTACAGCCAGGGATGTGGCTAGAGGGGGGGGGGTGTGGGGGTGTCTCACCCCCCAGCACAGAGCTATATTTTCAATAGTTGGAAATTTCATACCTGCCACAACGAAATTTCACACCAACAATAGGTTGAAAATGTTCTTGTAGGGGGGAATTTATTGTTTTTGGACCAATATTTGCTTATGTTCCTATTTTTTGTCAAAATTTTTGACAGAAATGGTCATCAGTTGGAAATTTTCCAACCTTAGGGGGGGTGACAGGTTGGAAATTTCCAACACTTGGAAAGCTTGTGTCCTGGTCCCTCCCCCGTGGCCAGTCAAAAACTTCTAGTTAATTTAAGAAAACAATATTGTCATACAATTGGTCAACATTGTCATTGGAATTGTCATCAGTTGGAAATTTTCCAACCTAAGTGGGGGTGTAGGGTTTGAAATTTCCAACAGTAGGAAGGCTTGAGGCTAGTCTAGTTGTTAGGATTTTGCGATTTTCTTGTTCAGATTTCAAAATTTTCGTACACCGGGCCGAACCATGGTCGGCCGGTGTGTCATTGCCCCATCCACATGGCCAATACAAAACTGCTAATTAGTTTAGCAAAACAATATTTTACTACATTTGGTCAAACTTGTAGACATAAATGGTCATCAGTTGAAGAATTTTCCAACCTGAGGGGGAGCATGAGGTTTGAAATTTCCAACACTAGGAAAGCTTCAGTTGAGGCCAGTCTAGATGCTAGGATTTGCGATTTTCTTGTATAGTTTTCAAAATTTTCTCACACCGGGCCGAACAACCATGGTCGGCCCGGTGTTTACTGGTCTGTTGTCGGTAGCTGTGTGCATTTGTCTGGAATTAGATCACTAGTTGTTTTTTTGGGGGAAATTGTCAGGTTAAAATATCTTAATGATCTCATACTGGGAAAATAGAAGCATGGCTTATGAATATATAGGAAATTAGGCCTGAGCATGAGGTACAAGGGGGGGGGGGGTGCAAATGGAATTATGCAAAAAGTTGTGTTGGTGTGATTCCGACTTAAGGGGGGGGTGCAGTTGGAAATTCCCAAGGTGGACACCCCCCCAGCGGAGACCCTCTAGCCACATCCCTGACTACAGCAGCTAGTTAAATAAATTACCCGCTCACAAAAATCCATTCCCCCATTCATTCACCAGTTTAAATTATTTAGATATTATGTACAAATCAAATAAACGCGATGTCATCCTTTAATAACGCGTCGCATGTATCAGGTGAAGGTCATTCTTCACTTACCGTCACCTTTAGCATTCCACGGTGTACTCGCTCCCCGACTCTAGAACACATTTAGCTCCCTGATTCCTATATATATATGTACATGTGTGAAACACGGCGTTTCTGATAGTATTTTATCAAAATATAGACCTTACTGAAATTAAAAATGGATTATATCGAGCAGTAGTGGTTTATTTTTCCAATATGATGCATCCTGAAAATTAGTGTCAATCCTCAAAATAAAGCCAAAAAATTAAGATTTTTTTTTCTCAATTTTACTAGCTGATGCATCTCGTATAACTGAAGTATGCCCTGATATGCCATGATATTACTAAATTGAAGAGGAAATGTTAATATACACTTTGAGAGCGATATATTGTCCAATTTTAAACACTTTTCATGCAGAATTTGGCAATTTATAATAAACATTTACCAAAATTAACAGAAGATTAAAATAAAAAATACTTTAATAGCAATATAAAGCAACCATAAGTCAATTTAAATATCTAAACATAATGATAGAACATCAGACATGAAATTTTACCAGATGGCAGGCCATACGGTCTGTTTAACAAACCTGCCATGACAATTTTGCACGACAGTAACTCTTGTGGTGATGCCATCACCCATCCCCCCAGACTTGGGGTGGGGCTACGGTCCTCGTTAAGACTACAGGGTGCCGGAAAAGCTTAATTGGGTGAACTGTCACCTTTTCCCAATGGGGGGGGGGGGGCTAACACTCCTCAAAATTGTGGGAGAGGGGCTTTAGACCCTCTGACCCCCTAATGGTACCGGATGTCCATGCAAAATTCCCAGATTTATCACTTTCTTTACTATCTACAGGCGAATCCATGGGTTTCTTCTTTAAATATGTCCAAAATGTGGTCATTATCATTTGAAAATAAGAAAATGTGGAATTAACAACTTATCATGGCGAGACGTGATGCGATGCGAAGTTTGAAATCCATTTTCTCAAACGCAACTTTCAGTGGATCGGTGTACATGCACTTTCACTGCTCACCGAAGTCTCACCACACAGAAGACACCGAGTCTAGTCCTATCTTGAAATACCGGCGAATCAGGAGAATAGTTGACAGTGACAGCGAGTGAAATTGAAGAGAAATTGTGTTGATTTTAATATTCCAAACTGCGAAGCGGAAGTATTGAATCAGTAATTAGGATTTTGGTATTTCTAAATGGAACGAACCTTTTGTGTTGTTATTTGTTCATTATGCTTGATAAAAATCAAATCATTTATTGAAGATAGGCAATTCTATTGCTTTGTTCGAGGTAATTTTTCATAAATTGATGAATATTTCGAAAGGTTTCACTTCATTCTGGTGGGGTCATCGGGGACTATTTTTGTTGTGTGCACGCTTATTTTACAGAAGATCGTAGTGAACTGGTCACAGAACAGCTGATTGATCAAAACAGGTCATTCGATTTCTAATTTGTTGTATTGATTAAGCGCAGCTAATTTGTTTAGCATTTAATAAACAGAATACCTGCAGTTCTCGAGTGAATACCATAATTACCTCATTCGTGGCTACATTGGAATATACTAGTTATATTCCACTGTAGCCACTCATGAGGTAATTATGGTATTCACTCGAGAACCGCAGGTATCCTCTATATATATATATAACATGTGATTAAAAACACAAACACATCATTTGACTTTAAAACTAAGCCTTTCACGGCTTCAGAGCCGATCTTCAGTGGGATATATAGAGGATCTCACATGAGTTTCTATTTTATACGGAATTTATCAACCGAGTTCACTAAATTCGATTTGAGCCGAGGTTTATCGATGCTCAAATAGAATTTAGAGGACGAGGTTGATAAATTACGTATTACGTATAAAATAGGACGAGTGTGAGATACACTTTATCACATGATCAAATAAACCCGAAGCAACGCAAAATATTCATCGAAAACAACAATCATAAACTACAGCGATCGCAAGTTATTTGAAGAACGCCGCGACGTCATCGCACGCGCTGATATTAAACGTGTCTATTACCGATAATTATGAAACCGCTTTTATGGCCAAATTATGTGATAAATATATTTATCACATAATTTGGCCATAAAAGCAGTTTCATAATTATCGGTAATAGACACGTTTAATATCAGCGCGTGCGATGACGTCACGGCGTTCTTCAAATAACTTGCGATCGCTGTAGTTTATGATTGTTGTTTTCGATGAATATTTCGCGTTGCTTCGGGTTTATTTGATCATGTGATAAAAGGTATCTCACAATCGTCCTATTTTATACGTAATTTATCAACCTCGTCGTCTAAATTCTATTTGAGCCTCGGTAAACCTCGGCTCAAATCGAATTTAGTGAACTCGGTTGATAAATTCCGTATAAAATAGAAACTCATGTGAGATCCTCTATTTATCACATAATTTGGCCATAAAAGCAGTTTCATAATTATCGGTAATAGACACGTTTAATATCAGCGCGTGCGATGACGTCACGGCGTTCTTCAAATAACTTGCGATCGCTGTAGTTTATGATTGTTGTTTTCGATGAATATTTCGCGTTTCTTCGGGTTTATTTGATCATGTGATAAAAGGTATCTCACACTCGTCCTATTTTATACGTAATTTATCAACCTCGTCCTCTAAATTCTATTTGAGCCTCGGTAAACCTCGGCTCAAATCGAATTTAGTGAACTCGGTTGATAAATTCCGTATAAAATAGAAACTCATGTGAGATCCTCTATTTATCACATAATTTGCCCATAAAAGAAGTTTCATAATTATCGATAAGAGACACGTTTAATATCAGCGCGTGCGATGACGTCACATCGTTCTTCAAATGACTTGCGATCGCTGCGGTTTTTATCGTTGTTTTCGAAGGTTATTTCGCATTGCTTCGCGTTTATTTGATCATGTGATAAAAAGTATCCCACACTCGACCTATTTTATACGTAATTTATCAACCTCGTCCACTAAATTCTATTTGAGCCTCGGTAAACCTCGGCTCAAATCGAATTTAGTGAACTCGGTTGATAAATTCCGTATAAAATAGAAACTCATGTGAGATCCTCTATATCTCTCTCCAATTTGTTTGGTTGTTGGGTATATCTAATGTTGTTCCAAGTGCGGATTAGTGGAAATGGATCGAGTCTTCCAAGGCTATTTATGTAAACATTTTAATTAATATTGAAAAGATTGAAATACAACCTAAATACAGATCAATTATGAACCAGGCGTATCCAGTGCCCTCGATGCCTCTCTATAACACGATAAATGTAAATGTATATACACTGAAGCAGCATGACCAAACACCAGAACATATCATCAGCCACGTTAAGCAAAATTGGAAAGATATCGACAACAAACGTATATACAAATGTGTAGTTCCTTGAATAGTTCATTATACATGTACTATCCGTCCAGTTGCATAGGGTATAACCGTAACATGTGTGTGCACACCCTTTTCTATCGCGTAATGGCGAAATGCCTGTAGATTATAACATTATTCCATAATCCATCCTTGCAAAATAACCCACAAACAAGCTAAAGTAAATATATACGGAGGTGTATATATATCTAGCAACAACAATATAAGTTCATACCATGATCTGTCATTAGGAATGCGATATACTTGATAGTTCGGTTTTGGTATTAATTGCTTTCCTAATAATGATATTGTCTGCTAACTAGTCCATTAAATCGACATACAACTTCCAGACGTGAAGATGAACCTAGTAATTTCTCGCTATATTGTCACGATGTCTAAATAGGTCCATATGCACCACATAGCTGTATCTGATATGGTGTGAATGTAAACTCTGTCAAACTCAGCCGTATTAAAGATACGGGCGGCGTTGGCGGTGGGTATGCTGTTAAAATATTCAGCTCCGTCAAAAACCGTCATAAACAGAATGAATAGTAAAATATAGACAGACTTTGTCCTTATGCCAATCAGAAATGTGGCATAATCAGTATGTTATTGTCAAATATGTTTCCTGGCTTTTGTTTAGATCCGGATATGATAAACATAAAGAGCGTTAATTGTTACTGTTTTCCTGATATGGAAATAATAAAGAGCGTTTATATCATTTGTATGTGATTAACCAATAGAATTGAGCTGTGTTATGTAAAGAGAAACAGGCTCTTGTTCACGTACACCATCGTACGTCTTGACGACAATATTCTATTTACGCGTTGCTTATGTTTAGCATACACTCTCAAATAAAGCAATTGATTTAGGTACCCCATAGAACCAAAAGCCGCGATAGTACCAGACAGTTTGGTACTATAAGCCTTTAGAGTCTGTTTAGCGTTATAGAACCAGATGAGTTGGTACTCCACAGAGTGCCATTCGTTGGCTACATGCTGATTGGGTGAGACCGTGGGTGTGTCAATATCGACTGCCGTGTGCAAACGATTAAATTAATGTGAAAAATGGCCGCCCGTCGACTCGCCGTCGTAGATCTGTCGGATTATTTCATTTAGCACTATGCAAGGGAGTCTTTGTGGTTTTGTACTTAATTGGATGTTTAAACGGGGCAGCATAATTTGGAATCTAACATGTCGCATTGTTAAATTTGCCGGTATCAGGGCTGTTTTGTTCTCTGGAGTATCAAATTGCTGGATCTATGCGTAGTACCTAAATACTTCAGAGTACCTGTCTTGATATTTTGGTACTTCAGATAATATATAGGACGTATCATGAAAGCATCTATTTCTTGGCACCTCATATCGTGAGCGTCATGGCTTCGGTGACATAAATGCGGGGTGGGTATTATATGCACAATGCCCGGGTAGAACTTGAATAATTATTAGGTAATCCAGAGTACCAACATTTTGGTACTCTAGAGTACCTCAACTTTTGGCACTCCAGAGTACCAAAAAGTTGGTACTCCCCCTGGGACAAAGCTTAGTACCTACATAGGTACTCTGAAGTACCTATATTTTTAAGAGTGTATGAGAAAAACTATATATATGTTAATATTCCTTCTGTTGATGGCGATTTGAACATTTGAACAAATATGAATATTTCTGCAAAGAACGCCGCCCGTGCCTTTAATGCTCTTTATTTTAGAATCTCTTGAACTGACACATCCTTGTTGGGGATATGCATTGGTTAACTTTTGTTTGTACGTTTGGTCATTTTTTATCAACACATCGGCATATTTTTTATCCTTGTACGAAATAAGCATTGCCGAGTAGTTCACTGCATGAGGGAATGAACATGTTCATATCTGAACATTTCCCACTAGTGATTATGAATCCTTTTGTAGATAATCTCTGTTCATCTATCTCTCGTTTACTTATATTTTTAATACACTGACAATTATAGACATAGAGTGTAGCTGTGTGCTAGGATACGAACGTTCAAGTACTTATAAAATAGATACGCGTGTCCTACCAATTATACTACATGATGTGCCGGACCACTGCTTTTTTTCGTAAGTTATTGTACAATCGACACATGCATGACCATGCATTATTAACTTCAAATGCCCGGAAAGAATCACTCTGGCAAACACCATTCAATTGCCCTATGCACGGTATAAAAATTAAAGAGACATTCATTGCAAGTCAAATATTTATTATTAATAAAACGTCGCCGACCATGTGTCCACCGAAAATGTTGCTTTTTAAGTAAGGATAGCTTTTTTAACGCTGTCAAAATTTGTCGGACCATGACCACATTCAAACTTGGCCTTTGTATTCTGAAATTTGAACCACGTACAAAATATGTTGAGATTTATTTTCGTAAAAATAATCCGATAACTAGAAGTTATCAGGAAACCAAAATAATCGTCATATTCGACGTCGAAAGGGGGGGGGGCATAACTCCGGCAAAAATTGGCCGACCGAACCCATATTCGAACTTGACCTGTATTTTGAACCCATAAACTCACATACAAAATTTGATTTCGAATCCAAAATAAAGTTATCGTCCGGAAACATTCCGGACGGGTGGACATATTTTAAGTCGAAAAGGGGCATAACTCCGGCAAATATGGGCGGACCCAACCCATATTAAAACTGTACACGAGTTTTGAGCTGCTAAACTGATGTACCAAATTTGGTTTCGATCCGATAGCCCAAAAATTAAGTTCGTATCTGGAAACATTCCGAACGGACATCTCGACGTCCCGACGGACGTACACCGGCTATTTTAAAAGTCCCCCAAAGAATATTTCTGGAACGAAAAGATTGGAGTGGATAGTCATTTGTTGAAAATTACATGGCAATTTCTTTGGCAATTTACCAGCGTATGGAATTCCATATATAGATTTGGATAATGCGTCGTGCACTAGTCGAATATTTATACTAAACATTAAAAGAGAGCCACACGTGTCATGCGCAGATCTAAATATAATATCAACACTAATCAACGTTTCCGATAATAGAAAATACTTAAGTTTAAATGCCTGGGCCCTGTTTCATGAAGCAACGTCATAAGATTATCTTAAGATGGACTTAATCTAAGATCTGAGGTGGATCTTATGATGTAACTTTTCCGTTTCAGGAACGCGTTTCACAAAACGAGATTAAGTCCTACTTAAGTAGTAAGTTAAATTCCCGCTCATTTAGATTGGTTATCGAACATTTTCTACAGTCCGGAACAAAACAATGTGGGCTTGTGCAATATGTATGTACGGCATTGAGAGGTTATCAAGAACGAGACGAGTCCGAGTTAACATTATTGTGACAGGAACGCTGGATAGCGGCTGGGGTGGGATGGGCGATTCAGCGCATGTATCTTAATGTCTATAGTCAGTGGCCTTATATTCGCATATGGATCTTAGACTTGCATGGGTTCCACGATGTAAATTAGAACATGAGTACATCGCAGGCTCTTAAAATAACTAGCTGTGCGTTTACTGTGAGTGGCGGTGTCAGAAATAAGACACTATAATTATATGGATCGATGCATGAATACGACCATACAGTCACGCCGAGTTAATCCACTGAGAGCAATGATCAGGCGGCGATTTGTTTTATGTGAGCCGACATAACTAGTGTATTATCGACCATCGCTCTCTACGTGTAGCAATAATCAAAATAAATCGGCGATGTCATCAGGACAGACATAGGTCATTTTTAGATTCAAACGGAAATGAAAAATATTTGTTAGAGTAACTTTTTTTTATTATTTGTATGCAGATGTATATCTATCGGTTGTAATACCATGAAGTAGTATTGGCTGCCACTCTGGCCCACCCCCTCGCTCGATGCCACTCTAGCCCATGGGCCAGAGTGGCATCGAGCGACGGGTTTGGTTTTTTCTGGCCCACCCCCTCGCTCGATGCCACTCTGGCCCAGGGTCGGTCTAGAGGTTGTGTTAGATTCCAAAGAGTAAGGTGAGCGCTTCGAAGGTAGAAAAGAGCACAATTTACCAATGTATCGATATGTTCTCGGATTCTAATGCCAGTGTGGTAAGCGAAGGGCGCTCCCCTTCGCTGCACTAACTGAACTTAGAATAATACGAGAAAAAATAGATGTGTTGGTAAGGTGTGTTACTTTACCAGTGCATTTTAACAAAAGCGAAAGTCTTCGAATAAATTAGAAGACGATAGCGTTGTAAAATGCACTTGCAGAAGTTACCCTTCAGTGAAATATGTTATGAGATAATGGTAAAATGGTACAGATAAAATTTTCCCGAGTCAAATCGGTGTTTTATTCATAGAAATATGATGTTTTTGACAAAAAAAGAAACACATCTGATTTGACGTTCGGAGAAATTTGGTGAAATACGCACGACGTCGTCAACGAGGCCCGCGCATCCCATATACTTGATCCTCGAGATTTTTTAACGTCATTAGATGCGTAAATTGTAACGTTAGCGTTATTTTGAAACATGGATCCAGTAACGGAATTTCTCAAGACTATTGATGTACAGTACGATCATGTTCCTGCAACAACGCAAATGTCGACTCCACTGTACGCAGGAAATGTGACGCCACGGGTGGAACAGCAACAGGTACCAATGGTGTATCAACAACCAGTGTATACACAGCCGGTGAAAACACAACAAATGACTCAACCTGTTATATACCAAGTTATCAACAGTTCACAATGGGAAGAACAGACAAAATTGTTACGGAATATTTGGCAGGAAATGCAGGATTTACGAAAGCAATTAACACAAAAACCGACTGAATGTACAATCAACTTGAAACCTCACACGATTGACATACCAATTGAGGTACATGGTTTCCAGAAAGAACCTACGAAGCGAGTAACATTTGGATCACTCGGAAAAGATTTAACAGTGATGAAGAAACAAAAGAAATGATTTTTATATTATTTTAAACGGCCCTTTTCCGGGCCACTTAAAATTCACGAAAGATACGCTCTGTATTATGCTATATGATGATCGTATTATAGATATGAAGGGTGATAGTGGGTTTTTTTTATTGCTAGGGAAGTATTCTTTGATAAATTATGTGAACATTCTCTCCAAGTTCATGATGAATGAATTTGGTTTTGAAGAAATTATGTGAACATTATCTCCAAGTTCAGGAAGAATGAACAAATTGTACAGTAGCAATTTCAGAGCATATCTTTTAAAAAATTTGTGAGGCCCTGAAAAGGGCCGTTTTGGATGGTTTCAAAAGAAACCGCATGATGTGTTTGGGTTTGAATACAGCTGAAAGTTGTCTTGGGAACGTCGCAACCAAATGGCACAATTGCATGGCCGGCCTGTCTGTATACCCCAGAGCGGTGCGAATTCGTAAACCCGTTGCCATGAGAAGATTATGATAGACCACTGTAGTGATGTAGCCGCATGTCGTACCATCAATCTTGATGTCCCCAGCAATCTGGTATGTCGGAACCACCGTGGTGGCAGTCCAAACACCCGATCTCTGTTGTCCGTCATCAACATAACGGTGTACCTATAGATATAAAAACAGTTATCTATAGTCCCCGTTTCTGCTAAACTCAAAGCCTTCATAGCATCTGTGGTTCATCCCCAAACACACCTCGCACCAGCATCCCATCCTCCAAATAGCTCCGATACAGATCTCGGTAATCCATTTCGGTATGAATGAAGAATGGGAATATCTTTTTTTTTTGTATTGAAAACGCGCGGGCGCCGCTGACGACGTCTTCGCATATTTCACCAAATTTTCCCGAACGTCAAAACAAGTGTGTTTCTTTTTGTTAAAAGAAACATACTTGAATTGACGTTCGGGAAAATTTGGTGAAATATGCGATGACGTCGTCAGCGGCGACCGCGCGTTTCATATAATATGGAGCGTAGTGTATCGTTTTTTATCTTCAAAATGTTCTCTAAACTTAAAAGAGAAAATTTTGCTAAAATTCTCTGCCAATGCTCGATTAAAGTATTGGCAGAAGAATGTTAGAGATTCGGAGAACCATAAGCTAGCCATTAGAGTTGGAGTTCAAGAATTTCTGCAAAGACGGAGACCTAATCCTCCCAAGGTGTATGTGGAAACTCCAGAGTGGAAACCTACGTATACGGAGGGGGGATTATATCCAGACTTGTCTGAATTTAATCCTCCAAAGCCGCTACCAAAGTGGATTACCACTGAGGCAGCAGAATACGTGCCGGATCCACACTGGAGACCCACATACACATTGGGAGGATTTTATCCTGATTTGTCTGAATTTTATTGACTCAGCAAACAATTTAAACGGCCCTTTTCAGGGCCACCCAAATTTTTCAAAAGATATGCTCTGAAATTGCTAAAAAACGAAACAAATAAAATCAATAATATTTTATTCACTATTTTTAACTTTCTTGGAAGATGTTTTTTTGCGATAAACGTCTTTTTCTCTTTCTGGTAGGCAAAGTGGTCTGCTTAATTTCAGTATCGTTAGCGCTTTTGGCTACAGCATTTATCACTTCCATCTGCGAATCCTCCGTGTTTAGAATAGTGATTTCATCATTTGATACCCCGGTTGAGGCGTATAATTCACCACTCTCAGTTTTCACATCCGCGATCTCGTTAATTGACATCGCGGTTGAGTTCCATTGTTCCCCACTTTCAGCTTTCATATCCGCTATCTCATTAGTTAATGTCTCAGTTTGATCAATGTCCATTACATCACACGGTGTGAGATAATCGTTGTCTGATGTGCGAGTCCAAGTAGACTTCCCAGTCACTCAGCATCAATGATGAATTTTTCATCTGATCAATCTTCTTTTTCGTAGTGCCATCTCATTGAAAAGCCCAATGTGAACTCGAGTTGCACCTAAAACAGTTACCGTATGGTGGTACCCACTTTGAATTCTTTAAAATTTCTAATGCAAATTTTCGTAAATGTTGTAGGTTGTTACTCTGTAATCTTGGATCCATTGTGAGCGTTCTGTGCGTTATTCAATCGTCAGTGGAATGACGACGTGGTGAAAATTCACGTCGCTTTTATGCCCTGACATGGACGATGACGATGACATGTCCGTGTCAGAGCATAAAAGCGACGCAAATTTTCATCACGTCGTCATTTCAAGATGAAGCGCCTTGTGCCATATTCAGATAGCGAAAGCGAACGAGATAATAGAAAGAAAGTGCGACTGGATGATGACTGTAAATATTATACTATAAAAAATCTGACCGATAAATACTCGAGGAAATTTAAAACAGCATCAAAGAAATTCAACGTCACATTTCAAGAATTTCATCAACCATTTCAAACTGTTCACAGAATTTTCAAAGATCTGGTGAACAGTTTGAAAGATGAGTGTGATGCAGGAACAAAAGTTCAAATGAGAATTTCCATCTTTCATCCAGGGCTAGATCTAGGGATTCACGTCCCGTTCACTGAAGCAAAAGACCTGACGGGTGAATTATTGCTTGACAACATAGAAAAAGTTGCACAATCGAACAAAACATTTAAAATTCATGACGGACAGATGACATTTGACATCACTGTCACGCATATACCTACAGGGACCGCAAGACATACCTTACATTATGGAGCATTCGGTGAACAAAATCAAATGAAAACAGTAAAGAAAAGTATTCTTCTGATTCAGAACGCAGAAGATAACATGTGTTTTGCGAGGGCTGTCGTTGTTGGTATGTGTAATACTGACAAAAAAGATAAAGCTGAATGGAAGCAACAATGGAAACGGATTACGAGACCAGCAAGAGCTTCACAACGGGAAGCTGCAAAGTCATTGTTGGATAAATTGGGGTTATCACACGACACCAGTTGCGGGTTGAGGAATACAAAATTATTCAGGAACAACTATATCCTAATTATGTTATAAAAATACATAATCAATTTGCTGACGAAGGCTTTCTTTTTCAACCACCACCAGTTGGGAAAGAAAGTAAAGTTGTCCATCTATATTTCAATGACAACCACTACGATGTGATCACAACTGTCACAGGATTCCTTGGATGTCATTATTACTGTGAACACTGTGATGTCGGTTCGAGCAACAGAGGTGATCATATATGTCCATACAAGTGTAGGTGTTTCGAGGGTAAGATATGTCCCTTTGAACGATGGATACAATGCATCAAATGTAAGAGGACTTTTAGAAGTAAACGATGTCTCAACAATCATTTGAAGAAAAAAATCACCAAAACATGACAAAACTATTTGTGATATGATACACAAATGCCTGAAATGTGGGGTTGAAATCGTCATACGAAAGGAGAAAAGACATATCTGTTTGGGAACAAAGAAGTGCAAATACTGTAAGGAAATTGTCGCATCAGATCACAGATGTCATATCCAGCAGTACCAAAAGAGAAACACAGAAAGAAGTAAAGGTACCATTCATATTTTTTGATTTTGAATGTCAACAAGATACTGGTATTCATATACCCAATTTTTGTGTTGCACAAACTGCTTGTGAAAATTGTATATGTAAACCCATTGATGAAATATGCATTTCATGTGATTCTGTATTGTCAAACAGAGAATATATTTTTAAAGGAGAGAATGTATTGGAAAGATTTTGCAAATGGTTGTTTTACACCAACGATCATAAAGGTACAACATGTATTGCTCACAATGCAAGAGGTTACGATAGTCAGTTCCTCTTACATTACTTGGTGAACAATGGAAATTCAAAACCTAATGTTATTATGAATGGCAACAAAATACATAGTTTACAATGCAATGGTGTTAAAGTAATCGATTCATTGAGTTTCATCCCTATGGCATTATCTAAATTTCCAAAAACATTCCAACTTGAAGAAATGGCTAAAGGTTATTTTCCACATTGGGCAAATACACAGGACTTTAAGAATTATGTAGGACCATATCTAGACAAAAAATACTATAAACCTGAAATCATGTCTGAGGAAAATAGAGATTCATTTCTGAAATGGTACGATGCTAGGGGTGAAGATATTTTTGATTTTCAAAAAGAAATTCAAAAGTATTGTAAATCAGATGTAGACATTTTAAGACGTGGATGTGGCAAATTCAGACTATGTGTAATGGAAACTGATCAAATAGATCCATTTCTGGAAGCAATAACATTAGTTCAAACCTGTAGCCTTGCATGGAGAAAAAATTCATTACCAGAGAATTCTCTAGGTATAATTTCAGACGCTGGATATCCACAAGCGTGTAAATTTTCAATAAAAGCAATTCGATGGCTACAGTACATTGCTACAAAACATAATATAAACATAAAGCATGCTTTAAATGGTGGTGAAGTTAAAATAGGCACACATTTTGTTGATGGTTATCATGCAGAATCAAACACAGTGTATGAAATGTATGGGTGTTTTTTTCATGGCTGTCCTACTTGCTATCCAGATAGAAATCGCCGAAACCCATACAGTAATATAACAATAATGAATTGTATGAAAAAACAATAAAAACGGAAATCAAAATCTTGGGATGCAAATTAATATGCATCTGGGAACATCACCTGGACAATAAATGTAAAGCAGACAAAAATTTAAAACAAACTATGGATCAATTATATTTGCATCAAGACCCAATTAAACCAAGGGAAGCATTATTTGGTGGCAGGACTAATGCTCTAAAATTATATCATGAAATAGAACCAACATCTAAACAGGAAATAAAATATATTGATATATGCAGTTTGTATCCTAGTGTAAATAAATATAAGGAGTACCCACTTGGTCATCCAACAATTCTAAGTCAGGAACAAATAGGAGACACCAAATCCTACAAAGGTCTCACTAAATGCAAAGTATTACCTCCAAATAAATTGTACATTCCAGTGCTACCGATCAACTGTAATAACAAAATGATATATACATTGTGTAAAACTTGTGCAGAAAAGTAAAGTGGACAGTGTAATCATAAAACCGAACAGCGTGCTTTAGTTGGAGTTTGGACACATGTAGAATTATTCAAAGCAATAGAATTGGGTTACCAAATTCTGGAAGTGTATCAAGTTTGGCATTGGACTGAGTGGTCAGACAAAGTATACAGGGATTACATTGATAAATACCTCAAAATTAAACAAGAGGCAAGTGGATATCCAAATTATGTTGAAAGTGAAGAAGATAAAGATAAATACATTAAAGATTATTATGAGGTTGAAGGTATAAAACTTGAAAAAGAAAAAATCGAAAAAAACCCAGGACTCCGCCAGTGTGCAAAATTAATGATAAATTGAATATCGGGAAAAAATGCACAAAATAATATTCTTACTAAAACTGAATATATCTCAGAACCATCCAGATATTTTGAACTATTAACTGATAAAAATATCACCGTCAAAGCAGTTGAAATTTTTGAACAGGATAAATTCATATTATTCAGCTATGAAACTAAAACCGATATTATAGAACCACATCCATCTGCCAATGTAGTTGTTGCATCATTTGTCACAGCATATGCACGCTTGGAGTTGTATATTTTCGATCCACAAAAAGAAAATATCAAAACCGAAGACAGCTACCTTGGTAAATGGACTGATGAACATCCGGATGATAAAATCATGAAATTTGTAGGGTTAGGAACGAAAAATTATGGATATCAGTACATGAAAGATGATGTAATAAAATCTGTATGTAAGGTCAAGGGTATCACTCCCTGATTATAAAACTAAACAGCAAATACATTTTCATTCAATGGTTGAATGTGTTAACGACTGGTTAAAGTTTCAACGTGTCATAAACTATCCATGCAGAATTAAACGCACAAAGAACCGAGAATCAATCAGTGAAGAGCAAACAAAGACATTCCGATCTGTGTACACCAAACGGCTTGTAGTGGGTGATTACAACACAATTCCTTATGGATGGAATTGATGTGTTACCAGCAGAAATGCTTTTGAAAATTTATAATAACTTGATCGAAATGTCAAAAATGGATCAAGAAATGAAACGAGAACTTAAGCAAACTTGGTTTTCGAGGGAAAGTAGATTTATAATGGAGACTTTGCTGAACGGACATTTCTCTGAGGGACAGAGTCGACTGAGATGTTTGATTGAGAGATCAGAATTTGAAACTGATTTCTTAATGGATATATTGGATCAACTGTTTTCAGATTATTGGATATTTCATGGTGTTCCTAAAAACGAAATAAACGAAATTCGTGAATTAGTTGGAAATAATTTTACTCACTTTGCTGAATATCAAGACAGGATTCTCAATGAAAAAACTTTGAAATTCGAAGAGGTGACGAGAATATATGGATACATTATTCTCCGAGAACCATGTACAATTTTCACTGTTGAAAAGTTATTTGAAGAAAAAGTGTCTTTGGATTATATTGTAAAAACCACTAGACCTATTTCAGATTTAGATTATGAACTCGTATGGACATTTGGAATAGTATGGAGTTATGGTGATTCTTCATTAAAAAATAAAAAAAGATTGATTCCGAACAATCCTAATCAGTCTTACATGATCTGTCTCAGGGTAAAGATGGACGAATCATTGTTGTTCAAACATCCCTGTAACATTTTCATATCGGGACCAAGTGGTTGTGGTAAAACAGAATTTGTTAAGAAATTAATCGAATATAAAGATGACTTGTTCAAACCTGTTCCATACAAAGTCGTTTGGTGTTACAAAGAATGGCAAAATACCTATAGTCAGATGCAAGAATTTCACAATATTCAATTTATAAATGGAATACCGGATGATGACAATGAACTTGTCGATGACACAGACTTACCGCACCTCATCGTTTTTGATGACATGTTAGGTGATAAAGATGAAGACAAAATTATGTTGTGGTTTACAAGAAAAGGACATCACAGAAATACGTCTGTTATTTACATAACCCAAAACATGTTTCAGAAATCTAAGCGAGTAGAACTTTGAGTTTGAATGCACATTACATGGTATTATTTCAAAGTGTGCGTGATAAAGGCCAAATAAAAATTCTTGCCTCTCAAATGCAAATACCTCATTTAATGCAAGCATATGATGATGCAACTTCAACCAATCATGGTTATTTACTACTCGATTTTCACCCTAAAACGGATAAATCGTTGAGACTTAGAACTGATATTTTCCATCGGTGGCTCACAAATGACGATCGAGGTGCGGTAATATATTCATCGGTATAAAGATAAGTGTATCAACATAATATTTCATTTCCAATCATGGAGTCGCATGAAGCAGTCTTGAGTGTATTTTCGACTATCGCTAAATTAATACTTGATGATCACTTAAAGTTTCCAAAGCAGACACGAACATTCCTGCAAAAACACAAAAAAGAGCTGAAGAAAATAGCTGACAGTAGAACTCATATCGATTCAAAAAAGAAAATACTTTTAAAAACTGGTGGAGGTGGTTTTCTCGGTGGAGTTTTGATCAGAAGTCTTCTCAGACAAAAGGAAAATAAATCAATTGCACGAGTTAGAGTAAATGCTACTCGAGTAAAATCTACGATTGCACAGCGAGCTAGTCCAGTCAGAGTAAATTCTACGATTGCACAGCGAGCTAGTCCAGTCAGAGTAAATTCTACAATTGCACAGCGAACTACTCCAGCTAGAGTAAATTCTCCTGGATTAAATTCTACATTTGCTAGATTTCAAACACTCAACGACAATGGTCCGCAACCAATTCCATCAATTCAAGAAGCAGAACATTACCCGTTGGTTCAATGATAGTCAAAAATTATGAATCTTTCAAACCCATCGAAATTAGCTTTGATGGCATTTGATCGTAATTTTAATAAACGTAAAAGTAAAAAGTAATCAGTCATTTGACATTCAACTGTTGAAGAGTAAAGATGGCGAAAAAAAATCCACTGATTAAAAAATATGGTAGTTTTGTAATGGCTATGAATCAGGCACCAACTCATTTTCGGAAAAAAATGATAAAAGATGCCACAAAGAGTGATTGATTGCATGTCAGAATGCTGTAAAAATATTTTTACAAGGCAATGTAAAACTAACAGAAGCTCAGAAGCGCAAACTTCGTCCGAGGTGTAGACACCTCAGAGAACTTGCAAGTAAATCAACATCTTTGAAACGAAAAAAACAAATTTTAAACCAGAAAGGAGGTTTTTTACCACTTCTTATGCTAGCACTGTTGCTTGGTAAAGCAGTCGCTGGAATACTTCGCGGTTAAACATGAAGAAAATGGTCGCTGTTCCCTTCAAAATGTTGGATGACATTAAAAAATGGAGAGTGAGTCTAACTAATCCGAAATTACCACCTAATCCTGAAATTACGAATGTTTCAAAACTAAGCAGAGAATTGAATTCAGTTTCTGATCAAAATTTGTCATAATCTGAGAAGGTTCAATTATATGGTACAACTTTACACAAATTGAAAACTTCTCAAAAATCAGTTAGAGCTATTTCACCCCCGAAAACAGAACAACCATTTAATCATCATCATAGGGATGTGATAGAAAGTATTCCGTTAAAGATGAGAAAAAAAGCTGAACAACTTTTACAACTGATTTCAAAACATCCACAAATGAAGTTTGATGAACATGGACAATTAAAATATGGTGAAAAAGTTATTAGATCAAATATTGTTGATCTCCTCAATGATATTGTACGACAAAGAAAAGGTTTCGAACCAACAGGTTGGCAAACCTTTTCACAAGGATTGAGCGAGCTTAATGTACATCAAGATTTTGTAGGGAACAGAAACCGCTGGCTTTGGATTAAAAAACATTTGAAAGATGATTCAGATGATGATTTTGAAACTCCGATTTGATTCTCATCGATTCACACCAATGAAAGGTATAAAAGCAAGACATTCAAAAACTAAAATAGCAGATAGGTTGACACCAAAGGGTATTAAAACAGAAAAAACACAATGGGATTCATACTAGATGAGCAGTTATCTAAAATTTTCTATAATCCGAAGAAAGTTGGAAGTTATGGCGGTGTAAAGAAGCTTTTTGATGAAGCGAAAAAGCAAAATAAAAAAATTAAACTCATAGATGTGAAGAAATGGTTGCAAGGTCAGTCGACATATACTTGACACAAACCAATAATTCGAAAATTCCAACGTAGAAAGACTATTGTGGCTGGGATTGATATTCAATGGCAGGCAGATTTAGCTGATCTTCAGAATTTGAAAAAACATAATGATAATTACAGATATCTGTTGTGTGTGATAGACGTTTTTAAAAAATTTGCGTGGGTAGTGCCAATCCACGATAAATCTGGACAAACTTTGATCGAATCATTCAGGAAAATTTTGAATTCTTCAAAACGTAAACAAAAATCGTTTCAAGCTGATAAAGGTTCTGAATTCAAAAATGAAATGTTTTTGAAATTTCGGCGATCAGAAAGCATTAATATCTGCAGAACTGAGAATCCAGAGACTAAAGCAAGTATTGTCGAACGATTTCAAAGAACTTTAAAAACTCGTATGTGGAAGTATTTCACACACAATAAAACTTCAAAATATATTGATGTTTTACAGCCCCTAGTCGATTCTTACAACAATAGTTATCACCGCAGCATAAAATCGAAACCGTCGGCAGTTACTTTGAAAACTGAAGCTGAAATTTTCAAAAATCTATATGGAACAGGGAATAAAAAAGGAAAATCTACACTGAAAGTGGGTGACTTGGTTCGTATCAACAAAACCAAAAGTACATTTGAAAAGGGTTATTTACCAAACTGGACTCGTGAAATTTTCGAAGTTGATAAAATTTGTAAAACTAATCCAGTAACATACAAAGTTTCTGATCTTGACGGTGAAGAGATTGATGGATCATTCTACAAACATGAAATCCAGCATATAAAAGACAGTAAGGTGCATGAAATAGAATCAGTTATTGATAATAGAACGAGAAGAGTGGATGGTAAAACAGTAAAAGAAATTAAAGTTCATTGGTTTGGATATCCAAAAAAGTTTGACAGTTGGATCCCAGCTTCAAATTTAGTATAAAACAGAATTTACCATGTTTGAAAATCATTCAGATTCAATTAATCTCGATGAACCATCACAATTTAAGTTCTGTGGTGAAAAAGTTGCTAAAAACCAAGTCACCTACTTTACGCAGATAATTATTATTTATATCATAATAATTACATCTATTGTACACATTAGTATCCAGAGCGCAAACAAAGAATTGTGGCTTATTCTTCTAAGTAGTTCTCTAGGTTATATTCTACCAACACCTGGACTGAAATTATTGAAAAATACTGAGAAAAAATGAATTCATTCTACATAACTCTTATGAGTGATAGTTCAATGTCACTTTGCCCAGCCAACTCACAATGTTGTTTCACAGTGAAATTACCAAAAATCATACATATTGATAAAGAGCTTTGGGACGTTGCAATGGTTGAACTAATTGTACCATCAGAAACATACAACATTATTGGAGATGACCGCAAAATAAAAATAAAAACTTCTGTTCCAAGAATTTTACAATATTTGAATAAGATACCAATGAATGATGTAGTAATTTCAAAACCAGAAAATGGTATAGAATTAAAAATACCAGAAGGAGCATATTCTGGTGGATCACATTTGACAGATACAATTCAAGGTGTAATTGATAGTACAGTAAGCAGAGTGATTCCAGAACTGGAATTCGAAATTGGATATTCCAAAGCACAACGAGTTAAAATTTCAACCAATAGAGCTCTTTTGGATAAACTTGGTTACAGAACAGAATCAAACACTGTCACATTTGCTACTCCTTCGATAACATTTCCATATGGAGTTGATTTAAATGCGGAGCATAATCAATTGTTTGTTTATTCTGACATTGCTGATTATACAATTCTTAGTGATGTTGAAGCACCGATATTACGAGTGACATCATTCGAGAGTAAAAGAAGAATACATGATGGTAAACATATTAGGCATGAATTCAAAAACTTACATTATGTACCAGTATCAAAGTCTAGCTTTGATACTATAAATGTATTTTTACTCGTGATACTGGCAAACCAATTCAGTTTATTGGTGGAAAATCTATGGTAAAGTTGCAATTCCGACGCCGAAGTAATTTGTATTTATGATGATCCCCGTGTATAGAGGCGTATCTAGACAGTATGGAAATGGAATTGGTTCATTTTTCAAATCTGCAATGGGAACAGTAATACAGTTTCTAAAACCTATTGGTCAGATTGCTAAACAACAAGTATTCAAGAATGGACTTGCTGCAGTCGAAGATATCATTAATCGTGGTAAAAGTCCAAAAGAAGTATTTTTGAAACAAGGTAAAGAAGCATTTAAATCTTTTGGAAGGGAAACAATAAAGAAAATATCAACACCAAATGGCATAAATAGATCATCGCGACCTTTGAAAAATCATTCTTCTCGCAAACGAGTTAGAAGTAAGTCCATTAAAACGCCTGTAAAGAAAACTAAACGATCTCTCGATATATTTGATTAATCATGATGATGCAAAATGGATCATGCGAATGCAGCAAGTCCGAGTTAGATGCTTCTGATGTTCCACCAACAATGACAACGATGTTGGAATCACAATGGATAGAACATCACCCGATTAGCTCTTTGAATAATTCCGCACCGATAGAATTTGTAATTCCGCCTCAAACTGAAAAATGGACAGATGTAAATCAATCATATTTGTACCTGAAATTCAAAATCACAAAAGCAGATGGAACAAACTTGGTTGATGGTACTGATGAAATTGCGCCTATTAACAACTTTTTCATAGCATGTTCAGCAGTATCGATATTTACCTAAATAACAAACTTGTAACGGCAAACGGAGATACCTATCCTTATCGAGCCTACATGGAAAATCTCTTGGCTTATTCTGGTGAATGTAAAGAAAATCAACTTGCCGCACTAGAAATGTGGTACCCCAACACCGCTAAACAGTTCACCGAAAACACTAAAGCTGGTGGTAATGATGAATTGAAATCTTGCCAAGCAATCATAGCAGGTAGTAAAACGGTAGAATTGTGTGGTCGTTTACACACATATATATTTCTACAAGAGAAATACTTACCAAATGGAATTGAGATAAGAATTCGTCTCAATAGAGCGAATCCATAATTCTCTTTAATTGGTCAGGCCAACGGAAAAATAGTATTTGAAACGGGAGTTTTCAATGTTCGTACAATTACGCTGATGCCAGTAGTAGCAAATAACTTGAACCAAACAATAATACAGAAAAATATGAAAATACCGATTAGAAGAGTTGAAGCAAAAACATTCACTATTGGTGCAGGGCTTAGATCAAAAATTGAAGTTCACCTTTTTCAAGGACAATTGCCAAAGAGACTTTTCATAGGCTTGGTATCAAACAAAGATATGAATGGCGATATTGAAACGAACCCATTTCATTTCCAACACTTCAATCTGAGAAAACTTGAAGTTAGTCAGGACGGACATACCATCCATAACCGACCATTTGAACCAAACTTTGAATCAGAACAATGCCTAAGATCTTATTTATCACTGTATCAGTCTTGGGGTATGTTTGGACAAAACAAATCCTTTGGTTTGAATCTCGAAAAATACATGAATGGTTATTGTTTCTGGGGTTACGACCTCACACCTGACCAAGGAGCAGATAGTACAGCGGCCAAACGCCAAAAGTGGTCGGGTACCCCTACCCACGGTAGAACAAGTTAAAACCAACTATTTTTTTAAGGAGAAATATATACTGTAGACGAAAATGATAGTGAACAATAACGGAATTGGTGGTGGCTATTCTCAAATCGACGATGAACGATACCCACCAGTGACTTTTCCCAGAAATTAACGATTTTGGTAAAGTGAGCCCTGCGTCTATGTCCTAAATTATTAGCCCACATTGTAAGCGTCAAAATGACTGCATCATACCATATATGTACCTGATATGCAAGAAGTGTTGGTTAATTTTGAATTTCGTGCCATTTGGAGCCGAAACATATTTATTTTTTTGAAAAATCGCTCTTTTTCCAACAAAATATATTTTTCGAACATTATCATTCAAACGGATATTGCAATAATATTGAAATATTTAATCCATATGGTGTAGTAGTTATCTGTCAAGCATATGAAGAAAGAAGTTAACAAAAATTTTGAACGGTTTGCGAGATATTGGATTTTAGCTACCCCTCCCCCAAACACGTTTTTGGTCGAAAAAAATACATATTTTTGATAATGACATTACAAACATTTTCGAATTGATCTGAATAGGACCCAATATGAATATTGTACTGAAAGTGTTGTCCAGAGATGCCGTTTAATCGATTACAGATGTGTTCAGGCTTTTATACCCCCAGTTACAACAACAACAATTATTTTATTGATAATTTTGCATGCATTAACATCGATGTTAAGTACTAAAACCTTTGTTATAAACAATACGTGACCAACTATATAATTCATATGGCTCAGTAGTTATCTGGACATCACAAGTAGAAAGAAATTGACAGAAATTGTCAACGTTTTCAAGATATTGGAATTAGGTACCGCTCCCCCGACGTGATTTGGTAGAAAAACTACATATTTATGATAACAAGACAGACCTTTCTAAATTATTCTAATGAGCATCTAATCATTATTCGTGTGATGAAAACCTGATCCGTAGACACCGCGAACCTGGTTTTAGATGACCTCAGGTTTCCAATTAAACCCCCAGTTACAACAACAACACAATATTTTAGTTATGACATGTAATTTTATATTAAAGGTACGGTTGGCCTTGGCGGTGGGTATCCTGTGAAAATATTTCCACCCGTCAAAAACCGCCACAAACAGAAAGAACAAAATGTAGACATACTTTGTCCGTATACAAATAAGAAATATCGCATAAACAGTATGTTATTGTCATATTTTTGACCATTGTTATGTAAACAAAAGCATAAAAAGTAACTTTTCTGATGTTTGTTTATATTATGATGGTAAACATAAAGAGCGTTCTTTGTGTGTGAATTCCTGATATGGAACGAATAAAGAGCGTTTATGCCATTTGTGTGTGATTAGCCAGCAGCATTGTGTTGTCTTCTGTAACACAATCAGGCTCTGGCTTAGGTAAAATATAGTAAATCTTTATGATAACATGCTGTTTACGCGATGGTTTATGTTATATATGAACGAAACTATGCGCTTTAATGTTTTTCTGTTTACGGTGATTGGAACAAATATGAATATTTTCGACAACTAAGGCCTCACGTGCCTTTAACACATATCGACTTTGAGCAACTGAAGTATTTGTTCTAAACGACACATAATATAGACTAACATAATCATACATAACAAAATCATTGTTGCTCCCCCGCCCTATTAGACGTCCTGAACACACCACGAACTGAACAAAATATGATCTCAGTCAAGAGAGTAGATGGGCGCGAAGCGCCCAGGATGGTCAAAAAGATCGAGTGATCTTCTCCTTCACCCCACGATTTGTTGTTATTGGAGATATTGTACACAGAAAATCGTCATGTCCGAACACGGCAAAGGTTGAGTTGAATTGAATTGAATGTTGTATGGGGAAGGGCCCACGAGCTTTAATATGGGGTATGGTGGTGGAGTCCCGAGGTGTCCATTTAATGATTTTGTAGTTGCAGAGCGAGTCATATGGTGCGCTGGAATGAAGAACGGGGCCCGTGTTGTAATGCTAAAATTTGTTAGTTTTGTTAGTTGTTTAAAAATATGTATATATGCATAAACTCAAGCAAACGCAAGCAGGAAGACAAGGGACCAGGCGGATGCGGCACGTGCAGAGCGAGAGCGAGACATGCAAATTGGGCCCAGCAATTTCCCTTAGAGAGTTTGCATAGCTATCACATGTTGTTGCAATTTCTGACCCACCCTTCCTCCCCATACTAATGCACGGGCGTAGGTGAAAGCATATTTTGACAATTTCATATACAGTGTTATTTGGGAATTTTATTAGCTGAAATGAATCTGAACAGTATAGAATAAGACACGAAATACATCTATATATATAATATTTGTACAGTGAACATATTATTTTTTTGGTTTATATGATTTTTTTGGTTATTTTATTTTTATTATGTAAAATGATGTATGTACAAATTGATAATTACAATGTGTTCTTGATGGGCCGTTCCTGGCCTCCCGAAGAAAATAGCAGAGCAGTAAGCGAGCCGAACATATGTAGGTATATGTCCGTCCTTAACTCGATGAGAGCTTTGATGACCACTTATGGGTCTGAAGTTTCCTTGCACCCCACCCCAAGCTAAGTGCTGGGTCGGTTTTTATGCCGGGTCCCGCTCGATAGCTGTTGTTGGGTGAGTGGAATGTGTTAGACACGAGCGCTAGTTTCTGTAAATGTTACAAGATTGGCAGTTAGTTAGTTGGTTTGGAGGAGATAATTATTCGATGGCTTCTACTACGGTCACCAAAAGGGTATATACACCGCCCGATGACATTCATCAGCGCCCAAGGAGCCATCTAGGGCCTGAGCCCGCTAACCTATGTTTTGATTTTGGTGTTAGTCAATTTGTAATAATGACTATGTTTTTCAGCATTATGGTGAGATATGCAAAGTTTGTTAGTTTTTTTAGAGCTAATTACTCAATGGCTTATACTACGGCCACGACATGCGTATCTACGCCGCCCGAGGACATTCATCAGCGCCCACGGAGCCATCTAGGACATAGGCCCGCTAACCTAGGTTTTATGATTGGTGTTAGTAATGTTGTCGAATATTAATATAGCAGATGGTTTCCTCGTCGTTTGTTGTGGGTTATCTAAGATCACAGATTAACGTTTAGTGAGGATTGTCTTCCTGATGCCAAGTTCATTCATAAGGATCGTGCCATTTAATCTATTCAATGTTTCTTCAGCTAGATAGTTTAGTCTATCCTGTATAAGGGGGACGTCTGCCGTCAGATGGAGTGCCGTTATAAGGGTTCTATATGAAGCTTGAAGTGACGTTCTGATGGCCATATTCTGTGCGACTTGTAATTTATTAAGCAGGGTAGGTTTACAAGATGCTGTGATAATTGCCCCATATTCCATGACTGGTCTGATGAATTGTTTGTATACTTTGATTAAAGTGGATTGATTGACCCCCCACCCAGTGCCCCGAAGTCTAGTTAAAAGGGTGGTTCTTTGTCTAGATTTGGTGGAGATATTGGTTAGGTGCTTTTTAAATTTAAGGCGTGAGTTTAGAGTGAATCCCAGGAAAGTGGCTTCGTTAGATTGCTTGATGGGTGTGTCAAAAAGAGAGAGAGTTCGGGTTTGGAGTAATTGCGTTTGTTCCCAAATACGATTAATTGCGTTTTCAGTGGATTTAATTTGATTCTCCATTTGGAACACCATTTGTCTAGTCTATGGAGCTGGTTCTGAAGTCTATGTTCTATATATTTTACTGATTTGCCCGACGTCCACAGTCCAAGGTCGTCAGCAAATTGAGATATTTGGACACTTGATGTAGGGTCATTGGGTATGTCATTAACGTATATTAAAAAATAGCAGAGGGCTGAGTACTGATCCTTGGGGGGTTCCGGCCTTTAAATGGACGCTTTCTGAAAGTTCATCATTTATTTTTACTTTTATAGTTCTATGTGTGAGAAATGATGATAGGAGTCTAACCATTTTTGGGGGAGGTCAGTTGTCATTCTTAGTTTATACCTGAGGCCATTGTGCCACACTGAATCAAACGCTTTTTCTACATCTAAGAATATAGCCCCGGTTTCCAATTCTCTATTCATTGCCGTTTTTATATCCTCTGTGAGTCTATATACATGTTCAATGCCCTCTTTACCTTCCCGGTAAGCCCTTTGGAACTTATTGAAAAAGTTGGTACCCTCGAGATGGGATTTGATTCTGCTGCTGATTACCGGTTCGAAATGTTTGCCCGTACATTGTAACAGGCTGATTGGTCTATAGTTTGTGGGTATCGTGTGGTCTTTCCCAGGCTTAGGTATCACGGTTCCTATTGCATTTTTCCATATTTTGGGATAATAGCCTAGCCTCATGCATTTAGTATACAGTTTTGTAAGTCTATTAAATACGATTTCAGGGGCTTGCCTAAGTATTCCATAGGTGATTTCATCATCCCCTGGGGCTTTGTTGGGCTTGCCTGTTTTTAGATTTTGTCTCACTTCCTGATTCGTGATTTCGGCTACTAGAGGATCCCCATCTCCCGGCTCCTCTACCTCTTCCAGTAATGGTGAGAAAAATTCAACGTTATCGTCGATGAAGTAATTGACTTTATGTTTGAAACCCCTATTAAATATATCCCCTTCGTGCATTTTGTGGATATCCCTGAGGCTTTCGGCGAAGATTTGGGCTTTCTCAATATTATTTTCTGATTTTTTCCCATTTTTGCCTTGAATCTGTTTTGAATTTTCCGCTTCTGATTTGCCTTGGCCTGTTAAGGTTTTGAGTGTTTGCCAATTTGTTTTATCCATTTCCCGTTCATTAAGACTGGATGTGATTTTTTCCCATGATTTGGCTTTTTCCTCTTTGATTTTTTGTTTTACTTGCCTATTAAGATTATTGTAGAGTGTTTTATATTCTGCATTGTCTGGGTTTTTAGCCGAAAGCCTCCTGGTTTTCCTTTTAAGTCTTATGAGTGCTAAAGTTTCGCTAGAGACCCTCCAGGTATGGGGTTTTACCTCCGTTTTGGGGCAAGCTTTATCTAGAGCGTTTGTTAGACATTGACATATCTAGTGCAGCAGATTCTAGTTCCTTTGGTCTGGTAAGAGGGGAATTTGAAAGGTTGCTTATTATTTCTTGTTGAAAGAGATTCCAGTCTGCTTTGCCGAGATTTCTGCGAAGTATTGATTTAGTTGTTTTCGGTTTTACTTTTGTAATTGTTAGTTCGAGCGGGAGGTGATCGCTTCCAACATCGGCGCCTACTTTGGTTTCGATTCCAAGTTTGGCAGCGGTCTCCGTAGCGAACGCGTGATCAAGAATGTCCCAGTTGCCAGTGGTTCCGCAGTGGTGTGTTGGTTCTCCTGAATCATTTAAGTGGATAAGCTCTAGTTTTTCTTGAATATCAAAAAGAACATCACCGAATTTATTTGTTTGCATTTAAAGAATTGATGTTTGGCATTAAAATCTCCGGTAAAGATGCAGCTTTTGTTACAGGATGTGAATAATTTAAGGGTATCAATGTTGGGAGGAGAATTGTTTTTCCCCGGTGGGTAGTACATGGATACTATGGTTGTTTTTATGTTATTTAATAACATGTCTATGGCTATGACTTCGTCTGCAATTGTTCTAATGTCCACTACTCCGTTTTGCGTTTCTATGGTTTCTACTGGTTGGTATTTGATGCCGTGGCGGACTAGGATTGCCACCCCGCCTCCGTGGGCCGTACGATCTTTCCTTAATAAATTGAATGCTGGGATTTTCATTTTTCATTTTTTGTCTAGTTTAGTTTCATTTATGGTTATTACTTCCGGTTTAAAGTCGCTTAAGTATTCTATAAGTTCTTGTTTGTGGCCTCGTAGGCCATTAATGTTAATGTGTATTATGTTGAATATATGGTAGTTGATGTCAGCTTAAGGTTGTTAGCAGATTCTATATTGGCATTAAATTTATTTCTTGAGGATATCTCTGCTGTAATTTCGAATGGAGGATACTGTAATATTAGTTCTGTAATGTTTATTTACGTTGTTTGTAACACTATTCAAGATATTTATGTTATCATTCTGTTCCTTGAAGTCTCTAAGGATTGAGTTGATCGTAGCGGCCAATCGGACAACGTCGGTGGCGTCCCCAGGTTTTTTAGTTACTGCTGCATATGTCATTTTATTTGCCTTAGTTTCATCAATTGCAGTCCTGAGGTATGTGCAACCCTGGTAAGTGGCTGGGTGATCCCCCTGGCAGTTGGTACATTTTATGATTATCTCTTTGCAATCTTTGTTTGAGTGGGGTCCGCACATTTTTTACATGTCCTGAGTGGTGTTTGGGCAATTTTCGCTCTTATGGAAGAAGTCCAGGCAATTGCAACATTGAGTGGGCTGTATTGGTTGTTTGTACTCAATTACTTTATATCTATATTTGCTGATTCCCAGTGTTACCCCCTGAAGTAATTTATTTTTTGAATATAAGTCTGGGCATGTTACTTTGATTTTCCTGGTTGGTGCATCCCCATTTGTTGCTGATTTCATTCTTTTTGCGGTGAATTCTGGACCCAAGTTTTTGTTGATGTCTTCTACAGGAATTTCAGGATCAACCCCACATATCAAAACATTTAAGTTGGCTGTTTTCTCTGTGTCTCTTTTCCCCTTCGTTGGTCTGAATGTAACTTTGCTTAGTTGGGATATTTCATTCGGTGCTTTATTCATAAGGAAGTGCATTGTACGTTCAGTGTGGGGATATATTAGGAGGTTATTGCTCTTTGTTGTTTGTGTTTCAAAAGAGTGGTCTTTTATTAGATTTGAGAAGTAAGGGGTTTTTTTTCATTTCATTTGTTGCATTTTCCACAAATAATGTTAAATTCTTCTTGGGATGAGTGATTGTGGGATTTGACGGATAAGAGTTTTGATTTGCCAGAATGATATACATGTACACATAGTTTCGTTGGAGCTGATTGGACGCAATGCTACACAGATAATGTTGTTTTCGTCATTGATACGCCCGTCGCCGTGAGATTGCAGACGATCTGGAGGTGGTAAATTTCGCGCTCAGTAGGGTTTCAATGCTTTTCACGAAGTTTTAACAAATGGCAGCATTACGGAAATCGCTTTGTTTTCGGGATAAATGTCTGAACCCCGTCAACTATTTTAATATTTTCGCGCTGATTGAGTTGCTGTACATAAAAAGAGTATTTCTGATAAAATTACATTCAGTATGGCACATAGAAGTTTAGTCTTAGGACCACTGTATTCCAAAAAGTAATGAAATGCTTTTTCTATTTGCCACAATGACAGAGAGGGGACGTTTTAATGTGATTACTCAATTGGCCATAGTTCAAACTACTGCATTTCAATCTTAAACGCGAATGGAGTACTTGTGCATCTATACGTCGGACATGCTGGGTTCTCCAGCTGTCCAATTATTGTAATCTCTGTATACCATTATTGGTTTTTTGAGAATAAACTATTGATTGGTTGATTGATATGCTACAATTATTGTATGTAATATCAAATCAAATGCGTTGTTGTTGTAATTTGGCGTCTGGAAGCCTGAACACGTCTTTAATCACTTAAGCAATGTCCCCGGACTCCATTTCCAGCAAAAGAATATGTTGGCTCCCAGTATGATCAATTGGGAAGTTTGATAAAGTTCTAAACAAAAATATGTAATATTTCGACCAAAAACGTGTTTGGGGGAGGTGTAGCTAAAATCCATTATTTCGCAAATTGTTCTAAATTTCTATTAACTTCTTTCTGCATATGCTTGGTAAATAACTGCATCACCATAATAATTAAATATTTGGGCATTATAACAATATCCATTTGAATGATAATGTTCGAAAAATAATATTTTTGTGAAAAGTGCGATTTTTCAGCAAAAAATAAATATTTTGGATCCAAATGGCAGGAAAATCTAAATTAACCAACACTTTTTTTCATATCAGGTAGAAATATGGTATGATGTAGTAATTTTAACCCCAACAATATGGGCAAATAGGCCAGGACATAGCCACAGGGGTCGCTTTACCAAAATCGTTAATTTCTGGAAAGTCATTGGAGGGTATCGCTCATCGTCGATTTGACAATAGCCACCACCTATTCCGTTATTTTTCAATTTCTGTCAAATTCTTTCTACTTGTGTTGTCAAGATAACTACTGAGCCATATGTTATATAGTTGGTCACGTTGTTTATAACAAAGGTTTTAGTACTTAACATCGATGTTAATGCATGCAAAATTAACTGTTATCAATAAAATAATTGTTGTTGTAACTGGGGGTCTGAAAGCGTGAACACATCTGTAATCGATTAAACGGCATCTCTGGACAACACTTTCAGTACAATATTCATATTGGGTCCCATTCAGATCAATTCAAAAATGTTTGTAATGACATCAAAAATATGTTTTTTTTTCGACCAAAAACGTGTTTGGGGGAGGGGTAGCTAAAATCCAATATCTCGCAAACCGTTCAAAATTGGTGTTAACTTCTTTCTTGATATGCTTGTTAGATAACTACTACACCATATGGATTAAATATTTCAATATTATGTTCGAAAAATAAAAACAATTTGAAAAAGAGCGATTTTTCAACAAAAAATAAATGTTTCGGCTCCAAATGGCACGAAAATCCAAATTAACCAACACTTCTTGCATATCAGGTACAAATGTGGTATGCTGTAGTCATTTTAACACCAACAATGTGGGCAAATAACTTAGGACATAGCCGCAGGGCTCACTTTACCAAAATCGACAATTTCTGAGAAAAGTCACTGGTGGGTATCGTTCATCGTCAATTTGAGAATAGCCACCACCAATTCCGTTATTTTTCACTATCATTTTCGTAAAGAGTATATATTTCTCCTTTTAAAATAAGTTAGTTTTAACTTGTTCTACCGTGGGTAGGGGTATCTCGAAAACTAGAGCTCTTTTTCGATTTGGCCGCTGCACTAAGAGGAAGGACATTTGCATCCTATAAAAACCGGTAACATAAGGTTAGAGCTTCAGTTTGCTGCAGCTCTAGCTTCAGTGATCAACGTGATAGTCTATGCTGAGTTCGATAATCAAATTTAAATCAACAGTTTGCGAGAAATAATAACAGATTATTAAAAACATGGATGGATTGCATTTGGAGGAAAAATTGAGACTGGAAGTTGGAGGACTCGATTTCATTCCATATGTTTCTATCCTTGACAAAGTTCGGAAAACTTTCGAGAAATGTTTCGTTCATGAACTACAAAATCAAATTTCAAAAGAAGTGACACTCAATTGTGAAGGATGTAAAATAGATCATCCAAGTCAGACACGACATTTACTTTGTCTTTGGACACCACCTATACAATGGGTAGATATGTTCATTGATATAGCACTACTTAAATTGAACATCTACCGAGTTATGGAACAATGGTATCCAGAAATAGAATCATTTACACCACAAGAGAAATTTGAGGCATTCAAACTTTGGAAAGATATAAAGGAAGTTGTTCATGCAAACTGTATCCAATTTAATTCGGTTTTTGTTGACTTGTGGTGTGAAAAAGTAAAAGAAAACTACGAAGATGAACACTAGCGAACTTCAGCATATACTAGACAAATCATCCTACCTCTGTTCATTGTATGGTGTGGTGTGTGCAAAATATCAGTTACCACACGAGAAACCTCATCATGTAAAAGCATACATAGTAAATACACATACGTCAGAAAAGCCAGGAGAACACTGGGTTGCAATTTTCTTCAATGGGAACATTGCAACATATTTCGATTCGTTTGGGATACCAGTTATTGATAAATATATCAAATCATTTATTCAAAGAAATTCGATCGAATGTAAAATAAACGTTGGGCTGTTTCAACATCACGGTACAAACGTATGTGGTATCTACTGCATATTTGCTTTACATTTCTTGAAAAGCGGATATGGTATAAACGTATTAGTTGAAATGAATTTTGATGGTGATTACTTAAAAAATGATAGAAAAGTATTTGACTGGTTTCATAGAAACTATGAACCCTTACGAAGAGAATCAGAAACATTACCCAAAACATGTATTTCACAAACTTGTAAGACTTACTGTGAATTTCAGTGTTGATAAAATGTGTTCATTACCAATTGTTTAAAGGTACGGTTGGCCTTGGCGGTGGGTATCCTGTGAAAATATTTTCACCCATCAAAAACCGCCACAAACAGAAAGAACATCAAAATGTAGACAGACTTTGTCCGTATACAAATAAGAAATATCGCATAAACAGTATGTTATTGTCATTTGTTTGACCATTGGTATGTAAACAAAGGCATAAAAAGTTACTTTTCTGGTGTTTGCTTATATTATGATGGTAAACATAAAGAGCGTTCTTTGTTGCTGAATTCCTGATATGGAACTAATAAAGAGCGTTTATATCATTGTGTGTGCTTAGCCAGTGACACCGTGCTGTCTTCTGTAACACAATCAGGCTCTTGCTTATGTAAAATATAGTAAGTCTTTATGATAGCATGCTGTTTACGCGATGGTGATGGTAAATATGAACGAAACTGTATGCGTTTTAATGTTTGTCTGTTTACGGTGTTTGGAACAAATATGAATATTTTCGACAACTAAGGCCAACCGTGCCTTTAAACATGTTAAAATCATAATCAATTGTAAATATGTTGATTGTTAATGATGAAATGTATTACCAAATGTAAATTATGTTCATTGCATTACCAGTTATTGATTGTAAATATGATAATTTCATGATCAGTTGTAAATATGTTGATTCTTAGTTCAAAAATAAAAGTTATGTTGTTGAAAAACAGTGTCTGTTTTTAATGATCATCTTCGGCAATGTCGATGAAGATCTTAATTCGCCAAAAAAGAAACACATTTGAAATGACGTTCGGAAAATTTGGTAAAAAAACACAATGACGCCGCCAATGACGTCCGCGCGTTTTACATATAACAGAACCCCCATTATCTCATATCATTTTCTCACAATGGAATACGCTGCTACTGATCTTGGATCTTATGTCAGAGCCATCCGTGTATCGGCCCCGAGGGACATTGCGGTGTGGGAGAGCCTTTCTTGGGCAGTGTATGGTACAGGTGAAAAGTTCTTTGAACTATTCACTTTTGTCAATGCAACTTGGGCTCGCAATCCTACACTGTTCAGTGGACAGGTGCCAGATAACATCGAATGGCATGGGACAACAGATGTCTTGCTTACGGTGGTGGCAACCCTTCTGCAGAGAAAGCTCGTGTTTTGGAGACAGAAGAAGGGTCCGGAGTACAGATTAGACGTACCTCCATTGAAGGGTGTGAGTATACCGCAAGTTATATTTCCACCTCTCAGCGAGGGTTCGCTTGTGTTTCTGGAGTTGGATCAAGAGGATGGATTTGAGTTCCTAAAAACCCCTTATCCACTTTTCTTGTGATCTAACGTAAAACGGCCCTTTTCAGGGCCACCCAAAACCTGCTATCAGATGACTCTCACATGCACATTTTCACAGCGCTAGCGTCTTCGAATTTATTCGAAGACGTTCGCTTTTGTTAAAATATGCACTGGTAAAGTAACACAATTTACCAACACATCTATTTTTTCTCGTATTTTTTCTCAATGTGTACATCGAAGGGGAGCGCCCTTCGCTTACCACACTGGCATTAGAATCCGAGAAAAAAATCGATACGTTGGTAAATTGTGCGCTTTTCTGTCAAAAAATCCCTTCGAAGCGCTCACCTTACTCTTTGGAATCTAACACAACCTCTAGCCCGACCCTGGGCCGTCACTCTGGCCCACCCCTCGCTCGATGCCACTCTGTCCCAGAGTGGCATCGAGCGAGGGGGTGGGCCAGAGTGGCAGCCAATACTACTCATGGATATATATAACTACGTTTTCATTAGCACACTCGCATTAAGGGGTGTCATCGCTACGGTGTGTATATCATACATACAGTATGGTGTACAATGGTCATTCCACCCCTGCAAAAAAAAAAACATTACAAACATTTGGGCAGCCTTGAAAATCATGACATGGGCGTGGGCATTTAATGTCCAAAAAGCACCACGTGATAATGTACCAACCATTTCGAAAAGGATATTTTGCTCTAATCTCTTCATCGTCCATGCAATCCAGTGGATTGTTTCTGTCCCTAAATAGCATTTGTCGTCGTGGATCTCTCCGTACTTGCAAAATAACATAGGCCGCCATATTTGTGATCGATATGCTACTTATCACGTCGGTCTTAAGTTTAAGATTATCTTAAGACACCTGACACCCGTCTTAAAGTTAAGACCAAAGCTAAGACCATCTTAAGTTAAGACCTTGTTCGTGAAACGCACGTATGACTGAAGTTTGAACTTATGAACATCTTAAGTCCCAACTATGTCATAAGTTGCTTTCATGAAACAGGGCCCTGTATTGGCTGAATGGCTCTTATGAGAGTGCATACACCTCTCAAAATATGGCATATTTCTGAAATAGCTATCTCGAAAAGAATAACGTAATGTAATATAGACTAAATGACCGAGATTTGTTTGAAACAGTTTACGACATCACAAGTGATCAGCTTTGGTCGTGAATAAGTTAAATTTCACATTAGGGTGGACTCTTGTCCAATATAACCATAAAATTCCACATTAGTGTGGACTCTTGTCCAAAATAACCATCAAATTCCACATTAGTGTGGACTCTTGTCCAATATAACCATCAAATTCCACATTAGTGTGGACTCTTGTCCAATATAACCCGAATAAGTCCATAATTTGTCTTTAAGGAGAGTAATAGCACTGCACTATCACAGCATTAATAACAGCACTATCAGTCCGCAACATATATCATTATCAAATTGTCTGCACCCGTCTGAAAAACTTTAAATTACCATATCATAAATATCACATACCCGATGTTTGGTAACTTATTTCTCTCAAATATGACTTTCCAACAAAAAAACATCATAACATACAAACTTGAAATTCGATATGCCGGTCGACGCCTTCTTTCGTTGTGAATTATATATTATCAAATTATTATTGATTCGTAGATGATATATACATACTGTTTAACAAATTGTCATTTATAGCCGACACTTGGTTAAATCAGTTAACTGTGCTGCACCACGCCTACGGCACAAATAGAAAAATATAACCCACCTGGCCATGTACGCACAGAAGTCAAGATAGCGCGTTGTTGGATATAGCAATTATCGCGAAAGTTCAAAAACGTCAATTTGTGATAAAACCTCTCACCTATTTGATGCACTCTACTTTGGGCGTTTAGTCATGCATTGTTGCATCTATATACACCTAAAAATAAAGAAACACAAAATCCTCTGTTGCGTAGAGGTATTGAAAGGCTTGTGACTTATACAGTATTTTAATTTTCCAGTTGTTCACTCCAGTTTAATATAACGAAGATCTCTCTCATATAGGAACAAATTTATGCTCTACTAATTATAATCAGATAGCAATGAATTCCGTGATATCAGCGGCAGTCCTATTGCTTATTATATTTACCTCAAGTGGATCCGCCTTTTGGTGGAGGAGGCCGGTAAGACCAACGGGATGTAGACGAATTTGCTGGAGGCAATGCTATGGATATTACTGTTTTTGGAGATGTGCCACGGTGTGTGGCCGTCGGAAACGATCAGCAAGCGATAAATCAAAGGTATGTACACCACTGTCGCAGGAGTTTGTCCTACCTTCACAGAAAAGGTTCACATGGAGTGTGGCAATCCTTTCATTGCTAAATACTCATTGACGAGATGTTCCCGTAGGACATTTTCATATAATGAATTCAACAAATAACCATAATTGGTTTGTTTAACCATTTCTATGCTAAATGGATTATCCCAGTCAGTTTAAAAGTTTACACAGGAATGGTCTATTCTACAGACAATGTAAGCAGGTGACACATACATAAAAGAGCACAATTTGTGCTATTTATTGAGGTAAATTGTTCGATAATGAGTTCAAAATGGTCGTTTGTTGAACTTATTATCTGAACATGTCCCATGGGATAACTATTCATCAATGATGCTTTAGTATAAAAACGGTTAAATTATTATCTAAGCATTTCCAGAGACAGACAGAAGAATTGATAATACAAATGCCGATTGATTTATATTATTGATAAATAATAATTATTCGGAATTTGTTTTATCAATTATTCTGTCTGTCGTCTGCTCACATTTCATGAACACACCCCCAGATATATAAGTACCAACCCAGAGTGGTATACTTTTGTAACGAATCAATATCAGGGATGTGGCGACATTTATTCCAAAATTTTCAATAGTTTTCAATAAGAAATTTCACGCCTGACCGACATATCGTCTTGCAAATAGGTTCATATTGGACATAAATATTCACATATTATAGGTTCATGTTGGACTTATTTGATTCTGAAATAAGCCCACATTGGATTGTTACCCGTTATTCCGTTGGATGGCGCGGGCCACACTGATAACAATGATAACACTGAGCGTACATCTGGTAAGTCGTTAGATGGTTTAGTTGTGTTATTTTCCAATCTGTTCGCGTTGAAATACGCACAATAAGGGCTTATTTCATATTTAAATATTCCCACATAGGGCTGTTTAATAACCAGAGTGTAGACCCATATAGAGCTTGTTTGGCTTTTCAAATAATGCCAATATGAGCCTATTTAACGCAATTAAAACGCAAGCCCATATTTGTGCTTATTTTCATGAGAAAAGGCTGGTCTGACACAACATTATTCGAAAATGTAAGACCAAAAGTAGGTTGTATTTTGTATTATTTCAGAGAGTTCGATATATCAACCGGTAGTTTGTGTGAAAACTGTCGTTTTTCGACAAAATACCCAAAAGTACCTCTTGCGATCAATGTTTTTTAACGGCCATGATTTAGAAATGTCTAACTATTATTGGGGATGGTAGGCAGGAAATTACCAACCTTTCGAAAACGTGAGATACCAGTTGTAAATGGTATTTCCAAGACTTAGAAGCCGGATTGGTCATCTCCGGTTTAAACATGTGAGTTTAAACTTGGTTTAAACATACATTAGCGGTCCAGCCAAACCGGATCTAATGGGTGTGTTTTTGTCGTTGTGTTGCTAGATTGAGTAAGGATTTGAATCTAACAAAAAACAAAATTTAAAATTTAAATTAATATTTGTTTGTTTTATATTAAAATTGTAATAATTGATTTCGCAATCAATAAAACGCGACGGTCCGCATTGGGAAAGTAAGATTAATTATCTCGACGATACAGAGACACTACTGCTAAACCACTGGTCTGGCTGGACCAGGTTTGAACAAGAGATGACGAATGCGTTACAGAAACAACTGATTTAGCTGTCAAACGGCGGTTTAAACCTAGAGGTTTATGTAGACCAGGTTTAAACCTGAGATGACGAATCCGACCAGAATCTTTTGTCTCGAATTAACGGGCTGCAGTTTGGAAATTCCAAGGTGGACATCCAATGGAAACCATATAGTCACATCTCTGAACAATATTCTATTTTGGTATAACAATATTTACTTCAAATCCCAAAATAAAACGAAATTGCATGTGTATAGTCAACACGAACGACTTGTTATATATTAAAGATGTTGATATGACATCAATCATTTACGTATACTCGCTCCCAGGAGATTTCAACACACGTGGAATAGACCACAGAGGCCAAATAATAACAGAATATGTATAATTTATATAAAGATGCGATCGGCGTTGAACCTTCATGCTCAAATGTCCCGAGGATCAGACATTTTGATATAATTGTTTCCCAGATGTAGGTTCAAACTTTATATTTGTTTCAGAAAACAGCCACTAATTTGTTTGGTCAAAGTAACCATTTAATCTTTGAGCCTTATGGCCTCTAATGGATATATTTTTGATCATTTAAAATTAAGTAAAGGCACATCCTAGATTAACATTATATATTTGTGATGTTCATACTTTAAAATAATAATTCGATGACTATATGAAAAATAGTTTAATGAATGCAGCGGCATCTTTATTATTTCACGAATTAATACCAAGCATGCACATTATGTTTATCTCATAGTTATTTCGATGTAAACTAAATATACTACATGTGAAGGTGGGTTGGGTGTCAGTGTAAATAAGTTTATAATCGTATATGGATGGTTCTAATCGGTACATTCCATTGTGTCTCGTGTTTCATTCGCCACGTTGAACACCCACTGGGTTGCTTTAGTGTTGCTGTTATGTCTAAGATATATAATGAAGACACATACATGTACAGGAGGCATCACATCACACACAACTCGCCAAATTAATATATTGCGCATATCGTAATAAAGCCTTATTGTGTATACAGGCTGATCCCTTATATATATACTAAGCCCACATGCAGTGCATTATTTCAAATGAGACTTTTGGGATACTAATGGAACTCCGCCATGTATTACATTTAGATTTTGGCCTCGAACTATGAGAGTACCGGTATATATTTGTTATATATAAATAATGATGTGTTATTGTGTTATATTTTGGATGCTCGTCGGAAATCTACATGCAATTGTGAATAATGCATAAATTTACCACATAAACAATCAGTTTCTTTGTGGTCAAATTATATATACATGTCGATGCGCAGTGTGCTTATGTTAGATTTGATTGCTTTCAAGTTTGCTATATGAAATATGAAACAACAGGTTAAGCTTACAATCGAACAATCTCAAGTAATTTGGTTTCTGGGTAAATTTGGGTATCTAATTTTGGTCCATGTGTGGATTCGTGGAAATGAATAGAGTCTTCCGATGCCATTTATGTAAAAAATTTCAACTAATATTGAAGAGATTGAAATGCAACATAAATGCAGATAATTATGAACCTGGCGGACAGAGTGTCCTCGATGGCTGTCTATAGAACGATCAATGTACATGCACATGTATAGACACGGAAGAAGCATGACCAAACACCAGAACATATCATCAGCCACGTGAAGCAAAATATCTAGACAAGAAACGTATATAGTACATGTGTTCCCTGATAAGTTCATTATACATGTACTATCCGTCCATTTGCATATGGTATAACTGCCACATGTGTGTACTCACCCTTTTCTATCGGGAAATGGCGAAATGCATATAGATCATAACATTTTGCCATAAACCACCCCTTGCAAAATAACCAACAAACAAGCTAAATTATGCAATGTGTCCACCGTGAACGCAACATGATTGTAACTTGTAATTGGTGCTGACCGCGACTAAATATATACGGATTTGTATATATCTAGCAAAAACAATATAATTTCATAGCATAAATCTGTCATTAGGAATGCGTTGTACTTGAGTTTGGTATTAATTGTTTCTCTAATAATGAAATTGATAGTTAGCTAGTTGATAGTAAGATAGTAAGTAAGTAATGCTTTATTCTCAGCCATTATAATATCCTCAGCCATTACATCGACAATCTATTAATAATGATGTCATCACGACAGAGGAAGTACTTGGTGCTACACGAGAATTAAAAAACGGAAAGGCAATTGGACCCGACCAAGTTTCTAACGAATTGCTTAAGTCGCTCGTTCCTTTGATGATTGATGAAATTGTAAAATTGTTTAACTTAATTCTAGAGACAGGACAGTATCCGAGTGAGTGGAGTGAATATACCCTCACTTTAATTCATAAAAAAGGAGACAAAAAGTTATCCCAATAACTACCGGGCAATAGCAGTATCATCGTCGGTCGGTAAATTGTTTAATAAAATAATTAATCGTCGATTAATCGCGTTCTTGGATGTAAACAATATTATTAGCGAACACCAATTTGGTTTTTCGAAAGGGAAGAGCACCATTGATGGAGCGTTCGTTCTACACGCGGCCATACAAAAATACAAAGGATTGGGCAAGCCGCTATATGCTGCGTTCATAGATTTCAGAAAGGCGTTCGACACAGTTAACAGGCAAATACTTTAAAAAAAATTGAAATGCGTGGGGATTAAGGGACACATAATGCGGGTAATTCAGTCACTATATGACAATAGCTATTATATCACCAAAACAAACAAAGGGTTGGGGCCTTCGTGCTTGTCCACGATAGGTGTCAGACAAGGGTACATATTGTCACCAAATTTGTTCGAAATCTTTATTGATGACATTAAAAATGTGTTTGACAGTCCTTGCGATGCTGTCCGTATAGGCAATGATTCACTTAATCACATTTTATTCGCTGACGACCTAGTTTTACTTTCGGATACTCCAAATGGGCTTCAGCGGTGTCTAAACAGACTAAATAGATACACGGAGACCAACAAACTCGCCGTGAACACTGATAAAACTAAATGTATGGTGTTTAGATCTAGGAAAGCTAAAACTTCACCAGACTTTCACATTGGAAATCAAAAGTTGGAAAATGTCACTGAATACAACTATCTTGGAATTAAATTTAGTAATACTGGTAGATTCATACATGCAATGGAAGAGTTAAGTGCTAAAGGTTTCAAAGCAATGCATTCACTAATTAATGCATGTACAAAAGACGCACCGATTCCAATATCGACGTCTTTAAAACTCTTCGATAGATTAATTAAGCCGATACTATTATATGGAAGCGAATTATGGGGCGTTGAAATAACCACTAAAAATCACGACCGCCTGCCATGTGAAAAGGTACACTTAAAATACTGTAAAAGGTTACTCGGAGTCGGAAAATTTTCTTCAAACAACGCTGTCCGCGCCGAGTTAGGGAGCCACCCACTATTCATTGATGTGGCATGCAGACTTTCATCATATGTAATTAAGTTAATGTCACGGTCGGACTGTAATCTTCTCCGCAGTGCTGCGTTGGAACATCAGGTGGCATCGGTTAAGAAATCAATCTTTAAAACGGCAGAATCACTGGGGTGGAATATTGCAGACATCCAAAACGCTGGTCCCGTACTGTGTCAATTCAAAAGAAATCTTATTGAAGATTATTATATATATTTTAGACAGAGTCTCACTGACGAATGTTCAAAAAAGGGAAGTAATAAGTTACGAACATACCGACTTTTCAAACTTAAGTAAGAAATAGAACCTTATCTTCTTCACACAACATCAATAGAAAATAGAATCGTTTTCACTAGACTGCGAATAAGTAATCATACATTGGCTATTGAAAAGGGACGACACACACAACCGCCGACGGCAGTGGAACAAAGGTTTTGTATATTTTGTTCCGATAATGCTATTGAAGACGAAAAACATTTTATTTTAGAGTGCAGCGCTTACCGCACACAACGTCTCGAGCTCACAAACCTTATGAAGACACAGTTCTCAGACTTTGAAAGCATGACCCGAACTGAACAGCTTGTCAAAATCTTATCCAACAATGTGTCAAATACATGCACTTCAATTTGTCATATGATCCGAAGATTATTCTCCGCACGTGATGAGCATCGTATCATAAATCAATGAACAAATACAGAATAGATGATCCATTGCACATTCAGCTTGACCTTATATTAATATCATTTATTATACTGTTCAATACACAATGTTCAATTATATGTTATTATGTATGCATACTGTCCTTATAAGGATGTTTTTGCCAATTAAACTTATCTTACAGCCCCCAGACGTGAAGTTGAACCTAATGAGTTCTCGCTATATTGTCACGATGTCTAAATAGGTTCATATGCACCAAATAGATATATGTGATATGGTTTGAATGTAACCTCTGTCAAGTTTCCGAAACTCAGCGGGATAAATGCTCTTTATTTTACAATCTCTTGAACTAACACATCCTTGTTGGGGATATGCATTGGTTATTTGTGTCTGTACTTTTGGTCATTTTTATTAACACATCGGCATAGTTTATCCTTATACTAAATAATCATTGCCGAGTAGTTCACTGCATGTGGGAATGAATATGTTCAGATCTGAACATTTCCCAATATTGATTATGAATTCTTTTGTACGTAATCTCTGCTTGTCTATGTGTCGTCTGCTTATATTTTTAACACAATGACACATTTCAATCTGTTGCAATTTAGAGTATTGCAGTGTGCTAGGATATATGTGTACTACCATTTACTACATGATGTCCTGGACCACTGTTTTTTCGTAAGTTATTGTGCAACTGACATGTGTCCATGCATCATTAACTTCAAATGTCTGGAAAGAATCTCTCTGACAAACACCATTCTATTGCCCTATATACGCGATCTAAAAATTGAGAGACATTCATTGCAATTCAAATATTTATTATTAATAAAAAGTCGCACACCATGCGTCCGCCGAAAAGGTGGCGTTTTAGTAAGAATAGCTTTTTTTTAACTCTGTCAAAATTCACCGGATCATGACCAAATTCAAACTTGGCCTTTGTATTCTGAAATTTGAACAACGTACAAAATATCAAGAGATTCAGTTTCTTAAAAACAATCAGATAACTAGAACTTATCATCTGGAAACCAAAACAATCGACAAATACTAAGTCGAAAGGGGCCATAACTCCGGAAAAAAATGGGCCGACCGAACCCATATTCGAACTTGACCTGTATTTTGAGCCCATAAACACACATAGCAAATTTGGTTTCGAATCCAAAATAAAGTTATCGTCCGGAAAAAGATTTTAAGTCGAAAAGGGACATAACTCCTCCAAAAATGAGGGGACCGAACCCATATTCGAACGTGACAAGAGATTTGTACCAAATTTGGTTTCGATCTGATAGCCCAAAAATAAAGTTCACATCCGGAAACATTCCGAACGGACGTCTCGACGGACGTACACCGGCTATTTTAAAAGTCCCCCAAAGAATATTTCTGGAACAAAAAAGATTGTAGTGGATAGTCATTTGTGCAAAAATGCATGGCAATTTACCAGCGTGTGGAATTCCATATAGAGATTTGGGGAATGCGTCGTGCGCTAGTCGAATATTTATACTAAAAATTAAAAGAGAGCCGTACGTGTCATGCGCAGATCTAAATATAATATCAACACCAATCAACTTTTCCGATCATAGAAAATACTTAAGTTTAAAGGCCAGTAGTGGCTGAATGTCGCCATCATTACTCATTACTGACATGTGTCTTTTTACTTAATTATAATCAGCCGCGTTCATCCGCTCTTATGAGAGTGCGTGCACCTATCAAACTATGGCATATTTCTGAAATAGCTATCTCGAAAAGAATAACGTAATGCAATATAGACTAAATAACCGAGATTTGTTTGAAACAGTTTACGACACCACAAGTGATCAGCTTTGGTCGTGAATAAGTTAAATTCCACATTAGTGTGGACTCTTGTCCAATATAACCATAAAATTCCACATTAGGGTGGACACTTTTCCAATATAACCCACCAAATTCCACACTAGGGTGGAATCCTGTCAAATATAACCATCAAATTCCACATTAGGGTGGACTCTTGTCCAATATAACCATCAAATTCCACATTAGTGTGGAATCCTGTCCAACATAACCATCAAATTCCACATTAGTTTGGAATCCTGTCCAACATAACCATCAAATTCCACATTAGTGTGGAATCCCGTCCAATATAACTATCCAATTCCACATTAGTGTGGACTCTTGTCCAATATAACCATCAAATTCCACATTAGGGTGGACTCTTGTCCAATATAACCATCATATTCCACATTATGGTGGACTCCTGTCCAATATAACCATCAAATTCCACATTAGGCTGGACTCTTGTCCAATATAACTATCAAATTCCACATTAGGGTGGACTCTTGTCCCATATAACCATCAAATTATTGAGGTCAAGTTCTATTTTGTTCATGGATCGATGATTTTGACGGAGTTATGACCCTTTTGTTTATTTAGAAATAACAGATTTTGTGTTGTCCGGATGATAACTTGATCAATATTCAACATGATTGTTTTAATATTCGGTAAGTGGTTGTTACTGGAGAGGACACAGGCCAAGTTCGATTTTTGTCATGGTCCGATGATTTTTGACGGAGTTATACTCCCTTTTTTTACATAGAAATCTCTGTTTGCGTTTTCCGGATGATAATTTAAAGGTACGGGAGGACTTGGCGGTGGGTATCCTGTGAAAATATTTTCACCCGTCAAAAACCGCCACAAACAGAAAGAATATTAAAATGTGGATAGACTTTGTTCGTCTACAAATAAGAAAGATCACATAAACAGTATGCTATTGTCACATGTTTGACCATTGTTATGTTAACAAAAGCATAAAAAGTTACTTTCCTGGTGTTTGTTTATATATGATGGTAATCATAAAGAGCGTTCTTTGTTGCTGCATTCATTATATGGAACTAACAAAGAGCGTGTGTTTAGCCAATAGCATTGTGCTGTATTCTGTAACACAATCAGGCTCTTGATTAGGTAAAATATAGTAGGTCTTTGTGATAGCATGCTGTTTACGCGATGGTCATGGTATATCTGAACGAAACTTTATGCGTTTTAATGTTTTTCTGTTTACGATGATTGGAACAAATATGAATATTTTCGACAACTAAGGCCTCCTGTGCCTTTAGGCAATATTCAACATAATTTCTTGATATTTGGAATGTTTCACATTTGAGAAGACGCAGGCCAAGTTCGTTTATGGTCACAGTCCGATTATATTTGACGGAGTTATGGCCCTATTTCGACTGCCAACTCGTTTCGGGAGACATGGGGTCTGCGACCTTTTATTATTTTAGTACACACAACAACAATCCAAGACAAAGCACCCAAACGAATTTTAGTTCGGAATTGCCCGTATGCTCTTGTGTCAAAATTTCTATCGAATAAATATCATTCAGATCGCACTTAAGACACAAGCTTTTAGTCATTGTTAATTAGATAGCACATTTTTGTCTTGAGCAACATATTATCGACATCGGCCGATAGCACTCAAAACTCGGCTGATAACCCACTACACTCGGATGACAACCCACTGAACTAGGCTAATATCAGTTGTGACATCACCAAGCGAAGCGAAGTGTTTGCGTCATGTAAATCGGTAAACAGGTTTGGACATAGAGGCATTCCCAAAATATGTGGGTAGTGTCTTCGCGGGTTATATTGCATCGATTGCATATATCATCTTATTCTATGTTGGCCGTCATGAGAAATGAATTTGTAGAAATTGATCATGTATTGCAACCATTGAAGCTTGTTGTCAAGCGTCGTTTTAATGGGCTACGGATATGCATGGGTTTCCCAGTCGATTGTCGAGACACCAAAGTCTTCTTGCCATTTCATTGTATACGTTGGTACAATAGTAGTGGAGTTTAGTATTTTAAAACATCTTAGCCTCGTTATGGGCTATTAAAATGGAGTGACAAAATTGACGAAACAAGGGCTGCTGATGTTTTGGGACTTCTTGTGCTAGTGTGGCAATTGTTGGCGGAGGCTATATTGGTCGTAATAACATTGGTGTTTATGTTGTATGTTCTGGTATATTCTGAAGAAACTTTCTGGTGAATGCAATTGCCAATTTTATTGAAGTAAGTAATTCACTCGGTCGATTCCATTTTTTTTTCGTCAGGAAAGCATATTTATTGTTTAACCGTTGTCTCGTCCTCCAGCGATGTCGATCAGGGATCAAATCCACATGTTTCCATCGTGGACTTTGTAATTCGAAATCTTTATCTGGTGGAGTTGCCAGTTACTGGCCGATGGCATGTGGTTTGCCGTACAAGATCGATCAGTTTATCAGCCGTAGAAATCTCTGTTAGATTAGCAGTAAGTGTTCGGATTTCCTACACCACTAAAACTGGCAAATGTCGTGACAGCCTGTTCTGAAAAACCGCTCATTATATGCGTATAATCTAACTTCTTTTAGGTAGATTTTCTGCTTAAATCGCCTATATTTTAGTCGATACTGTGCTGAAAATGAGAACATGTTAGTCACATTATTGACTCATATTGATGTAATTCTAAGCAGATTATGTGCGTACAATGACACACGCAAGCCAACTACCGACTTTTCAGGTGTAGGCTCTTTAAGATTTTTCAGTGGCCCGCGCCATAAAATGAAATAACTGATATTAGTCCATTATCTGCTTATTTCAGAATCAAATAATCACATCATTTCACATTACATGTCGATTACGTACGTATTAGTGCGAGGATATGTTGGTAGTGATACGGCCTTGGTTGCTGAAAGCGACAATAAACCCATTCAATCAAACAATCAGTCAATCAGTCAATCCAGACTGCGCAACTTGGGATACGTGAGTCATATAGTGCGTCGCGCCAAAAAGGGTTTTGAAGTGACAAATTTAGTTTTAAATTAGGCATGACCGTAGGCTAAATAGAGAGGGCCATCACGAATTTGGAGGTATGTGGGAGAGAGTTTACTCAACTCGTTGCTGCAAAAACAAAACAGAACCCATAGACACCTTCTGGCTTTGCATGAATTTCTCGGGTGTCGTATTTGTGATGCATACATGTATGCATCTCAGGGGGGACATCTGAATAGTTTCTGTGTTGAAGGCACATTGATCTGCTAGCATGGCACCAAATTTGCTATATTTTTTAGTTTTCTGTATTATTCACATATGGTTTTTATAGGTTTTATTCTCACAATCATGTAGGTTGCATCTCTTAATTTGTAATAATTTATGCACAACATCTCTCACACTTTCATTCATCAAAAATCGTAGTACCTATTTTTACGAATATGTCGTTCTTAAATGATCTTAAAGATTTCAAATGGTTTCACTATCAAACCAAATTTCGGAACCGGTAACTCTGAAATTGATCTTAACATTATTAAGAAATTTCAACACATACTTTAATAAGGAAATATATCTCTCGAAGTTGATCATAAACTATATTTATTCCTTTGGTAAAATTTCTTTCCGAAACCCAGAAACATGAAATTCATGTTGATTAAAATTCCTTTTTTCTCTTATATTACTGGAAGTGGCAAATTTAAATTATACATACTGATTTCTCTGGTGTTTTTATTTGTTTTCTGTTTAAAAGAAAATTAATTAGAAATTTAGTACTTGATAGATAAAATTTTAGCTGTTGTCAGTTAGGTATTTTAACTATGATTCAACTTATTTTAATTTTCATAAAATTGATATGCTACCCTGTGCTATGTATGTTTTTAATTTATATATGTATTTGTTTTACAGTCGGTCAAAAGCTCTTGATAACTTGTTTGTAATATGTTTAAATACCTCCGACTTTAAAATAAAATTTATCTTAACTTATCTCAACTATTACAACTAGTTTACTCAACAATTCAGTCAACGTTGCTTGAAGCTATAATTACATCGGCGTTGACTATTATTTATGAGTAAAATTGTAGTCAATGAGATTTTCATTGTAGCTACCTTAACCCCCACTAAATAGATTAATACATCAGTTATAAAAGTATACATAGGAATGGTCTATTATTTATCTGATGTGATGTTTAGGCTGCAGACACCGATTAGGATTCACGCTTTCACACGATTTATGTAATTTGGTGGAAATGTTCAGATAAAAAGTTCAACAAAAGGGTCGTTTTGTTGAACATACTATCTGAACATGTCCTAAGGGAAGGACTCAGCACAAGATATTTAGTAAAGAAAAAGCTAATAGAGTAATTAGTGCATACATGTACTACTTCTGAATGTGCGATAAATAATGTCCACCAGCTTGCTTTAATTTGAAAATGGCGGTTATTATAGCGTAAAACCTCCAGGGTAAATGTCATGAGTTATCTCGTTTGATGTTATTTCATGTGTAAATCGAATAAAAGGAGTAAGTTCGACTTGATGTGAATCCACCCACGTGAACCGTGCTCATTTACGCTCGTAAGGGCAATACATAACAATTTATTTTTAAACGTTGACGGCATTCATCTATATTCGACGGTTGTACCACATTAACGTCTTAATTTGGAAGCATGGACAAGGTTTTGATTCCAATTCTGCTGTTATGTTCGGTTCGCGAATCTCTATCACGACGTATGGTTCTTGGCGGGGCATTGTTTTATTATAACCCGTCTGTTACAACCGAGCCTCCAATCAAGGTCACTACATGCAGAAAGAGATGCAGGAAGCTATGCTACTTTTGGGGCTGTTTCTGGAGATGCACGGTTATATGTAACAGACGGAAGAGATCAGACAACACTCAGGTACATTCACGGTATTTGGAATATCCGCATGGGGTAGGTTTCTCTATTCCGAAGGTTCTCTATACCGAAGGTTCATTATTCCGAAGGTTCGCTATTACGAAGTTTCGATATTACGAAGGTTCGATATAAATCAAAACTTACATCCCCCACAATAAGCACACGAGTAATGGAAAATACTATTACGCTAGTATTCACATATAGCACAATTATTCACCGCATTCTAATTTCCAAATTGTCCAGATGACGGTCATTAATAGCAGGAAGACAGTATCAGTTTATCGTTTATTATGTAGAGTTGAAATCACGATGACAGCATGACAAAATTAAAATACATGTATCGTACAAAAATATCTCAATGATGAGCGTACTATTTTTGCATTCTGGGTTATCTGGCATCTGTAACATAGTCCTATTCTCGCCGGTTATTTCGAACTCTATATACATATATATAATGGAAATCTGGTGAAGCAGAGCATATAGCAACCAACAACAACATTGGAGTATAGTCTCCCTTTCGTAACGTATATACAACGCACACGTATGTTTTGAATTAGTTATATAACAGTGTCGTTTACATTATTCATGTGATGCATTATTATATATTACATGTTTATTTATATATTTATTTATTATTTGTATTATTTATCTCGTTTATTGAATCTATTTATAATATGATAATATGCAAGGCACATAGAACAACCCCGGCACAATAGTAAGAAGATGGGCAAGGCGGAGGATCATGCAAATAGTCATGAAATTATACGCATATATATATTATGTCTATACGCATGTCAGCAACGCGAATGCTTGATTAATCGTGCAGATCGTTTTGGATGCGAGTAGACTTCACTTCGATAATTATATATGACTTAATATAGCATATGGTTTAGATATCGGCCTTTGATAATAAAGGCATCTATATAATAATGTATATAGTGAATGGTATGGGCTATAATGTACGTCGCTGCGAGAAAGGGAACGGGAAGATTCGGGTCGGAGACAACTCGGGCCGAGACTACCCGGGCCGAAGACAACTCGCCCCGGCCATATAGATATTCCGGAGCGAATTGTCTCATGTGTGAAACTTTAATATTGGGTTTATCCAGTTAGAGTGATTGGCAGAGTAATTCCCGTTACACTTGAATATGCAGTTGTAGTATATATGTGACGAGGTCGCGGATGTATGGAACATCGGGGTGATTTGTTAGCACTAAACAAAATATGGGTCATCATTCAATATTCATCCATGTTCAGAAATCGGACCTGTGAAAATCAAATGTCAATGTTCTCAAACAAAATGCATTGTTATCCTCCTCCCTATTTTCGACACTTCTGATTGGCCCCATGTGCTGTCACGTGCCGGGCGACAAATCACACTGTCCCGGGATACATTGTTTTTGTCGCCCGCCTGGTGTTATATTGCCAGAATATCTCCAAACACACTGCATGCAGTAACTTATCTATTTCACATCACTACGACGTACTAAAAAATCATAGATCTTATATACCCCACGGATTCGCAAAACACACCAGTTGTGGTGTTTGCTAATTTGCATATATTTAGTGAACACTAATATTCGAACTTTTCAGTTGATACTTTTATCGGACAAGCGTTATTATTTACTTTTTACATCGAAACATCTCGGTGATTCAATTTGTTCATGTCGACATTATGATGCAAGATTGAAAGAGAGTATCCCTTGAGGTTGGTTGGTTATAAATGTTCGCTGGTAAACAACGTAATGCATACGTTTGTCGCGAATGAATGGTACTGTACGCTAACCTCCGCGATGTCTGCAATGTGATCATAGAAGTATTTTATGTGAGGATCGCCATGAGCACTGACACATATGAATGTACATTAATGAAATTGACAACTTCCCAATAGCTTTCGGGGAAGACCGTTATGAAATGAACATCGCGAGTAAATTGCGCGCACAAGACGACATTGTATATGCCACATTGCAGAAGACGAGAACATACCTATATGGCTTATTGGTTTACATTGCATGGACCGATATTGACGATTTGACCACCAAAATGATCGTAAATAAACGCGGATTATCAAACGCTTAACAGCTTGACCATCGTTTATGGAACAGAAATCCTATGGGACGATAAGTAGTTACTGAAAATATACATAATCGGGAAAGAAAGCACTCGTGACTCAGTGCAACATCGTGCGTGTGGATGGCAAGGATATTTTCTGTGGTATAATCGGATAACAAAACAGTTGTTGCCCTTCTTCTCGGGAGACATTGAGATTTGTCACCCGCTCGAGAACGGAATGTCTCCCTCGGAGCTTCGCTCATCGGGAGACATTCCGTTCTCGAGCGGGTGACAAATCTCAATGTCTCCCTCGACAACGGGCGACAACTGTATAATGTCTTTTAAACTATTATAGTTCAGAATTCACTAGATTTAAAATAACCATGTACATTCTGAGAAAAGTGTACACAATATACTGTATATTGTATAAATATTGCAAATTTTCTGCGATAAAAGTGTCAAAAATTATAGGAAAATATAGGTGAAAGCTAACATTTAGTTATATTAGGGACATTTAATCATGCTGCGTTGTATATGAAGCTATTTTATGACACTTATGTGCATAAAGGTTTTCGTCTAAACCTTCCAATATGCTAGAGTAAAATAAAATTATGACCCAATTTCGAGGCCATAGTTTTTTTGTTGAAACGCGACGTTGCGCATAGTCCTTTCTTGAAATATAATACGCATAATTATGTAAGATGTATATATACCTTACTCGTATTTAAATTCGCGCATTACTATTTTTCGATCAGTTTGAATTCGCGCACATTAAATTCGCGCACCACGGTTTTTCGTAAAATACATGATCTGATGACATTTTCAGTCCATAATGATGTATATGTGCAGATTAGAGACCATCACGACAAAATGTAAACAGAACACAGTTAATTTGTTCTTTATAATTTGTTGAATACCGGTGCTTCAAATAATCATTTTGATATAGCTAAATCGTTATATATGGACATCATTGATACGACGTGGGAAGAAGTAAACCAAAACATCGTATTGGCTGCACATTTAAAACTTGATGGGATATTATAATTAAACTCAGATTACATGTGTATGAGCATGGCTTCACGCGTGGTTTGTGGATATGGTGACCTGTTAATCTGCTTTCATTCTGGTATATGTGTGATTCTTACAAGCAATTGCCATTTCTTAATCGCACACAAATTATATAAACGCTCTTTATTATTTCCATATCAGGAAAACAGTAACAAATATAAGGTCTTTATGTTTACCATATCCGGATCAAAACAAAAGCCAGGTTCCGTAACGTTTTTTTGCTTTTGTTTACATAACAAAGGAAAAACATTTGACAATAACATACAGTTTATGCTATATTTCTGATTGGTATAAGAACAGTCTGTCTAAATTTTACTATTCTTTCTGTTTATGGCGGTTTTTGACGGAGCTGAATATTTTAACAGCATACCCACCGCCAACGCTGCCCGTATCTTTAAGTTGGCAATTGCCACATATCGGAAGTTGTGAATAGCAAATTCGTTTCATTGCTGATTCCGCGATTTTGTGAAACCACTGCCGGAAGTCACGTGATTTTTCCCCGAAAAAGCTAGCGCGCCGAGCGGGGTCGTTATTATATTGAGTGACGTAAATTATTGAGAAATAACGTCATACGTAAAGACAATAAATCTTATGGAAACCCACGAAAACAAAAACAAAATCATTTTTGTTTAATGTTTTAAGTTATTTCCTTCATAAAAAGAGTCTTCGGGATAAAGAACCCTCTCAATACTTTAGAATATAGAATTAACCTTTAAAATATAAAAAACCTTCGGAATAGCGAACCTTCGGAATAGAGACATGTCCCCATCCGCGTGCACCAACTATACAAACGGAACTTGCTATTACATGCATGTATGTATGTGTGCCCTCACATAATAACGACGTCCAAAGCAGAGCGATGGCAAGGTTTATAGTCCGGGGACCAGTCAAACGTACGTGTCACTTGTAACGGGCGTTGATATTGAAACGAAAGTCACATAATCATTTCACATACACGTGCCGGGTCATTCCGTATTTTGTTTTGTGTCCAACATGTATCATACGTAATTTGTAAGAAAGGGGGATAATCGAGTCATCTATTAACAGAATATATTAACAGAATGGGGGAACAACGCCATGATGCAGACATTTTGAGAATAGGACTTGCTTGCATGGAAAGATCTCATTTTATTGAAGTCAGTTAACCCTTTCATGACGGTGGCTGCGCTGGCCCAGTATTAAATATACTGTGACAGTGCATCTATCTATCTATCTCTATATTTGCGAATGTCTGTCCGTCTGTGTTCTATAGAAATTCACAGGGGACCATCTATGTGATATCTAAGGGTCTACTAGGAGTAACTCTTTACGAGAATGATAATGGTGCGGGTTAGAATTTTCTAAAGTGATGCAGTTGTTGTCAGGGGCTGAACAGGGGAGGGCAGAATTTTTTTTGTCGCCCATTGCCATGAAACTTCCATATGATCACCCCCATGATATGAAGAATCTAATGGTGTGGTTTAAATATATCAAAAGTGGCGTCGTTCGTATCAGGGGTGCCCGGAAGGGGATGGGGCACCAAAATTAATAAAACTAATACTAGCGCCGATTTCCACCAAATTGATATATATTCTTCTTCATGATACAAGGAATTTAATTGTGCGATTTAAAGACGCCAAATTGGTGTCGTTTGGATGAGAAATTGGGGGGGGGGGGGGGCACTACATTTGATAAGAATGGGTTTAGTCGCCGATTGCCACCACACTTATACAAAATCATCCCCATGGTATGAGGAGTCTAATGGTGTGGCTTAAATCTGTCAAAAGTGGCCTCATTCGAGTCAAGGGTCCACTGAATGGGAGTGGGGCACAAAAATTGATACAATATTTTTAGCGCCAATTTCCACCAAATTGATACACGTTCTTATCCAAGATACGAGGGATCTAATTGTGTGATTTAAAGACGCCATATTGGTGCTGTTTGGGTGAGAGATGTGAGGGCAGGGGTGGTCGCCAAAGTTTATAAAAATTGTTTAGTCGCCGATTAGCTCAAAACTTATAAATAATCATCTCCATGATATCAGGAGAGTAATTGTGTGGTCTACGGAATTCACAAGTGGGGCCGTTCGAGTCAGTGGTGCATAGAGGTCAGAGTAACACACAAATTGATAACAATTTGTTTAGCGCCGATTTCAACCAGATTGATACATATTCTTGTCCGTGATACGAGGAATCTAATCGTGTGGTTTAGATACACAAATTTGGTGCCCTTTGGGTGAGAGATATGGGGACCTTAAATTTGATACGAATTTGTATACTCGCCAATTGTTTATATAAATGCATCTCTATAATGGGTCCAAGTGTGTGGTTTAATGGTGACAAAGGTGGCACCGCTTGAGTCCGAAATAGGGACGGGAGGGTCACCAAAACTGATAAAAAAATATTTTTAGTACCAATTACCATCAAATTCATACACGTTCTTCTCAAATGATACAAGGAATCAAATCGTGCTGTCTGTCTTTCTTTCTTTCTGCCTATCTGTATGTGTTCTATATATAACTCATACTCCACGGGGTACAGTCGAGATGGCACCAATGCGGTCTAAGGGGGGTAACCTTTTACGAGGAAGATAATGGTGCGGGTTAAAATTTTCTAAAGTGATGCTGTTGGTGTCAGGGGAAGAAAAGTGGGAAGGGCGGCAAAATAAAACACATATAGTGAAATAGTTTTGTCGCCGATTTCCACCAAATGCATACATAATCACCTCCGCACCAAAGCTGATACAAATATATTTAGCACTAATTTATAACAAATTCATACACATTCTTGTCTAATGATACGATGAATTAAATCACATTTTGTGTCGTTTGTGTCACGAATGGCGAGACGATAATCACTCTCATTGATAAGATAGCTATTCGCCGATATCCACCTATAAGTTATATATAGTGGCCCAGGCCATCTCCATATCGTTTTAAGGAGTTTCTGGCGTTCAAATTTCACAATCGCGACAAACGGTGACCCAAATAAGTCACTTAAACAATTACATCTTCTCAACTGTCATATTTATATGGGGATGGGAATCAGGGCATTCACATAAAGAGCTAGCAAAACAGATACATAGAAGAAGCATTAAAAGTATATTTATCATTCTATTTAAGAGATACATATATTCTTGTAAACTGAGAGACCTCGAACCGCCAGAGGATTGCATATTAGAATGGCTCATTTATAACACAATTGAGTCTGTTCCATTCAATACAGTTTCCACAAAGAAAGTTACAATTTGTCAAGAGATATGGAAATGTATCGAGGGCCTGTTCAAAAATAGTGGTCACAGTGTGCATTCAAATATATTTTCTTCTGATATAAAAGAAAACGCAATCAGTAGCACATGACTTTTCAAGATTCTCCAATACTGACATCTGACAAGGGTATATCTGCCCGATACAGCGGATTATTTAGAACAGACTCATCGACTATACCATAAACAACACAAAATCTCGCTCTGTGTCGGGCATATGTGGCTGATATACGTGCGCAGCAACATTTCTTTTAATCTGAGGATAGTTAGCCAATATATAGCAATATGAACAGAGGAGCACCTGGACATTTCTTTAAAACATCTGTATCTGCATGGATATATAATAGCCAGTTGTCCTCAAGTTCTTAGTCCAACCCACTAGCTTGATTGATACATATCTATATGTAAAACCCAATTGTCGTCTTATTTTTGCGAACTAATGTGTTTATGATGTCCATGTATCATGTTATAACGTCTGAAGTATACGCACTTGTAGATAAATAAATACTGCTGTATTGGTGGAATTGATTAATCGCGATAAACAGAATGACAATCGACAAGGTGAGCCACTACTTATGACTGTGTAAGAATCATGTTTTGTGATGTTATTTGAATATACAATTTATGAGAATATGTGTAACACTTTGAGCAAGACTATTCTATATTCCCAACAAAATCCACAGCATGCAGAGGGTTTCACATCACTTTAACATGGGCAACGCGGGTAACCCTGCTAGTTATCTTATATATGCGAGTCTCCCATAGGGAGCATCGTATATATAAGAGAATGCACTGGCTACGATTTCAAGGTAGATATTGTAAGGGTACTGTATTATCTTATATATGCGAGGTTATCTATGGGAGACTCGTATAATGAAGATAATGCATTGGTACAAGGTTTTCGCAAAACATTCAGGAAGCTTTAGTCATGGAAGGGATAACTGTTTACACCTTTTCCTTCACGTTGGGTCGATAGCTACAAACTTATATATATATATTATATTGGCAACATATCCTCGCGCAAATACTCAAATAATCGACATATAATGTGAAATAGAATCATAATGTGATTATTTGGTTCTGAAATAAGCATATAATGGAGTCTTATACGATATTTAGTTTTATAGCGCGGGCCACATTGAAAACACATGTTTTAAAGAGCGTACACCTGTAATGTCGTGTTGGTCTATTTCTGTCATTTGCCGCACATTATCTGCTTAGAATCGCCTCATTTTCAGAACATTATCGACTCAAAATGATTCGATTCTAAGCAGATTATCTACCTAAAATAAGTTCAATTACAAGCAGATAATGTAGGGATTTTGGGAGAACAGGCGGTATTCTGGATTACATATATTTCCAGCGATCAAGACAGCCTTAATCTACTAGTTTAGTATACTCATCCATTCAAATAATGATACTTCTCCATTTAATTTTGTATGCTGACATTAATATATTCAAAATTAGATAACTTCTTTTGATTTTACTTTGGGTTTTCGTCTGCTCTTTTCGCCCGTCGGGCAAATTACCCGATGGTTGTCACTTTTTTGTCTTCATCGATTATCTTGCTTATAGTAGTTTCTGTAATTGTTGTAATATCTTATTCTGTAACCTGGGTTTCCATCGGAATGTTCATATTACTCGTCCGAGTCTGAGTGATGGCATCAAAAATGTCTTCATCGTAACGACAACGGAGTATGTAGTATGACCTGCTAATGACCGAGCATCGACTATTTTCTTCTCAGCCTTACATCATTGAATTTTGAATTCATACTCACATGTGATGCGACGACTCGTTTCCATAGTCACATTTTGACGGTTTGAAGACTGTTAGGTTTTGAGCAACCCTTATATTCACGACTATAGAGACTGGAGATAGTAATCAATAAATCAACGAGTAACATGGTCATTGTTAGTAGGAAATACAAACACATATCGATAACTAATTTCATTATGGTTGGTAATCCCATTGCAGCTTCCTCGCACTATAGATACTTAGGTCCCACACTTTCAGGCAACTGATCTTACTTCGAAGAGAAAAGCTTAGATGCCAAAATGCAAAGTGGGCCATGTTCTCTATTATTACAAAAATGCATACAATCAAACTATATGTTGATTAAGTGCGCGCTGATAGTCGTTCCAACCATGGTATATGGAGATGAACTATTGTTTCTGAAATATATTCTTAGATTGAAAAAAATCAACGCCAACCGCTATGATATATAGAGAACTTGGACTGTTCCCCATCGTATAGAAGTTAAACTCCAAATACTGAACTATTGGGCGAAGCTAAGAAGTGGAAATCACAACAAGATGGATTATTCGCTCTACTGGAAACTTTGTAGAAAGTTCAACAACGGTGATAGACAACCGAACAGCAAATAAGCGTGGATAAATTATATGTCGAAGCTATTCAATGAACTTGGAACATGGTTATAATGGACAAATAATCAACAAATGATCTTCAACGTCTGTTCCTGTCCTAGAATGGGATTAAATTAGTTTTTACCATTTGCTGAAAAGGTTTTATCTCAAAATGTGTCTAAATTGTTTACATTCCGTTTCCATGGCAACGGCACCACTTTCACATTTTACAGCAGGGCGGAACATGAAGCCGACATCTTCTACTTTCATATGATATATAATTTTTCCGTGTGTAAAAAAAAAAATAATTCTGGTCTAGACCGCTCCCCTATTAGTGGAGTGTGAGATAAGCACCATGTGGAATCCTCAAAACTATTTGATCTAACTATAAAACAATTGCAAGACTTACATATCCAGGGCTGGGTAGTTACCATACATTCGACCACTAAATATACGTTTTACGGGGAAATAAAACCATACTTCAGAGAGGATACATACCTGCAAAAATTAAGCACACCGGAAACCATCCTCCTGTTATTCAAATTCCGAACAAGAAACCACCATCTTCCAATATAAAACGGAGATTGGGTGGGTGTCCCCTTGCATGAAAAAACATGTCAGTTATGTAAAACAGACTTTATTGGCTATGAGCTCAACGCGGTGTTAGAATGTGAACAGTTCAAAGATACTCGAAGTAGATCCATTACCGGTTACTATTGGACGCACCCGAATGTTACAAAACTTGCCCAATTTTTTGATAATCCCAAGGTCCAGTCATGAGGGTGATCTGAAAATTATTAGCGGAATCAATAAAGCGCATTATCAATATTAAGATACCGTATGAAGCGTATCAACAGTTAAAAGTTATCGACCAAATTTAGATCCAATGGTTATATTTTTCTCTAATGTAAGTACATCTGGTTCATATGTAATACAATACCGGTGTTGGTTAAAACATACGTATATACATTACCACAATTGACAAGTCAATATATACACACCATATTTAGTATACGTCTATATATCTATTATATACCTTAATATTTATATTTTTATATATTTATATACAACTAGAAGGTGACCCGACTTCGTCCGGGCTATTCAAAAACCAAATTTCAAGTCGATAGCTCCACCCGTTTCCGAGATCTGGTCTGCGCATGCGCGAAGCTGGCTCGGCGACCCGATAAAATTCGTATCCGGGGCAAGATACATTCACATACCAAATTTCAAGTCGATAGCTCCACACGTTTCCGAGATATATAGCCCAATGTCATTTGCGGATACCTCGGCCGGTGATGAGTTAACGCGACATCGGCCGGTTAAGAGTTAACGCGATCACGTCACGATATGTTGATGGCGTAATATATATTTACGCAATGTTTTTCGATGAGCGAAGCATGGTCCTGCGTTCTTCCCGATAATTAAGGTAGAAACTTTAAACGTACACAGGCGTGTGATACATCATTGGAAAGATGAAGCGCCACAGATTCTAACCGTGAAAATTATATGACTGGCAATTTATTATTCGCGCTATATCGACACGATTTGTGAGCACCGAACTGAAATATATTAGCGCAAAACGGCGTAAAAACAGATTTGACCTCGGCACGTGAAAAGTTGACCTCGGATCTGAAAATCAATAGGCCTATGTTACTCCTGACCCGAAAATACCCCCACATACCAAGTTTCATCGAAATCGGATCGGCCGTTTTCGAGTTCATCGATTACACACACACACACACACAAACAAACAAACAAACAAACAAACAAATCTTCCAAAATATATAATAGATAAGTGTTCAAGTGTTTGCATCATTGATTGACCGGACAATTGGCCGGCGCATGTATGTGCATGCGTATAGTCGCACTTGGTGCCTAGACATGGGTGGTCAGTGCATGTGATGTAGTGTTCTTAAAGGCACGTGAGGCCTTAGTTGTCGAAAATATTCATATTTGTTCCAATCACCGTAAACAGAAAAACATTAAAACGCATACAGTTTCGTTCATATATACCATGACCATCGCGTAAACAGCATGTTATCATAAAGATTTACTATATTTTACCTACGCAAGAGCCTGATTGTGTTACAGAAGACAGCACAATGCTGCTGGCTAATCACACACAAATGGCATAAACGCTCTTTATTCGTTCCATATCAGGAATTCACCAACAAAGAACGCTCTTTATGTTACTTGTTATGCTTTTGTTTACATAATAATGGTCAAAGATATGACAATAACATACTGTTTATGCGATATTTCTTATTTGTATACGGACAAAGTCTGTCTACATTTTGTTGTTCTTTCTGTTTGTGGGGGTTTTTGACGGGTGGAAATATTTTCACAGGATACCCACCGCCAAGGCCAACCGTACCTTTAATTGCCATGTATATTGGTTATTGAATAAACTTAATTGAATTGAATAGCTGGGAATCTCCTAAAATCATGTGTTTTCGTAAATATATTGGTTTAGAACCACACTAAAATACTGTCATTTGTCACACCACGTGCATTCAAAAAAGTTCACTACAAAGGGTTAACTAAAGGTCGAGAGGTCAGGTTACCTCGTTTTCAGAGTTTTTGCTGCTCTGGAATAGGAACCAGTCTATTCAACAAGAGACATTTAGTGCGCGCCAACAGCCATAATGGTCGCAGTAACAATAACAGACGACGCCAGATAGCAATTTTCATTTACTAAGCAATTATATCAATTTCGAGACGAAAATCTCTTATTAAAATGTCATTTTACTTCCATGAAGTAGAAACTTAGACGGTTGTTGTCGCATTTCGCGCATAAGACTCGTCCTTGCCACAATCGAACCATGCATACAACTTCTGGATTCTTCGAACATTTCGGAGTTCTGTGCAGTCCGATCACAGGTAACAGATAAGAACTCAATAACAACATGTGACATATCAGAACTCAACGAGAAACTTAAATCAATATACTCAAATGTTGCAATATCGCCATTGGGTACACACACCCGAGACGGCAAAACTAAATATAAACAGAAAACAAACATGCCTTGGTTTTCTCAGGACTGTTCGAACATCCGGTAATATACCGACGAGAAATAAAACATTAAATCCGAAACGGTACCGACAGTAACAGAGCGCGACTCAATAATGCGAGTGCCAAATACAAATCCGCTATACGTAACAGTAAAATGTCTCAATTACGATGAAACAATCAGCGTGAATTCTGGATAATTCCGAGAAAAAAGATCGGACTAGCACACCCACGAATTGCCCTTCGCATAGTGAATTTAGGGACTATTTTTCTACGATCAACTCGAGAATTCATGTTTATAATAACCCGCATGTCATACACAATGCGCAAACTGCAGTTTCGCAAAGCGAGTGGGTAGATAACGTTAAAACGACTATATTAAAATTGCATCGATTCGTCCGAACGGGCCTATTGCACGTATTTAATTTGATTCTCAAATCTGTATATGCCCAACGGAATGGGGAATTTGTGCGACACAACCAATTTTCAAGTCGAACGACCCTACACAACCTGAAAACTACCACACAATAACGCTTGTCAGTTATGTTGCCAAACTATCTACATCAATCCTGAATGACCACATAAAACACTTTCATTGAAAGCAACATACTTTGTGAAAATCAAGCCGGTTTTAGAAAACAATATCCACAGTAGATCATATAATTACCTTACATTTTCTGGTAGATTTGGTCAAATCGCAAAAGAAAATTATTATTGCGCTTTTATTGATCTGTCTGAAGCATTTGACAGTGTGTGGCGGGCGGGACTATGGGGGGAACTATTTGATGTATGAATCAATGACAGAATCCTGAACGTATACCATAACCACGAAACGTCTGATCTATTTCCCTGCCAAATTGGCGTCCGACAAGGAGTTATCTATCCCCAATTCTTGTTTCGATATATATCAACGACTTAGAACAACTCCGTTATTCAAATGCCATGAACTTAAAATACTGTATAAATGTTAAATATCGGCTAGAGACTATTTGAAAATATTTTGTATTTTGCTTTTGTATGCCGACGACACTGGGCTAATGTCATACTCCGCGATGCGACTACACTCGATGTTAGATGACTATTCGCGACACTGTCAAATTTGGAAACTGAAAATCACTAACTCATAGAGTAATGCGGTCATTGTTGGTAGAAAATACAAACACATATCGATAACTAATTTCGTTCTGGTCGGTAATCCTATTGAAACTTCCTCGCATCAGAAATACTTAGGTACCACACTTTCAGGCAACTGATCTTACTTCTAGGAGAAAAATCTTAGACTCCAAGATTCAAAGTGGGCCATGTTCTCTATTATTACAATAATGCGTACCATCAATCTGTAGATTAAGTACTTGCTAAAATTGTACACGAAAAAAGTCGTTCCTACCATTGTGTATGGAGATGAATTGTGGGGTTTTACTCACAGCGCCATCGTTGAGCGCCGTGAACTATTGTTTCTGAAATATATTCTTAGATCGAAAAAAGCAGCGCCAACCGCTGATATATGGAGAACTTGGAATGTTCCCCATCGGTATAAAAGTTAAACTCCAACTGAACTATTGGGCGAAGCTGATAAGTGGAAATCACAATAAGACAACCGACAGACAACCGAACAACAAATGAGCGAGGATAATTTGTGTCGAAGCAAGTCAATGAACCTGGCTTGAGAGGAGTGTGAGATAAGCGCCATGTGGAATCCTCAAAACTATTTAATATTGCTATAAAACTGCAAGACTTACATATCCAGGGCTGGCTAGTTGCCATACATTCATTCGTCCACTAAATATTCGTTTTAACTGGAAATAAAACCCTACTTCAGAGAGAATACATACATGCTAAGCAAAAATTAAACAGGATAGTTATCCAGATTCAGAACAAGAAATCACCACCTCCCAATGGAAACCGGAGATTGGGCGGGTGTCCCCTTGCATGAAAGAACATGTCAGTTATGTAAAACAAACGTGATTATTGTCGATGAGCTCCACGCGGTGGATGAATGTGAACAGTTCAAAGATATTCGAAGTAAATTCATTGCGAGTTACTATTGGACACACCCTAATGTTATAAAACTTGCCCATTTATTTATGATCCCAAGGTCAAAGTCATGCGGGGATTTGCAAAATTATTAGAATTAAGATACCGTATGAAGCGAATCATCAGTTAAAAGTTATCGAACCAGGTTTAGATCCAATGGTTATATTTTTCCCGAACGTAAGTACATGCAGTACCTATGTAATACAATACTGGTATGGACATTACTGCAACTGACAAGTCAATAGGATATTTTTTATTTATTTTATTTCAATATACACATATTAATACATGATACATTTGACAAATATTACATTGTATATTCGAGGGGGTGGCATAGTCAGGCTAGACTGTCTTACTGCCGCCCCCTTAAAGACGAAAAGATGTTACGATAGGCGGTCAGGGTTCATTTTACAATGCACGGCTAAATAATTATGTATCTCACAATGGTTGCATTTAACTGGATTATATGCATGGAGGATATACGTCTAGATAAATCGATTATTGGTTACTCGATGGTTTGTCTCTTTCTTGTCAGTGAGATGTTCCTTGAAAGTCGAGTAGGAATGTGTTGAGTGAGGTTGTGGATTGCGATATAGCGGAAGTCACTTATTGACGAGCTACCACACAGTCGGGACATCTTTGATTGTTGCATTTAATTGTTGCAGCATATTTTTTAATGCAATCGGCATGTAAACGCCGTTTGAATGTGTGCCTGGATTGGTATGATGTAAATTCGTTATCTAAGTTGTTCCAGTTGGTTGGATAAGAATGGAATGGTAGTTGTTGGGACCAAGATGTTCTTGTTTTTTTTTTAAATAGTGGGTGCTTTTGCCGGGTGTCTGGTCCGGTTTTGCGTTTCGTAAACATGTCCGTGAATGATTCTATTAAGCGCATATGATACCAATCATGCATGAAAACAGCCGCTTGTACTTTGTGGATGTCGTAGATTTTGAGTATATTTTCTTTTTTAAAAAGAGGTTCTGTGTGGCTTCTATATTTCTTATTACATAAGACTCGTATCGCGCGTTTTTGAAGCATGAATTTTTTTTTGACCGCTGGGACGTTTCCCCAAATTTGAACACCGTAGACAAGATGGCTTTGTATTAGAGCATAATATAATGTTTTAAGTGCGCTACCAGGAAAGAAGTGTTTAACTTTATTGATGTGGTATATGGCATTCACCATTTTAGAACAAACTGAGGACACATGTTTTTTAAAGGTCAGGTTTTCATCTATATGGATTCCTAAGAATTTTGTGGAGGATTCGTGCTCAATATTTCCTATCTTATTTAGTTCCGTATTATTTAAGTAAACCTTTATGAAGTTCCATTTGTTATCATTGTTCTCTGGATGTATTAGCATATAGTTGCTTTTTTTAGTATTGATCACTAACTTATTGCTACAGCACCAATCAAATATGTTGCGTAACTCATTATTCACATAACTTTCTACAAGGATGCCATTTTTTCCACCAGTTACTAGAGTCGTATCGTCCGCGTATGACAAGATATCCATGGTTGTCGAGTTGGACATATCGTTAACGTAAATTAAGAAAATTATCGGTCCCAGTATTGAACCCTGGGGCACTCCACACGTCACTTCCGTTAATTTAGATTTGGTACCATTGAGTTCAACATATTGCCTTCTATTTTGCAGATAGCTCCGAAACCATGAGTATGCTGTGCCCCGTATGCCATAGTGATCTAGTTTATGAAGTAAAATATCGTGATTTATCGTATCAAATGCTTTTGAGAGGTCGAGGAATAGATCTAAAGTGGAATCTCTTGTCATGATGTCATTATTTGAGACTACTTGATCGAGGAGGTGTAATACAGGGTGGAAGGTTGAATGATTAGGACGGAAGCCGTATTTGTGTTTATAGAGTATGTTTTGCTCATTTAAGAAGTCTAGTAATCGTTTATGCATTATTTTTTCGAGAAGTATCGAGATAGCTGGAAGAATGCTGATAGGTCTGTAGTTGGAGATTTCATGAGTGGTATTATTTTTTGGGATCGGGACTACTTTAGAAATTTTCATTTTGTTAGGGACTATTCCATGCTCTAAGGACAAGTTAAAAATATGCAATAATGCTGGGGCTATCTCCTCAATTGTTTCCTTGATAAGTTTAGTTGATATACCATTGAAGTCCCTTGATACTTTTCCAGTCATAGAGAAACATGTGAGTATGATCTCCTGTATAGAGGTCGGAATTATTTTGAAATTGATGTCGTCTGGTTGGCGGTTATGAAGAAAATCTGTAAAATGTGAGTCATTTTCATTAAGTTGGCTGGTTTACCGCCCAATTTTTGAAAAAAAGTCATTGAACCTTTCCGAGTTCTATTCCGTTTTCAGTAAAAGTCTTTGTGTTAATATTTGTGTTTCCATTTATCTTCAATGCACCCTTAAGTATTTCCCATGTTTTCTTTAAGTTATTTTTATTTACTTCAAGAATATTTGTATAGTATATATTTTTACTCCTTCTGATTAGTTTATTGTATAAGGTACGATAACTCAAATATTTATTTACGTTCGTTTCCGTGGGTTTATTCAATTTGCGTAAATATAGCTGGTTCTTAACAATACTTGACTTAATCAATCCAGATGTTATCCAAGGTTCGCGTTTTATGAATTTTTTGGGTATATGTCGACTTTTGATGGGGAAAGCTAGTTCATATGCATTCATATAGATATCTAAGAAGATGTCATATGCTTGGTCGACATTTCTACAAGATGTGACGGAGTCGAAGGTACAAGATTTTAAAAGATTTTTGAATCTAATTATGTTATTAGGACTAAAACTTCTTTGGTTAGTGATAGTTTCATTATTATTGGGGCTGTTTTGTCTCTTTTGGTTAGATTCTGAATAAAATATGCCGAAGTGAATATGTACACACACCATATTTAATAATATTTATATATATGTTTATATACAATAATTGTTCTATTGTGTGCTATTACATAATATGCATCATCATTGATTTACCAGACGATTGGACGACGCATGCACTTGGTGCCTAGATATGGGTGACCAGTGCATGTGGTGTAGTGTTCTTAATTACCATGTATATTGGTTATTGAATAAACTGAATTGAATTGAATAGCTTGGAATCTCCTAAAATCATGCGTTTTCGTAACTATGTTGGTTTAGAACCAACCTAAAATACAGCCATTTGTCACATCCATGCATTCAAATTAATTTCACTACAAATGGTTAACTAAAGCTCGAGGGGTCAGGTTACAACGTTTACATATGTTTGCAGTTCTGGAATAGTAACCAGTCTATTCAACATGATACATTGAGTGCGCGCCAATAAACAGACATAATGGTCGCAGAAACAATAACAGACGACAGCTAGATAGCAATTCTCATTTAATGAGCAATTACATGAATTTCAAAACGAAAATCTGTTATTAAAATGTTCTTTTACTTCCATGCATGAAGTAAAAACGTCGACAGTAATGTTGTTGCCGACTTTCGCGCATTAGACTGGTCCTTGCCTCAATTGAACCAGAAGTCCGATTCGTAGTAAACTGGCCCCCTCTGCTTAAAAGACAAGACCATTGACTGACAAACCAGAGCCCAATGTATTTCAGTCTCTCCTGCACACTATAGTAAAAGGTAGTGTCATTCTTGACAATCATATCAGGTCCGACAAGCTTTAGTGTTAGCGTCACCATGTTGCATGCATGCAGTATACTTTCAAACGGAGGAAGACAGATGTGTTGTTTGAACAACCATTACGAAGACTAATGTGACCAGGGCAATTATGAAGATGATGAAGATTATGATAACGCGGACGATGATGATGGCGATGATGACGAGGAAGCTGATGTTGATACTGATGATAGTAATGCTGATTAACAGGCGCAATGGCAATCGGGAGATCATTGTATATTGTGCACATCTTTTGTGTGTATACTTTCCATTTCTCTTTATTATTGATGTTTTTTTATTATCAGATAATAAAGTATTATTACCGCGCTACAGATTCGCGAACATGCCATACCTCCCAGCTATATGGGTCTATATGACTCACTTAGCGCATATTTGTAATGCGTGAGACATTTCGTCGGGAGTATATCTGATTCAGGATCGCCGACCGCTGTGAGAAGGCCATGCTCTAATTGTACTCTAATAATGTACATAACGGTAGTAAAAGTCGATGAAGTCCACAGTTGTGTGTTTGGTGGCTTTTTTCTTCGCTATTTATCTCGGGCAATGTGACGCCTGGGAACGAACGGGCCCGTGCAGGAGAAGTTGTTTCAAATATTGTTATGGTTTGCTATGTTATTGGAGATGTTTTACCTGGTGTGGACGTCGGAAGAGAACAGCAGAGGTTCGTGGTTTTCAGATGTCTCGTATCAAACACATTTTGATCGGATCGCGGTGTTATTCACAACGCGCGTAAAATACGCCACGCGCTACCAATAGTAGTGTAAGCGAGTCAACTGGATTGCTATTTAATGTATATACGGTTAACAGGAAGTTGCTTTAACACTGTTGAGAATAACTCCATGGAACATACCAATGAGATTTGATAACGAAAAAAAGGATATCAACTTCACAGCATGTAATGTCAATAACAATGCTTTTCGTGCATTTTCTTTTAATTATTTCGGTGGAATGAATTACAATCGAGATAAACGGACCCTGCTTCCGTTGGATTTTCGTGATTCGAACATTAAAACAGTCTGTGAACTCGCCGGCAAGGCGTCTCGCGTTCACAAACTGTTTTCATGCTCGAATCCCCGAATGTCCGACTCATCATACAGAGTACGTTTATCTTCTAAATCGTTAATGGTCTTTTTCACTGAAAATGATGTTCAAAACCAAATGTGCTGCATACAATCGAAATATATAACTACCCAATATATGTCTGTCTGTTTGTAACTTTATCGCGGTTTTCGCATGATTATAACCCATAAGTCCGAGTAAACCCGTATGTGGACTATTTATACGGCTGCGAGCGATGTATTTTAAAAGACGATGCACAAACGTTCACGCCGATTGTTCAAAGAATACCCGAGATCAAACTTGTTTCCCGAAGGTCTTAATTGTGTTTCCATTACGATCGTTAAGCGCGGATGCCTCTGAAAAATCTACAGGCTACAGCAACAAGAGCCACATTCTCGAATGGATCAGTCAACAACTGTTTGCACATTCATCGCTATCGGCCAAAGCAATACAAGGGAGTGGGTGATAGAGAGAATCCTGAAAAGATTTTAACTTTTGTTTCAATTGTTTCAATTGCGCCAACTGTTCAACGTTTTATGAAGCTTGTGTGTCGAGTGTTTTACAAGCTAACTGTGTTCTTCCGCCCGTTGATGATTTTATGATGGAATAAACACATTCAGCTACTTTCCAATAGTTCCACACGTAATTTTGACGGGCAATACCACTTTGTTATAAAATACCACTTTGTGTTACTGAAAACTTAAGATGAAAAATCAATATATATCTTTAATTCCGCCTTATTATTAGATCAGATGCTCATCACTTTTTGCATACCGCCTAGCAACGGCATACCGCATAGCAACGGCATACCCAAAGTAAAAGCCACAGGACGCTAATCATATTCGATAACATCATCAGATAATTGTTAAGCTGTCCTTGTACTGAATATCTCCACACAATTCCATTCGGATTGAGATATGATAACCCATAGTTCAGACATGCATGCGGGCAGACAAATATCAACATTTCTATATAAACAAAGAGCAATAACCGCCGAAATTAAGAATGGCAAAAAAAAACAATTAAACTGCTTTGGAAGTCCTCATAATGGTCAACATTCTTACTAAATGTCTTTGATATTTAATATCTTGTGACTGAAATATTTGTACAGACGGACACAAAAATCAACATTTCCAGATAAACGAAGGAGAATAACTCTAGAACGGAGTATATTAACAACGTCGTTTGACACATTATTGAAAACTCTTATGATGATGAACATTCATGTCAAATTTCATCAAGATTATATAACCCTTGGCTGAGATACTCCAGATAAACAAAGGTGAATAATTCCAGAAAGGAAAACACAAACAGAACTATTTAAAACTCATATGAATGACCATGCGGACGGAGGACCGGGGCCCGGGCGCATGTAATCCAGTAAACTGACCATTTACTTGGGTCATGACGGTATAATCCCCACCCATACTGTTTAAAATTGGTTCCCATATATATACCGTCTGCGCGGGTATGGGTGAGTGTGAGGAATTGTGCACTGTTAGAAAAATGCCCGTCGCTTTAACTGTGTTATGCCGCGCGACATCGATGCCAACGTTGGACCATTAAGCATATACGGTCAGGCTGTAGCATGTTCCACGGTACAAAACCGTTTAAGTTTCTGGCAGATTGTAACCAGTAACTGGTTGAACACTGGTTGAACCCCGCTTAATTAATATCAAGACCGTAACTAATAATGGTCAGACCAATGGTATTTTTCACGGGTCAACACCATTTTTTTGCTCTTAATTTGCTAGTTTATCGTAGAATTAGCCAAGTTCCCATGGTAACAATATGATTTCCCGGTAGGCATCACGATTCATGTGTTTTAGAATTGTCGAAACTAGTATTATTCGTAACTGAATAATACATATTAGTTATTCTATTACGGTCATAGTTTTGATGAAACGTAAATCCTCAATGCATAAAGTGATAGACAATACTTATGAAAGTTTGCAGAGAATCAAACTAGTTATCTGCCTCGTGGAATATAATCCGGAAAAAGGCTGCGCACGCATGATGTGTCCACCTTTCACTGACTACTGTATAAATATGGCTGTAAATAAAAAACGAGACTAGTAATAGCTTAAAAGCCAACCCATCACTTTTCATTTAACACCCCTGTATACTCTTCAGATTGCCCCCCCCCCATATAAGTGTCATGTGCAAGAAGGTGAGGTAGCGGCCAACTGAGCCAGTGTCATCATATCACATATACAACATGGAATTACCATTTCGCCAGCTCAATATCACATACAATATAGTTAGATTGCTAATTTGACTAATCAAGATAGCTAAGTTGGGATTAATCAAGATACCTAAGTTGGGATTAACCAATATACTAAGTTGAATAATCAAGTTAGTATGTTGATGTTTGTATCGAGCGCCCAATTCACGCATTGAAGTCATAAAACAAAACTTTGAACACGATGTTTGGGTCCCAAACAAAAACCGCCATTTGCATGACATGTAATATAAAAGAGCGTTCCGTGATAGTGCATTCCTGATATGTTAGAAATAAAGAGCGTTTACTTCACTTGTGTGTGAAACATCGAAAACAGCTGGAACATGGCTGTGACCATGGTAAATATTATTCAGCATATGAAGCCGGTATATCAATAGTCGTGTATATGTCAACCTACGTTATACCTCTTTCTAAATTACGAAGACAAAATTGGGACGCTCGAATGAGCCATGTCCGTTTAAAAACTTGATTTGGGAGGATTGGATTCATTGGACACAAAAGGCATTGGATTAATGGGTATTTAAAACAAAATGGATTCCTTTCTGGTTATAGCTGATGGATGTTATGGCCAAATCGCATTCCCCAACCACAAGTTCTAATCAGTTAAATAAAAATGAAATCCTTCAATTCTCAGTCAGAATTCTCGGTTTATGCATGTATCTCTGTTTTCGTTTTATTAGGATCCAATATGCGACAGCGGAGAATCATCGCTTGCTGTTTGGTTACTGTACTATCCTCTTTATTCAACCCCTTGTATTTACGAAACAGCTTGTCTATTTGATAGCTAAGTTGATTAATCGAGATAGCTAATTCGAATAATCAAGATAGCAAAGTTGAAGGTAGCTAGGTTCATGTATCTTGATGGTAAATTGTAAAACTTCTCCATTCTCTCAGTAGCTCTACTATATAGACAATTTATTAAAGATGACCGGCCCGATTTAACACAAAATTAAAGGTACTCAATCCGATCAAACGCTCCTATATTACTATTTCTTTGGCTTCGGGGGTAAACGATATTTGATTTGAGTCGATGAACTCACCCATCAAAGCTCAGAGTGATCAGATATCGATTTTTGAAGTTTGTTATTTCTCGAGATGTGTAATAATATGTGGCCCAGAAACACGTGGTCAAACGGAGGGTCTCGGACAAATTTGCGGATGAAGATGGATAACTCTAAAATCAAGTGGTAATACGGTCAAATTTCGTGATACTTGAGTGATAATACGGCCATATTTGGTGGAACAAAGTGTTGATAAATAACACGTTTTGGGAAATTTGATACCATTGTTGACTTTGGTTAGCATTATTGTGTTGCAATAAATCGTTTATGATAACTAAAGAAAATGTTGAAGAAATGTCGTTAATGGTATGGGGACCGTCTGATCGGATTGAGTACCTTTAAACGTTGAGTCGATATGTTAAAAAAAACACGAAGGATTTGCAACCCAGTAACCGGTTGCAAATGTATCGTACTTTTTTCTGCACCAAAACATGCCATATATGCTTTTGGGTGACGGAACTTGTCACGGAAACATGGACACTCTCTATAAGAGATTTTCATTGGAGTATTTGCTGGGCTTACAAAAATTAAAAATGCGTAACATTTTCCCGGTGTTTTGAAGTCGAAAACCTCCTATTATTGGACTCATGGTCCGCTCTAATTATGTTCTGCTATAGAAAACGTAGATGTGGTGGTTTTGTGGTGTCAAGTCAGATAGGGTATCTTAAATCTAGAAAGTAAGCGATTTCCTATGAGATTAGCTGAATACTAAGTTGTTCTACTACGGATACATTCTTTAAAATCACTTCTTCAAAATTAATTAATTAGTCAATTTAAAGGCACGGGCGGCGTTTGTTGCAGTAATATTCATATTTGTTCAAATCAACAGAAGGAATATTAAAATATATATAGTTTTGTCCATATGCAAAACATAATCAGCGCGTAAATAGTATATTGTCAGCAAGACGTACCATGGTGTACGTAAACAAGAGCCTGCTCGTGTTACAGAAGTTTTGCTTCTGTTTACATAACACAGCGCAATTCTATTGGTTAATCACACACAAATGATATAAACACTCTTTATTATTTCCATATCAGGAAAACAGTAACAAATAACGCTCTTTATGTTTACCATATCCGGATCTGAACAAAAGCCAGGTTCCGTAACGTTTTTTTCTTTCGTTTACATAACAAAGGAAAAAACATTTGACAATAACATACTGTTTATGCCATATTTCTGATTGTAATAAGAACAAGGTATGTCTATATTTTACTATTATTTGTGTTTATGGCGGTTTTTGACGGAACTGAATATTTTAGCAGGATACCCACGGCATACCCACCGCCAACGCCGCCCGTTTATTTAAATGTCTTCGGAAATAAGCGTCCTTTAAAAGAATCGATCTTTAAACAAATTGTTTGTTTTTTTATTTCGGAATATCACCGTTATTTCGTCAATATAATTACCATGTTGTGCCCGTGGTCAGTTCAGTGTGAAGAATTTGGCTCGGTGGGTGTATACTGTATACGGCACACAATTAAGTATCTATAGATTGTAAATAATATATATGATAACGCTATGCGGACAGGGTAGTAATGTGGAAGTATAATATATTGCTAACTTATTTTGTCAACTATGCGACAACAACATACGTCACATGCAGTCCAAATCTGTTTCCATGGAAATGATATCAACAAAATGAAGAGAAAGCCTATCATATTTACAGGGACTTTGTCCAGAAATGAAAAGAAGGTTATTCTTATGATAGCAATGATCAGCCAAATTATGAATGAGTCTTGTCGTAATGTTATATTTAAATACACGTACATGCCATGAACTTACACCCGGGTAAACGTTGATAAACGTATAGTTCACTCGAAGTGATAATTAAGTGTTTGCTGCACACACTGTAAGTTGGTGTTTTCTTGAGGGTAGATATACGACCTGTTAGAAAAGAATCACAGCCAATGCCTGGCTGTATATATTAAGGGAATTCAACTGTGACAGTTATAAACAAATAATACAATTAATTGAATTATTTATAAGTTAGCGCGCTGGGGTTTGTTCACACACTGGCGATTTTTAAAGAACAGATGATTATTGTTCTAAACGACTGTTGGGCAGACTTCATATAGTGTGTTAGCAAAGTTTTATTAATTCGCCTTAGTAAATGCAGCCAAAACATACTCCAAAACATGTTATTGAGAAAATTGACCGTTGCACATTCATTCATATCCATTTCTATCCACACAACTAAAACATTTGTTTATTCGCTGGAATCCATATCTAAATCTAAATCCAATTTAAATATTAATCTAATCTGAAAATTATATTGAACTATTTAAATTGTATTAAGGTCATTTGGGGGGGGGGGCTATCCCCGGGATGGTCGAAAGGGCCGATAGGCCCTTTCCTTCACACCTACAACCCCTTACAACTATTTAAATTCTTTATGTCGCCATTATTTATTGTATTCTGTCAGTCAGGGGTGCCGGGTAGACGGCCATCATAGGCCACGGCACTCCACACAATACGTGTTCAAATTGCCTTGTATTATAATGTATTAATGTATAATGTATTGTGAAATAAAATATTATCCTATATTATCCTATCAGTCATGGCCGAGCGTACAATTCCCTTTTGAGAGCCACATATTATAAAATCTTAATATCACCTGAAAACGATTGTGTGTTGACAGTGAAACCTAGACGACAACGACAATATTTCGAATTATGCAGAACATGAATGAATCACATAATACATAGGGTCCTGCTTAATCCGTTCTATATTAGTTACTCATTGTTGAGTAACTACAAATGTATCCCTCATGAAATATTCAGATAATAAGTTAAACAAACGAATATTTCATACCAATAGATATAAATCCTTCTAAACTTTCTGTGTTATGTTGTCAGCTTATATTTCCTGAACATCACTCCAGATGAACAATATACTCGTCCGACGTATGCTTTTACAACTGGGTGCGAGAATCCACGTAGTGTATAAAGGGTTAATGTTTAGCCTTTGTCTTGTCCCACTAATCGAAAAACTCTGACAATTATATGTAGTGCTAACATGCGAAGGATGAATATTCATGGAATAAATGACAGTTATTAGTCGCCACAGAAAGGTTTCTGAAGTTATAGAAACGAATCCATTGATGCTTTCGAATACCGAAACCATAACACGCGACTTCCATTATTCAACTGCTCTGGTTAACATGAACATCGAAACATCATTTCACAGTTCCGAAATTGAACACCGACCTTCAATTAGCATTATATTAATGTCAATTCACTGCCAGTGGTATACATATATACCAACCCCACTGGGCACAACACCCGCGTAGTCATTGACAAGACATGGTCTATTTATTAAATTTCTCCGATCAATTCGAAATTGCAGCATGCATACTACATAACCGTACCCTACCAACACCATCTGCTGGATTGGTCAAATTCCCCTTATAAGAGGTTAATACAAAGCATATACAACTCGCTTTTCTGAGAACAGGTATGATTATCCACTTACCGATAAAGAGTTTAACCCTTTGAGTGCCAGGTCCGATTTTTGTATCAACCCATATACCCTGTGCCAATGCATTCTCTTATGTATGCGAGTCGACCATAGGTCGCCTCGCATATATAAAAGAATGAATTGGACTAACAATTTTTTATCATTTGTTATTATTTTTTACAATTTTTTACAGTTTTAATAATTTTTTCTTATATTCTTTAACAGACTTATTTTGTAGGTTTAATGCCAGGGAATCTTACGTTTTTCATGGGCATAAAAATTATTACTATGAATACTTGGTGATAGTTTTGAGATATAACATACCTCTAAGTTTTTATACAGTTTGTGTTTAAATTCGTTATAGCATGCTTAAGCATACCCAAAAACAATTCAACCCAAAACAAATCTAACAAAAAATAAAATGTTTAGGGCCGATTTTACCGACCGTAAATTAGGGCCGATAAAATCGGCCCCTGGCACTGAAAGGGTTAAGAGAAACACTCATGATACACTTATTATTAACGTCGCAGATCGCACAATTGAAGGGTTACATGCCGTAACTCAAATAAGTTCATCACCAACAATCATTCATCATATCCACATCATATCCACATCATATCCAAAGACCGATTTTAGTAATCATTATTCCCATAGATGTGGGGCTCCACCCACTGCCATAGCCACAACTACAACCTGCATTTTTTGATTGGGAGACGGTCCCCTTATGTATACATGTATCTGGCCGACCGTACGGGAGACCGTCCCCCATACAAATAACAAAACAAAACTTTCATCATATTTCATTCCTGCAACACCATCGATTTATATTCATCAGCAGCTGAACGCCAGGGGAGAGGAGCCTCACTAAGTTTGGTAACTTGTGCTCCGATCCCCGGTGCACCCACAACATTATCCATACATTCTATGTTATGTAAAATATTCCATGTATATGTGGGTCACAATAAATGTGTTTAAACAAACACCACCAACAGTGTGCAATAGGCAGCCATCACTGACGAATTGTTGTTCTTGTCTTGCAGGATAACAGCCACACTACTCCAGTTGAGTTGGACTTTAAGGTATGGCTAGCCAGATGTGATGGTGACGTTCTGGACTACGAATGTTTCGCTTCTGACGGAGTAGATAAAAACGCCGATGGGACAAAACAGGCTTTCCGTATGGCAGACCGGGGCAATGATGGTTTGTATACACATTGGACATTCAACTCATAACGGGGGTTGTGTCAGAGTGATCATTTTTGGACAATTATTTCATTGTTTATCTACATTGATTTGACTGTATCAGATGTTCGTTTCTATAGTATTCGCGTTAGGTTCGTTTCTTTGTTAGGTCAGGCTTTCTCGCAATTCCGACATTTTCTTTGTATTAATCAGCTGGCTTTTCATATGCAACTTGTCAATTCTTGCCCAAGCATGTGCTCATTAATTACCATTCATCGCACGTATTCTTACCTTTACTTTTAATAATTAATTATCTGTCAAACTGTTAATGCCACTGTTGTGATCGGATATTTTATCATGCAAATCTGTTAATCTAATCCCGCGTCGTTATTTCACACCTGTGCATGCTTTGTATATAAGAATGTGTAAAACTGTGTTATGTTACTTTATGTTCCGGAACTCGGCCTTTCAGTCACTTCACATATTACAACCGGAGTTCCGATTGTTGTGTGGACCGCTTCCAACTATACCGGAATGTCCGTATATTTCTATTGTAAAAATAAATGCTAATTCCCCAGAAAGACTCAACCTTGATTCAACCTGAAACCAGCTCTATCAAAGTTGTCACAGGCTCGTGACGGACCAAATGTCGTTAACCGATCATTCTGACATTTTAAAATTACCAAATAGCCAGCATACGTGAATATGTTCCTTCTTAGTAAACCAAGTGATTTTGTGAATTTTGGAATGTTCCCATTCAATTAGTGCTCTCTAGGTATATAGACACTCACGATATCATTAGGTATAACAAATCTTGGTTAAATATACGAAATTCTCTTCCGCAAGTTTCATCAAATTATGATTACCACATCTAAAGATATGATCGAGAAGCTCAGGGGAGCTTACTTTTGCGAGGTCTTTACGTGTCTATCAAAACTACTTATTGAAGTCACAGAATTTATCACTTCATAGATAACATGCTCCATTTCATCAAGTGGTTTTCGTACGCAGATGGAACAGGACTTTATGAGAAACTAGAGGTGTTACTGTACCAATATGTCCCGCGGTGCACATGGGCTACACAAAGGTCGCCATATTATAAGGACATAGCTTTTTCGATTCCCCAATTACGGAAACACAATTGGTAACACGTACTAAAATACGTCCAACCAATATCGGAATTGCATATGCACAGGTTGTCATGGTGGTAAATATCTGTCTAAAGTTTTAAAGACATCAATCTTATTTATGCCTTAAATTTCCTTTTTTTCAAATTGTTTTCATATTCAGAATTTTAAGATTTTACGAACCATGACCGGCTACAACGAGATATTGATGAACGTATTCCAGACAAAACATATTTTTTCAAGCTTGAAGGACATTTCCAAGTACCATTTCGATCATAACATGACCATTTAAATGAAAAATTATGGTGTATTCACTCCCGCCCATGGTTTGTGCGTCTGTGTGAAGTTTACTTTGTACTTTCAGGTATCATATCACTGTCAGAATTTCGAAAAGCTCCGTGGCTGTTCGAAGGCGAAGAAGGTTTGTGTTCTACCTTATCCCATTTTATACTAAATGAATTATCCCGTTTGACATGTCGTGTCTGAAATTCAGGAACAAAAAGTAGGCTAAAATTGTACTGTTATATTTTCAGTTGTTTTAAACCAAAGGTCATAGACCATTTTTTGACAGATTATTGACTTTTTAACGTCTTGTTATGTTACTAATACGACAAATATTGCAAAGTGTATACATGCGCATGATACAAATATGCGTGTTATTTCTATACAGAAGGAGCACCGATTGGTTTACAGATAGCGGCTAAGATGATGCGGAAGGGCAACGGTGAGGATGACGACAGCGGATCGAATCACAACAAAAACAAAAAAGTCAACGGCAATTCAAATGGGAAGAACAAGTCAGGAGAGAAGCGAGAAGTATCGAAACAACTTGATCAACTTCAAGAAACGAAACGCGAAGTATCGGACCAACTTGATCAACTTCAAGAACTATTGAAGGAATTGGAAGAATGATATCGAGAACAAAACTAAACATAACATTAAATGATAATGCATGTTGTAATTTGTCATCTATCTGTAATCGATCACACGTTCTTATATGCATATACATATATAGTACATGTAATTGTATAATTATGTTATATTACATAATTATTACAAGTATATGTCATCTTTTCACTGAAAACTCACCCACACCTGATGCTGTTTTCCTGAACGCACATGCAATGTATCAGAGTTCCCGAAAGGCTAGACATTCGGAATCTGAATTGACCATTTTTGGGGTATACTAGCACATAGCCACATGCATTCTACATGTATATATGTTCTGTTCATACTTCCAATCCCAGATTTGTGTAAATATGACGAAACAGTGAAAACCGGAGAACTAAAACTGGTTCTATCGTTTGTTCCAGTATGAGAACCACATGAAGAACCCAAAATATATGTTTTCCAGTAAGTGCCGAAAAGCGGTGGTTCTTCGCTTAGGTAGCAATACACGATTTCTGGCCATTTTCACCATTTTGAGGGGGTACTGTACTACAACCTTCTGCTGCACCATTGTTATTGTTAACCAGCACACGAGTGCTTGGTTACAAGATACAGAAATGGTCAGAGCATAAACCATCTGTCTTTTGGCAGGAATTGTCTCATCACAAGTTGAATTATCTCCCTTAGACTGACTTAGACTGAAAAATCTTCATTTAAAATGTTTTTTGGCCGAAATTGACCGTCTTCGTTCGCATAGCTAACCATGACAGAGCGAATGTCAGTCTATAATCACCTTATCAGCTGATAGAGCCTAGATATATGTCAGATATATAAAAAAGTTATCGTATCAATTTTGAATTTTTTTCTTCCAAGTGCAGACGACTGTTTTCAAGGGAGAGAAATCGAGCTCTTTTTCCGGTGGAGCACCATACAGAGCTGGCCGACATCAGATTCCAAAAACATACTTCGTATTCAAACATCATCCCATTTTGTATACTATGGTACGGTTATGAAATAATTAAACCATCAAACCATTACTCCCAGGTATAACAGAGGCCAAACTGACAGTTATTGCCCTTATATGCTTAAAATCATATTTCCCAGACCTCATACAAGCCATGAACTCGTGTATTGCTACCTTAGAGGAATCACCACCGGGTTGTTGGAACTGAGGATATCGGTGAAATATTGATATTTAACCTGATACACACCATTCCTAAGACCACACGCGCGTACATTATATCTTCCTCTCGTTCTACAACATACATTCTATTTAAATGTATAAGTTAAACCCTTTGGCTATAAATTTCATTCGGCGTCTTGCATACGTTCTAAATTATGTTAAAAATTATTAAGACCATACATCGGGTTACGATCTTTTTACTCCCATCTGTTAGCTGCGGCGATGATAGTGTTCTTGATGTGATTTATAACTTTATGTTATACTATTTAGATCAATTGCATGACACCCCATCGTTGCTATCATATGGCATATACCAACTAAATGTGAGCAGCATTTCTAATTCAATACTCAGCCATTAAGCCGCCGATTCTCTTCCTTACATTTAGTTGACATACCATTAGAGCCATTGTGGCTTACTGCACAAAGTGTATCCAAGAAATACCATCGCTTGTGTGTATACCAGTTGTTTAGGACTTACCCTCGATCTAGCAGCATTACACGCAACCCTCAATTAATTTTACACCGTAAGGTGATTTGTTGTCATGTAGGTGCTGAATGGAGGAAAATATCATGGCTTGGACATCTCAAATGAAGAACCGAACAGACATTCGGGTTGCATATGGAAATTTGTCATGAGGTGAGAACCAATCTGAGCTACTTTGTTAGGCTATCTACACGAGGTGAGAACCAATCTGAGCTGCTTTGTTAGGCTATCTGCTTTGTTGGGCTATCTGGTTTGTTAGGCTATCTGCTTTGTTAGGCTATCGGAGCTGGTTTGTTAGGCTATCTGGTTTGTTAGGCTATCTGGTTTGTTAGGCTATCTGGTTTTCCGGATAGAAACAGAAAATGGAACCAAATAGTGGCTTTGGGTGCACATTTGGTTCTCGGAAGAACAAAACCAATACCCAATAAACACCTTCAGAGGAACAACAATGGTGACTGCATGCAGAAACATTATGCTATGACACAATGCTACAGTTATATGCACGGATGGTGTGTGAATTGTTCTGAATGTTCAAGGAATTTGTGCATAGGTATTTCAAGCGAATGATGCTAGTTCTAGTCATCCCCAATCATCTAACCCCAAACATGTGGACAGAACTGATTGTTTTTCCACACACAAACCTCGGATGGAGTGGGTTCTATAGATGATTGATTCCAGATGCATGGAACCAAGTCAAGATTAAATTCCAACGGCTGGGTTCTATGTTGGTATATTATGTTCTACGTGGAACCAAATTTGGGGAATATGATATGATCACTTTCTGTATCTACCAAAATAGCCTGGCCGATTCTGTGATAACCGTGAACATAATTTCGGCCATATTTGTGAACTGAGACGGTCACCAGATGAAAAAATCTAAACTTAGGGGTTGTCATATCCAGCAGTTGGAAGAACCCGTTGTAAACTCGATGAAAACTGGAACCTAGCATGGGGGTACAAATAGAAGTTACTGGTAGCGGTGCATTTAGAAACTATAGGTGAACACCCATAACAAGGGCCCTTTAGCCACGTCCCTGCTAACTCATGATTTACACTGATTTAATGTTTCCATTCGTTGTACAGTTCCCGGCATATAATGTCGAATAACACAGAATAGCTTATACTATTAATATGACATTAGAACATAAAACACAAACAAACATACACGTTTTCACCCTTGCACATGCGCCCCGCCCTAAAGATGGTCCATGTGCCGGCCTGTCCGAATGATAATTGGGATGATTTCAAGCAGAAACGGTCAAAATGTGAAGCATATCATTCGCATCTTTGACATCCCAGCTTTGGTTTGGCGACATCTCATCGCATGGTCGATATGCGGCGTTGATACCCGAAATGATGGTGGGTACCCAAACGCATATCGTTTTTTGCGGACCGCTCTGCAGGCTAGACAATTTTATGGTTTATTAAACATATAGTTTTATATTGATACACGCATTATCCGCCATCTATGACTGATAATTATGTTTCAAACGAACTACCTAACGTCAACAATTGTCTACTATTTATGATAAAATCGGAAATGAGTCGGAATTTCTATTACATTTATCGGGATGAGAGCAAGCTATGGTCGCTATCCCATTGAGGGAACATTCCGCTTTGCGAAATTATGTTTTGAATAGTGGATATCACCATTTAACTGGGAGATATATATCTTCATCTGAGGGAAGATATGTTCATTTATCAAAACCGCAATTCTCTGGTTTGGTGATACCCTCGGATTTGGCGATACCACGTTCACGGGGGTGATATTAATATGTGTGAAAGTTACCAGCCTAGTGGTTTTGAATTCTAGTCTGCACCCAACGTTCCTGTTTGTCGTGCGAGAACAACCGGTTCCCATTTATATATTCTAAGATATGTTAATAATGATAATAAAGGTGCCTATAGAACGCTTATCTCCCTAATAAAAGGTACCCTAAACGGTTCGCATTATTATAATGGCAGTGTTTCTTGTTTGTGCAAAATGAGCGGAGGAGCTATCTTGGTTATGTTCGTTTGGTCAACAAATCATTTACATTGATCTCAGTGTTAATAAATCGCATTGGCATCTATTCACAGGAACGGGTTGACCCTGGCCATGTATCACAATGTCCTTCTAGATACACGAACATGTGCCCAAAGGTACTTGTCAACGTATTGGGTCACATTAGAGTTTTGACTGTTTTGAAACGTCACACTACCATTAAAAGGGAGACAAAAATGACATCGAATAAATAAAGCTCCCATAAATTATTCGCCCATTTGACAGCTGAAACCTTTCCACCGTGTCGCTATGTTTGACGTTTCTCGTCGGGAAACACGTTTGTGCATTTTTTGTGCACTTTTCATCCATGTCTAATTTACCATTCAGCTGCCAGGATTTATTTAATGCTGATCCTAGCTTGGGTGACCCAGGGTAAATCACTCTACTAATTTGTAGTTGGTGTATTTTAACTGTTTGTAACACGCAACACAGCCATTATTGAAATAATTTAAAGATGCCCTGTCTGATTTAACACTCCTAAATTAGTATTTCTTCGACTTCGGAGTTTCAAATATTTCATTTAAGTCGAGGAACCCATCATTGAAAGCTCAGAGCAATACATCGTTATAGGAGACTCGCATATATAAGAGAATGCATTGGCACGGAAGCTCCAGTCACGAAAGGGTTAAAGCCCACATTATGTTTAAGTTCTCGATTATTTCTATACAGAGTCCCTGCTATTGAATAGTGTTGGTATGAAATAAGACCATCATATATATTTTCCATCATGCAACAAAATAGAAACAGCTGTCGCCCAAGAGTGTCCGCCAAGTGATCCAGATTATCACAAAAGACACCCCCACCTCCCCCACCTATTTAACCAGATAATTATTATCTAGAATTTTTTTAGCGGAATCGGTTCACAGCCAATAATAAAGAGGTTCAATTAGAATTTAGTGGACCAGGTTGATAAATTACGTATAAAATAGAACTAGTTTCAGATATCTTTTATCACATGATCAAATAAATGCGAAGTAACGCGAAGTATTCATCGAAAAGAACAATCATAAATTTCAGCGATCGCAAGTCGAGACTATCATTATAGAGAAGTAATCAGGCATGAGATCCCGCATACGATGACTCTCAACTCCATATATTAGATGAATATGTAGTGGTATTAGGTCCCGAATAGTACCTGTTATCCGGTTCGAGTGCACCCCAGGATGTGACGTCACTCGCAGCTACCGAGAATGACAGAACAGAACTGACCACGAACAAGAACACACGTATTTCGGCTGACATCTTGCTTTGTTACCCTTTGTGCTATTATGACAGAATAAACCGTGTCTCTAAACATGAACACAGATTCATGTTATTACTTCATTGGCGACGATGTAGTGTCGAACCACGCGGGGAGACGGAAATGTGTGTTTTGTTGATGAAACTTTCGTCAAAATGACTTGCCAAAATTTTATAAATCTCTATAAAGTTCACATTTTGTGTTTCTAACATAATTCACCATGAGGTATACTCTTAAAATGTTGCATCAATGGGCATGGTTTCTGTGATTACTAATATGCGTGAACCGAATCCTTTATTTGGACTCTATAAAATTTTGGAAAAAATTGGGTCCACAAAGACCTTAACCCGTGTTTTATCAAGACGAAATTGGGCAGTCGTTGATTAAATTCAGTAACTAATCATTTTAATATTGTGTGCTATAAGTAGGTTATATATCATGGTGAGAACCGTTTACTCGAAATAGCTACTCGTCAAAGACTCGTGGATATTTCTCGTATAAGATTCTCCCCATGCATGATATAACCTATACATATCGTAACGTAACTATGACCATGTATGGTCCCAATTGATTTCGAACAGTGATATATATATATATATATATATATATATATATATATACATATATATATGTAATAGTGTTGTGAAAATGGGTTAACCGGGAATTATCGGTCACGGTCGCCGAGCGCAGATTTGAGATGATTACTAATCCCACGATTCCCGGTGAAGGATACGATGTCGACAGTTATCAATGATTGAGAATGGTCGCATCGACTCACTATGGAATCCTATTAGGGCCACTTGCTAATGGCGCTTTCGGCGCGCGCCGAAAGCGACAAAAAGTGCGCCATTAGTAACGCGACGAAAGCATTTTTGTCGCTTTCGGAAAGCGACAAAATGTGCGCCATTAGCGTTGTTTCGGCGCACATTTTGTCGCTTTCAGCGCGTTATTAATGACGCACTTTTTGTCGCGTTCCAGTACTTATTTACTTGAAATTGGCCTAAAAAAGGGAATATGGGGTCCCTGGGGGCTTGATTCCCTCATATGGTTTGCTTATTGAATTAAAATTTGGTACCCCCCCCCCCCCCATATTTTCATGTTATCATCATATTTGCCCCACGAATGTGTGTCTCCACCCCGGAGTTCTAGTAAATTTTAGTAAGGGGTTATCTCCTGCACAGATATATTTAGCATTTCCATGGTAATCAAAAGGGAATTATGAGTTATTGGTGTACTGCTTCCTGTATATGGTAAATTCCAGTAAAGGGACATCTCTTGCACAGATATATACAATTTTGATGGTCATAGAAGGTCATGGGGCAAGGATGCTGATTATATGAAAATATGGGGTTTCTTGTTTACCCAATTTTAAGTCATTTAGGTTATGGCCATTGATATTGTATGTATATATGCAGGGGATGCCCGTTTAATCAAATACAATAGAGCTACATGGTGGAGAGACATTCATGGGGCAGGGATGCTGTTGATGTGAAAATCGGGGGTTTTACCCAATTTTAAGTAAATACGTACACCATATGAGGGAAGCAAGCCACAGGGACCCCTAATTCCCTTTCTATATATGACCATCAAAATTGTATATATCTGTGCAAGAAATGTCCCTTTACTGGAATTTACTAGAACTCCGGGATGGAGACACATTCCTGGGGCACGGATGCTGATATTCATTTGGAAATATGTCTTGTATTCAAATTTCGCGTCTATATAGGCCCACCATATGCAGGAAGCATTCCACCAATAATCCCTTTTAATTACCATGGAAATGCTAAATATATCTGTGCATGCAGGAGATATCACCTTACTAAAATTTACTAGAACTCCGGGGTGGAGACACACATTCGTGGGGCAGATATGCTGATAACATGAAAATATTGGAGGGGGGTACCAAATTTTAATTCAATAAGCAAACCATATGAGGGAATCAAGCCCCCAGGGACCCCTAATTCCCTTTTTTGGGCCAATTTCAAATAAATAAGTACTGGAAAGCGACAAAAAGTGCGTCATTAATAACGCGCCGAAAGCTTGGTGAAAAAACTGGCATTAAAACGTAAAGAAAGGCAACTTCATTCGTATTGGACAAAAGATGGGGAAAATATTTGCCAGGAAGACTGAGTTTGGTAAAAAAGATGAAGATCTGTAAGACAAGTGACATAGAAGTACTATGCTCCAGCCCAAAATGAGAAATGTTAAATCCTACAGTTCAGTTCTTGAACATGTTTTATGTTCAAAGATGTATTTTTATAATAACTTAACACTCGAAGATGTATTCAGGGTCTCACATAATAAATGTTTCTTAAAGTATCCCCCTTGATATATTGTTAAATGCCACATGTTTTCTTTGACAATTTTTCCTCTTCCTTATGATAGAGAATGACTAGTACTTTGTACTTTATAAACAAAACTTGTGCTCATTTGTTTTAGCATTTAAACTCTAAGAAGGTATAATTATGTGAGGATAAAAATATCCTTGTTATATTATTTTATTCGTCTCCAAATTTTAATGATACACAGCTTTGTAGACAAATTAATTAAATTAATATGCCAAAACATAGATAGGAAAGTAGAACAAATCTTAATTTCATAAATGCTGTTATTGTTGTTCGAAGTCGAGGTCTGACTGAAATCCTGAATACATCATACTATAATTAAATGCAAATATGTTTTGAGCTATATTTCCAGGTTTATTTATTGTCAAAATATGCCAAAGATTATTGAAATTATTTCTTCCAATATTTAAGGGTGCGAGTTGTGACCAGACTAGAATGGGATTTCCATTGCACTCGCCAGAGCAATAGCCCGAGTTAAATATGAGTCAAATGTCCAATAACTAATTTAACTAAAGCAAACAATTACATTCGATCTAGTGGTGGGGAAAGAAAAAACATAATACAAAAATAACACAAAACAAATAAATAATATCATAATAATAATTCACTCTACAAATTTAATTGTGTTTAAATTGGTTCTCCAATCTCACCCCATAATATACTTTACATGCCCAAATAATATATAGCATTCAAATAATTAACAAAAAATTATGAAAGTTAGATAAATCCTCTCTGTGAGACCACATTGACTCTTGCTCTGGAGATTGGGAAGGCCCCCTTGTGCAACTGGTCGGCTAACCAAAAATAACATGTTCGGATGAAACGTATGCACATGAAACTCCATTATAACAAAATGAGTGAAATATGTCTAGTTTTACTCTTCACCAACTTTAACCACTCTAGCTCTATGTAGTGACAAAATTTTAATTGTTAGTAAACAAATAGAGCCCCCAAATAAAAACAGAAAAGAAAAAAAGCATATATGCTGGTAACAACCCATGATTCGAACCTTATACGAACCTAACATGATTATTCCAATTCCAATTCCGACCCCGTTGGAGGTACACACATGCAGTAGCCAGTGGACTCATGCATGAAACTGGGCTAAGCGACTTAGCTGTGAGGTACCCGACGGGTCTACCTTTTGTTATTTTACGTTAAATATATACTTATTCTAGTTGTTGTTCTCATATGTTCTGATTCATATACACATGCATAATTTTAAATGTGATAACCAGCCCCTTTCGCACATAGCATATTGCCATTATTTAAAAAAAAATATAACATCAATCGCAAGCATGCGTCCACCCCACATTACACCAACGCGTTGGAGTGACACTTTTGAAACTCGGTCAAGTAAATAATCGCACAGAAGTATTGTTGACCTCCTGTATGTGGGTCACTAACCTGAGGTAGACACAACAAACCACCGTCCACACGATTGGCGGACAATAAGGTTGTCAGTGTCTGGTGACTGGTGTTTTGAACTTCAAGAATTGGCTCATCAGCCACTGATATTTCAGCCACACGTCAGGTCGAATATGTATGTCCGTCCACATAACTGTTTGTTCATTGGACGATATGATCTTAAAGTCACTACTCGGTCTCGTACGAGGCACTATCAGTAACATAATTAATCGTTCCTCCTAACTTAGAAAGGTTATTATACTATTATCTGTTATTTATAATTATCCTAAAAAAACAGAAAAACAAGTATTTGTTTATTTCATTCATGGACATACAGATTATAATTTAATTTGATCACTTTCTACGGGAACCGTGCTCCCACATGACTTATACTTTTCGGCTAGTTTGATTCCTAAATGTATTCTCTTACATATGCTGGCCTCCCTATATATGGTGGACTCGCATATGCGAGGGAGTACATAGGCATATTTAAAAAAAAAAAAATTCTTCAGGGAACTCTAGCCATGGAAATTAAAGTGATATTTCCCATATATTATATTTTGGAACCACCTACATGTTATATGTATTTTGTGAATTTGCATTCTCAATTCTTTTTCCTCCCATATTCTCATATATGTTAATTATGTGCATATTTATACAGACAAACGTTTTCTTTTCTTTATATTTATGTAGTATCTCAATATCTGATATTACTATATCTACTCCTGAAAAAGGTTCGGAAGTGTTTCTGATACCTACTCAGGAATACTTCCAAACTTTTATTGCGTCAAATGAGTTCAGTCCTTTTGTTCATGATGTGATTATCCTTTCGATTCCTATCCTGGCACTTATATATTTTTATGTAATACATTATATGATCCCATGGGGATAACACTAGTTGATTATCGTGCTAGGATAGGAACATTTAATTGTTCGCTAGGAAAAACAAAGCAGTTCACTCAAAATTTGAATCAAAAGCGACAATTTCTATTCCAACGTTTACCTAATGTCAGTTTTCTTCTCATTATTGGCTTATTGATTATCCTTTCGGGTGATGTTCATGAACACCCTGGACCAAACGTGAATCAGTATGTTATATCGGTATTCCACAACAATATAAGAAGCATTCGATATAAACTATCTCTAATTAATGACATTTTAAGCGAAAATTTTGACGTTATTTGTTTTTCTGAAACTCACTTATGTGAATCTTATCCTTCTAGCGAGCTACGAATCCCTGCATACTCAGGGCCTATTCGGAAAGATAGGGACCAATACGGAGGGGGATATGTATGTACATTTCTTCCAGTCTGTCCTTCAGACGTCGCGTGAACTTGGAAACCGACGATAGTATATGGATCGAAATTTTTCCTAAAAAAACATGCTATCTAATTGGATTGTTATATAGATCTGAACAATTCGCCAGTCTAAACTACTGGGATGAACTTGAAAGCTCAATTGAAAAAGCTCTGGAAACCAGCAATCCAATGGTACTAGTATGTGATTTTAATTCTAATATGCTACAAACAAACTCCAGGTTATCAGGTATTAAGTCACGGAAACATCTTCGCAATTTGATTGTTAACCCAACCCGAGTAACCGCTACCACTCAGACTCTATTAGACCCAATACTAGTAAGCGATAATGTTGTTTGTCACGATGCTGATACCATTGACTTGTCTATTTCTGACCACTTTGGGGTTTATGCAGTTTTATCATTTGATTTTGAATTACATACTTTATTCAAGCGAACCGTTTGGAATTACAAAAAGGGCAATTTTGATAAGGCTCGTAGTTTGACCCAGGCCGTCGATTGGCATGACTTATTGCACCCACTCTCAATTGATGATGCTGTTAACACTTTCACAGAAATGTTCTTGGATATAATTAAAAAAACTACTCCAACCAGTGAGGTGTCAATCAGACCTAATGGTAAAATATGGTTTAACTCTGATATAAGAAGAGAGTTACGTCGTAGAGATCGAGCCAGGAGTACGTTTATTAAAAGTCAGAAATGTTCAGATCTTGATAACTTTAAGAGAATTAGAAACAAAGTTAACAACATGATAAAATATGCAAAGAGTTCATTTGAATAAAACCTACAAAACAATATCGAAAGGTCCAACTCTCCGAAGTTTTTTTGGAAAGTAGCCAGCAACTTGATGGGGAAAACAAATGTTCTACTATTCCTCCCCTATATGATAAAGATAACAACTCCAACACGAATCAAGCACCCGTTATAGTTAATGATACAGATAAAGCCATCCTAATTAATGATACCTTCATAAACAATTGGAAAATCGACAACGAACCTTACTGTTTCCCTGATTTTGATAAACAATGTGACAGTACCATATCATCGGTGACTATTGATAAAAACAATATTCTCCGAGAAATCAGGTCTCTCAAGATTAATAAGCACAAGAATGCTGATGCCATTGTGATGCCATTGTGGAACCTCTTTATATAATTTACAAACAATCGATGGATACTTGTACATTCCCCATGACATGGAAACAAGCAAATGTCATTACAATTTTCAGAAAAGGTGATCCTGCTGATGCAGGTAATTACCGCCCAATATCCCTTTTATGCTGTGTTGGGAAAATACTTGAAAAATTAGTCTTGAAAACTTTAACTCAACATTTTGAAACCAATCAGCTGATATATAAACACCAATCACGCTTCCTCCCTGGATATAGCACTACATTCTCGTTACTAGAGTTACACCATGACATATGCCGATCTCTCGAAGGACATTTGCACACTTGTGCTGTATTTTGTGATGTTTCTAAAGCTTCGAGAGAGTGTGGCACAGAGGACTACTTCTCAAACTTAGGAAGTATGGGGTTACCGGTGATCTTTTAATTTGGCTCAAGAGTTATTTAATGGACAGAGAGCAAAGGGTAATTTTGAATAACACTGCATCCCCTTTCAGAACACTTTCAGCTGGAGTCCCCAGGGCTCTGTACTCGGACCTTTCTTGTTCCTTATATATGTTAATGATATTTACCAAGATTTAGAATCCCTGACTAGACTCTATGCTGATGATACATGCATCACCACAGCGAAAACTGATCCGATCCATCTTGTTACTAAAGTCAACAATGACTTGGACAAACTTACCGATTGGTCCAAAAAATGGCTTGTCAATTTCAACCCCACCAAAACTACCCTGATAAGATTTCAAATGTATCCCCAAAAGGAATCCCCAACATTCTCCCCAATCCTTTTTGGTGACACCCAACTCGAGGAAACGGTCTCACAAAAACATTTAGGTTTAAACTTTCAATCCAACGTAGGGTGGGACATTCAAATAAATGATATAGTAACTCGTGTTTCTGGTCGATTAGCCATGCTTAGAAAAATTAAATATAAACTTAGTCGCAAGTCCTTAAATCTAATGTACACATCTTACATTCTTCCTCTTATGGCTTATGGAGATATTATCTGGGACTGTGCTCCCGACTCCCTTCTAAATACGCTAGACAAATTACTCATAGATGCGGCTCGAATTGTATCGGGCTTAACTCGCTCGTGTGATATACATAAATTATTTACAGAATTGGGTTGGCAATCACTGCAAGAACGAAGAAAATTTCATAAATTCAAAATGTTCAACCGAATCCAAGCTGGAGACGCTCCGAAATATTTGACTGATATATTACCTGCGCGTTACGGAGACAACACAAACTATCCTTCCAGTTATCCCTACCGATTTAACTCTTTATCTAGAAAGGCTGAATATTATAATAAAACGTTCTTTCCTTCAATGGTTATCCAGTGGAACAAATTCCTAGATGACTTCACCAAGAGTGACGATAAAGGCAATAAAAGAAAATAAATAAAGATAATATAGAGAAAAAATAGCTGCTATGTTTGTTGTATTGAAACCGCCTCCATTCTACCTAGTTGGAAGCCGAGAAAGGAACATAATACACGCTAAATTGCGAAATAATTGTAGTAATCTTAATTTTGATAAGCATATCAATCATATTGCCGATTCGCCGAAATGCTGTTGCGGTGCACCAGAGGAAACAGCATATAACTTTTTCTTCGAATGTCCTTACTTTATTCATGAAAGATTAAAACTGTTTGGTAGTAAATCTAAACTGGCCGTACTACACTTGACCATTGGGAATATACTTTTCGGCTCCAACCGTGAGACTGAGCAAATAAATTGCAAGTTATTCGTTTTTGCTCAAAAGTATATCATAGAAACACAACGATTTAATGATTAATAGTGTATTAAACCTAGCGAATGGAAATAGTATTATATAAATTAGGAAACAAAATATCACATCATCGATCGAAGGCCCACAATCATACCCTCATTCTGACGCAAACAGTACACTTTGCCATCGTAACGTGTATCCGCACTTTACTATCATATTTTAATCATACAAGTGTTGTTTGTATACCTTTGTATTATATGTATTGCAGGCAGGAAGCCAAACTCTTTTTGTTAATTGTCAATTGTTTGTTGGAAAGGGGCGTCAATAAGTTAGCAATAACTTGTGCCCCAATCCAATTAGCTATTCTTTGCTAATAAAATATGTTTAAACTAACACGCCGAAAGCGCCGAAAGCGACAAAAAGTGCGCCGTAACGGCGCACATTTTGTCGCTTTCGGCGCTTTCGGCGCGTTACTAATGGCGCACTTTTTGTCGCTTTCGGCGCGCGCCGAAAGCGCCATTAGCAAGTGACCCTAATAGGATTCCATAACTCAATGATCTAGTACTGTAAATAGATGAGCATCCGGGGTGAATTTAGGTGAGTTTACCCCTGATATAGATTTATTTATAACGAATAGAGCCTATAACAGCCCATTTATTCTTTATTTGGTGTCTGAAACAACTACGATTCTGTGCGGTAATTTCGGCCACGGTAGACGAGGGTTAAAAACATGGCGTATGGCCTATTTTGATTCTCCGTCTTTGTTGTTAGCGGAAAGCTATTTTTGTTGGTTTGGGAAGAGGTGTATGATAGGGGTCTGCTTTCGCGGTGATATTCGGGGATTCTGTGGAAGACTTGATGATTTTCCATTTTAATATCAGCGCGAAAGTTGTAATTTTTTCCAAACCAGCCGGGAGATCAAAGTGGGCGACCGTGGTGTTTTGATAATAAATTGATCTCCTTCGTCGGGGTGAGACGTCAAGGCGAAGGGAGAGTCAGTTTGGGTATATATGTTGGTATTTTTGTACTGTTTTTCATTTTTTGCAAATGTTCTAATTTGTTGTCATTAAAGTTATTATTTTGCCCATATATTCCATTTGCATAATTTTTTTGTATTAATTTGTCCTGCCTATTTCGGGAACTTAATTATATTTTGTCCATATTTCTTGTAACTGTTCTGAATATTACTGTATGCTCATCAATTAATCAGTTCCATATTTCATTTCATATAAATGTCCTTGAATTTTTGTATGCTTTAGGAGATCCGGTTATATCATTGTTCTAAGTCTATAATTATCATTCGTAGATTTATACAGCATGTCTACCATTGTTTGCTGTTAGCGGTACGCGTAGCATTAAATTGATAATCTCTACTGATCTCTATACAATTTCTGCTTTAAATGTCTGATTCCTGAGCAATACGCAAAGGGTCATACATTTGTCATACAGACATACACGATAGGAAGCGACGTAATATACAACCCGTCACTTCCGATGAAAGCGGCGATGACCGTCCATCCCATATTAGAGTCATCGATACAAATAAATTTGACTCTGAAGTGCAGAATAAAAACGATAATCATCGCCATTGCTCGTCAGACAAAACCTTTTCACAATCATCCAAACCACGTGTGCCTAATGATTTTAAAAGCCTCGCATCAAAAACGTTGGCTTTGGAAAACAGAATTCAAAGGTTTTATTCCAAACTCCAAAGCATTATGACATTAAGTGACTTAGCAATATCTGCCAATGGCTCGACAGCTACTGAAGTGTCAAAGGGAGGATGCATGAAAAAGTCACTGACAAAAACGCTATATGGGGGCGAATCCTGAGGTCTGAGTTCGTCCCTTCTCAAAGTACCAGACCTCAGCCACTCAGAAAGTTCTGTTTTATTGTCCAGTTCTGAACCATTGATTGATGTGCGTCCAGGGATGTGACTAGAGGGTCTCCGTTGGGGGGGTGTCCACCTTGGGAAATTCCAATTCCCCCCTCTTGAATCAGAATCAGACACCAAACACAACTTTTGCATAATTCCATTTGCACCCCCCCCCCTTGAATCAGAATCACAGACCAAACACAAGTTTTGCATAATTCCATTTGCACCCCCCCCTTGCACATCAGTCCTCATGCCTAATATCCTATGTATTCATAAACTGTTGTTCTATTTGCCCGGTATAAAAAATAAAATTCAGATACTTTAACCTGAGAATTGCATAAATCCTAACATCTAGTAGCCTAATCCAGACAAATGCACACGGCTACGGGTAAGAGACCAGGACATTGTGTCCGTCCATGTTTGTTCAGCCCGGTGTGAGAAAATTTGGAAAACTATACAAGAAAATCGCAAATCCTAGCATCTAGACTGGCCTCAACTGAAGCTTCCCTAGTGTTGGAAATTTGAAACCTCATACTCCCTCTTAGGTTGGAAAATTCTCCAACTGATGACCATTTCAGTCCACAAGTTTGACCGAATGTACTAAACTATTGTTTTGTTAAACTAATTAGCAGTTTTGTATTGGTCACGGGGAGGGACAGTGACACACCGGACCGACCATGGTTCGGCCCGGTGTTCGTAAATTTTGAAATCTGAACAAGAAAATCGCAAAATCCTAGCATCTAGACTAGCCTCAAGTCTTCTGAGAGTTGGAAATTTCAAACCTGACACCCCCCCCCCCCACTTAGGTTGGAAAATTTCCAAATGATGACAATTCCAATGACAATGTTGACCAAATGTATGACAATATTGTTTTCTTAAATTTAGTAGCAGTTTTGACTAGCCACGGGGGAGGACCAGGACACAAGCTTTCCAAGTGTTGGAAATTTCCAACCTGTCACCACCCCTTAGGTTGGAAAATTTCCAACTGATGACCATTCCAACTAATGTTTTGGCAGGTATAAAATTTCCAACTGTTGAAATTTTTGACCAAAGTTGGGGGGGGTGAGACACCCCCACACCCCCTCTATCCACATCCCTGTGTGCGTCGGTTACATGTAACGTCCCTGCCTGCAACTCAGATAACACAGCAAGATGTATGCATTGAAACCTTCATTGATATAGCTGGTACTTCAACTGATCCCTAGCAATTACTCCACGGTGGTGTGATAACAGATAACACTTATCCAAAGCAATTACGCCGCGGTGATGTGATAGTAGATACAACTGATCCCGAGCAATTACGCCACGGTGAGGTGATCTAATATATATTTTGGAACTTCTGTCTGTTTGTTTGTTGTTTGTTTGTTAGCTATGGCCGGGAAAACCGCAGGGCGGATTTAGCCCAAACTTCCTATCTAAAGGTAAAATCCAAGATGGATTGTCATCGCACCGCTTCTGAGAACGTCAGAGCACTCATTATCCAATCTCCCGCCACCGTAATGGGAATTCATGGGTTAATCGCGTGATAGTTAAAGAGCGTTCGTATCCGCAGTGTCGTTGATAAAGAGCGTGTATATGTCCAGACATGAGCGTGTTGTGTCTGTGCATAGACATGAGCGTGTTATGTGATTCTGTGTTCGTACTTAGGGGTTCCTGGGAATGGGGGAGATTTTCATCGGGTCAGTTTTTCCACCCGATGTGACCTTCACCTTGAAACGGGTACCCACAAATGTGGGACTTCTGTCTGTTTGTCTGTCTGTTAGCTATGGCCGGGAAAACTGCTGGACGGCTTTCGACGAAATTTGATACCTACGGGTATTTTTTTCAGGAGAGTGTTTTCGACGGGTCAAATAGTGACTTCGACCTGACCTTCAAAATGGTCAATTCAAGGTCAAAGCCCGGACGAAGTCGGGTCACCTGCTAGTAGTATATAAAACTGATCCCTAGCAATTACGCCACGGTGATGTGATAGTAGATACAGCTGATCCTGAGCAATTACGCCACGGTGATGTGATAGTAGACACAACTGATCCCGGGTAAATACGCCACGGTGAGGTGATAGTAGATAAAACTGATCCCCAGCAATTACGCCACGGTGAGGTGATAGTAGATAACACTGATCCCTAGCAATTACGCCACGGTGACGTGATAGTAGATACAACTGATCCCGAGCAATTACGCCACGGTGGTATGATAGTAGATAACACTGATCCCGAGCAATTACGCCACGGTGATGTGATAGTAGATACGACCGATCACGATCAATTAAGCCACGGTGATGTGATAGTAGATAACACTGATCCCGAACAATTACGCCATGGTGATGTGATAGTAGATAACACTGATTCCGAGCAATTACGCCACGGTGATGTGATAGTAGATACGACCGATCACGATCAATTAAGCCACGGTGATGTGATAGTAGATAACACTGATCCCGAACAATTACGCCACGGTGATGTGATAGTAGATACAACCGATCCCGATCAATTAAGCCACGGTGATGTGGTAATATATACAACTGATCCAGAGCAATTACGCCACGGTGATGTGATAGTAGATACAACTGATCCCGAGCAATTACGCCATGGTGATGTGATAGTAGATAAAAGTGATCCCGAGCAATTACGCCGCGGTGATGTGATAGTAGATAAAAGTGATCCCGAGCAATTACGCCGCGGTGATGTGATAGTAGATACAACTAATCCTGAGCAATTACGCGACGGTGATGTGATAGTAGATACAACTAATCCTGACCAAATACGCCATGGTGATGTGATAGTAGATAACACTGATCCTGAGCAATTACGCCAAGGTGATGTGATAGTAGATAACACTGATCCTGAACAATTACGCCGCGGTGATGTGATAGTAGATACAACTGATCCAGAGACATTACGCCATGGTGATGTGATAGTAGATACAACTGATCATGAGCAATTACGCCATGGTGATGTGATAGTAGATAACACTGATCCTGAGCAATTACGCCAAGGTGATGTGATAGTAGATACAACTGATCCCGAGCAATTATGCCATGGTGATGTGATAGTAGATACAACTGATCCTGAGCAATTACGCCAATGTGATGTGATAGTAGATACAACTGATCCCTAGCAATTACGCCATGGTGATGTGATAGTAGATACAACTGATCCTGAGCAATTACGTCACAGTGATGTGATAGTAGATAACACTGATCCAGAGCAATTACGCCATGGTGATGTGATAGTAGATACAACTGATCCAGAGCCATTACGCCATGGTGATGTGATAGTAGATAACACTGATCCCGGGCAATTATGCCATGGTGATGTGATAGTAGATACAACTGATCCCTAGCAATTACGCCATGGTGATGTGATAGTAGATACAACTGATCCTGTGCAATTACGTCATGGTGGTGTGATAGTAGATACAACTGATCCCGAGCAATTACGCCATGGTGATGTGATAATAGATAACACTGATCCTGAGCAATTTCGCCGCGGTGATGTGATAGTAGATACAACTGATCCTGAGCAATTACGCCACGGTGATGTGATAGTAGATACAACTGATCCAGAGCAATTACGCCAATGTGATGTGATAGTAGATAGAACTGATCCCGAGCAATTACGTCATGGTGGTGTGATAGTAGATACAACTGATCCTGAACAATTACGCCGCGGTGATGTGATAGTAGATACAACTGATCCAGAGCCATTACGCCATGGTGATGTGATAGTAGATACAACTGATCCTGAGCAATTACGCCATGGTGATGTGATAGTAGATAACACTGATCCTGAGCAATTACGCCAAGGTGATGTGATAGTAGATACAACTGATCCCGAGCAATTATGCCATGGTGATGTGATAGTAGATACAACTGATCCAGAGCCATTACGCCACGGTGATGTGATAGTAGATAACACTGATCCCGGGCAATTACGCCATGGTGATGTGATAGTAGATACAACTGATCCTGAGCAATTACGCCAATGTGATAGTATATACAACTGATCCCTAGCAATTACGCCATGGTGATGTGATAGTAGATACAACTGATCCTGAGCAATTACGTCACAGTGATGTGATAGTAGATAACACTGATCCAGAGCAATTACGCCATGGTGATGTGATAGTAGATACAACTGATCCAGAGCCATTACGCCATGGTGATGTGATAGTAGATAACACTGATCCCGGGCAATTATGCCATGGTGATGTGATAGTAGATACAACTGATCGAGAGCCATTACGCCATGGTGATGTGATAGTAGATAACACTGATCCCGGGCAATTACGCCACGGTGATGTAATAGTAGATATAACTGATCCCGAGCAATTACGTCACAGTGATGTGATAGTAGATAACACTGATCCAGAGCAATTACGCCATGGTGATGTGATAGTAGATACAACTGATCCAGAGCCATTACGCCATGGTGATGTGATAGTAGATAACACTGATCCCGGGCAATCACGCAACGGTGATGTGATAGTAGATACAACTGATCCAGAGCCATTACGCCATGGTGATGTGATAGTAGATAACACTGATCCCGGGCAATTACGCCACGGTGATGTGATAGTAGATACAACTGATCCTGAGCAATTACGCCATGGTGATGTGATAGTAGATACGACTGATCCCGAGCAATTACGCCACGGTGATGTGATAGTAGATACAACTGATCCTGAGCAATTACGCCACGGTGAGGTGATAGTAGATAAAACTGATCCTGAGCAATTATGCCATGGTGATGTGATAGTAGATACGACTGATCCCGAGAAATTACGCCACGGTGATGTGATAGTAGATACAACTGATCCTGAGCAATTACGCCATGGTGATGTGATAGTAGATACAACTGATCCTGAGCAATTACGCCACGGTGATGTGATAGTAGATACAACTGATCCTGAGCAATTACGTCATGGTGGTGTGATAGTAGATACAACTGATCCCGAGCAATTACGCCATGGTGATGTGATAATAGATAACACTGATCCTGAGCAATTACGCCGCGGTGATGTGATAGTAGATACAACTGATCCTGAGCAATTACGCCACGGTGATGTGATAGTAGATACAACTGATCCAGAGCAATTACGCCAATGTGATGTGATAGTAGATAGAACTGATCCCGAGCAATTACGTCATGGTGGTGTGATAGTAGATAGAACTGATCCTGAGCAATTACGCCATGGTGATGTGATAGTAGATACAACTGATCCAGAGCAATTACGCCATGGTGATGTGATAGTAGATAACACTGATCCCGAGCAATTACGCCATGGTGATGTGATAGTAGATACAACTGATCCTGAGCAATTACGCCATGGTGATGTGATAGTAGATACGACTGATCCCGAGCAATTACGCCACGGTGATGTGATAGTAGATACAACTGATCCAGAGCAATTACGCAACGGTGATGTGATAGTAGATACAACTGATCCTGATCAATTGCGTCACGGTGAGGTGATAGTAAATAAAACTGATTCCGAGCAATTACGCCACGGTGATGTGATAGTAGATAACACTGATCCCGAGCAATTACGCCGCGGTAAGATGAGCGCAGATAACACTGATCCCGAGCATTTATGCCGCGGTGATGTGATAGTAGTTAAAACTGATCGCGAGCAATTACGACACGGTGATGCGATAGTAGATAGAACTGATCCAGAGCAATTACGCCATGGTGATATGATAGTAGATACAACTGATCCCGAGCAATTACGCCACGGTGATGTGACAGTAGATCAAACTGATCACGAGCAATTACGCCATGGTGATGTGATAGTAGATACGACTGATCCCGAGCAATTACGCCGCGGTGATGTGATAGTAGATACAACTGATCCTGCGCAATCACGCCATGGTGATGTGATAGTAGATACGACTGATCCCGAGCAATTACGCCGCGGTGATGTGATAGTAGATACAACTGATCCTGAGCAATTACGCCATGGTGATGTGATAGTAGATACAACTGATCCCGAGCAATTACGTCACGGTGATGTGATAGTAGATACAACTGATCCTGAGCAATTACGTCATGGTGGTGTGATAGTAGATACAACTGATCCCGAGCAATTACGCCATGGTGATGTGATAATAGATAACACTGATCCTGAGCAATTACGCCGCGGTGATGTGATAGTAGATACAACTGATCCTGAGCCATTACGCCACGGTGATGTGATAGTAGATACAACTGATCCAGAGCCATTACGCCATGGTGATGTGATAGTAGATAAAACTGATCCCGGGCAATTACGCCAATGTGATGTGATAGTAGATACAACTGATCCCTAGCAATTACGCCATGGTGATGTGATAGTAGATACAACTGATCCTGAGCAATTACGTCACAGTGATGTGATAGTAGATAACACTGATCCAGAGCAATTACGCCATGGTGATGTGATAGTAGATACAACTGATCCAGAGCAATTACGTCACAGTGATGTGATAGTAGATAACACTGATCCAGAGCAATTACGCCATGGTGATGTGATAGTAGATACAACTGATCCAGAGCAATTACGCAACGGTGATGTGATAGTAGATACAACTGATCCTGATCAATTGCGTCACGATGAGGTGATAGTAAATAAAACTGATTCCGAGCAATTACGCCACGGTGATGTGATAGTAGATAACACTGATCCCGAGCAATTACGCCGCGGTAAGATGAGCGCAGATAACACTGATCCCGAGCATTTACGCCGCGGTGATGTGATAGTAGTTAAAACTGATCGCGAGCAATTACGACACGGTGATGCGATAGTAGATAGAACTGATCCATAGCAATTACGCCATGGTGATGTGATAGTAGATACAACTGATCCCGAGCAATTACGCCACGGTGATGTGACAGTAGATAAAACTGATCACGAGCAATTACGCCATGGTGATGTGATAGTAGATACGACTGATCCCGAGCAATTACGCCGCGGTGATGTGATAGTAGATACAACTGATCCTGAGCAATTACGCCATGGTGATGTGATAGTAGATACGACTGATCCCGAGAAATTACGCCGCGGTGATGTGATAGTAGATACAACTGATCCTGAGCAATTACGCCATGGTGATGTGATAGTAGATACAACTGATCCCGAGCAATTACGCCGCGGTGATGTGATACTAGATACAACTAATCCTTAGCAATTACGCCATGGTGATGTGATAGTAGATACAACTGATCCCGAGCAATTACGCCATGGTGATGTGATAATAGATAACACTGATCCTGAGCAATTACGCCGAGGTGATGTGATAGTAGATACAACTGATCCTGAGCAATTACGCCACGGTGATGTGATAGTAGATACAACTGATCGAGAGCAATTACGCCAATGTGATGATAGATAGAACTGATCCCGAGCAATTACGTCATGGTGGTGTGATAGTAGATACAACTGATCCTGAGCAATTACGTCATGGTGATGTGATAGTAGATACAACTGACCCAGAGCAATTACGCCATGGTGATGTGATAGCAGATAACACTGATCCCGAGCAATTACGCCATGGTGATGTGATAGTAGATACAACTGATCCTGAGCAATTACGCCATGGTGATGTGATAGTAGATACGATTGATCCCGAGCAATTACGCAACGGTGATGTGATAGTAGATTCAACTGATCCTGATCAATTGCGTCACGGTGAGGTGATAGTAAATAAAACTGATACCGAGCAATTACGCCACGGTGATGTGATAGTAGATAACACTGATCCCGAGCAATTACGCCGCGGTAAGTTGAGCGCAGATAACACTGATCCCGAGCATTTACGCCGCGGTGATGTGATAGTAGTTAAAACTGATCGCGAGCAATTACGACACGGTGATGCGATAGTAGATAGAACTGATCCAGAGCAATTACGCCATGGTGATGTGATAGTAGATACAACTGATCCCGAGCAATTACGCCACGGTGATGTGACAGTAGATAAAACTGATCACGAGCAATTACGCCACGATGATGTGGTGAGGTGAGAGCAGATAGCACTGATCCCGAACAATTTCGCCGCGGTGAGATGAGAGCAGATAACACTGATCCCGAGCAATTCGCCGCGGTGAGATGAGAGAAGATAACACTAATTTCGAGCAATTAGGTCATGTTGAGGCGAGACCCAATAACACTAATCCCGAGCAATTTCGCCGCGGCGAGGTGAGAGCCGATAACACTGATCCCGAGCAATTACGCCGCGGTGAGGTGAGAGCAGATAACACTGAGCAATTACGCCTCGGTGATGTGATAGTAGATGCAGCTGATCCCGAGCAATTACGCCGCGGTGAGGTGAGAGCAGATAACACTGAGCAATTACGCCATGGTGATGTGATAGTAGATACAACTGGTCCTGAGCAATTACGCCACGGTGATATGACAGTAGATAAAACTGATCCCGAGCAAATTACGCCACGGTGATATGAGAGCAGATAGCACTGATCCCGAGCAATTACGCCGCGGTGATGTGATAGTAGATACAACTGATCCCGAGAAATTACGCAACGGTGAGGTGAGAGCAGATAACGTCGATCCCGAGCAATTAGGCCATGGTGAGGTCAGACCAGATAACACCGATTCCGAGCAATTTCGCCGCGGTGAGGCGAGAGCAGATAACACCGATCCCGAGCAATTTCCCCGCGGTAAGGTGAGAGCAGATAACACTGATCCCGAGCAATTAAACCATGGTGAAGTGAGAGCAGATAACACAGGCCCCGAGCAATCACGCAACTGTGAGGTGAGAGCCGATAAGACTGATCCCGAGAAATTACGCCGCGGTGAGGTGAGAGCAGATAACATTGATCCCGAGCAATTACGCAACGGTGATGTGAGAGCAGATCACACTGATCCCGAGCAATTACGCAACGGTGAGGTGATAGTTGACAGTACTGATCCAAAGCAGATAAGCAATGGACATGTTAACGAGAACTCGGGTACCATTGCTAAATTGAGACCCGTCTTACCAAATGGGCAGACGGGTAGCTTTGATAATCCAACCAATGCAAAATCGGCTGCACGTTTCAATCTCAAAGTTCCGGAACAGTTGAAGAAATTATTTAAATGTTCATTTCAACTTTTTAGACGAAACATTGCTAAATTGAAAACCATCTTACCAAATGGGCAGGCGGGTAACTTTGAAAATCCCGAGAACACTGATCCCGAGTAATTACGCAACGGTGCGATGATAGGCGATAACACTGATCCAAAGCAGTTACGCAATGGACATGTTAACTATAACACAGTTACCATTGCTAAATTGAAAACCGTCTTACCAAATGGGCAGGCGGGTAACGTTGATAATCCAACCAATCAAAATTTTGATCAAATTGATACTACATCAAAATAAATACTGGAAATAATTACATCACAGGATTATAATGCGGGAAGATGCCTTCAGATCTCTAAAAATTATGTTAACCTCATACCAGTATGGAATGGGGTACAGGCATTTACTGAAGGTGGCTATGTATATGATACGGTTATAACCCCAACAATTATTAAAAGTAAAAAGTATTCTAAACATTTTCATAATTACTACAAACTGTTTCGTTTTGCCTATTTTTATGGTAAGCATGTGGATCTGATCAGGTCAAGTGGCAAATGATTATTAATTCGTGACAATAAATGATTATATATGTCACAAACATGATTGATCCCTTACACGGACGTACATTTAGTGTATCACTGTATTGACGAATCCTCAATTGAGAAAATTAATCAAAGGTATCTCTACAAGAATACCAGAAGTCTCAAAAGTGGAAAACTCATGGCACGATTCGTGACGATTGGTGATTCATATGTGTTATATACACAATGTATTTGTATCGATTCATGTATCACGACGAGGCTAGTTTTCGTGGCCATATAGTAGCCGAGTCGCTATATGGCCACGAAAACTAGCCGAGTCGCGACACATGAATCGTTACAAACACGTTGTGTATATAACACACTAGCAGGGTTACCCGGCGTTGCCCAGGTTAAAGTGATGTGAAACCCTCTGTGGATATTTGGTGGGAGTAGAGAATACTCTTGCTCTCAAAGTGTTACACGTATTCTCATAAGTTGTATATCCAAATGGCATCACAAAACATGATTCTTACACGTGGAATATAAGTAGTGGCTCACCTTGTCAGGTCGGAGCGATTATCATTTTGTTTATCGCGTTTAATCCGTCCCACCAATAAAGAAGTATTTATTTATTTACAACTGCGTATACTTCAGACGTTATAGCATGAAACATGAACATCATAAACACATTAGTTCGAAAAAATAAAGGACAATTGTGTTTTACATATATCAATCAATCAATCAATCAATCAATCAACCAAACTAGTTTATCATATATTCATGAAAATACAGAAGTTTTAAAGATGTGTCCAGGTGCTCCTCTGTTCTGGTGCTATATACTGGCTGATCATTTTCAGTTTAAAAGAATTGATGTTATGCATGTACAGCAGCTACATATGCCCGACACAGCGAGATTTTCAGTTGTTTGTGTTAGGCGATGAGTCGGTTCTAAAAAATGAAAGAAATCCTCTGTATTTGGGCAGATATACTCTTGTCATATGTCAATATTGGAGGATCCTGAAAAGTCACGTGGTACGGACTGCGTTTTCCTTTATCTCAGAAGTAACCATACTTGACTGCACACTGTGGCCACTATTTTTGAACAGGCCTGCTCTACATTTCCATATCTCTTGGCAATTGTAACCTTTTTTGTGGAAACTATATTGAATGGGACAGACTCAATCGTGTTATAATATATACATGAGCCATTCTAATATGCAATCCTCGATTCAAGGTCCCTCAGTTTGAATGAATATATGCATCTCTTTAATAGATTGATATAAATATACTTGTAATGCTTTCTCCTATGTCTCTGTGTTGCTAGATCATTATAGGAATGTCCTGATTTCCATCCCCATATAAATATGACAGTTGAGAAGATATAATTGTTCAAGTGACTGAATTCGGTCACTATTTGTCGAGATTGTGAAATTGGAATGCCAAAAACTCCTTAGAATGACATGGAGATAGCGTGGGAGATGACTATATATAACTTTGTTGAATATCGGCGAATTGAACAATCTTATAAATGCTAGTGAATCTCCTCTCGCCATCCATGACCCAAACGACCCCAAATGTGATTTAATTCATCATATCATTAGAGAAGAACGGGCATGAATTTGGTAGAATCAGTGCTAAATATATTAGTATCAACTTTGGTGCAACTTTAAACAAATTCTTATCATAGTTATTACACCCCCTCCCTATCTCTCACCCAAACGACACCAATTTCGCGTCTTTAGATCACACGTTTATATTCCTCGTATCACGAAGAAGAATAATATATCAATTTGGTCGAAATATGTGCTAAAATAATCCCTCCCCTGACACAAACAACGTCACTTTAGAAAATGTTAACCCGCACCATTATCTTACTCGTAAAAAGTTACCCCTGTTAGACCGCCTTGGTGCCATCTCGATTGTACCCTTAAAGTTATATATAGAACACAGACAGATATTCGCAAATATTTGATTCATTATATCATTTGAGAAGAACGTGTATGAGTTTGATGGTAATGGCACTAAACATATTTTTGATAAGTTTTTGGTGACCCTTCCGTCCCTATTTCGGACTCAAGCGGCGCCACTTTTGACATCATTAAACCACACACTTAGACCCATTATAGAGATGAATATATATAAAATTTATGAAAATTGGCGAGTATACAAATTCGTATCAAATTTAGGGCCACCATTGCATATCTCTCACCAAAAGGCACCAATTTGGCGCATTTAAACCACACGATTAGATTATTCGTATTACGGAGAAGAATATGCATCAATCTGGTGGAAATCGGCGCTAAATATATTGTTTATCAATGTTTGTGGCCCTCTCACCCTTTAGGCACCCCTGACTTGAATGGCCCCATTTTTGACACCATTAAACCACACAATTAGACTCCTGATATCATGGAGATTATTATTTGTAAGTTTGGTGCTAATCCGCGACTAAACAATTTTTTATCAAATTTAGTGCCCACCCCACCTCCATCTCTCACCAAAGCAGCACCAATATGACGTCTTTAAAATCACACGATTAGATTCCTCATATCATGGATAAGAATGTGTATCAATTTGGTGGAAATTGGCGCTAAAAATATTGTGTATCAATTTTGGTGCCCCTGTCCCTTTCAGTGCACCCCATGACTCGAATGACGCCACTTTTGACAGCTTTAAGCCACGTCATTAGACACCTCATACCATGTGGATGAATTTGTATAAGTTTCGTGGCAATCGGCTACTAAACCAATTCTTGTCAATTTAGTACCCACCCACCGCCCCCCCCCCCCCAATCTCTCATCCCAAGTTCCCAACGATAAAGTGTATTTGTGAACAGTGTCAAATAACATAGTACCGGGTCCGGTCAACAGAAAACCTATATAAGACCAGACACAGAAAAGATAGTAAAATTTCAACACCCGTGATCAAGTTAAAAAAAGAAAGAAGAGAAACAAAAATAAACAACATAACAATTCATTGCTCAGCAAACAATGGGGGCGGCTTCTAGAATTAATGATGTACTTTAGAGACAACATGGCTGCAATTGTGGTGTGGCAGGATGATCAAGTATACAATATACTTGCTAAATTGTATTATATTAATGATTTCGAATTAAACCGCTAAGTAGATTCAAAGTACAGATGTCCAGTATTAAAGATGAGAATATTTGTTGGATCACTAGCTGATTTGTTTACATAATGTAAGGTTTTAATATTTATTTCCACATTCATGTTATTTAGTATGCTATAAACAACTGCCCGTTGGCTGTTAACTAGTACATAGTGCATGCAATATTTTTCAGTATCTTCATAAAAATATCCACATCTACTTGCATCTACCAGAACAATCGTCAGTGAGAAATAGATCAAACATTTGTGCATTAAGATCACTACAGTCTACTCAAAGTTTTTAGTGAATGAACTGATTTGAGCTTATGCCTGCACAATATTATTTGGGAATGACATGCTCATTTCGGCGAAATTCATATATAATTTGTGATATAGAGCTAGTTGAACATACTATTGTACTTAATGACCAGAAGGAAAGAATAACTTTAGATAGCTCTATAATGGTTTGGTGATAAGCTCAAATTTGGAAATATCATCGCCATCGCTTAGAGAGTAATCACTAGGGGTGATAGGAAGACAGTCAGCCATGACTATATCACCCCTAACAATATACATATATAGTCTATTAACCCTTTACCCAACAAACCGGCCAAAACCGGCCAAATAAAGCTTCAACAGCCTAAAATATCTTTGGTCTGTCTCAATAGAACCATACATATATGGATATCATTGGAACCGGCTCCTTGACCACATTGTGATAGTTACAGTTAGCCCTGTGCCAATGCATTCTCTTATATATGCGAGTAGACCATAGGTCGCCTCGCATATATAAGAGAATGCATTGGCCTAAAAAAAACTTTTTTTAACATTTTTTCTTACATTCTTTAACAATTTTATAATTTTTAATGTGTTAAGCCAATGCATTCTCTAATATATGCGAGGCGACCTATGGTCGACTCGCATATATAAGAGAATGCATTGGCACCGGGCCCTTCTGTTGGGTAAAGGGTTAATATATTTATTTGTAATTGTACTCTCCATGTGTGTATATTGTAAATAAAATGATCCTATCCTATCCTATCCTATGATAATTTCTGAGACTCTTCTAGGAATTTGCAAAGATATACACATAGGACATTTAATGTATAGGACTTTGTGTATTATTATTGTTTTCCTCACCAATCGTCTCTCTTGAAGTGGAACATAGCCTGTTTCTTAATGTATCAAGGAATAACCTGTATCTCTTACAATGCCGCTGTAATGTAACGATTCCAGATTACAAGCAGATACTAATGAACAGTTATCTCAAATATCATCCGCGTATTAGAATACTGAAAGAATAAACAATTTGTATTCAGTATTCAGTATTCAGTGCTTGTCTGGATAACCTGTATTTAAGACTTCGCAAGCAAACTTTGTATAAGGATTAACTGTCATGTAGACTGTTTTTATGGAGATGTAACCGCGAGATGAGTGGTCATAACTTGTGTAAAACCGAAATGGTTTTACATACAAGTTATGACCACTCACCTCGCGGTTACATCTCCATTAAAAACAGTCCACATGACAGTTAATCCTTATATTTATATACATTTAGCGAAAAAGCCACTTTTGTAAATGTATTTAAATAGAAAAGTGTATCGTGACAAAACCAGCCCAAAATATCCCATAGCGCCCTTGGCAAAGTTAACAGGAACAACGAGGCTCTTTATATTGAAACATGATGCTCCCAAAACATTACACGTTCTTCTTTCCGAAACCGATGACGCGTCGATGTAATTATGGGGCTGCAGTTGTGACCTGTTGCGCGTTCACCGAGAAATAATTGCAACTAGTCACGTGGCGCCGACCAATAGGAATGCTGGATTTAGTGATAATTACACTTAGTATGTAAATATATATGGATATACCAGGGACCACTGATATGGAATAAAAGACCTAGATGTTTGTGGTTATCGACTGCGCGAATTTCTTCAACTAAAAGGTAAAAGGGACAATGAGTATCCGAACTGGACTGACCTATGGTCATAGTTTCTGTTTTTGTTGAGGTAAATTTCACTTTCCAGGTGGTTGCCCGCTGCCCTATTCAAGTGAGGTCTCAATTCAACACATTGGTCGCCATCACATCTTCTACAGAAACAAATAGGGAAGAATCGTCTGCATAAAGTGTCATATTTTAGTCAATTCTACAAGATCATTAATGAAGATATTGAACAGAAGAGATCCTAAGACATACCCTTGATGAACTCAAATTATGGATAAATTATATAAAGTAAACCACTATGACATACAGTATACGAAGCGAATTTTGTTTTTGTCATTCAATGATCTCTGAATGTTTGAATCAATATCAATTAACTGGAAAGTGGTAATGTCACCTGGAATAAAACCATACTGGAATTGCGTGATAAGACTAACCTGAGTTAGAAACTTATAAACATGGCTAAAATTACTTTTTCAAAAACTTTACTTGGATTATTTGTAAGAGATGTTGGTCTATACTTTTCCTTTTTGTCCACGGAATCCTTTTTATGTACAAACAAGTATGGGATTTTTCCATATTTCCGATACGGATGACTTTCGCAGGAATAAATAGAAAACTTCAGTTATAGGAGCAGCCAAAACATTTGCCAGAGTTTTTTAGATTAAAGGTACGGGAGGCCTTGGTGGTGGGTATCCTGTGAAAATATTTCCACCTGTCAAAAACCGCCACAAACAGAAAGAACATCAAAAGTAGACATACATTGTCCGCATATAAATAAGAAATATCGTATAAACAGTATGTTATTCTCATATGTTTAACCATTGTTATGTAAACAAAAGCATAACAAGTTACTTTTCTGGTGTTTGTTTATATTATGATGGTAAACATAAAGAGCGTTCTTTGTTGGTGAATTCCTGATATATACTAATAAAGAGCGTTCGTGCCATTTGTGTGTGATTAGCCAGTAGCATTGTGCTGTCCTCTAACCCAATCAGGCTCTTGCCTAGGTAAAATATAGTAGGTATTTATGATAACATGCTTTTTACGCGACGGTCATGGTATATGTGAACAAAACTGTATACGTTTTATTGTTTTTCTGTTTACGGTGTTTGGAACAAATATGAATATTTTCGACAACTAAGGCCTCACGTGCCTTTAAATTACTGATGAGATCTGGACCTGATGCCTTACCAATATCAATGTTTTGCATAATTGTGACCAACACATTTAAATTGTCATTTAATCAGCAATAACTATTGGTTTGTGTAGAGCTACATAACGTTCAAACAGAGGTGGGAATATTAAGTCTGCCTTACATTGTTTTTGAGAAAGTTCATTCATAATATTCCACCACTTTTTGGCCTAAAGTTTTGGATCAGATACTTTTTCAGTTTCATATCATATTCTGCTTTAGCTTTCCATATTTGGTTAATCATTTCTTTTCGAATTTTCCTAACAAATTCACAAGTTTTTAGTTATCGCAGCGTTTTTTAAGGAAATTATATAGAAGGTGCATACTAGGATAAAACGCTGAGTGATTTTGTCTAAATACATATTGGTGTTTATAAAAGATTTCATTGTCAAAGAAAATCTTCTACTTTTTTGTTAATGTTTTTTGCATTAATTTTAAGCAGTTTAGAGAACGATGGAATGATACTGATTGGATGATAATTTGTTAACTCCTTGGCGTTATTTATTTTGGGAATGGGGACTAATTTAGAAATTATTATGTTCATTGGGACTATTCCCTGTTCAAACGAAAGACTAAATATATGCTTTTAAGTGCTGGGGCTATTATGAAGATAGTAGCTTTCATGAGTTCAGTCGATATACCGATGTATTCTTTCCCCCCTTTTCCGTTCATCGAATACCATGCTAATATTATTTCCTGAATGGATGTGGGTTCGATTTAAAATTCGTTTGTTAGTCTATTTCGAAGATAGTCAGTTAAGGAACTGCTAGTGTTTTGACCGATTTTTGAAAAGTAGTCATTTTATGTTTTGGCCATTATGTTCGAGTCGGATAGCTCTATATTGTTATTATTAAATATCTTAGGGTAGTTACACGAAATTTTATTTTTATTGGTGACATTTTAAAGAATTTTAGATGTGTTTTATATCGTTTTTATTTTTAGACTATCACAATGATATATAGTTTTACCTTTCCTAATTAGTTTATTATATAATTGACGATACTTATATAGGGAATTGTATTTGTTTCTGAATGTGAATAGTTCTTGTTTGGTGATAGACGATTTGATTAGTTCAGATGTCATCCATGGTTCGTGTGATTATCCCTGTTTGGTGACTATCTTGCACTGTGTTGGTATAGATATGATAAATTATGGTAGCAGAGTACTCGGTCAATCCTGCAGGTTTAGTAATCATGTTTTATTTCAGATTTTGTTCCGTCCCTCCCTATACGTTGGTATGACCATTTTGACCTGTATTCGCTGATTACAACATCGCTTTGATTCAATACAGGAACAGTATAAATTCTCACAGCTCACGTGAAAACAATCATAAATAACATAAATAGTTAGCTTACGATAATTTATTGTGCTCTAGTTGTCGATTATAAAGACATTTCAGACAAAAATGTTTAGTGAAGATGACTTTCATATTACCTCCCGGAATAGAATGGATAACAATAATTTTCTGGATTTATCAAGGGTTAATAGGTGTGCTAAAATTAGGAACAGGACTATCCGGACTGAACTATAGGAGACAATGAATGTGAAGCAAGCAATCATGATGCTTAGATTGTCAGGTGAGATAGCTTATAAATGGTTGATAAATAAACGAGACACTGATGTGCATACGTCATTTATCCCACCATGTTGTTTGCCGTTCCAAAAACTGAAGCAGCAATCTGGTGTTGGGATGGTGGGTGCTCGATGGGTGGGAGGGAATTTTGCGCAATAGCTGGGAGGGTGTATGCGGAAAATTGGGTATTTGCGCAATGGGTGGGAGGGTGGATGCGCAAGAAATTTCAACCGGTTCGGACTTTTACTCGCCGGGAAAAGAGAATGTCCGCAAAAAATAACCGTAACTGGAACGTAGGAGATTGATTGTGGAGTGTAATTCATCCTTGATAGAAAAGATGATATTAAAAAAAATAGTGGTACGCGTTTTCTACAGACCTACATGTAGCAATTTTTGATATATGATTTAGATGTTTATCTGCTTGCAAATTACTGCATTCACATCTCAGTTTACAATGAAGGATGTTTAACATATGTTTACCATATGAAAAATTTGTTGGTGGTTTTAATGATTTAGTTATCGGTGCTTTGTTAGTATCTCTAGTTGAATGTTTCTTAATTTGTCCAATTGGTTCCAATCCGGGACACAGGCGGACACGAACGTTGTATCTTTTATTTTATTATTATAACTGGAACGATTTATATTCGATGAATTTCCCAGTTCGTAATTACATTTATCCTTAACTTTTGATGAAAGAAGCGGAGTTAAGTAGGTGGGGGCTTTGCCATTTACACTGTTGTAAAATTTTCTCATACCGACCACTTTCCATGTACTCCCATCCGAGGTCAGTGCGTAGCCGACCAGGAAAGACAGATTGTGCGCTGTTTGAGTGGTAAGGCCACAGGAAGTTGTTTCCATGACGTGGATTAACTGAATGTCGTCAGAAATGTCACTTATTCAACTATTTTCTTATTGCCCTGTTACTCGGGGCTGAAATGTAAAGCATAGTCAATTCAAGCTAACCTTGACTCCTCATTGCCTGAAGATACATGTGCTGAGTTTTCCGATAAGATGTGATCACGGCATCCATTGGACACGGGGATTTGAAGGAGCTCCGCGATTACAACTGACCTAATACCCAATTTGGTGTGATTTCGATTTATATTGAATTGTCGTGGACACTTGTACGGATGGCTCCGGGACGGACAGCTGACCTTGTAGTGACACAATAACGTCATAGGCGACTCTTGTTTGTCACAAGGCAGCGGATGTTCACTAAACGAATAACCTTGTACTTGTCTCAGAAAAGGGCAATTTACTTTTCAACAGCTATCAACAAAACAAACAGACTACTGTATTGAACCTCTATTTCTTTCGTGGATCGACATGTCAGTTCGATTGCAGGTACAATACCACTCAGCCTCTTACTTGATAGACAGCAGCACGGCGTCGGAAAGTAAATGTCAAACTAGTTAACCCTTTCTTTACTAAATGGATTATCCCATTCAGTTATAAAGTATACATTGGAATGGTTTATTATTCATATGGTTTTCAGGAAAAATGAGCCGACGACAGATAATACAAGTTCAGGAGTCCGATTTATTCGAGGTAAATGTGCAGAAAATTAGTTTAACAAAAATGGTCGATCATTCAAATTAGGGAGCAGGGATTGATTAAAGATACGGTCGGCGTTGGCGGTGGGTATGCTGTTAAAATATTCACCTCCGTCAAAAACCGCCATAAACAGAAATGATAGTAAAATATAGATAGACTTTGTTATTATACCAATCAGAAATATGGCATAAACAGTATGTTATTACTTACGCCAGTCTATGCGGATCTCCGTTTATTTGTCTGTTTATCTGTCCTTCTGCGAATATGTTACGTCATACCGGAAGTACATAATGTAAAGAACGCACATGCGCTAATATGAAACGGTTGCACATATTGTAAGTTAAATCCACGCATATACTTAAATTGCATTGTTATCTGGTTTTATTTTGGTAATAAATCATTCATAAAATAACAATATTGATAGATTTCTTTCTGGAAACCAATAAAGACGGCATGGCGTCACGACGCACATCAGGACGTCACAGGGCGCGCAAAACACCAGACATGATTGCGTTGATGTCCAGACAGCTGATACTCGTATTACATGCACGGGCAGGCTAAACCGATCCATCTGCCAACAGCTTCGTGTTTTATTATTATAAATATATTATATATATACCCTGCATGGAAAATAAAAGTGGGCAATAGTACGGCCCATTAGAAGCCTATTTTATGTAACTTTAAACTCGGGAAATGAGTTGAGATCAAGTCTAAAAGCGTGCGGAATCGTTTTTTGCAGAGACAGTGAGGTGCGAACATATTTCTGAAACGTTCTTTGAAGTTCAACACATGTCCGGCCAAACTGTCGAGCGCATGGTTCAATTGAGAAACAATTACACTAAAAATGTGAATGTGGAAACATGGATTATTAAAATGCCTTATTTATTAACTGGGAAAACAAGCTTTCTCATTCTCAACGCAATAGATATTTTGATGATATGTTCCCGAAGACTGTAGATCAGTCGCTAAGGGCATCTTCACATTTACACAAGTTTAGTCAAAGACTAACGTGTCTTTTATTTAATTGTGTCGGTAATTGTAATTGACTTTGATGGTTTTTGCCGCTGAAGTACAATGGTATACACAAATCATTCTAGCCAAACTAGTAATTTAACCCATTGGGATATAATATATAGCATCATCGGCAACCAATCATCTTCACACCCTTCACATCAGCGATGTCTATATTGTTCTATAAATATGTCAAACAACTCGTACGGTATTTCTAAGACCCTCATTAGTGTACTATATCAACTGGAGATAACAGAGATATTATGTCCGTACACTCAAATATTTCAGCGATGGATGAACTGAAATATGATATCCAGATTTTGTATCGATCTCTCAAACGAGGGGCCAGCACCCGTGGTTCAAACTTGTTGGCAATACACCACAAAACATACCAAATGTGTGATGGGCGCAATTATGGGCAGCTCCAGTGAGTGCATTCTAGTTGTCAAATGTTTTCCTTTGTTATGTAAACAAAAGCAAAAAACGTTACGTTTCCTGGCTTTTGTTTAGATCCGGATATGGTAAACATAAAGAGCGTTATTTGTTACTTTTTCCTGATATGGAAATAATAAAGAGCGTTTCTATCATTTTGTGTGATTAACCAATTGAATTGCGCTGTGTTATGTAAACAGAAGTTTTTTCTGTAACACGAGCATGCTCTTGTTTACGTACACCATCGTACGTATTGACGACAATATACTATTTACACGCTGATTATGTTTGGAATATCAACAAAACTATATATATTTAATATTCCTTCTGTTGATGGCGATTTGAACAAATACGAATATTTCTGCAACGAACGCCGCCCGTGCCTTTAACGAGTATTTAGTATAGAACGAGCTAATAAAGATCGACCCGATTTAGAAAAACCAAGAAATCACAAACTGAAAGGTAGATAGCCAACGAAGCTAGGTTAAAGGTTAAATGTTGAAGCCATTCTGACTGATAATAGAGAGGTTTAGATTGAAATATATCATTCGTCACCGTATGGAGGGAGATCGTGACCAATCATAGAGCAATTATAGTCTGTTTATATCATCTGCATAACACAGAATAAGTCATTTTGAGTCGGTTATAAATAACTGAATTTGAGAGTGTTTTAGTGCTAGTATCGACTCATAATAACTGAGTATTAGTTCATTATGTGCGGACAATAACACGAATAAACCGACTCGCCAGATGTACCCGCTTTAAAATTGTTTTCACTGTGGCGCGCGCCACAATACGGAATAACAGATATAGTGTCCACTCTCGGCTTATTTCAGAATCAACTAATCCAATATGAACATAAGCGAATATTTTAGGTCCATACTGAACCTATTTGCGTGAGGATATGTCGATAAGTCAGTGTGAATTGTTACGCACGAGCAGCGCCGCTTTAATCAATTCCGGGCTTTTAGTATGGCACGTGTCGTGTGTCACGTACACACATTCGCTGTTTGGTTGTACGGATTTCCTTTTGAAAATAGAACATAGCTGTCTGACTACTGGATACAATATTCTCGCCTCATACGATATTTATGATGGGTATCACGAAAGGTCTGAGTGAACCACAAATTGACCTATAATAGCCTGATTGGGCTAAAATAGACCGACCGGTCTTCCTGACAGTGATCACTGTTGTAACAGAGGGAACTCTAAATTTCTTGGCAATTGAAATATGTTTGTATATATTTTATATATTTATTTTGAATATTCTCAGTAAATAATTATTCAGTGTCTTGCAAAATAAATCAGAATTAATTTGTTTTAAGTATTGGTTGAAAGATAATAATAGAAGAGTTTACAGTGACTCCCCTTATCCCATGTGCATGCTGCCGGGATGTGAAAGATCGATCGGTCTATTTTAGCCCGATTGGGCTATTGTAGACCGGTCGGTCTATTATAGATCGATAAGTGGTCAGGCCTGTTTAAGATATCTGATTTATGTTTATACGGTTCAAGCCCATTGGTGCCAACGCATAACAATATATCTGCGATAAATCACAAACAATTGCGATTAATCGCAAACCTTTGTGATAAATCACAAGTAGATTGCTATTTATCGCGAAGTAGTTTGTGATTTAACACCAATATGTTTGTGATTTATCACAAAGTTGTTATGCGATTTATTGTAAAGCAATTTGCGATTTATTGAGCTACTATAGATCGATTGGTGGTGTTCACCCAGACCTGTTGAAGATGTCTGATTCATGTTTATACGGTTCAAGTCCATTAGTGCATAAACATATATCTGCGTTAAATCACAAACCATTGCGATTAATTGCAAACCTTTGTGATAATCGCAAACCTTTGTGATAAATCGCCAAGTGGTTTGCGATTTATCGCTAAGTAGTTTGTGATTTTATCACAAATATTTTTGCGATTTATCGCAAAGTTGTTATGCTATTTATTGCAAAGTAGTTTGCGATTTGTCGAGCTTTGATCGATTTGTGGTTACCGAGAAGATGTCTGATTTATATATAAGCCCATTAGTGCCAACGCACACAAATATATCTGCGATAAATCACAAACCATTGCGATTAATCGCAAACCATTGTGATAAATCACCAAGTAAATTGCGATTTATCACAAAGTAGTTTGTCATTTATCACCAATATGTTTGTCATTTATCGCAAAGTTGTTAAGCGATTTATCATAAAGTAGTTTGCGATTTATCCAGCTATTATAGACCGATATGTGGTTCACCGAGGCCTGTTTAAGATGTCTGATTATAATGCTTATACGGTTCAAGCCCATTAGTGCTAACACATTCAAATATGTCTGCGATAAATCACAAACCGTTGCGATTAATCGCAAACCTTTGTAGTTTGTGATTTATCACCAATATGTTTGCGATTTATCGCAAAGTTGTTATGCGATTTATTATAAAGTAGTTGGCGATTCATTGAGCTATTACTGGTCCGGGTGGGTCACCCATACCAGTTGAAGATGTCTGATTCATGTGTATACGGTTCAAGCCCATTGGTGGCAACGCATAAAAATATATCTGCGATAAATCACAAACCATTGCGATTAATCGCAAACCTTTGTAATAAATCGCCAAGTAGTTTGCTATTTATCTCTAAGTGGTTTGTGATTTATCACAGACATGTTTGCGATTTATCGCAAAGTTATGCGATTTATTGTAAAGTAGTTTGCGATTTATTGAGCTATTATAGATCGATTGGTGGTTCACCCAGATATGTTGAAGATGTCTGATTTATGTTTATTCGGTTCAACCCCATTAGTGCCAACTCATAAAAATTTATCTGCGATAAATCACAAACAATTGCGATTAGTCGCAAACCTTTGTGATAAATCGAAAACCTGTGCACTAAATCGCATATATTTATCGCAAAGTAGTTTGCGATTTATCGGGCTATTATAGTTCGATTGGTGGTTCACCCAGACATGTTTAAGATGTTTGATTTATGTTTACTTTAATATTATTATACATACATTAAGAAATTTGGCCGATTATTTTAGACATTGAGACAAATTTTACTTCACGTGGAGGGAACAGGTCAGGGGAATGCTGAAATCTAGGTATTAAACCTTGAATTATGTAAAAAACACGATCAAAGTTCTATACTAATAAAAGTAATATAATTCGGATTATTTCATTTTGCACTATGCAAGGGAGTCCGTGTAACTGATACCATGATCTCGAAGAACCTCGATCGGGGTGTTGTACTTAATTCGATGTTTAAACGCTGTGGCATCATTTGGAATCTAACATACCATATTGTTAAATTTGCAGTCGGACATTTGTCGTAATTTCTAGGGCTTGGTACCTGGGCAGGTATCTAGGTACTGTGCATAGTACCTAGATATTTGGTATTCCATAGTAGCTCCCATCTACAGGTGATCACAATCGTGCCTGTAAAATTTAAAAATGAGATTCAGCCATAAATACTGGCTGTAGGTGTGTCGATGGATTCATTTGAAATCCAGGATGGCTGCTGGCGGCTATGTTTTTCATCGAAATTTGGTAAATTTTAGTGAAGATCGGATGAGGGATGCGGCCTGTAGGGCGTTCCGACGGAAATTGTTGACGCACGGACGATCGAAAGGACGCACAGACGACGGACGCCAACCCATGGCAATAGCTCAAACTTTACGTTGTAAAGTTTAGCTAAAAAGTGTGATAACCATGCATAAATGTCCAACATCACGGCGCTAATATAAATTTCAGCGCATTATAGTTTGACAGCTAAAAAAAGGTGTTTTAATATATCCAAGTTAACACTGAATGTATGCATGGATATCAAAATGTATAGGGTGAACAGAGATGTCATTATAATTTGCAATGTATCCAAAGACCAGCTCATTCGCTGATTGGTGGAAAATATCTGCTTTTAATTACTTGATTGACAGTTGTGAAAGGTCTATTCCCCGGGTAAGGTGATCACTTCCACAATATATCCAACTAGGCGGAAATGTATTGAGAACAATACTGATCCCCACTGTGCCATATATGACAGGCCCATGGTGGCTTAAAGCATTCAATATACTCGAATTTATTTTTAAGAAGTGGACAAATAAGGTAAATACTGTGCCACATAAATAAATAAAGATGGTCAATCTCTTACCCGCAAGTTATATACAGATTACAATGTATAAAATAACCATCAGTGAAGGCAAATTGCAGATAAGCAGAGGTAGCAATGCACAATTTCCAGAAATGTTGGCCAACTTGGATTGGATACTGTACTTCAAATATATGCCATTGTCTTTGGCAAGCATGCTTTAATTTCGACGGAAAGTCTTGGGGTAATCAAGTGTCTGCACTTTAGCTTCTCCGTGTAATTTGTCAAGAGCTATGCCACTTTGTTTGCACACAGAAAACGCTTAGTTTTACCCAGTTTTACTCAATAATTGACAATATTCAATACAAAAACAGACCATGACAGCGATTGTCAGTAAATAAGCTTCTACTACCTGATAGAGCTATGTTAGATCTAAGAAATATTTGTAATATAATAAAGTTATTGTAGCAATTTAAGAAAATGCCTTGCAAGCGCAGATGGCAGAATTCAGGAGAGTGAAATCGGGCTATTTTCCTATAACCAAACACACAGAGTTGGCCTCCACTGCAAACGAAAATCATGTTACGTATCCAAATTTTTCACCTTTTTTTGTGAACTTTCCCAGTTTTGTAAAATAATTAAACCTTCAAACCAGTAATGTCACATTTAACACAGGCTACACTGTGTGTTAGGTACCCCCATATATTTTCAGACTCCATACAACCAGATAAATCATGTACTGCTAACTAAGACATTTGACGCGAATTACGATCGATATAAACAACTTTAATATGAATCATACGTGACACGTAGTGGAGCAACCACTCACGCTGTTCCCCTAATTTATTTTTCATCGGCAAAATAACGCTAAGAATAATTTATGTAACAGCATGCAATGGCCCCGATGGAGACGACATGGCAAGTAGTGTCATGGATTGTGCAATCGTGTCTGGATTCTGGCCCACACAGCCAACATGGATTAAATGACGTCATGAACCGTGCCATGACGTTTTCTCTGGTTTTCATTAAGGTTACTAGCAAAATTGATCTAAATTAAACTATTATGTCTAAATCACATGGGCATTCTTCGGAAGTTGTGGTTGACAATTTTATTTTCATCTCGTTGGTCCACTTCCGATTCCGCAATTTTAAAATCTCCACACAGTTGCTAACCGGAAGTCACGTGTCAATTTCACAAAAAAATCGTACACGCCACCGGAATTTGGCTCATCGCTATTGAAATATAGAACACATTACATGACGTCATCATTCACCTGCGCCAAAGGTATAAGCACCAACGGGCGCTTTGCGCGCTTGTGGTTGCTATAATGCCTTTATAGACAAATAATATACCCCATATTGAGTGTTATCTGTATTTTATTCACAAAATATCTATTTGTAGTCTTGAAATTGGGTTTTATAAAAATGATGTACATATTATGTAATAATAATGGCCCGGAAGAGACAAACCATCGCTAAGTTTGAAAACCTCATGATTTTTAAGATGTGACGATACTGACGTATAATTAACTGTTGACTGTCAGGACCCTCCTCGTGATGTTCCGCTCGTAGTTGATAGATTGATCCAATTAGTGTAATGTATTCCTAGCAGGTCATATATTTCAATTTCGAGTGTATGTTTGATGACGCAAACTAATAAGGGCACGTAATGACACACTAATACGATATTGAGTGTGCATCCAAGGAGGAAGCGACATCAATGATCCCGATTACGCACTGTGGTTCGTTCCTCCGCCGTGAGCGGTACCAGGAAACAATTTACAAGTATACAATTACTGGAGCATTGTCAATGTTGTGGTATATGAGGTGCAATGAGAAGAGTTGGGAAGATTTTTTGGGATGGCCATTGAACACCGGATTTCGACAGATTACAGTAGGTATAGGACTTGTGCGTGCTACAAACAAGAGAAAGTTATTTAATCCAACAGTACACACAATTGTTACACGCTTATTCCTAGATTTACAGTGTTCCTGCTGTTCCATATTTACAAATCCATATGAACAATACGTTCCTTGCGCATCCCGTTGACGTCACACGACGTTATGACGTTCGCCTCAACCATGAAACCGGAAATATACAACAAAAGAATCACCATACACGATAAATAAGCCATGCATGTGCCTGATTCAACCTTCTAAATATGTTATTTTTAATTCACGGATTCTATGACGGGTGACTTGTAATGAACACATACCGACAATTGTGTCAATGTGTTTGTTGATACGCCACTTGTGCCATCGCGGAAAGATAGAAATCGAGATTGTGCCTCTCGGTCTATCCTTCCCCATGAACAGTCATACCGTATCAACACATATTAACCCTTTGGGTGCCAGGGACCGATCTCATCGGCCCTAAACCTACAAAATAAGTCTGTTAAAGAATATAAGAATAAATTATTAAAATTGTAAAAAATTGTAAAAAAACAAAAAGAATTGTTAGGCCAATGCATTCTCTTATATATGCGAGGCGACCTATGATCGACTCGCATATATAAGAGAATGCATTGGCACAGGGTATATGGGTTGATACAAAAATCGACCTGGCACTCAAAGTATTAAACACTTGTGTCGTTCTGCGTATGTATTAGCTACCACATAATACTCAGCTTCGTGTTATCGGACCACTCCATTACATAGCCAAATGATTTTCAAAAACGATCATTCAATATAGCACCTGACATTTACAGCAAACATACAACTCTTATAAGTAAACCCAGTATGAAAATGAAGGCTTCCCATCTCTGATAAGACGCGCATATTATATATTTTTTGTAAAATTACATTTATGTGCATCTAGACAATGGCGCACTCAACATTCGATATTAACCCTTTCGTCAGTTCATGAAGTGAGTTGCGCTGTTGCAGGATTAAATATCCTGTGCCAGTCCATTCTCTGATATATGCGAGTTCCACGTGCATAGGGAACCTCGCATATATAATATAATTCAATGGCTTACACTGTAAATATTGTTAGGCCTGTGTATTCCCTTACATGTATATATGCGAGACTCCCGATGGGAGACTAATTTATTTAAGAGAATGGCACAGATCTTTCGCAGCATTGCAGGAAGTTCCAGTCATGGATACGTCAATAGCTTGATGACAAATGACTTGCGTCATGCTTATATATTAATTAAATGCAATGACTCTCGATGGCGAAATAGTTGCCGTCAGTTTATCGCCGATTGTTGCGTCCCGAATCGAGATGTAAATATTTACAATTATGCGTAGTCAAGACGATGATATATATGGAGGTATGGTCGATTTCTTTCAGATTTTCGGATATATTACTAGAATGCAACTGTGGGCATAGCGCCTGAGTACTAACTTATCAGTTACACGCACCCGAACAAGTCCATAATATGTCTTTACAATTTACTGATGAATATGAGAACGAACGTTCGCAGTGGAATTCTTATAATTTAATGTAGCTTAATATCATCATCATCATCATCATCATCATCAAATGTTTCGGAACAAGTCATTTGACGTTTGGTTCCGATATACAAAGAATTGGTTATATACATTACTAGCAGGGTTACCCGGCGTTGCCCAGGTTAATGTATGCTGTGGATATTTGTTGGGAATAGAGAATGCTCTTTCTTAAAGTATTATACGTTTTCTCATAAATTGTATATTCAAATAGCATCACAAAATATGGTTATTACAGTCATGGAATATAAGTAGTGGCTCACCTTGTCAATTGTCATTGTGTTTATCGCGATTAATCCGTTCCACCAATAATGAAGTATTTATTTATTTACAACTACGTATACATTAGACGTTATAATATGATACATGAACATCATAGACACATTAGTTCGATAAAAGATGATAATTTGGTTTTACATATTGAGATGTATCAATCAATCTAGTGGATTGGACTAAGATCTCGAGGACACCTGGCTATCATATCTCCATGAAGATACAGATGTTTCAAAGAAATTTCCAGGTGCTATATATTGACTAAATATTCTTAGTTTAAACGAAATGTTGCTGTGCACATATATCAACTACATGTGCCAGGCACAGAGCGAGATTTTGAGTTGTTTATGTCAGTCGATGAGTCTGTTCTAAAACCCTTGTCAGATGTCAGTATTGGTAGGATTCTGAAAAGTCTTGTGTTACTAACTGCATTTTCTTGTATATCAGAAGAAACTATATTTGACTGCATGAACACTGTTACCACTATTTTTGAACAGTCCTCCATATTTCTTGACAAATTGTAACTTTTTGTGGAAACTGTATTGAATGGAACAGACTCAATTTTGTTATTATATATATGCAATCATCTGACGGTTCGATGTCTCTCAGTTTGCACGAATATATGTATCTCTTCAATAGAATGATAAATATACGTTTAATGCTTCTTCTAGTTATCTCTTTTTGCTAGCTCATTGTGTGAATGCCTTGATTGCCATTCCCATATAAATATGACTGTTAAGAAGATATAATTGTTCAAGTGACTTATGTGGGTCACCTTATGTCGAGATTGTGAAATGTGAACGCCCAACTACTTAAAATGATATGGAGATGGCCTGGTGACTGTATATAACTTATATGTGGATATCGGCGAATAGCAATCTTATCAATGATAGTGCATATCCGCTCGCCATCCGTGACGCAAACGACACCAAATGTGATTTAACGCCATATTGCGAAAGAGATTATGTATTCGTTTGGTGGAAATCAGCGACAAACTATTTCACCATATTTTTAAAATTTCCCCTCCCACCAACAGCGTCATTTTAGAAAATTTCAACCCGCACCATTATCTTCCTTGTAAAAAGTTACCCCTCTTAGAACGCCTTGGTGCCATCAAGACAGACAGACAGCACGATTTTATTTCTTGTATCATTTGAGAAGAACGTGTCTGAATTTGTTGGTAATTGGTACTAAAAATATTTTGTATCAGTCTTGGTGACCCTCCCGTCCATATTTCGGACTCAAGTTACACACACTAAGACTCATTAGCGATTAGAGATGCATATATATGAAATTGGTGAAAATTGGCGAGTATACAAATTCGTATCAAATTTAAGGTCCCCATATCTCTCACCCATAGGGCACCAAGTTGGTGTATCTAAATCACACGATAAGATTCCTCGTATCACGGAGAAGAATATGTATCAATCTGGTGGAAATCGGCACTAAACATATAAATATAATTTGTTGTGTCCCTCTCATCTCTATATACCACTGACTCGAATGGCCCAACTTGTGACATCCTTAAACCACACGATTACACTCCTGATATCAACGAGATGATTGTTTATAAGTTTAGTGATAATCGGAAACTAAACAATTTTTTTTATCAAATTTGGTGCCAATCCATCCCCTCTCCATCTCTCACCCAAACAGCACCACTATGGCGTATTTAAATCACGATTAGATTAATCGTATCATGGATAAGAAGGATAAGAACGTGTATCAATTTGGTGGAAGTTGGCGCTAAAAATAGTTTTGCATCAATTTTTGTGCCCCTGTCCCTTTCAATGCAACCCTGACTTGAATGAGGCCACATTTGACAGATAACAGCCACACAATTAGACTCCTCATACCATGGGGATGATTTTGTATAAGTGTGGTGGCAATCGGCGACTTATTATCAAATTTAGTGCCCACCCCTCCCAATATCTCATCCAAAAACAACAATTTGGCGTTGTTAAATCGCACAATTAGATTCATTGTATCATGAAGAAGAATATATATCAATTTGGTGGAAATCGGCGCTAAAATTAGTTTTATCAATTTTGGTGCCCCTCTCCCATTCCGTTCATCCCTGACTCAAATGACGCCACTTTTGACATATGTAAACCACACCGTTGGATTCTTCATATCATGGGGATGATTATATGTAAGTTTCGTGGCAATGGGCGACAGAAAAAAAGATCTGCCTACCCCCCCCCCTTCCGGGCACCCCTGACGCGAACGGCGTGACTTTTGTCATATTTAAACCACGCCATTAGATTCCTCATATTATAGGAATGATTATATATAAGTTTGGTGGCAATCGGCGACAAATATGTTTTCTGCCCCTCCCCCGTTTCTGCCCCTGACAACAACGGCGTCACTTTAGAAAATTCTAACCCCGACCATTATCTTTCTCGTAAAAAGCTACCCATAGTAGACCCCTTTGGCATCATCTAGATGGTCCCCTGTGAATTTCTATAGAACACAGACAGACAGGCAGACAGACAGACAGACAGACAGACAGACATTCGCAAATATAGATATAGATGTCACAATAACTCAGTCATCATATATATACTTCATACTATATAGTTGATAGTCTATCTGGGATTTGAATTCTGTCAGAGAAGTGGCGTTGACAATGTGTTCGGAAAGTTTGTTCCAATGAATATGTATGATGGTTGGTGCCCACAATTGCGGAAGGTCATAATATAGGTTTCCGGTTGTACTGTTGGAAGAATACAAGCTATGACAGAGAAACAAAGGGAAATGGAGAGAAAGATCTAGAGAGAGGAGAGAAAATGAAAATAAGTGAAAGAGAGAAAATAGAGAGTGGAAGGGAGGCAGAGAGATAGAGAGCAATATAGTCTAGGCAAATATGGACATAGGTGTCGCCTGGAGAGGGAATTTATGAGACCTTCATTTTTGGTTAGCATGAACACTTAACTTTCGGAATCCGTATGTTGGATTTGTCAGATAGGCGGACTTTTTTCGCACTGCGTGGTTTTATTGAGGCACCTGGTGATAAAATCGGTCATTTTAAAAATAAAGCCGACATATTTGACAGAGTATATTCACAACTTTTGAGAAGAGATATCCGTCCAATTTTGATACCTATGAATGGGGCGATAACCAGAGTAAGGTAATACATGTAACAATTGAATCTCGGAACGACAGTCATGACGTCATGTGACGTCAAATAATTTTTAGGGTGAGAAGAATATGACGATTCACGCAAAGCGTTGTCTTTCGTTTCTTATAAAATCAGAATTAAGATAGTTATGCCCAATTATTTTATGCCATGGGAAAACTACTGCCAATTAGCTACGTTCTAATATGTCACTTATCGCTGATGGTCGAATTATTTCTTATCAAGGGCAGAAAAATCAACCCTCCCCCCTAAAGATGAGAGGCGTCAGGCTGTGGTGTAAGGCACACAGAACGCACGATTATGTGCCAAATTGCGAAATTAACACAACGGCCGTTGATGGACTGCTAAGGTATTGTCTAATAGATATGTGTAGATCGACACAGTCGAACATTACAGTAACAATATTACACAAGAAAACCATAGTCAGAAATGGTAACGCTACCAAGATTATGGTATTACATATAAATAGAAATTATAAAAAATACATAAAATATTTTGATAACAATTGCGTTTAAACAAGTAATCCTTCAAATTATTACTAACAAAGTAAACGACTGTGGGGTCACTCAACAGATTATAAAGACTTGGACTTAGTATACTGTAAATACTAAAATTTAAATGAAATAATTAAAAGATAAAATTTAGCAAGTAGTAAAAGTTAATTTTCTCATTTTTGTTTTGGTTAAAGGTACTCAACCCGTAAAGAGGGTCCCCATCTCAACAGATTCCAACAACAACAATCCGATCAGAGGGTCCTATATTACTATTTCTTTGGCTTTGGGGGTAAAAAATATTTGATTCGAGTCGAGGAACCCATCAAACAAAGCTCAGAGTCATTAGATATTGATTTTTGAAAATTCTTATGTTCTCGAGATGAGTACTTATAACTGCCGTCAATTTGGTAACATGCTCGAGATTTTACGCCAAAATTCTATTCAAACAGACAAGGATGGATAACTCTATAATCAAGTGGGTAATAATAACGAATTTTTTACTATCTTCTGGGCCAGAAAGAATTCCCGATAATGAAAAATAATAGATTTCTAAAATCGATATCTAACAAATCTGAGCTTTGATGGGTGACTTCCTCGACTCGAATCAAATATTTTTGACCCCCGAAGCCGTTGAAATAGTAATTGAGAGGAGTTTTATCGGGTTGAGTACCTTTAAATAAAGCAATAATTTAAATGTAACATTTGGTTTTAAAAAAATGATTGACCGTGGCTCTTCCAATAATTGCGCGACTGACCTGGTCAATTGTTCTTAAGAAGTTGTTTTGAGAATTACTATGGAGGGAAATAGTTGTGGCTGTGGCTTCGCAAGTAATTACCTTGGTGACGTGATGTTAACAAATCTGAACTCCAGTTAACCAAGGACGCTTCATACCAAATATAAGGTGAATTATTAATTCTTTAGAAGTTGTTTTAAGATTTACTATGGAGGGAAAAAATTGTGGTGCTGGCTTCGCAACTATTTGACCTCATTGTAACAAATATAAATATTAGTCACTCAGGCAATAGATGTATCTATTCTGTATATTAACTTATTGGGTCTTACGTGTCTTGAGATGTCTAAATAGTTTTCGATGGACAGATCGCGCAAGGGACCCACGCCAATCTTCTCTGTTGGGATTCCAATTGTTGGCTCATTAAATAGGCACATATGCTTAAGATACAGTCGCACGCTCCCATAAGTCGGGTTTTGATTCCAGTTAATGAAAATATCATTGAAATAATCGGTTTCCCCCAATAAACATCCATATATTGAATATACATGTTTTGGAGCAGAATTAGGCAGTCCATATTGGACGCCATCATGGAATTTATTTTGTTTTGTTTTAATTTTCACACATAATTATTAGTTATATGGATGGAGTTCTCATTAAACCTCACATCTTTGTATTGGTTACAGTAATACCCAAAGTAATTGACCACTTAACCACATCATAATTATTGGTAATTTTTCAGGATTTGAAATCCTGAAAATTTACCAATAATTTTGCTGTGGTCAACTGGTCAATTACTTTGGACATTACTGTATGAGGATTGAGTTATCATTAAACCTCAACTTATATTGGTTACAGTAATGCCCAAAGTAATTGACCACTTAACCACAGCAGAATTACGTATTTTTTCAGCATTTACAATCCTCAAATTACCCATTATTCTGCTGTGGTTAAGTGGTCAATTGCTTTGAACATTACTGTATGATGATTGAGTTATCATTAAACCTCAAATCCTTATATTGGTTACAGTAATGCCCAAAGTAATTGACCCTTTAACCACAGCATAATTATGGGTAATTTTTCAGGATTTAGAATCATGGAAAAATACACACAATTTTGCTGTGGTTATAAGTGATGAATTACTTTGGACATTACTGTATGTAGGTGGAGTTAAACCTCACATCAGTGTGTTGGGGATTTGGACCTTGACTTGGGACCTTTGGTTTTTAACGCAACAAATGCGCGTACACCTTATACACAAATTTGTTATGTAACCAGAGTTTTTCTTGGATAAGATGAGTTTGAAGCCTGCTTACATTTCAAAATGTTGTCAGTTTTGTATTGTCTGCAGCGGATCTCGACGCGTTGAAGCAAAAGTTACAAAAGATAAAATGTGTATGTGACGAGACTATAATACAAATGAAAAAATAAATTGAGGGAGGGGTGGGCGACACAGGGAACTAAGGGTTGAACCGATATAAATTTGTAGAGCAATAACGACCAATGTTGACATATTATGCATATCAACTCTACTGTTGCAACAAGGCTATAAAATAGGGGGGTGTCAGAATCTTAGTCATCTCTATATAGTGCCAGAATAGTCATTTATGGAGTTCTATAAGATGTTGGGTTGGTTATATGGACTCGGAGAAAAAAGGGGTTTGTACCGATGAAGTTGATGAACTGACATAAATTAGTGGATCGATGTTGCCATGTAATGCATCGTGATCGACTGTACTAAAGCAGCAATTATATAAAATTGGGGGGGGGTCTGAAATAATCTCTATAGTTGGCACCAGGATTATATAGAAAGGAATAGCAATTGATATACATATACGGCATACTATAGTAATACCATAGACATATAAGTACAAGTATCACGAGATAAAATATTACGTAACATGACTATATACCGATGAAAGAAAGAAATAAATTGGACCGGGATTAGAGGTTGGGTTGGTTATATGTGGATAATTGGATATGGAATTCATACCGATGAAACGATACAAATTAGTGGAGCGATAAAGACACTTACTGACTTAGTCAGGCTACGCGGGGGAAATAGGGGTTGATACGATAGACCGAAATAAATTTGTCAAGTGATAATGACCAATGTTGACGTATAAAGTAACGCGACTGTACTGTCACACAATTATCAGGTAGAACCGGTCAAATATGACAGGGTACAGCACGTAATTATTTCCTAGATCGAAGAAATGATTTTTTTTTTTCGATGATAAAATTTTACATTAAAATTGTCTATGTCTATAAAACTGTCATTTTTCAAAATTTTGAGCTGAAACTTGGTGTGTATGTGTATAATACTACTATATTCTTAAAATGACAGAGTTCAGCGCGTAATTATGTTTTAGATGGAAGAAATTGAATTTGTTTTCGATAACAAATTTACAGCGTGTACGGCCTACGGGTCATTGAGTATGCTTAATTTTTGTAAATAAACTTTTGTCAATAGCCGTTTTGGTCAAACTAAACCTTCTTCGACCGGGACAGCAAATCCGAATAGTAGCTAAGATGTATTTAGATAGAATTATCAAAAGAATATGACCGATCAGGGTACATTTTAACAGAATAGAGTGGAGAAATCTTGGTGATAATTCCAGAAAATAAAGATGTAGGAGAATCACAATTAAACTTCCCACAATGCACTTCACTAAACCAGGGGTTCGCAATGGGTTACACATTATTTTCAGTCTATCAGATTATTTATATTTTCAACAACAAGTGACTTTAAGTTTACAATTTCAGCCTGTCCTGACTCTATCGATACGATTTAACATATTTTCAAAAATGTATTATACACCGGTGGCGTTAACTTTACAATTTAAGCATCTACGTGATTCTATCGGTACGATTGAGTAAGGTACAAACAAGAATACATCAGGGGCTCCCAATGGGTTATATATTATTTTCAGTCTATCAAATTATTTATATTTTCAACAACATATTATTACACCGGTGACTTTAAGTTTACAATTTCAGCCTGTCCTGACTCTATCGATACGATTTATCATATTTTCATAAACATATTATACACCGGTGGCGTTAACGTTACAATTTCGGCATCTACGTGATTCTATCGGTACGATTGAGTAAGGTACACAAAATCTCCAAGAATACATTCGCCCTGTACACCACACAATATCAAACTCACAGAAGCTAGAAACACCACAGGTGGCGTAATAATGTACCTCCTGACTCAATTTTTTAACAAATTTTAGATTTTTTCCCCAAAAAGATAATCTGAAATGCATTTTGTCTTCTTCCGGGAGGCAAAAATGAAAATAATGTATTAAGGGTGGAGATAATTAGTGTATACGGTAATTTCGTTCCGTCTTGGTTTAAAAACTGGCCTAATAACCAAAGATGGCTGCCAATATGGTGGCCGGTATATAGGTGGGAATTGTGAAATTTGTAAGAACGCACGATTACTTGCCAAAATTACTTAACTAACACAACGGCCGTTGATAAACTGCTAAAGTTTTATGTAATATATATATCCCGATCCATCGACTAGACAATTAAGTGAAACCGGTACACAAAGCACATCCTGGCCCCAATTTTTAATTAAATATTTAATTAGTTTAGTACAAAACTAATCGAAAACCTATTTTCGTCATCTTCTCGAAATGCATAAAGACAATAATGCAGCGTGGGTGGATATGATTTGTATGTACGATAATTTCATGCCGTTGGCGGTTACTACGTGATATATTAACCCCAAGATGGCTGCCAATACGGTGGCCGGTATATGGATGGAAATTTTCAAATCTGTCATGCCGCAATTAACACCAACATCGCAATGAAATGTCTTATAAAACCAATAGTCCTATTATATTCATATCATTTTGCAATACTAGGACGTAACATTGGTCAGTTCTATAGCAATGACAACCAGATTGGTGGCCTCGAGTGAGAGGATCGACCTATTTTGCATTCATTCGCGCTCAAGTAAGATTTGTTCTTCGAAATCGGTGGCATGTCGTGCAAATTATTTCACCATAAACATGACTGATTTAAGGCAGGTGGCTGCCTGACTATCTTTGCGAAAAGAATAAGGGAATTGTGTAGGTTATATTAAATCTAACACGACATTTAAGTATACTTGGCACTCTCTATGGCTATTTGTAACATAATGCGACCGCGAATAACAGAATTAACCAATTAACCAATTCGGATACATATCTCATCAAATAACTCATGTTGATGCGAATCGTTAGTTACCCTCGATCAACGAGGCGTGGTTACAATAACGGAGCTACTGATACATTAGGTCTCATGTATACCGTTCTAAAGGTAAGTATAAATGGATCTCATTGACCAATAGCATTTGCTGCCCAGTCCGCAAGAGGACATATTCAGCAAATTATCAAACCGTCACATCATACAGGTTCGTTCAGTTTCATCATCACGCAATAGACCCGTTGAATGTTATATTCTAACATCTACCGGATTAATTTCCAAGACACATATTTCGCACACAAGGAGATGGTAACCTGGTTGCTTTTCCTCTTGTAGTTTGTCAGCTGCTTAGCGGGTGGGAGTTATTTGCTTGTACTAGCAGTAGATAAGTTGCAAAGCAAAGTCAAGACTCTAAGGGATATTTCCAACAACGAAAATACCAGCGATGTGGTAAATCACATAAAACTGTCAAACTATGTCCCTATATATTTCGATTGTATGCTACTTTGTATAGTATGGTACTGGAGTCTCGTGTCACCCCATGTGCACTCGTGATTTCCAGAAGTGGCTGGACAATTGCTTGTAAAACGAGGTACCCCAAATATGGACAGTTATCCCATGCTAGATGAACAGTCAAATTACCCATATCTTTCTATGCTGATGAGTAGGTAGGATTACTTCTGGAAGGCTGTACATTCAGAAAACAGCATATAGATCGGAGTATTGGCTTGGAGTTTTATCATGTAGACTGATACATTTAGGACCTTTTGGTATCCCAGTGTAAGTCTTAGCTCATTATGACACCAACATGAAAAGGACGACAATTTCAATGGCCGTTCGTGATTAAAGCATTATAATTCCACCAACACGTCATATCTAACGCCAGATGTGTTACAGTTAAATTCAATTGTATCTATAGTTAACACATTATGCGCGACGTTAGTAGACCGTGTGTATAGTGCATATCCTGATATTATATTGTGGTAGTGTTTGATAAATGGGATCACGATTCTTGGTGTAATTTGTCGCTGCATCTCAGAAATGACATATAGCAACAGCTTATGTGCAGACCAGAATCTGATCTACGATAACTCACCCATAACAACTCCGATTGTGCTGAGCGAAATCAGTAACTGGACACGATAGCCGTAGTTTAGTATCTAGTGAACAGCGTGTGGGGAATACATGCATATGTCTTTGTAAAATCGGGACGATATGGGGACGAGGAATTATTCGCCAAATTGTTTTCCGCCGGAGTTGCCTGTAAATACGAATATTGAATACAGCCCGATTGATACATTAATGGCATGGGTTTTACGTTTCAAACATCAATGGTACTTGCAACAGCAGCAGGTCTCCTGGTCTGAATATGACCAGTTCAGATGTAACATAACGTAGACAAGTTTACTTTTCCACCAAGTTGGAAACAACATTTGATATTTCTGAAGGTTATCGCGTTCATATATTGCAAATAAAGCGGTCCTTCGTGGCGATATTGTTCAACAGAAACTGCATAATTAAGTTAGACACACATGAGGGATTCTCATTATGGACATGACTAATCTTATGTTTATCACTGATCAGATCATTTTTCGGAAGATGCAAAATCTGAACTAATTTTGTACGACGAGCGCTATCTTTTTCTGAATCTCATCGTCTTTGCGTTATTGGACACTAGTCAATGAAAGCGGCGATGATGATTTAGGGTCTGGAAAAATTCACTCTGTGTTAGCACGGCCGTCTTCTGTTGGTCGACGCTATTGTACAGCAATTGTGCATTGTATATATAACAGATTAATGGAGGCACTGACTCAGAATCAAAATCATTGCTTCAAATGTGGTTGCTTCAGTGTGTGAACCCGCATCAACCCCGTCTAGCCTAGACTTCGATAATGGTATCCACGACATATCCACCTCATATGTACCATTATATCTGGTAGCACTTGGAATAATATTCATTGAGAAAGATTGACCTTCTATTGTCGGGTTTAAGTAATTTCATATTGATTATGTCAAAGGTGACTGGCATAAATAACAATCAGGCATTCAATGTATTACTGTTACTCGGTTCTTCGTTTTAAACAATCCTGTTCATCTGTAAATACCTCGCTCAAATTGCCACCTATTTCAAGGGACACGGATTACTTGAGCACGAATGTTCATGAATGCAAGACTCGTCAATAATGGGCACCATTCAGGTAGCAATTTTAAATAGAATTGCACATCATAATGTCCCGGAGTAACATGAATATAATACTTTGGGTTGTGTGAGACATAGGATGGCGGCAATTACGGCGATAAAAGTGAAACATGACATATTTCACCATTTATTCTGACCACCATATTGGCAGCCATCTTGGGGTTAGTAAGCCATTTTGTAATCCAAAAACGACATTGAATTATCGTACACACCAAACATCTCCGCCACGATACATTCCGCGCTTTATGGCTTCCGAGAAGATGACAAAAATGGCTTTAGGTTATGTTTGGAGAAAAATGCCTAAATTTTATCACAATTGTGTGCCAGGAGGTGCACTGTGTAATATTTTCACTTTATTGTTCGAGTTTGTAGATCGGAATATATACCTTAAACTATAGTTTAGCAGTTCATCAACGGCCGCTTTGTTAGGTAAACCATTTAAGCAAGTAATTGTGCGTTCTTACATATTTCACAATTTCCACCTATATTGCGGCTGCCATATTGGCAGCCATTTTGGGTTAGTATGTCATTTGTTAACCCAAGGCGGAAAGAAATTGCCGTATACACCAATTATATCCACCCTTACTAATTATTTTCTTTTTTTCGCTTCCAGAAAATAAAAATAACGCGTTTTGTATAAATTTTTTTAGGAAAAATTCTAAAATATATTAAAATTTCGGGTCTGGGGGTACATTATATATTATTTCTACGTTAATGTTCGAGTTTGTAGACAGAAACGTATTTATTATTACATTCTTTAGCAGACTTTCAACGGCCGTTGTGTTGATTAAGCCCGTTGACATGTAACCGTGAGTTGTGTGTGCCTTATACCACAGCATGACGCATCTTAACTTTAGGGGGGAGGGTTGATTTTTCTACCTCTGATAAAAAATAATTCGGCCTGCAGCGATAAGTTATATATCAAAATATAGCCAATTGGCAGTAGTTTCCCATGGTATAAAACAATGTGGCATACCCGTCTTACTTTATGATTTAAAAGAAACGAAAGTCAACACTGTGCGTGGATCGTCATATTTGTCTCACCCAAAATATTATTTGACGTCACATGACGTCATGACTGCAATTCCGAGATTCAATGGTTACATGTTTTGCCCTACTCTGGTTATCGCCCCACCCTCAGGTATCAAAATTGGACGAATATTTCTTCTCAAAATGTGTGAAAATGCTCTGTCAAAAGTGTCGGCTTTATTTAAAAAATGACAGATTTTTTCATCGGGTGCCTCAAGAAAACCACGCGGTGAGAAAAAAAGTCCGCCTATCTGACAAATCCAACATACGGATTCCGAAAGTTTAGTATTTACGCTAACCAAAAATGTAGGTCTCATAAATTCCCTCTCCAGGCGACACCTATGTCCATATTTGCCTGGCCTAATAGAGATAGAGAGAGGGGTGTTGTTTATTTAATCGTTGAGCTGTTTGGAGAATTTAAATTGTTTTCTAAATAGGCTGTCTTTAAACTCTTCCTTGACTTCAAGCGTAATATATATATATATTGCTAATATATGTATTGTACGACGTTTGTCACAAACAATGTCTGAAACAGTAACAGTTAAAAGGCAGGTTGATGTACACATGTACATCAGAGTTTTGTAACATGCACTCAGTATGGTTGTTAAGTTTTTCAAATATGCTTGCTTCAGTGAGCGTTAATGCATTCTCATTTATTATCGAAACCGGAATGTTACACTGAGATGTCCCTCAACTCAGATTAAGCTTGACTATCGGTCCCGATTTGCGGCCATATCGGAGTTCGAACCTGTATCAACCTCGTCTAGTGCAGGCTGCGATGATGGTATCCACGACCTAACGACATCGGAATGAATGAGCGTGAACAAATTCTCAGTTCTTATCGACAGGAATGGCACATTGAGATGTCCCTCAAGTCAGAGGCATGTTGGTATATAGCTTTATACTTATAATCCTGACCGGAGATTATGGAAAAGCACTGTTGAATGATGAGGTGTTAAACCTTCACATAAACCATTGATCAGTATTGGACTCAATTTAATAGCCAAAAAAGCCTGTGTACCTATTTATCTATCTGTTGCTTGAAAACCAACTATCTAGGATATAACTAACAAGCTAATAAGCTGCCAAGTTTGAGAGAGATGATAAAGCACATGACAGAAACGTTACACTAAAATGCACAATTCTTCTGATCTTCATTGCTAAATCGCAGAAGCATAAGTTAGTTGTGAGGTTGTGTATTAGTATATGTTGAGAACACTGTTGTCCGATTTCCATCTACATGATACCAGAACGTAAAATAACAATCGTGCTGCATATTTACAGCTATAATAAACACATACTAAGGCATGTGTTCTCTTTTCGTCACATGTAATCTATATATTAGTTTAATTGTAAGACTATAATTATACTACATGTATAAAGCACACACTGATCAAATAAAATATAAATTTCTTCATCAATTCATCTAAAAGTATTCGGATGTAATCAATCAGCTTGTTATCACGAAAATCCGCACATTATCTGCTTACAAATAAATTGTTTTAGGTTGATATAATCTGCTGAGAATTGCCTCATTTTGAATCAATAATGTGCTGAAAATGAGAACGTTTTAATCGTCACATTATCGGCTCATAATGAGGCGATTCTTAGCAGATGATGTGCGCACAGTGACACATATAAGCCAACTCACGACTTTTCAGGTGTGCGCTCTTTAGCATGTGTTTTCAAAGGTGGCCCGTGCCATAAAACGAATTAACGGACATAACTCCATTATCTACTTATTGCAGAATCAAATAATCACATTATCTACCATTTCACTTTATAGGTCGATTATGTGCGTATTTGTGCGAGGATATGTTGAATCAACACGTATTTGAATCCATTTAGAAAAGCCTTTTTTAGTAATCAAATACATCAACAGGAAAAAGGTATGTGTATTGTAATCTTCAAATGTAAAAAGTGTTTGAATGTCAGTCAAATACTTGAGGCATGTAATCTCCCAATCACTCTGGTAGTTCGACATTTCATTCGCTAAACAGTGCGCTAAATGAGAAATATATGTATCTTGGACCAAATGTTGAGGTTTTCACTTTCTTCACCAAATGATAAAATCCCCAGTTGGACAACGAAGACACAACACAAGACGTGCGAATAAAATTATCAAAATTTTAGAATTTGGTCTGGTCTAGTAGTTGTAAATTTACGCTCTCCGATAAAATATTTTCTGTATTCATGATTTGAGATAAGACAGGATTTATTATATTCATGCATTGACTTCAGTCCTGACGCGTACGTTTAACCATAGCTCTTGCGACGAATGAACTACCAATATAGGTTGTGTAGTCATAAGTTTCTTGCCTGGGACCATTAATTTAACATTTAAAGGTACGGTAGGCCTTGGCGGTGGGTATCCTGTGAAAATATTTCCACCCGTCAAAAACCCCCACAAACAGAAAGAACAACAAAATGTAGACAGACTTTGTCCGTATACAAATAAGAAATATCGCATAAACAGTATGTTATTGTCATTTGTTTGACCATTGTTATGTAAACAAAAGCATATAAAGTAACTTTTCTGGTGTTTGTTTATATTATGATGGTAAACATAAAGAGCGTTCTTTGTTGGTGAATTCCTGATATGGAACGAATAAAGAGCGTTTATGCCATTTGTGTATGATTAGCCAGCAGCATTGTGCTGTCTTCTGTAACACAGTCAGGCTCTTGCTTAAGTAAAATATAGTAAATCTTTATGATAACATGCTGTTTACGCGATGGTCATGGTATATATGAACGAAACTGTATGCGTTTTAATGTTTTTCTGTTTACGGTGATTGGAACAAATATGAATATTTTCGATAACTAAGGCCTCACGTGCCTTTAATTGTTTTTACATATGTTAGTTATACACTAGATCGCAATAAATAATTACGGATGTCCCCTATGTCCTGTTGGTGTAACGTACATTGTATGTCCGTAGTGGCTACATGGACTGAGACCGGAATATGTGTGTTCAGTTTTCAGAGAGATTTGTGATCTAGCTGTTTATGAATATATTACTTGCATAATGTATATGTAATATGATGCTAAAATGCTTATTGAAATATCTCACGTACATAGTGTATATATGTCTGTATGTTCTACCTTAAATGATGGCTTTACGCATTAAAGGCACGGGCGGCGTTCGTTGCAGAAATATTCATATTTGTTCAAATCGCCATCAACGGAAGGCATATTAAAATATATATAGTTTTGTTAACATGCCAAACAATATCAGCGCGTAAATAGTATATTGTCGTCAAGACGTACGATGGTGTACGTAAACAAGAACCTGCTCGTGTTTCAGAAGTTTTGCTTCTGTTTACATAACACAGCGCAATTGATGAATCTAATTCCCGATTTAACCACGCCTACATAATTACTTTCTAGTTCTAATAAAAATATGTTTACACTAAAAAGAAAGAAAAAATGACGTCTCATGTCCTTTCAAATCCTCCTGGGTCAAATCCCCCCCAAAAAACAAATAATAATAATAATAATTTAATGTGAATGGAGAATTAAATTATATTACAGTTTGCCCTCTGGAATTAATGTATATTATCATTGTGACCGTTCCACACACGACTAACTTATCTTATATATACGTGCCATTTAAATCACAATGCTACATCGAAACAAGAATATAACATAATTGAACAAGTTTGATTAGTTGCATGGATGATCATTAATGGGTACACGTTGACAATATTTGGTGGGTATCATTTTGCCTCGGTTTGGTCTGGGTATCATTTTGCATTGGCTTGGCGGTTCGGTGAGCGGTCATATAAAAGTCGAAAATTCTAAGTACACAATGTTAAAAACCGCCAAGCTCGAGTATATATGTGAAGAACGATAATCATTTTACATATTTTTACATGAAAAATAGCTGGGACATGTTTTAGAAACGAGAAATCTCAGGAAATTCAGCTTCATATTTTGATTTAAAATTCGAGCTTGGCGGTTCGGTGGTCGGTCATCAAATGTCCAAAATTCTTAATATCAAATATTCAAAACCGCCAAGCTCGAGTATATTTGTGACGAATGATAATCATTTTACATGATTTTACATAAAAACTAGCTGGAACTTGTTTTAGAAACGAGAAATCGACGTAAATTCAGCTTAATATTTTGATTTTTAATTCGAGCTTGGCGGTTCGGTGGTCGGTCACCTAAAAGTCGAAAATTCTCAGTATACGATGTTCAAAACCGCCAAGCTCGACTATGAGAGTGATAAATGATAATCATTAAACGTGTTTTCAGATGAAAACTATGTGTAAATGGTGTTTAAGAAGAGAAATCGGCCAAAAATCGACAAGAAATCGGCGTAAAAAAGCGAGGGTTTCATTCGGTTAACACACCCCCTATTAACCAGCCATCGGTCATCAAAATGTCCAAAATTCTTAATATAAAATATTAAAAACCGCCAAGCTCGATTATATTTGTGAAGAATGATAATCATTTTACATGTTTTTACATGAAAACTAGCTGGAACGTGTTTTAGAAACGAGAAATCGGCCGAAATTCAGCTTTATATTTTGATTTAAAATTCGAGCTTGGCGGTTCGGTGGTCGGTCATCAAAATGTTAAAAATTCTTTGTATATAATGTTCAAAACCGCCAAGCCCGATTATATTTGTGAAGAATGATAATCATTTTACACGTTTTTACATAAAAACTAGATGGAACGTGTTTTAGAAACGAGAAATCGGCGAAAATTCAGCTTAATATTTTTATTTTTTATTCGAGCTTGGCGGTTCGGTGGTCGGTCATCTAAAAGTAAAAAATTCTTTGTATATAATGTTCAGAACCGCCAAGCCCGATTATATTTGTGAAGAATGATAATCAGTTTACACGTTTTTACATAAAAACTAGATGGAACGTGTTTTAGAAACGAGAAATCGGCGAAAATTCAGCTTAATATTTTGATTTTTTATTCGAGCTTGGCGGTTCGGTGGTCGGTCATCTAAAAGTCAAAAATTCTTTGTATATAATGTTCAAAACCGCCAAGCTCGACTATGAGAGTGATAAATGATAACCATTTAACATGTTTCGAATAAAAAACTTAGTCCAACTGATGTTTAAAAAGAGAAATCGACCAAAAACCGACAAGAAATCTGCGTAAAAAGACGATGTTTTGATTTTGTGACCACGCCCCCTATTAACCAACCAATCGGGGACATTACTGCCACTATTGTCGATTAATTTACGAAAATGGGCCATATAAGTAATTAACTGGTGCTATTCCCGCATAATTCACCCGAAAACAGCGTTTAAAAGGCTTTTTAAAAATTTGAAAACGCCAAGCTTGTCTTTTAGTCACCTGCCTTAAAAACTGCCAAGCTTGGCGCCAAGCTTGCATTTTAGCCACTCTCTATATATAGTGACATCACGAGTCATGTGCGGTATAACGGCTGTTTATCAAATTATTTCAATACAGGACAAGGAACCTGACAAGGAGAAGTAATATCGCCGTTTTGCTATCTTGTATATATAGACGAACTATTAGAAACGCTAGCGACCACATATATGGGACTAACAATAAACAACGTTCCGTGTGTCGCTCCTACAACAGCCGATGATATACATGTAGCATCGATATATCTCACGAAAACTGGTCTCGACAATTTAATTGACATCTGTCACCAGTACAGTATAAAATGGCGGTTTTCATCTCTTGCACCAAGAGCATCATCGTTGTCTTTAAAGAATCGAAGTCTAGCAACTCGAAATCTAATAGAACTTGGCACATAGGCCCAAACGAAATACCAGAGAAAAAGGAAAGTGCTCATCTCGGCATAGTACAGAACAAATTCGCAAATGGACGGACACATGCAAGGGCACATAGTGTCTTCGAAACTTCAGAAAAGGTTCTTTTCTATAGCGCGGAAAACAAACACATCTTCGCTGACACCCTCATCGCTGCGTGAGATTCTTAGATCGGTAGTTCTACCCAAGGCTTTGTATGGATGTGAGTTATTTCATCTGGAATATGCATCGAGCCTCCCCATCACGGAAAGGTCACTCCGCACATGCGTTAAGAGTATTCAGACACTCACAAGGAGGGCTAGCACGAGGCTATCGCTTGGTCTACTCGGATTGATGCCAATAGAACAACAAATCCACATCAGAAAACTATGCTTCCTAGGTAACCTCATTCACCCACCCATTCATCACCAAACACCGAGATCAAACTGTTTCTATTGAAGGCTCACCAACAACGCCTTTTTAATAGACCTACATCTGGATTCGTTCACGACATCTTCCAGCTTCTCATTCAGTATGGCCTCATCCACTACCTATTATAATTCATGGACGAAGGGACCTTTCCTCAGAAAGATGCATGGAATAAATTGGCAACAAATTATGTGATGAACTCTTATTCTAACATATGGCTATCAGCAGTTACATCTGATCCGTACCTGAAAGTTCTTTCCGTGACTCATCGCAACCCGCTTATTCAATGGAGATTATGGGACCAATTGCAGTGTATTGGAGCCAAAACACTCTGGAAAATACATGAATATGGTCCGACTGCTAAACAGAATCACATTCTTCAACAACTCTTTATGTGCACTGTGTTCCGGAAAGTACGACAATGAACTGATGCACATCATGTTCTCCTGTCAGTCTTACATGTTAATGACCGCAGGGAATCAATACTGGGAATTTATTCTCAACCATTTCGGCATTCAGACATTCCTGCTAATGTTTAATCTAACTCCGGACGATTTATTTGCGTTATTTTTAGGTTCTCCACTCCACCTTCTGTTAATAGTTTTACCGTCGTACCGTTTCTGTTATCTGCAAGCAACTCACTGAGAGGAATCCGTGAAGGACGCTAACTATGACAATGACATTCACTATAGCACATTTCTTGAATTTACATATAATCAGCATAATCAATGATAATTATGTGTCGTATCTATTTCCGTTTTAGTGCGTAGCCATTTGCATGTGACATCATACATTTATTTGCTGATCGCTCTGCATAACGTCAAATGATGAAACAAAACTATCAACACATGTATTCGTGTTCCTGATCATATCTGGTTAGTGTGCTAACTATTCTCAATATCTGTATAATTGTGTGAGCCATCTTATATATTTAGATCACACGCATGAGATATTGCTAGACTGTTTCTATGATAGTCAGTAACGATGACTAAAAACATATACTCCATGTCTGTTCAGTACACCACGCGTGTACGATGCTTGAATGCACAGCACCGAAAGATCATATGGGTGCGATATATAAAATTAATTGTTCTATGAACCCAATACATAGGACCCACAGATCACATGAGTGTGATATATCGAATTGTTCTATAAATCAAACCAGTGTGTGAGCCATCTGATATATTTAAACCACACGCATGAGATATTGCCATTCTGGTTCTATGATAGTCAGTAATGATGACCAGTCAACATATACTCCATGTCTGTTTAGTACACCAAGCGTGTGAGATTCTTGATTACATTGCACCGAAAGATCATATGGGTGCGATATATACAATTAATTGTTCTATGAACCCAACGTACATATGACATATGTATGCGTATTTGTTATCTCTTTTCATTCTTGTATCGTGCACGTTTTTGTTTGGCTTTTTTTTTAACTCTTTATTTATTTATTGTCGTGTTCTTTGTTTTTGCTTCACATGTATTTTTTTTTCTCACTTTTATATTTTTCTCGAGAGATATAGAGAGAGAGAGAAGAGAGAGAGAGAGAGAGAGGGGGAGGGGAGAGAGAGAGAGAGAGAGAGAGAGAGAGAGAGAGAGAGAGAGAGAGAGAGAGAGAGAGAGAGAGAGAGAGAGAGAGCGAGTATGTACGTGTCCTTATGCTTGTGATGTTCATCTCTTCATTGTTCACAAAACTTGTAAATAATGGTGTAATAATTTATACATATTCTCTTCCAAGAAGGAGTTAATAAAGAATATCTTTACAACATATTGATTAGGGAATCGATTTTCATTAGTTTGGGAAATATTAACACTTTCATGTCGTACCCTTCATTTGTGAATTAGGGAATTCATTGGTTCACTTTTTTGGGGAAATATTAACCCTTCCATTTGTATCGTTAGGGAATTGATTTTTATTAGTTTGGGAAATATTAGCCATTTCATGTCGTACGCACATACCCTTAATTTGTGAATTAGGAAATTAATTGTTTTAGTAGTTTTGAGGAATATTAACCTTTTTATTTGTATCGATTAGGAAATTGATTGTTCCATTAGTTTTGAAATATTAACCTTGCATGTCGTAACTACGTCCCCTTCATTTGTTTATCAGAATATCAGGGAATTAATTGGTTCATTATAATATAAGGGAATTAATTGGTCCATTAGTTTTGGGAAATATTAACCCTTCCATTTGTATCGATTAGGTGATTAATTAATTTAATTGGTTTTGGAAATATTAACACTTTCAAGTGCGTTGGCACATTTCACTTGTGTGGATTAGGGAATTTATTATTTGGAAAGTCGGACAAAAATCGATAGCTCCCATTTAGAGGTCGCCCTGAAGATCCCTACTATATGATGTTCGGGATGCATCTGATGAAAACTGGCTGTATAGAACGTTCCAAAGTATTTAGTCATACAAAAGAGTTAAAAGTCGATAGCTTACCTTGAAGTCACTCCGAAGATCCATGTGACATTTGGGATAAATAAAAAATGTTGGCTGTCGAAGGATTTACATACAAGGAGTAAAATCCAAGACGGCTGCCGGCAGACATGTGTTTTTTTTTTGGTAGAAAATCGTGCAAATTCGATAGCTCCCACCAAATGGGATCAAAAACATACCTGTACATTATTTTTGACATTTTTTCTAATAAATATGTGCTGCAGTGTGTATAACCGATTAATTCATATTGGAAATCAAAGATGGCTGCTGATGACTCCCATCTAGAGGGAACCCAGAAGATCCATATGAAGCTCGTTGACAATCGGATGGGGATACGTTGTGGCCTGAAGGGTGTGTCAAAGTAAATTGCATGTTGACAGACTGACGCAACCCATCTTCGCCAAGTTGAGATAAAATTGCTCTGACAGTATCTTAGTGTAAACAATATTTATTTGAACAAAAGAACATCACATTGACAATTATACATATAGAAAATAACAAATGGTTCAAATGAGGATTGGATAAAAAGCCATACGCCCATGGCTTTTATAAAAATCCTTTCCTCTAGAGATGTTACCCCGAGTGTCAATACAGACAGCTACAGGGTAAAAGTAAATTGCATGTTGACAGACTGACGCAACCGATCAACGGGAATTTGATGAAGATAATAACGATAATAATGATGGTGATGATAATGAAGAAGATGATGATGATTAGGACGATATACTGCCTTCATATGCTCTGAAAAATATTTCCATGGCCACGGTCTTTTTCCAGCTGTTTTTAATTGTTCACACAGAAGTAAAATAAACGCTCTTTATTTCTACTATACAAATAATAGACTAACAGGGAACGCTCTTTTCTGTTTCATGCCATACAGGCTTTTGTTTGTTTGGGTCCCAAAACACCGTGTTCAACGGTGTATTTCTGGGACATATTATGCCCGTAGAAAAGCAGTTCAAGTAGTCTCGACCTATTTCGATACCCAGGGAAAATTCAAAAGCGAATATTATTAGGTGTATTGTGGAGCGTAAACCGTCAAGTCGCTTTAATATAATATTATGATGTTGAATAATAGTACAATATCGGCTCCAACAACGACGCAAAATGGACAACTTCGTAAAAGGGACAACTACGCAAAAGGGATTGCATATACTGCATGGATACTGCGTTGCTGATGGGTATTTCGAGAATCACGCAATAGCAGCACTCCAAGGCGCAATAATAAATGCGTTCCTTGAGGGGATCTGTTTTAGATCTGAGTGCACAACTATATATAATATACATATATCACACGAAGTAATTTACATAACCGCAAGTGCAGTCTGACAAGCCGCTGCTTGAGTTGGGTAATTTCCCGGACGCGCGTTTTTATTGACTGGCTTTCGTTATCAAATTATCAGACTAAATATAGCCCGGGATTTCCCCATGAAATGTCTATTAATAATATAATGTATACTAACAATACTTTACAATAGAGCGTGTCCAGGAACTGGTAGTCTGGTACTATCCCAATCACACACCGCAAAGAAATAACAATACCGCAATTCATGTGTGTTATTTGTCAATTTCAAATAGATATATTGTGAATCAATTCAGCAGGGTGGGGTTTTTATAACAAATCAATTAGCATGACGAACAAATTATGGTGCTCCCGGCACGTACAGTCATGCTGACTGTTCAATCAGCGATATTATATTCGTTTACTCATACACGCCCGTTACTATGAAGCTAAACATGTGAACATGTATCAGCCAGTTTTAGCCGGAATGCCATGGATGTCCATTACTTCGTTCAAGATTATCTCAACCAGCACAATTTAACATAATCTAAAAGATCACACAATAAGCTTTGCTTTTTCCTCGATAATTATTAATGACTATGACCAGAGTAAGCAGATGCCAATTTATATTACTTTTAATATATTTATTGGTAATAAATATCTTTAATTAAAAAACCATTTAGGAATGAGTAATCCAGAAAAAATATATATGTCCAATTGGCAAACCTAGAAATTGGAACATGTTGGAGGTAAATTAATTAAGTTATATAGCAGAAAATGAAAGTGACTTCTCTGATGTTTACACTTAACTGACCTCGAATGCCAAGCTGCCATTGGATTTTTGTCAATGGTTCTTGGAAGTTAATTTCGTCAATGTTGTTTTTGGTAAATCCCAACATAATTCTCATTAAACTATTTTGATAGATATGTTCAGGAGAGGATTTCCATTCATCCCTTCTTTACTAAATACTCATTGAATAATAGACCTTTTCAATATATACTTTTATAACAGCCATGGGCGGGAGAATCCATTCAATAAAGAAAGGGGTTAATAACAATTTATTTACAAGTCAAAGTATACGGCTATTTCACCGATCGAATTATGTAATAGGAACACTACTACCCGTCGAACATAAGTGTTAAAGGGGCCCAATGCACTCGATATCACAGTTAGTAATGTGCAAAAAATGTAAAAGTCTGTAAAAACATGACCACTAAAGGGACCCAAGACGCTCACAGTGGGAAATGTGCAAAAAAATGTAAAAGTCTGTAAACACACCACCATGAAGAACATGGTGGAGAAATAGATAAACTTTATTCTTATATTCATTATTTATAGTTATCCAACAATCAACTTTCGCGTGTTGAAACTATTCTGCTGTAAAACAAAACTGTTACAGTGATTTGTTAACAGCATGTAGTAAGTTCAAATATTTTAGTCTGAATAATTGGACTAATATCGCTAAATCTTTGTTATGGGTACCAAACTGTTGCAGTTATTTGTTAAAAAACGTCTAATAAGTTAAAATATTTTAGTCTGAATAATTGGACTAATATCGCTCCATTCCACTCAATCCACTGTAACCGTACTGTTTGCATAACAATTGTTTTGAACGAAATCTCATTATTGAAGAGTTATGAATAATGAAGATAAGAACAGGCTAATAATTAACTACTTTGAAGGCATTGCGTCCCTTTAAAATGTACGATGGTGAGATTTGAAATAAATTACATTTAATGTTAACAAGAGGTGTGCCAAAAAGATTTTTAATTTTAAAGAAAAATTCGGACTAATAATATTGATATGGTGTCACAAGAAGCTTGTACAGAAATAATTATTCAAATCGGTTCATATTTGTTAAAGTTATTAAGTCAGACAGAATTTTCTAAGTCATAATAAGTCGAAAATGAGGTGTAATATTACGAAAAACAGTCTGAGCCAATCCCTAGCCACATCATGTAGAGAGGGTATTGTGAGAAGCATGTATACCAAAAACTATTGAAATCGGTTCGTATTTGTTAAAGTTATTAAGTCGGACAGAATTTTCTAAGTCAAAATAAGTCGAAAAAGAGGCGTAACTTGAAAAAAAAAACTCGGACCGAACCGCAATTAGCATCATGCGGAGAGACCGTCCTAAGGAGATTGCATACAAAAAATTATTGAAATCGGTTCATAGTTGTTCGAGTTATGAGGTCGGACGGACGGACGGACTGACGGACAAACGGAAGGAGAAAACGTGACGGACGGACGGACGCAGTCAATCCAGTATACCCCCCATTTTCTTCGAAAGTGGGGGTATTATAATGTACGGTGAAAAATGGGTTACCACTCCATACAAAATGTATATAAAGACAAGAATATTACAATGTACTATATATATCAGGCATATGTATGATAGGTATAGCATACAGCATACGTCTATATAACAGTGCATTGTATATAAAGTATATATATATATATATATGTTATGCATGTTACCCCTTAAATGGCGTCTTTTACAATAAAGCAATCTAATATAATGGAATTCGAGGGTGTCTTAGCATTCAGGGGGTGGGTAATTAAGGAGTAAGTACAATATGTACAACATACGGAACATGGGAATATGTAGAGGGCACAAACAGGTTGTGTGCATGGAGTAGTGTTTGGTAATGAACACTGGTAAGCGAGACGAGATGATGTGTATTGGCCTCCATCATAGGAGAGTATATATATCTGTATATATTAGGGATGTTTAGATGGTTCATAATTACTTATAAAGGTCTCACACCTGCACAAATTACATCAGTATGCATAGAATAAGCAATATGCATATCATTAAAATATATAATTAAGAGAGGCAAAATAAAAGGGGGAAAACATAGTAAATATAGTTTAAACAAAAAACAACCCACAATCGCTGGCGATATGGGTTCACTTCCCGGTGGAGTCATCGCTGACTTCGTATCACATGTCGCTATCTGGAGGAGTTGCCAGTTACTGATTATAATAGTAATTTCGGGGGGCAAACCCCATGATGGTCGAATGGACCGAGCGGTCCATTCCTTCACCCTTCATATTGAGCGTTTATTTGAAAAAAAGAAGAAGGAAAAAAAAGAAGCGTTTGTAGACATCAAATAGATTATTTCCTTTTCGTTCTCTTCTTCTTTGGATGCTGTTTTTCTCCGGAAGATGGGGGAGACGTGGATTGTTTCTGTCTTTCTAGTCCTTGTCGTTTTTCTTCCTTCCATAATCGTGTGGTTTCTTGCGGATTTTGCTTTCTCAATTTCAAGACGTCTCCACGCCGCAGCTATTTCCTCATATTCGGCAAGCCCAGGCGGTGGTTGTTGCCATTGGGGGGGGGGGTGAAGTCTCCGATCCTATATATGTCGGCGTCTTCGGGCGGTGTGGTGTCATATACCGTCTGTGATGGAGCTGGTGGTGATTCCATCAGTTCCACAAAGTCAGCGACATGGACGTCCGGGATTACGTTGGCGTCTCTGTCTCCTCTGGCCTCGATGTCGGCGGTATGGAACATCGGGTGGCTCCGGCGTCCCTATTTCCGCTGGTGGTAGATGCAACATTGTTGACGACATCGACGGTGGGCTGGTGATCTTCTCCCAAAGCCAAGTGGGGGGGGGGCTGGGCGTCTCTCAGCTCCCTGTTTCCACCTGGCCCTCCTGCGTCTTCGAGGTGGCGGCTTCGATTTCTTTTTCTTTGTCTTTGTGGGGCAGTGACGGCTCCAGACTGGTGGACTCCAGTGTCTGTCTCCCCAAGTCACGGCCGGTAGAGGGTTCTACCGGAGTGACCTGGTAGTGCAGCACCAGCTCAAATCGTCCCGAGTTAGCATGGAGATTCCAGCTAACACAATGGGACGATTGGTAAGCGCTCAGAACGTGCACGAACTGACTGGGGAATAAATCCATAGTCCAGCCAGGATTAGCACTAATGCGACTGCGCAGTCGAGTGACCGGATCTCGAAGGGTTGCCAGTTACTCGCCGGTGGTCAGTGGTTTCGCCGGACACATTGGGTCATTCTTCCAGCCAATGAAATCACTGCTAGCGTTACCTTATCGCATGGACTTTCCCTCCACCAATAAAACTGACAACGTCGTGATATCGCCTTGGCTGCTGAAAGCTAAATAAAGCTAAATAATTCGTTTCGTCATTTTGAAAGGTCAGAGTTATGTTTCCGTGCTGTTCGTGTTAGATTATTACATGTTTATCTACAAATCTGAATTTATTCACACATCCGAATCACAGGTCCCAGCCTATAAGAAAGAGAAGACTTAGTGATAGAACGATCACATCACTTTGACATACTTATGGTGGCATATAATTGATCGCGATCGGTGGTCTAACAAGATTCTGTCCGGCCTCACAGACTTGATGCCTTACATGGTAATTTTTCGGTCTTGTACGGTTTCAAAACATCTTCAATATCGTCAACCGAAGACCACTGCAGTAAATAACTTTGACTAAAAGTACAGGATACTATTTGATCGAATATTGGTCTGCAAATATTCGCACTAGATGTTGGCTGAAGCTAACGAACTGGAACAAACTATAAAGCTTTTCTGTCTGACATTTCCTATTGTATAGTTGATTCGGGCATGGAACTGCCAGGCAACACTGTTGAACATTGTAACCACAGCTGGGGCCACGTCCCTGGTGCTGTGACAAATATGTTTCAGGAACCATGCGTTATTTTAAGACTAATTTTCCTTGGTCACTACCAGCCACTATACGTAGCATCGCCGAGCTAGACACCAGCACAGGACAACCGATATCTCAATCAGTGTGATCCCCTATAGATGCGGAGAATAGAAATTGTGCGGTTTACAGGACTGGCCCATGTGCAAATTTGGCCATATAAACCTATTTTATGCGAGCCACCATATTTTGGAATGAATATATCTTTATATAACAAATTCCACTGATTGTTTTCAGATATCACTAGTCATTTTTCACTTTTTGACGATAATTGAATACTAGACTTCCATGAAGTTATTTCACTGAGTTCACAGGACGCAGAATGATATACATGTAATCAAAACGATACAAGATCTATGATTAAAACTCCATATTCGTCCAAAATCATTAATTGCAGGCGAACACCGGTTAATATCCTGATACCCAAATCAAGTAATTATAGCAAAAATAGGCTCGTTATGGTAATAAATTCGACGATAAACTGGTATGGCTCGAGTACATTCATATATGCATGCATATGCGCCAGACATGTTCAAAGGGGACTAATCATAATCGACACAATTAATAAATTCGCTGTTTTTTAACATTAATTTTCTAAAGTGTATATACTGTAGCAAAGTAATCATTCTCGTTAACACCGTATTACTAAAAAGATAAATAATTCTCGACCTATGACCTCTCAAAATAACGAAACGACTTAGCGATAATTAGGGTTACATGTTTCCACTCTGACCGTTCCATTAACGGGGATTCTGCACAGCGGACATTCCGCGAATGCGTAAGCGCACTCAGAACACGTGATCAGGTGGCCGCACGACTGGAAGAGGATCTGACGCTTATTTTCGGCACATATTATGCAGTAATCATCAGCATCTTCTGAGTCTGAAAATAAGACAAAACGGAGCGTTATATTTGTCCGGGAGCAATATAAAGGTGAAGTAAAGATTCTCAATTAAAGTTATTTATCTGTGGATTGTGATTCTGAATGGCGGGTGTTTAAATTTCAAGGTTGATGTACACACACTTGCACATTTCCTAGAATCGCCAAAATTTACCACCAGTTCCAAACGATGGAAACTGAATTAGGCGATATTTTGTGAAAAGTAGTATTTTTGTCCCCAAGTCATGTCGCCATTTTGGCAGCCATCTTGAGAGTGGAGTACCAGGTTTTCTTAGACAAAGTGGGATAGTGTTATATCATCCCAATAGTAAATGTATACATTTGGTACACATGTTCTCCAACACAACTGACTTTAATGACTTAGTGCATATCCAGTACACAGCAGCCATGTTTCTAGGAAATGCTCAGCATTTACTGACCCATACATTTGCTTCTGGACTGTCAACTGACGGGTGTCCAGATTGACGGCGCCCGTAAATATTCAATTAAGCTCTCTCTGAATCAAGAATCCGCAAATCGATATATTATATAAATACAAAAAACCCCGCTATATGCAGCTATATTTGCGCGGCTAGAAACTATAATACACTAATCGATATACTGTATAACCCGCTATATTCCACAATGGAACCACAGCCATTGAATACACATATTTTATACCGGTACCTCAAGTGGAATACAAACCGGAACTATGTTTGTTGACGTTGTCGTCAATAAAGGTGACGTATATTAAATCAACGATTCGCTTCGGCTGGTGCCCCGATCATTACGGTGTCAGACCGGTTTTCCGAAGACCTATTACTACGAAGGCCCACAATTCCGAAGACCTGATTCTCCGACGGCCCACAACTCCGAAGACCCGATTCTCCGACGGCCCACAACTCCGAAGACCCGATTCTCCGAAAGCCCATAACTCCGAAGATCCGATTCTCCGAAAGCCCATAACTCCGAAGGGCCGATTCTCCGAAGACCTATAACTCCGAAGACCTATAACTCCGAAGGGCCGATTCTCCGACGGCCCATAACTCCGAAGGTCCGATTCTCCGAAGGTCCGATTCTCCGAAGATTTTGTTTTATCGGGGTATTATCGTTTACTAAATAGTGTACAGTCCAGTGGCGAAGCCAAGGGGTCCCAAAATTCCCACTGCCCCCATTAAACCTCTACTTGCTATTTCAGACAATATGGGCCCCTACCAAAACATGTCCAATGTCATGTAAACGCCCGGAAATCGTTCATGGGGCATCAAAATATTCAAACTTTTCCTAATGTCCCCACCTAAATGGGAATCCTGGCCCGCCACTGACTATACACCAGATACTATAACGTTACGTTGGCCCATGAGATGCCAGAGTAGAATGTACAGGGGTGAACGGGGAAGAACTTGTCGCCCCTGTGCATGTTAGGCTACTCTGACATTCTTGCAGCGTTTCGTTATAATATACCCGGTGCACACCAGTGGCGGAGCCAGGGTTCCCATTTAGGGGTGCACATTAATTAGCATATGTTGGGGATATGTGGGGGATATATCATGCATATGATATGCCGAAAGCATATCACGAAGGCCTGATTTGGGGAGCGCATACATGGGAGGGGTCGCCCCCAATCGTTGGTCCGGGGGCTCCCCTGGGCAGGAACACTGTGAATATTTGAATGCCTAGGAGGGATTTCCTGACGTTTACATGACATTTGACATGTTTTTTGGGGGCGGTCTTCCCTAGGGCCCCATTGACCCCGCCACTGGACTGTACACTATTTAATAAGCGATAAAACATGATCTTCGGAGAATCGGATCTTCGGAGAATCGGACCTTCGGAGAATCGGCCCTTCGGAGTTATAGACCTTCGGAGTTATGGGCGTTCGGAGTTATATGCCTTCGGAGTTATGGGCTTTCGGAGTTATGGGTCTTCGGAGTTATGGGATTTCGGAGAATCGGGACTTCGGAGTTATGGGCTTTCGGAGAATCGGGGCGTCGGAGAATCTGACCTTCGGAGAATCGGACCTTCGGCGTTATGGGTCTTCGGAAAAACGCTACGTAACCGTAAAATCTGACCGGTTCCGCCCTTAAACTGTCAGTGGACGACACACTTCCAACTTCCACTAATTTTGCCACCAAGATTTTGTATCATTCAAAACTGTCAAAGTAACAACCAAACTCAAACTATTCCAATTCGTCTTAATTCATTACTATTGTCACACAAACGTTGATTCATTATAATTGTCGGTCAAGCAGCTTCAATAACCCAAACTATTAGATTGCATTAAACATATTGTATTAAGAGATCATATTTAGGCAGTGCTGTGTGCATTTCGTTCTTAGGATCATCGTGAGCAGGGAAATGCACCAACTTACTCTCATTTAGGTAGGAAAAGTCATTAAGTCATAGTCTGTTCAATCTCAATTTGTTTTACATTTATCATATACTAGAAGGGTTACCCGTCGTTGCCCAGGTTAAAGTGGTGTGAAACCCTATGTGGATATTTGGTGGGAATAGAGAATACTCTTGCCCTCAAAGTGTTACACGTATTCTCATAAATTGTATATCCAAATGGCATCACAAAACATGATTCTTACACATGTAATATAAGTAGTGGCTCACCTTGTCAGGTCGGAGCGATTATCATTTTTTTAATCGCGTTTAATTCGTCCCGCCAATAAAGAAGTATTTATTTATTTACAACTGCGTATACTTCAGACGTTATAGCATGAAACATGAACACCATAAACACATTAGTTCGAAAAAATAAAAGACGACAATTGTGTTTTACATAGAGATGTATCAATAAACCAATCAATCTAGTTTATAATATCTTCATGAAAATACAGATGTTTAAACAAATATCCAGGTGCTCCTCTGTTCTGGTGCTATATACTGGCTAATCATTTTCAGTTTAAAAGAATTGATGTTATGCAAGTATAGCAGCTACATGTGCCCGACACAGCGAGATTTTGAGTTGTTTATGTTAGGCGATGAGTCTGTTCTAACAAATGAAAGAAATCCTCTTTATCCTGCTTTATCGGGCATATATACACTTGTCAGATGTCAATATTGGAGGATCCTGAAAAGTCATGTGCTACGGACTACGTTTTCCTTTATCTCAGATAAAGTGACCACTATTTTTGAACAGGCCTGCTCTACATTTCCATATATCTTGGCAATTGTAACTTTTTTTGTGGAAACTATATTGAATGGAACAGACTCAATCGTGTTATAATATATACATTAGCCATTCTAATATGCAATCCTCTGACGATTCAAGGTCCCTCAGTTTGGATGAATATATGTATCTCTTAAATAGATTGATATAAATATACTTTTAATACTTTATTCTATGTTTCTGTGCTGCTAGATCATTATAGGAATGCCCTGATTTCCATCCCCATATAAATATGACAGTTGAGAAGATATAATTGTTCAAGTGACTTAATTCGGTCACCATTTGTCGAGATTGTGAAATTGGAATGCCAAAAACTCCTTAGAACGACATGGAGATGGCCTGGAAGATAACTATATATAACTTTGTTGGATATCGGCTAATTGAACAATCTTATAAATGCTAGTGAATCTCCTCTCGCCATCCATGACCCAAACGACCCCAAATGTGATTTAATTCATCATATCATTAGAGAAGAACGTGCATGAATTTGGTAGAATCAGTGCTAAATATATTTGTATCAACTTTGGTGCAACTCCCCTAATGTATGACTTGAACCGCGCCACTTTTGTCATATTTAAACCACGTCTATTAGACGCATGCATGAATTATATAATGGAGATGATTATATATAAGTTTTGTGGTAAACTAAACAAATTCTTATCATAGTTATTACCCCCCCCCCATCTCTCATCCAAACGGCACCAATTTCGCGTCTTTAAATCACACGTTTATATTCCTCGTATCACGGAGAAGAATAATATATCAATTTGGTCGAAATTTGTGCTAAAAATAGCCCCTCTCCTGACACCAACAATGTCACTTGAATTTTTTTTAACCCGCACCATTATCTTACTCGTAAAAAGTTACCCCTGTTAGACCGCCTTGGTGCCATCTAGATTGTACCCTTAAAGTTATATATAGAACACAGACAGATATTCGCAAATATTTGATTCATTGTATCACTTGAGAAGAACGTGTATGAGTTTGATGGTAATTGGCACTAAACATATTTTTATAAGTTCTTGGTGACCCCCCCCCCCGTCCCTATTTCGGACTCAAGCGGCGCCACTTTTGACATCATTAAACCACACACTTAGACTCATTATAGAGATGAATATATATAAAATTTATCAAAATTGGCGAGTATACAAATTTAGGGCCACCATTGCATATCTCTCACCCAAAAGGCACTAATTTGGCGCATTTTAACCACACGATTAGATTATTCGTATCACTGAGAAGAATATGTATCAATCAGGTGGAAATCGGCGCTAAACATATTGTTTATCAATGTGTGTGTCCCTCTCACCCTCTAGGCACCCCTGTCTCGAATGGCCCCACTTTTGACATCTTTAAACCACACAATTAGACTCCTGATATCATGGAGATTATTACTTGTAAGTTTGGTGCTAATCCGCGACTAAACAATTTTTTTTTATCAAATTTAGTGCCCACACCACCCCATCTCTCACCATAGCAGCAACCAATATGACGTCTTTAAAATCACACGATTATATTCCTCATATCATGGATAAGAATGTGTATCAATTTGGTTGAATTGGCGCTAAAAATATTGTGTATCAATTTTGGTGCCCCTCTTCCTTTCAGTGCACCCCTGACTCGAATTGACGCCACTTTTGACAGCTTTAAGCCACGCCATTAGACACCTCATACCATGGGGATTAATTTGTATAAGTTTCGTGGCAATCGGCGACTAAACCAATTCTTGTCAGATTTAGTATCCCCCCCCCAATCTCTCATCCCAACGACACAAATTTGGCGTCTTTAAATTCATGGAGAAGATCTCAGAAGAATGTGCATCAATTTGGTGGAATTGGGCGCTAAAATTATTTTGATCAATTTTGTTGACCCTCTCCCTTTCCGGGCATCCCTGACGCGAACGGCGCGACTTTTGAAATATTTAAACCAAACCATTAGATTCCTCATATTATGGGGATGATTATATATAAGTTTGGTGGCAATCAGCGACAATTTCTTTTTCTGCCCCTCCCCCTTTTCTGCCCCAGACAACAACGGCGTCACTTTATAAAATTCTAACCCTCGCCATTATCTTTCTCGTAAAAAGTTACCCCTATTAGACCCCCTTTGTGCCATCTAGGTGCCCCCCCTGTGAATTTCTATAGAACACAGACAGACAGACAGACAGACAGACAGACAGACAGACAGACATTCGCAAATATAGATATAAATATAGTTCTGTCTTAAATATTGCATGCCAAGTACAACTGTATACATTAGCATATTATATCGACGGATTCCAAATGCAGAGTTATCAGCAAGTTATCTGATGAACTTCCAATTTGTTGTTGCTTTTCATAATTACTCGTCGAATTCGTTCAAAAAATTATACAGTAACACCTCTCCAAACCGAACACCATTCGGACCGACCGTTCTGTCGGTTTAGAGAGGTGTTCGGTTTATAGAAAATCGAACCACGATCGGAATGTATTGCCGTCGTTGCCAAACAACGTTCACTTATGGACTAAACAATCTGTCCGATTTTCGGAATAGAGAGGTTTTCTGTTTATAGAGGTAATTTTGATTGAGAATGCACTTGTGTGAACTTTGGTCCGGACAATTTGTTCGGAATGGAGAGGGATTCGGTTTATAGAGGGTCCGGTTTGGAGAGGTTTCAATGTAGGCACGTGACAGTTTGTTGGTAGCGGTGGGATTCGAAACTCGGCAACAATAATAAGATGGCAGCCGAAAAAAAGACGAGGAAATTGAGTAATATTCAAAGAAAATGTCTACACACTATGTTGTCATCGTCTGAAGACAATACATAAGTTTACTCCTAAAGTAGAGCCTTGTGCTGAAAAACGTCGGATTCAGGTATCGGTGCTATAAAACCAGATGTGTCCGACAAATACAAGTACCTCTGAGTTTATTAAGTCTTAATTTGTGAATCGTGAGAGAGGAAGCAGATATCGAAGAACAACATAGGTTGTCAGATGGGTATGCTGGATGAGGCTCAGTCAGATGAGTCGGTTGTTAGATGGGTATGCTGGATGAGGCTCAGTCAGATGAGTAGGTTGTTAGATGGGTATGCTGGATGAGGCTCAGTCAGATGAGTAGGTTGTTAGATGGGTATGCTGGATGAGGCTCAGTCAGATGAGTAGGTTGTTAGATGGGTATGCTGGATGAGGCTCGGTCAGATGAGTAGGTTGTTAGATGGGTATGCTGGATGAGGCTCAGTCAGATGAGTCGGTTGTTAGATGAGTATGCTGGATGAGGCTCAGTCAGATGAGTAGGTTGCTAGATGGGTATGCTGGATGAGGCTCAGCCAGATGAGTAGGTTGTTAGATGGGTATGCTGGATGTGGCTCAGTCAGATGGGTAGGTTGTTAGATGGGTATGCTGGATGAGGCTCAGCCAGATGAGTAGGTTGTTAGATGGGTATGCTGGATGTGGCTCAGTCAGATGAGTAGGTTGTTAGATGGGTATGCTGGATGAGGCTCAGTCAGATGAGTCGGTTGTTAGATGGGTATGCTGGATGTGGCTCAGTCAGATGAGTATGTTGTAAGATGGGTATGCTGAATGAGGCTCAGTCAGATGAGTAGGTTGTTAGATGAGTATGCTGGATGAGGCTCAGTCAGATGAGTAGGTTGTTAGATGGGTATGCTGGATGAGGCTCGGCCAGATGAGTAGGTGCGATGAGTCGGTTGTTAGATGGGTATGCTGGATGAGGCTCAGTCAGATGAGTAGGTTGTTAGATGGGTATGCTGGATGAGGCTCAGTCAGATGAGTAGGTTGTTAGATGGGTATGCTGGATGAGTATCAGTCAGATGAGTGAGTAGGTTGTTAGATGGGTATGCTGGATGTGGCTCAGTCAGATGAGTAGGTTGTTAGATGGGTATGCTGGATGAGGCTCAGTCAGATGAGTAGGTTGTTAGATGGGTATGCTGGATGAGGCTCAGTCAGATGAGTAGGTTGTTAGATAGGTATGCTGGATGAGGCTCAGTCAGATGAGTAGGTTGTTAGATGGGTATGATGGATGAGGCTCAGTCAGATGAGTAGGTTGTTAGATGGGTATGCTGGATGAGGCTCAGTCAGATGAGTAGGTTGTTAGATGGGTATGCTGGATGAGGCTCAGTCAGATGAGTGGTAGATTGTTATAATAGTTTAACAACAGCAAGTAAAGTATTTGACAGTGATAGAACCCCGAAAAATGTGATAAGGCGCCATATTAGTTGGGAAAATGAGAAAATGATATTAAAAGTCCATGCTACGATGGATGCAGCAGATACTAATGAATTAAAAAGAGATTTATGGGGATTGTCGTAATCCAATATGTGACCCGCCATATCAAATCCAGTCGTAAGTCGGGATTTTTTTACCCTGTGCCAATGCATTGGCCTAACAATTTTTAATCATTTTTTTAAAATAAATGTTTCTTACAATTTTTCGGACATAAAATAAAAACATCCATTACCCTGCAGGGAGCCCCACACATATATAGAAGCATATAGAGTGTCGTCTGCTCATGTTTGTCTGGGGCTCTGTATGGGTGAAATTATAAAATTGTTAAAGAATACAAGAAATAATTATTAAAATTGTAAACAATTGTTAGGCCAATGCATTCTCTTATATATGCGAGGCGACCTATGGTCGACTCGCATATATAAGAGAATGCATTGGCACAGGGTAAAAAAAATCCCGAATACCAATACCAAGAGACAGGAAGTCCTACATGTACATCTGTAAAATGTGTTGATATATAGTACATGGAAGTCGGCATATTTGTCAGGGGACATAGCACCAGCATGTAAATACAGTCACAAGAGACTGGAAATTGAATGTGTCAGTTGAGTCACTTTAATTGTGAGCAAGAATTAGAATAGGTCATTCGAGATTGTAAGCAATGATCTTTGAAAGAATATTTGAAGCCGAGATCTACATGGAAATTTACTTAATCGAGACCAGGTGAAGTCACGAATGCATCGACATATTCCCCACATAAATAAACAGAAGAACGATCAGGGTGGGATGAGTTTGTTTTATATATGTTGTCAATTTGGATATATTATTTGTAAAAAATAACTACTTTGGTCAAGATTATTCTCCTTTCTATATTTGATCAGACTTTCTGAGTGTTTCACATCACTTTAACAGAAATGTAAACAGGCAGTCCTTCATTGTCCCGAACAAATCGCCGATAACAAATTAGAACGAGAGTCACTATATGTAATTTATGTAAAAGAATGACGTTGTGAACTGGACAAATTGGTACAAACTTTAAAACAACTGTCGTTGAGCTTATTTATTCGATGTGAGCATCATCAGAGTGTTTCAAATCCCTTTAAATTGATGTGAAACACTCCGGTGGGTTGATCAAATATAGAAAGGAGAATAATCTTGACCAAAGTAGTTATTTTAACAAATAATATATCCAAATTGACAACACGCACTGTTAATCTTACATTATCTATTAAATGCAGTGACTCTCGATGGGGAAATCGTTTTCGTTAGTTTATCGCCGATAGTTGCGTCCCGAATCAAGAACTAAATATAAACAATTGAGCGTAGTTCACAAGATGTTTTCTATGGAGTGGTACGGTCGATTTGCTTCAAATTTTCGGCGATGTTAGTAGAATGATACTCCAGTTGGCATGGTGCACGAATACAAACTCATCGGTTTCGCGCGCCCGAACAAGTCCATGATATGTCTTTAAGATGTTGTGCACATGAACACTCCAGTTGAGTATTTACTTCACTTTCATATTAACTCACCTGATATACTCATCTGACGCATTGCAGTGTTGACAGCCACGTTTATTTGGTCCATTGTATATCCCATACATTCAACGCTCTCTATCGCAGGGCTCTTCTTGTTGGGGAGATAGTCATCTAAATACTCTCCCATGATACGACACAGGTGCTGGTTGATTTCAGGTTTGGCCGCGGTCTGTAATTTTAATAAATGAAAACGAATGAAAGTGTAATGGCGCGTCACATGTAGCTGCAAGAAAATATCTGCAAGAAAATATTAGGTACAATTGTACGGTGATATTTTCTTGCTGCAAAGATTACGCCCGTGAGAACGCGGCGTTTTAGATGGCGTTGATTGAGCTCAATCAGAACGTATCAGCCGTGTTGGTTCAAGTGAATTGCGTTCGGTAAATAACCTATAGTCCATATTGACAATTCATAACATTATGAAATTTTCAAATGTTGACATGATTGTACTACCGAAGTCGGTGGGATGAGGCACCCACAGACCTGTAGCAACCTTGCAATGCTGCTCTCATGCATAAAAACCTTCAAAACAATGAGAAAGTGATCACGTTATTTGGAAATAGGTACACGCCAATGTTATACTATCATAGTACATGCACATGTGGGGTGACGAAAGTTATTATGGCTTTGTGGTAAATCGGATGACCCCCACCCCATTTAGACTCCATATTAAGTTTTCTAGAGTTGTATATGTTGCTCGGTTCGCGGAGATGTTGTGTATATTACGTTACCAAACTTACAGGGGTGCATGTGGGGACATAGGACCCCTGCCAACTATGGTCAAAGTTTTGACCAGTTGAAACATTTCATACCTGACAAAATGTTAGTTGGAAATTTCACACCAACAATGGGTAGTCTGATTTTCCAACCATTAATGCATATGTAATTTGTGGATTTAGACCAACATTTGCATTTCTTCATAGTTTTGGTGAAAATATTCGTTTGAAATTTCTTCTATGTCCCTCCCCCCTGGTGTAGTCAAAATTCAAGGCATGTAAGGTACCAGGTGGGCAATTCAAAGGCGAGGGGAGGGGTGCAAATTGAATTACGTGATATTGGGAGTTTGGCCTGGTTCAAGATGTGGGTGCAGTTAGAAGTCCCAAGTGGACATCATCCGTCAACGGAAACCCTCAAAAGATATACGTCCCTACACATAATTGTCCATATGGTACTTCAGCGATTATGTCAACCAATCTAAAATAGAATTATGAAGTCAATTGTTGAAACAGGAGATAATATTGAATGGTAATGAACGGTTACCAGCGTAGCCCTTGGAGATTATTTAACGGATACCGATGACCAGCAATCATGTTGAACACATATCACCCACATACGATAACGTGCCGCTACACTGCCTTCATCGGATATTTTCCTGTATTATTTCTTTCATTGGTCAAGTAAGTCACATGGTGCATACCTGATATTTTCTTGCCCGTCATGTGTACGCGCCATAAGTGTTAATCTTTTCTTTACTAAATGAATTCTCACATCAATTTTAAAAGTACACATTGAAATGGTATATATCTGCACATTTGTTAAGAGAACTAGTCAGCAAATGAGTAATTAGCAAATAAAGGGTTAAAGGGAGACTCTACTCAAGCGTGAGCCCCAATGGAAATGGACATCGCTCTGGAATAAATCACATGAGTCGGCCAAAACCTTATACATACGTTCACTGCACTGAGTACGACGGGATTGAGTACTAATCGTCGGGTATAAAAATATTTTACGGATGGCAGCAAAACCGGACGGAATGCAATGAATAGTACGTTCGTTATCGACATATTATCGTACACTGTTCAGGCAGAATGTATCAAATAAAATGTTACATTATATGCACACTTGTCTCAGTAATTTATTCGATTTATACTATAGTCATATTACACGATGTGTGCTAAATGTAACCCAACCCACAACCCGTTAGTTAATTGTGGTTACGTCACGTATATGGAAATTCGTAACTTAATTTATGACTCCAGTCATATGAAAACTAATATATATTCAATAATTCAATTAGATTTTTATGGAAGCTTGTTAACCGGAATGTTTTCAGCAGACATCTTAGACTCAAATTAATTATTTTTTATTAATTATTATATAGTATCGATACTATAGATCGATGTTACTACAATGAATGCATTGGAATTGGCGTAAAGTTTCCCTCCAGATAAGCTCATAGTAGTTAGTCTTCAAATTATTCATAGCAGTTGGTCGCGTATGTCATGTTCTGTAAATCAAACATATAATAGAGCACTGAATCGACAGTATAATAAACGCAGAACGTCCAGGGAAAGGCACGTCATGTTTTGAGTTATCAGAAAGTAAAGACACTCACGATTCTTAACTTGAAATTGCACGTAAATCACACATCATAGTGTCTATTATATAATGATCTATTATAAAAAACGAAGCTCCAAAAGCAAACATAAATCGAAGCTATTCAGTAGAATAAATGTTATGACCGGTATGATGTTTTACTGTGGAACTGTCCATGTTTATTCGGAAATGTTGCGCGCTTGTTTTCAAGCGGAGCGTAGTATATAGATGACTATCATTTGGGAGAACAACTTTAAGTTGGATATTCAGGTATTCTGTGAACGAGACGGGTTGTTGGCGAGATCACAAATGCTTTCATGCTAGAATCACCGAATATCCAGCAAAACAGTTTATCTATCAATCTGCTAAAATATGTAAAATAAACTAAAACGAAAAGCACTTTTAAGCGACGTTGCATATTATAAAGTCAGATCTTTTTCTCAAACGTATCTTTAGTGGTAAATAACGATCCGACTGACTCGATTACGCGACTCATGGCAGCGTGGTGACGTATTTTACGAGCGTTGTTCATGACACAGTACTCCATGCATTCAAAATGTATTATTCTCAGATCAGCGACCGCGATACCGGTGAATAGAGAGTTAGCAACTCTCGACCAATCAGAATGCGTGTTTCAACGACAAATATTCAACTTGAATTACAATGCAATATAAGTGAGAAAACTCTTAACAAGCAGTTAACATTTCAGCGATCATGGATGATTCGAGTAGTTTTATATAACTTTTTTGGACACCTATATATATACATGTAGGCCGCATTGTTTCGTATAAAGATGGAACATATATTTCTGTCCTATTTCATAGGAAACCCCGTATATAATTTGTTCCATGGGCACTCGAACCAAAACGCTGACATTTAAGAGATTTGGAAGTGATCAATGTAAGAAATAGTTTATCAAAGATCTATAGACACCGCCTATAACCGAGAGCGCATGGTCCAGAAGATTGATGCAACCGGCATAAACAACATAAGAGATCACAAAACACTAGGGACATCTGAATCGGGGCATTTTATCGAATCAGATGCGCATGACTAAATAATATATTTCACGAGAACCGAAGCCTCGAGTGACATTCGACGAGTTTGATAATATAATTGACATCACGATGAACGCCGTGTTCAGTGTTTATTCCACACCCTTGTATCGGTTAACCACCGACCAAATATGTGATTAAGAATTTCACTGATACTACAACGACCATAGTTGAATAGATAAAAAAGCGGAGCGGATAGTTGTAGTTTATATGTCGCCACTCTGAATTTAATAATCAAAACTTAAACTTAATATTCAAAACTTAAAATTAGTATTCAAAACTTATAACTTAACATTAAAAACTTAAACTTACTACTCAACGTTTGGAAGATAGAAATGTGTATTCTAATGCGATTATTCCGTTGATTAAATGTTCACGGATGTGGAATAGTAAGTGCAAGGATGTTATGTCTCATCCATGCCCGGTATATATTCTGGACCATGTGCAAACAGGATCTGATTACCTGCGATGTCTGACATAATAACTGGCGTGGATCTAAATGTATAACGAGTGTCCCATGCAGGTAGTCACAAGAGGAGGATGATCTATATGTAGGCTTGTATAAATACCGCTTGTTTCTGTTCATGGAGATTCTGAACGAGTTGAATGAAGTCCATCCCGGTGTGCTGACGTAGATATCCACATTTGGGAAACCATCGGGCGTGCTCAAGAATAGGCACGTCTCCTTTCTTCCAATTCTTAAGCCCCCCGTTGCAGAAGAAACAACGAACGCCATCTGGTGACTTCACATAGTAGAACCCGGCCTTCGTAAGATCACGAACTGTTTGTACGTGATCAGAAGGCCATGATCCTTGGAAGGATTTGACTCTTGCGGGGATCGTTCGCATATCACTATGGACTGGTTTGGCATACACCACCCCGCATCCTGTTGGAATCTTTTGGTTTGATGAATTGCTGTTCCGTTGTTGGGTACTCGGTTCCAATGAGAGATATGTTGACGGCGATCTGGGCGGTTCTAAAGCAGAAATATCGGGCTTAGATATGGGTTGCCGCTCATTGTATCCAGATGCAGAGTCGGTCACAATCTCACGGTGACTAATTGTGGTATTGGTTGCCCCGACTTCAGTCTCACTCCGGGTCACTTGGGTCGGTTTTGTTTCTCTGGTTGGTTCTGTGTTTTTCTTGGATATAGGCACGTTGAAGTCACCGTCACAGCTCACAACTGTCACCGAATCGGGATAGTCCTCATCGCTGACTGATTTTCTATTGGTTATTTCATCATCGGTCGTCACTCCTGAGCGGATATTTGTCACTAACGACATAGCCGTTAGCAACTGAATTCCTGTGGTCGATGATGGGTGATGTTGTCCCGATTTTGTCCGAGCATGTTCCGTGGGCCCAGATTCTGACCGAACATGTTCGATTGGTCGCGAATCTAACCGAGCATGTTCGGTCTTGGTTACTGCTTTCGAAAAAAGAGCACAATTCGGCATCTTATCTCGATGAGCTTTGTTGATGTCATCGATGCATTCAAATTTGAGAGCATCGCAAGAAAATTCACAAGAATAACATGAAATTAGTTCCTTTCTTCCACTGGGTCCCTGGTATATGAAACCCTTGCCTGCAAGGTGCATTGCATTGATTTTTGTTGATCCATAGTTGAAGAATGTGGCTATTCGGTTGATGACTTTGGTCATCGCCTGAGAGTCATGTGTGTCATGCAATTGCGAAGCCGAATGTAGCGTCGGTTTCTTAGCATTCTTGACAGAAGAGGTGCCTCCCTGGAATGTAGATTGATGTTTGAATATAGCCATGTGTAAGCCTCAACACTCATTTGTGACAATACAGTTATACACCTATTATTAGAGGTGACAGCACCAATACTTGTACATGTTTTGTTTGATGCAGCAAGCATACGTATAATGGAATTTCGCTATCCATCCATGATGTATATTCTCTGTTGCCATGGTAACGATGGTCATCTTGTTTACAATTTTTTATTTTTATTTCTTGTTATGTTTTCTATTTGTTTTTGGTATATGGTAGTTTCATTGATAAAAAAATTCTATACTATCCATACATATATATGTATATATGTATATATTGTATCAACCTAGTTACCATGGCAATGTATATGTAGCCCCCCTACTTATAACTTTCAGACAGTTGGACATTAGGGAATTGGTACTGGCCAGAATTTGAGTTGAACTTTTTCTGCAATATATGGAAAAATATATATCATATATACTCTTGTCTACCCTGCTGTGAACATCAAATTAACACATTGCTATGGAAACGACATGTAAACAACATGTATGCATATTTTAAGAAACAACATGTGATCGGGCCGAATATATAAGATTTTGATCCCAGGTTTTGGATATGTCGAATTATAGTAACACGCATTGTGTCGCAAAACATTACCCCGTGTGTGGCATGCCCGAGGTTATCATTTGCTTTCGTCGAGCTTGGAGTTGCGGTCATTTTGATAGTCATTTCATGGCCGCGATTGTATTATTGTCTGTTAACTAGTGTCACTCAATTCGCCACCATACTCTAATTTCACACACAATGGTATAACTGCGTAATTCCTCTGTCACAACATATCGTATAATGACTGATGTAATATAGACAACCATGTTGGACGCCATCTTGGATAAAACAGTCTCCCCAAATCAGATTTTAGCAGATTTTTAGATATGGTATGCACACATGTATATACTGAAGACAATATGCGTCTCTTGACACAAAAATCTCTTTTTTACTAATTGCTTCCGGCTTAACCCATCATTTTGCGTACAATGACCATACTATTAGTCCTTGTTTGATTTGAGTGGAGTGTTGGAGAAGGGGGGGAGTCGAGGGATGTAATGGGGCCATCCTACAAGACCCGTTGTTTGACGAAATCGGTCAGGAGGGCTGAGCAATGATATGGGGCCCTGTTCAGACCCATCTGAGCGGTGGCCATTTTGGATCGAGTGGGCTGTTTGGAGTGGCTCGAACGGGTTCTGGGGGGGGACCTTATAATCAACACGCTATTTTATCAGAAATCAAAACCAAGCGGGTGAGAAATGACATGTTGCCCTATTCGGACCCATCTGAGAAGTGGTTTTGCGTTTATTCGCAATTTCCTGAAGAGTATGTATATTTCCGTGATGTAAGAAATCTAATGGTGTGCAGTAGTCTAAATGTTTCAAAGTGGCATCATCCGGGCCAGGAAGGAAGGAATTGGAGGAGAGCACCAACATTATTGAATCATGATTTTGGCTGAATTTCTCACACCCTTGTATATATGTGCATGTTATAACCGATATAAAACATTCTTCTTTAAAGTGTGGTTACTTGTCGTTGAACTCGTATTTTATATAATATAAGAATGAGTCTATTTATATTTTGAATTGATCCGAGTGTTGGAGCCTCACCAGCGAAGTCTATTTACCACCCTCTGCGTGACGAAATATTTTTATATCTCCTCGTTATCGGTGCGCATCTGTAGCTTTTTATTATGTCGTCTTGTGCTTCCTGATGAATTTCTTTCTAATAGGTCACAGACATTGGTATTGTAATGACTATTCAACAGTTTATATACCTCGATTAGATCTCCTCTAAATCTTCGATATTTTAATGACATCAGATTGAGTCTTAGTCACTCTTGTCATTCGGTCTCGGTAGCATAGCGTTTTGATTTGAGGAACTAGTTTCGTTGCTTTCCTTTTTAATTTCTCTAACAAAATGCTTTGATATTTGTGATGTGGGCTCCATGCAGAGTTACATTATTCGACGATAGGTCCGACCTTGTGTAGAGCGATCGGAAAGTATCGATGTCCAAGTTCGTGAAAGTTCTATTGACTATGCCGATGATTTGAGAAGATTTATTGTTTTAGGATATTGTAGGAAGGCTAATCTGGCCGTGCTAAATTGAATTATAGCGATGGGACATCTCGCAGGACAACACATTTCGGGTTTTCGCGGGGTGTGTATCCGCTAGATATCTGATAGTTGCAGTATGTAACTATTATGACCGCGTTAATTGCTTTCGATGTTTAGGTATGAACAATGACTGGGCCACTCTTGAATATTTTATGGCGGGAACATTATGCCTCCGATTAGTAGATTTTTTATCCGCATTTAGAGGCTTTCTGGTATGGTGAATGAGAAACCTGCAGTATTAAGCCGTAGCTTATTGTAATCATTTGAAGGATTAGTTGTTTTAACGGAATTCTGAGGCGGTGCATTCACGTAACCAATATATTTTATATTATATTTTATATTTTTGCCTAATAATATGATCTTGAGGGCGCTACCATTTCTGATTATGGTTTTCTTGTTAACATATCGTTCCTATTTGTGGAACAAGACAGTCAATGACTGTGGGTCGCTCACCAGACTGTAAAGACTGAGCAGACGGGGACTATGAACACTGCAAGAGTCAGTACTTGACAAAATCACTTAAGACAAGTAGTTCTAAACATGGACATAGCTGGATGTACTCAGATGAGCAGGGCTCTTCACCTTGAAATTTCTAATTGCACACCACTGACAAATCTCCAACCTCTTACCTATTAAAGAAGAAAACCATACCACAGTACTAAGTTCACAAAAATCCTTTTGTACATACCTCTTAGGTTGAATCTCACGATTGGTACCAGTACTTCAAGCTCTCAAACGTTTGAAAATTACCAACCTGACACCCCCCCCCCCATAAAGTTAAAAGTTGTGGCCAATTCGGTCCAACAGTTTAACCTGTAGTAGGAACATATGGACTGATGGTTTAAAAACATACATATTGGAAAACGCCAAACTACATGGTGTATGGTGAATTGGGGCGATGGCCCATGGAACTTCAAATTAAAAAGCGAATGATCTCTTTCTGGTCCAAATTGGTTGAAAATGACAATAGAGACCGACACCCCTCGAAGATTTACTCTTTACTATTAGCAATGGACGAACGTGGAGAAACACCACCAATAATAGAACGATACAAATCAATTTTATCGGTGACTGGATTCAGTCGAACCTGGGAGACACAAATCCCATTGACTAACTCGATGACAACTAGCCTATACCATGCGCTAATTAAACAGTTCCATTTGAACTGGAAAAACGATGTTGAGAAATCTACACGTGGTGAGCTGTACATTGAATTGAAACATTTACCTTCCCTATCAGCATATTATAATTTGCCCTTTAGTATGTATATTAGCATACAGAAATTAAGAACTGCTAACCACAGATTGGCAATTGAGGTGAGCAAATGGAAAAAGAAGAAAAAGAAGAGCACAATACAAGCCGATAGTGGATTATGCCTTGCCTGTAAACATGAACACGGAGACGAATTTCATTTTATAATGAACTGCACTAAACTGCATGAGCTAAGAACCCGATACATACCTGAAATTATATGGAAAACTGGCTCACATGAAGCGTTTTATGACCTTCTCAATGACACTAACGAGAATACAATGAAGAAACTGTCAATTTACACCACGAAAGGGCTTAAGATCAATGAAATTAAATAACACAACTTTATTAATATTTATACTTGAAGTTGATTGACATTTCCTTGCAGGTTTATACTGGCATTTATGTATTTGCTTTCATGTAGCGACTTCGTTTATTTGTATTACTGTATAATTATGTGCACACAACCTTGTATATATGTTATATATCTCATGTTACACATTTGTGTCTGAGAATAAACTATTACAACAGCAAAATCAAACCAAACTATGAGAACAAATCTACCCTATTTTTGGTGTGAACATCTACTCTACAACTAATGTAGTATCAGGCATGAAATTTTCAACTGTTTAAATTTTGATCAAAGTAGGAGGTCAAAGCTCCACCCCTCTACACCACCTCCCCATTGCCTCAAACATTGCCCCCATCCAGGCTGCCTAGAAATAAATATTATTATACCAGTACCAAACAGAATAGAGGAGAGTTAAATCTCTTATCTCTGCACCTATTAGAACAAATGTGAATCCCCATCTATGAGATCCATTCATCTAGTAATATCAATATACCCCCAATATCCAATATATCCCCAATTTTTCTTTGAAAAATCATGGTATGATTTCACCTGGATAAGTGGTGGTTAAGAAAATAATATTGGAACAGCCAAGTCTGTATTTAGTGTGTCTGACCTTTGCAGGTGAATTTAATGGCACTATTCCGCAAGGTGGACTAGTATCACCGAATTCACCCTCTGGGGACCTCATTTCCTAAAAATGACCCCACTATGACCAAATATAAGCTATATAGGCCCAATGGTTCTTGAGAAAAAATTGTTTTAAGAATTACTATGGAGGGAAAGAGTTATGGTCCTGGCTTCGCACCTATTTGATCTGATGAACTTATTTGAACAAATCTGATTGTGAGACACCTAGGGAACATGCACACTGAGATATATAAACACATTCGGTCTTTAATATCGAGAAGAAAACAATTGTTGATAGACGGATGGATAGACATCCCAACAGGCAGACGGATGGAAGCCTGACAGACAGAAGACAAATTCAATACAATATATACCCCCCAATTTTTCTTTGAAAAATCAGAGTATGATTTCATCTGGATAAATGGTGGTTAAGAAAATAATATGAAACCGCCAAGCCTGAATTTAGTGTGTCTGACATTTGCCGAATGAGGTCCCCAAAAGGAGAATTTAATGACACTATTCCGCAAGGCGGGCTAGCATCACCAAATTCATCCTGATTAGGCATCAACGGCCAATAAAAACCTAGGAACAGATTGCAGTTCTACAGTTGAAGTTGGTGATGCACACCCATTGAGCACCTGAATTATACATTTTATCTTCTGCAAATTAGGGGGACATTGAAACTGAACAGGTGGGAAAAAGTCAAAAAGTAACTAAAACAAAATTTCAATTTGATACTTTGGATACTTCACAGAAGATGAGGCCTAAGCAGAATTAGGTCCCTAGAGGGTGTATTTGGTGATGCTAGCCTGCAGTACGGGGTAGCAACACTAAATTCACCCTCTGGGGACCTCATTCTGCAAATGTCAGACGCACTATTTCCAGGCTTGAAGAAATCTAAGCCATTCACAGAACCATTGTATGGCAGGGAAACCAATTCCCATCAGCCATCACCTAACCTTGGGAACAGCAGTTTGTTTTTAATTTGCTAGCTGAGTTATGTTTACACAAGCCTGCCAGATGACATATTATTCTAATCTAAATTAATGACATGTGTCTGCGCAGAGATATGTCTGCTTCTGTGGTGAGAAGAGGTATTATATTGGGAGATGATATGGGTTGGAAGGGATGTTGGTTGATGGCATGGTGGGGGGGGGGTCTTGGCCACGTGGGAGTGGTGGGTAATGGAATGTTTCCATAATTTCATTAAAGAGTAAAGTTTCATAACTCTGAAGATGTTATAATGCTGTCACTTTTTTAAAATTTTATAAAATGTTTTAAAAATATTTTATTTTTTTTGTTAAATTGAGCAAGGTCGCCTGAAAATTCAAAAAATCTGAATTTAATTTTTTTGGAGTTATGTCACTGGCTCCGCCCATATACCCAGTGACCTCATTTGAACAAATCTGAACCACAGTCCCCCAAGGACCCTTCAAATGTACAAAATATGAAGCCATTCGGCCCAATGAAATTCTGAAGTCGCTGTAAGAATTACAATGGTGGAAAAGAGTTATGGTCCTAGCTTCGCAACTATTTGACCGGGATACCTCATTTCAGCAAATCTGAATGTGAATAACCTAGGGAACATCCACACCAAATATGAACCCATTCGGTCTTACGGTTCAGGAGGAGAAGATGATTCTCGACGGACGGACGGACGGATGGACGACGGACGAGGAGTGATGACTATAGCACCACCGGAGACTTCGTCTCAGGTGAGCTAAAAACTGTAATCGGACACCTCGGTATACTTTCCGTCGATTCCGCGAAATGTAAGCTCGGAAACACACAGCGATATGATATTGGAAAGTGACCTTGCCCTCAGAACTGAATATTCAAATATTACCGAGCACTCATCTTCGATTGTGTGGTGGCTGTATAAAAATTAGTCTGTTCGCCTATATTAATATATTTGGAGTGTTGGCAACTATGTTGACTTTGTCATACACATATAAATCGGGTCTGGAATAGTTTGAATATCTCTACATGGCATCTACATGTTTGGCATTATATTATAGTGTTGTAACATTTTCGTAAATGAAACACGACGGAATTGGAAACATTTAGATATCATGTATCATTACGTGGGCCGCGTGTATACTAATGTACAAATTCTTGTTGCGCATGGGCACTGACATAGCGCTGGGGGATCTATTTATAGAATGTTAATTATTGGAACATATTAAAAGTTGTAGTGCGACCCCGAGACCGAGCTGTAGTGCGACCCCGAGGCCGAGCCCGGTAAAAGGTGTAGTTGAGTTTACGCTATGTCAATAATGTTGATTTTTGGTTTGTGATAAGCTATGCCAATTACAAATAACAGAAATGAAAAAGATTCTATACTTACAATCATGGGTATATAATATATGACCTTGAGCGCGTTACCATTTCTGACTATGGTTTTCTTGTTATCCATTGTCTTTGCAAAATAAAATTGTTATATACGAATCCAATCTCTGCCAGCGGTGTATCTCTCTTACCGATAACATGCATCGATATAGGTTAGCAAGCAATACGAGAGCTCGACACGAATCGGAAAATACAAACAGTGCGCTGAGATATTGGTAAAATATTTAGTCTATGGCGCTGGCATGAATACAAAAATAGATTGGGAATTTCCAGTATTCGGGACTAAAAATACTTTGTTCTACATCGGCAACAGTCGGGATATTAAAATGAAAAGTAGTCCTTCTGCAATATGGTGATTGTGTATGGACGAGACTGAAATAAGTAAGCCGATTCGACGAGGGTGACGATTGGGAAACTGGACAGACATCGCAATTTATTAAAGGTATCAATGTCTTCGAATTGGTTTCATACGTAATAATATAAATTTTTATAAAATTATTTATAAAATAACTGATATTAATTAAGTACATGTAAAACTCGATCTCCTGTGTTTTTATTTACAGTAATACAACTATCTAATAACGAGATTTCGCATACCAAAAACATTACTTGTACAGTGGCATTGCCGATCAAAGTTCAATTAATCCAATAACATATCGCAGTTTAATCAAAACTTGACGGCAAATCTTGATTGCCTCGCTTGGATATATGAAGGGCGAAGTGAGTCCTTGTCATCCTTTCGGAGAATTCATACCTTATAAGTATACACAATTAGAAGAGAGAGAGTTTCAGTTTGAATTTAAAGTATACTGCTCTCGGGCATGTTTATGAGATGGCTCCATGGCGTCCATTATTCCATATACTGGTATGCAGGCAGCACCCCACCGCAATTTGGTCCTCGTTATCTTCACTGGTTGTATGTACGTATGAATGTATTACTCTAATCAGGGGGGGGGGTAGTAAAAAATTTGCAGGAAAGTATGCCGTTTTTTTGGCATCTGGCATTTTCAGGGACCCACCACCCCCAAACCTGCAAAACAAAAAAATTAGTCCCAATTTTTTGACACACACCCCCCACACGCTCCTTTTGGGAGCCTATATTCAGCGTCGGAGATACCTGTGGGACTTCGCACACATTTTGATCTTAGACAGAGCCTTCATTTAGCGGTGGCCACTTTGTGCACTTCAAGCAAATTTGGTCATTGAAACATTTTGATTTATATATATTGTTTTTATATATTTTTTTTTTTAATTAAAATTTTTGAAAAACTAATACCATTATAATATCCGCCAGGGTACACTGAGTCACCACACCAAATTTGGTTGAACTCGGTCCAGGGGTCTGAGAGAGAAATCTGGACAGATCTTACTCGTTTATATATATATATATATATATATATATATATATATATATATATATATATATATATATATATATATATATATATATATATATATATATATAGATGACAAGCAGTCACAGCACTATACCAGACTTGGATACTTTAGGTCTTGTGAGAGATCATCTGAGTTGAAAGACATGTAAATAATTCACTGATTGGCTTGATGCACTGACGACAGATAGTTTCTACCCATTGATAGTGACATTAATGTTTGAGACAGTTGCTCGCTCTTTTTCCGTGCACACAATGATCTAGGTATTAGTTACATCAGGACAAGTTTACTTATATATGCATTGTCATTGTACAGGATACACACATAATTTCTAACATTTTACCGATTAGTCTGTCAACCAGCCCATTATCTAGCATTATGCCTTAACACTTTTGTTAGTCTACTGGAGCAACCTCTGTTATAATAAATGACAAACAGTCACTATGCCAGACTTGGATATTTTAGGTGTTGTGAGAGTAACCGATCATGAGTTGATAGACATGCAAATATTTCACTGATTGGCTTGATGCACCGATGAACAGTGTGATGACAGTTATATTCTAGCCATTGATAATCACATTAATGTTTGAGACAGTTGCTCGTTCTTTTTCCATGCACTCAATGATCTAGGCTTTAGTTACATCAAGACAAGTTTATTTCAGTTTTACATTTCTCGAAGCTTCTTTCCGAAGGGTGTCGGGAAGGAAATTTTTCACTCACCCGCCCCATATGCAACATGCCATAGCTCAATGTCATCTCCACTAAGGCCCATATGAGGTCCCAGTATCATAAATATGGTGTTTTTGCAGTTATAAATTCTTATAATATGTTTTAAACTGTTAAAAATGTCAAATAAGGGCACGAAATGTTTTCAGTAAAAAATTTGCATGAGGTTGTAAAAAACGTGTTTTTTGCCCCTTGGACCACCCACCACCCCGGCATACGTTCCTGCTAATTTTTACTACCCCCCCCTGCTCTAATTATCGTTTATATGTAAAGTTATCTCCTAATGTTAAGATGTTAAAAGATATTAACTCTAAATTTAGAGATAAATTATTTTTTATATCCTGTAACTCCACATAAGTATACACACCTGATGAACTACAGACACAACTGGTGTATCCATAAGTATGTAGCCCTCTTAAATTCCTGTATACCGATATGGAACACCACTATGTAAACTATATATTGCATTGCCACCAGTCAACCAGTATATATACCGCTTGCTTTAATATGTGTTTTCACATAGTTATATATAGAAATGGATTATTCATCGGTTATAGTCCATATCAACTTAAGAGTATATTTCGTTCCCGCTTGCCCGGCAGTGTTGAGTTCCGTCGCGAGGTTGTTTGTTTCAGTCATTCCCCAAAATGTCGCGGTTATATCACGGCTCAACCTTGATTTGCTATCGCTGTGTAAATATCGAGTAAGTATTTAATAGAATATTTAAACGGACATGGCTCATTCCGAATGACGGAAACTCTACATCAAACACCGACCCCAGATATGGGGTCCTAAATATAGTAACGGGATTTTTCAGCTTCCAATGGGCTGTGATTTGTTATGAGAAATAGTTCCTCTAATTTTGGTATATCTTGTATATTCCACGTATCATTGTGGTATGAACTCACAATTTAGGCTTTTTGTTACCAAGTATAACATTTGTGAACGTTTTCGTGTTAATAAACTAGCATAATGTTCCATTTTGCAACATAGTTTTCGTCCCTTGCATTGGAGACTGAAGTTAGCCCAAACAAAAATCCGTCGGCATCGTTCTTTGATCTCCGCGGCGTCTTTCGCTGGTCCACGGCGTAGATATGCTTTATTCTCTCATCCAAATAAACACATGGAAATTACATGTAACGGATATTGAGAAACAGAGTTATATACAATATATAGTGAAGAACAACATACCAGGCTAGTCGTTTTATACTTCGTTAAAATGTTTTTCTTGAATTTACGTAGCGCGTTCAGACATGCCATTCTGGTGTTAATAGCATATTGGCGTTTCAATTTTTAAAATCGGACAATAATTACTTGCGCCAGTCCATGCTGGACGCAAGTAATGTTTTCGGTTCGAATGTCTGTTTATCCTTCCTTCCTTCCTTCCGTGAATATGTTACGTCATACCGGAAGTACACACTGTAAAAAATGAACACGCGCTAATATGAAATGGTTGCATCAATTGTAATTTAAATATATACATATATACTTAATTTGCATTGTTATCTGGTTTTATTTTGGTAATAAATCGTTCATAAATGAACAATATCGAAAATTTCAAAAAGTTCAAAAAGTTCAAAAATTTCAAAAATTTCAAAAACTTCAAAAACTTCAAAAATTTCAAAAATTCATAACATATTGAAATCGAAATCGAAATCGACCGTGCAATCTTTTATGTTCCACCTTAGCCGAAACAAGACTCGAAATATGGTTCAACCTCATAGAGGATTTCGGTATACTGCGATATGTTATTGGATAATTTGAACTTTGATCGGCAATGCCACTGTAACAGTAATGTTTTTAGTATGCGAAATCTCGTTATTAGAGAGTTGTTAATATTGTAAATAAATAAATACATAAATACTGTCCTTAATTAATAACAGTTATTTTACAAATTTTATAAAATTTATATTATTACGTATGAACCCAATTCAAAGACATTGATACCCTTTAATAAATTGCGATGTCTGCCCAGTTTCCCAATCGTCACCCTCGTCGAATCGGCTTACTTATGTCAGTCTTGTCCATACACAATCACCATATTGCAGACGGACTACTTTTCATTTCAATATCCCGACTGTTGCCGGAGTAGAACGAAATATTTTTAGTCCCGAATACTGGAAATTCCCAATCTATTTCTGTATTCATGCCAGCGCCATAGACTAAATATGTTATCAATATCTCAGCGCCAGCGCACTGTTTGTATTTTCCGATTCGTGTCGAGCTCTCGTATCAAACTGGAGTTTGACAAGCGTCATCGTCTATAAATGTCTGCTTGATACCTGGGTTTTCCCCACAATATATGCGACCCGATTGTCCGAATCATTCTGAATAGGATAGGATAGGATAATTTATTTACAATATACACATGAATAATACAATGGCAGTAGAAAAAAAATAGGCTGCGGTTTTCTACTGGGATTTTAAATCATTTGTAACACTTGTAACACTTGTAACACTGTTACAAAATGCCTAGTGGAGGAAAAATGTACCGGATTCATGCACGGTTAACACACCCCTATTAACCAGCCATCGGTCATCAAAATGTCCAAAATTCTTAATATAAAATATTAAAAACCGCCAAGCTCGATTATATTTGTGAAGAATGATAATCATTTTACATGTTTTTACATGAAAACTAGCTGGAACGTGTTTTAGAAAAGAGAAATCGGCCGAAATTCAGCTTTATATTTTGATTTAAAATTCGAGCTTGGCGGTTCGGTGGTCGGTCATCAAAATGTCAAATAATCTCAATATATAATGTTCAGAACTGCCAAGCTCGATTATATTTGTGAATAATGATAATCATTTTACACGTTTTTACATAAAAACTAGCTGGAACGTGTTTTAGAAAAGAGAAATCGGCCGAAATTCAGCTTTATATTTTGATTTAAAATTCGAGCTTGGCGGTTCGGTGGTCGGTCATCAAAATGTAAAAAAATCTCAATATATAATGTTCAAAACCGCCAAGCTCGATTATATTTGTGAAGAATTATAGTCATTTTACACGTTTTTACATAAAAATTAGCTGGAACGTGTTTTAGAAACGAGAAATCGGCGAAAATTCAGCTTCATATTTTGATTTAAAATTCGAGCTTGGCGGTTCGGTGGTCGGTTATCTAAAAGTCAAAATATCTCAATATAAAATGTTCAAAACCGCCAAGCTCGACTATGAGAGTGATAAATGATAACCATTCAACATGTTTCGAATAAAAAACTTAGTCCAACTGGTGTTTAAAAAGAGAAATCGACCAAAAATCGACAAGAAATCTGCGTAAAAAGACGATGTTTTGATTTTGTGACCCCGCCCCTATTAACCAACCAATCGGGGACATTACTGCCACTATTGTCGATTAATGTACGAAAATGGGCCATATAAGTAATTAACTGGTGCTATACCCGCATAATTCACGCGAAAACAGCGTTTAAAAGGCTTAAAAAAAAATTCAAACCGCCAAGCTTGTCTTTTAGTCACCTCCCTCAAAAACTGCCAAGCTTGGCGCCAAGCTTGCATTTTAGCCACTCTCCACATGTTTGCATGGTGCGCTTTTAACCCCAACTCTTTCAGAAAAAAACCCACCCCACTGTGTCCGTTTGCTAATTGCTATTAATACAAATATCGGAATATCCTTATGTTAGAACTCTCAATGGAGTTACCTCCCGTGGTATAGGAACTATTCTGCAAGAATATTTTCCCGCAGTCTTTTCAGCCAAGACGAGTTTTCACCATGGCTGGATTTACGAAACCTTCCGAGGAATATGTAAAAGTCTTGCTGGACACAAAGGACGCTATACATACAAAGAGGGTGACCACAGGTACCGTGAAATGTTTTAGACAGTATCGTCTCGCAACTGCCAGGGATCTAACTTTTGAGAACTTTGAGATGAATATATTTATCCTGTTTATATGTGAAATTATTCCACACGAAGGACGCTGCGATATTCACGGTGAACACTATTGAGATAGGAATTGTCCTGTTTCGGGTTAATGCTGTTGAATATGTTCTTGTTCTCAGGGAAGATATATAGTCCACGACATATCTTGATTACGGACACTCGTAGCTGTGTGTGTTTGTTTAATTACTTTTTGACGGATGTATATAACCAGTTGTGATTGAGTCCATCCCATGGCGCCTAAAGCTTGAAGATTACTATAGACGAGCAATATTTGTATCACGCAACAACCCAATTATTGAAAACTCCCCACCACTGTCATCATCTCGCGACTTCATCTCCCCCCTCTAGTCTTCTAGTTTATCTCCATCTCTCCCCTCCCTCTCTCCCCTCTCTCTCCTCTCTCTCTCTCTCTCTCTCTCTCGCCCTCTCTCTCTCTCGCCCCCTCTCTCTTTGCCTCCTGCTATCCCTAACAATATCTACTCATTTTCTTCCATCGCTAACTAAAGTTATCTCCATTTCTCCTAAAACCATTACTTCCAACCGTTCCCGTATGACCTTTAACCCTCCCTCGCTTGTTGGGGACGGGGCATGTAGCCAAAGAGGCGAAGACTTCATATAAGCCCTCGGGCTTGTTGTCTGATCCTCGTTTCCATACATTAACTCTTCTATTTTACATATATGTGTCATCTGTATACTACGTTATTTGTTTGGATTTGGAAATAACACAAAATATATTTACACTCACTTTGAGAAGAATGAACTTTACATGTTTATCACCGAGTTCCATGCATGTGCCAAGTGTTGTGACGGAGAAATGTACAAGAAATCGGCTATTATTCCCAATTAAAAATGGACGCTTTCTTAAAGACATTGATTGGGACATTGATATCGTTACGGGTAGTTCGTGTTCGTGCATATTTTCCGTTTGCCGTGGAGTGGTGGCTCATCTCAAGAAAGGGGGCATTGGAAGCGTTGATCACCAACCGCCTATTTCGAAGGAGATTCGAATAAATTGTACAGTGGACAAACACGTGTATTCGATTTCAACACTCCAGTTGGAATTCAATGGAAGGTTTGGTTCGAACTAATGCTGTACTTTTGGCGTAGGGGACGAGACAATCTCAGAAAAATGTCCAGAGATAATTTTAGAATAGCCAAAGACAGAATATCTGGAATATGTTTACCAGCATAAGGATGAGTTTGATAGAAAGCACTGTGGCGAAATTTGCTCGAATGATTTGCCACCGGAAGGCAGGATATACGAATTAAAAGGTGTGTGTCTTTTCACACTATCAACAAATCTTTCCCAATGGTACAATATATATTTCTATTTTAGCTTATGTAAAGCGTGTGGAATTGATGAATAGTTTTAATAAATGACAGTCGATATCAGCGATTCTACGAATGTGTATGCCTATACAACTGTAAACAGTTCTATTCAAACACACCTGCCTATGGTTCCTTCAACAGCAATGCCAGTATCCCAAATATGACACCATATAATATGTATGCGTTTGTGAAATCGATGTCTGTGCCCCATTGCCATGTACACTCGGAAATTAACATGAACGTGTTCGAAAATATCCACCAGGCCAAGGCAGCTCATGTATGTTAATTGCTAAATTGTTTGATTTTCCTAGCTTTAGTCGACTCAATTTTCAGGCGAAGCACATGCCCTGTGACGTCATTCAATATATGTCTTAAAGGTACATGGTTAAATTGACTGTCTGTGGCAGCGACCACGCGATTCATTCGTAGACGACGATGTTGAGTGATACTGTGCTGCACCTGTGGGGAAAAATTCCCTTGGATTTCTCATGTGCACTATTTCCAAAACATGGAAGTTATCCCGGGAATAAACCAGCCACTCTATTCGAGCAACAAGCATCATAATTATGGATCACGCTGGGATAAGTGATCGCCATATTGTGCGCATACCAGGACATCGAAGTGAAACCAGTCTACAACTCTATTCACAACATGTTACTGACATCAATAAAAACAAAGCATTTGTAAATTAAGTTAAACTATCAAGAGATGTCTCGATGAGTGGATGATGTCGGTAACAACACAGTTGTCGCCCTTCATCTCTGGAGACATTGAGATTTGTCACCCGTTCTCGAGTGGGTGTCACATCTCAATATCTTCCGAGTCGAAGGGCGACAACTGTATATATCACCTGTTGATCTAGCAAAGCTCTGAAAGTTTATCTACCATTTCCTACGAAATTCCCTGATACAATTGGCGATAACAAATTGGCGATAAAAACATCCGTATCGTTACTGCAGTTGCGATCCAAGGCGCTCATGACGTCGTTGACTGGTTCAAAATCTTGAATGAACTGACGTCACATCAATCGCGTGAAAAATCAAAACGACATTCCAACGTATATTCTTGCGTACTATAAACAAATAGTTCCAAGGTTTTAACATTATTTGATTGCCTACCACCATGGGTATTATGGTATAACATATCACAGAGTAACTAATATGTTTTTGTTCAGTATTTATTATAAGTGTAAGAGATTGTGTCCATTTGAATACAATTTCCGTTAACTTGCAGGTTGTGAGCAAAGCGAGCTAATCGTGTGACACAGATACATTTACAGGTTGGGAGAATTTACTCAAGAAAGCTAATCGTCGGACACAAATTCAACAGTTTTTGGCATTTAAGAAACTCCTAAAATGTAATTTGTGCGGTGGATTCTGTCACACCAATGGTAGATAAATGTGTTATATACACAATGTGTTTGTGACGATTCATGTATCGCGACTCGGCTAGTTTTTGTGGTCATATATAGCGACTAGCATCGTCGCGATACATGAATCGATACAAACACATTGTGTATATAACACATATTTATTAGTCATAGGATTATTTACATGTGTGGTATTGTAATGCTAATTGTCGATTTGTTTAGACTTCTACTTGGAGTTCTTGCTATAGTCCGATTAGACTGAAGCCCTTTGGCATTTGGTCTTGTCACCGAAAACGAAATTGCTTTTATATTTATTAACAAAGCCAACATTTAAGATGGAATATGCAATAACATATATACATAATATATACAAGGCACCAATAACATATAAGTCAATCAATAATACTAGACATACAAATATATGTTGTGATACAACGTAACATCTCTCGTGGTATAATGCTAAGGGTAGTTTTATAAATATGCTTACTCTTTTAAGGAAGCTAAACTTTTCAATTAACAGTAAACAATGACATTTAATTATAAGATTCTCCCAGTAATATTTCGGCATGTGAATTTCACATAAATCTTGTAACTTTTGACATATTATCAGAATGTGATATTCGTCGCAATAGCTGTTTTCACAACACATCTTAAATTGTCTGCGGAATTGGTGGTCAAATTTTTTTTCTGCTGTTAATTTATGATTAGGTGTTCTGACTTTCAATATATAGTTAGACGAATGCCTAAAGGTGGATTATCTCTTTGTATATTATATAGTTGCCGGGTATAAAATATTAGATCTGAATCGAGAGACTCCTGTCCGGAAATGCTTCTATCGATTAATATTTATTTTATTTCGAATATTTTCTGGTCTACAACGGTGTGGTTGTTTAGATAACGAACTATAGTGGTTACTGTTAACAGAGACCAGAAATTTTATGGTGTAATTTTGTCACAAATAAACATTAATTATACTCATTTTCGCGTATAACTATGGAATAAAACAAAACAACCAATCAATCTGGGACATTTGACGTTCGGTACGTAGCCATAGGAACAGCCTAATGCTCTATATCACTATATGGTATCACCCCAATGGTCTGTTTTAAAACTAGACAAATAAACGGTCCCAATAAAATATTCGAAATGAAATCAGGGGTCTTCAGTTCATATTTATTATTTTATGCCCACGCAACTATTTCAAATTTGTTATTTAAAGAGATAATCCATCTTTAAACACTGGAAATTCGAACAATACACCGACTATCCTCGATCCTTATATAAGCAGCAGAGCCAGGTTGCCAAGTTCAGAGAATGCTAGTTTTTCAGCAAAATATTGTTAGATGCGATAATCGGTGACATAATAAAAATATATGCGATACCAGATTTATTCCGAATTAACTAGGTTCATACAACATTCAAATGACTGGTAAATTAATTACATCAATATACAAACATTGTGCAAATCATCTTCCAATGGTAATAAACAATACGGTTATTGGAAACTCTATGTTTACATCGATCCGTTCACAATTATATTTGCCAAAGGTGGATTAGTTCGGATATCATGTCCGGATGTGATACGTATGCTTATGATTGAATAATGTAGGTAGTTCAGATAATCTGCATCTCAAACATCATCATCAACTATTTATCCTATAGAACCCATCCACAGCTGAGTAATAATTAAATGTAGCACAGTTTGTGTACTTTTTGAATACAAAGCGTTGAAGTCAGTGGATGTGATGATCGCGACTGACCACTCTCTTAAAACAATAATTTAGAATTGCCGTAAATACATACATGACTGTGGGAAATTTACAAAACCTATGTTCAACGCTTACTACATATTGAGTATACACTAGTGTGCAGTGATTGGTGGCGAACATCTACAGTAATGCCCAAAGTAATTGACCACTTAACCACAGCAGAATTATGGGTAATTGTTCAGGATTTAGTCAGAAATATGGCTTGTTGCCATTCATCGGAAAGCTCTCGGTGAGAGCTTTCCGATGAATGCAACAAGCCATATTTCCGACTAAATCCTGAAAAATTTCCCATAATTCTGCTGTGGTTAAGTTGTCAATTACTTTGAGCATTACTGTACATGCGTGTTGGTTTGGATTTGGTACGCTAGACCTTCTTACATACACGTATGCATGTCAAACGCGATACCGGATCAGGTAGATGGTTGTTCGGGGCAGTTACAAACGAGGTTGTAAAACATAAACCCCAACACACATTTAATTATATTGAAGTCGCGCATGGCTCTATCTGGAAAATGCGCAGTCCGTGTAAATGCCTTATATCAGACTTGAATCAATGAAGGTGGAGTGGGTTGATCAAGTGGTTAACATTTCAAATATGTTTGCTGTGATTCAATTCTTATGCTGCCATTTCTAGTAATTACACCAACTATAAGTTATTAGCTGATGTGTACCGTTGCTCTTCTGACCACAGTCTAGTTGATACGCCAAATGTGGTACCATTAGAACAAAGCCTATATATAGAGCTGTTCAATTATATTTTTAATTTTGTTGTTGTTTAATAGTTTGTGCATTTAAATGTGTTATGAATAAACTTTGCGAGCAGAGAAGGTCAACAATATAATTGGTTATTTGACGAGCGTCCAGCTATTTAATATTTTCGCGGCCAATTTGTTTGCCATTTGAAAATTCAACGAATATTCTAAATTTATATAAAAACTTACTTCGCTTGAATATGGTGAGTTTAGAAAGACGCCACAACATCTTTCAAATGGATACAATAATAATTTATGCAACATAAGCTACTGATCTTGAATGATTCGGTTCCCTTTGAAGTAATTCATTTGGTATTTGACCATTGGACAATCGGTCCAGATATCTCGACTAGTCCTAGTTTCATACTGACATCATTCCTGTGTCAAATGGAAAATGATATGGGTGGATTCATTCAGAGCATATCCTCCAAACACTCCACCACGTTGTTCTCAAATCGAAGACCATCGGGAATACCCGAACACAATATATATTTAGCATCGTGCCTTCAGCGTGGAATTTTGGAATGTTGTAGCCCTTACGTTTCGAGTGAAAAAGTTATAAATCAATTCCGTTCATTTGTTTTATTGTTCTATGAAAGTTTTGGGTATATTAATCAGTTTCAGCCACGCGTACGTGTAACTTGTCACTGGCGTTGCTATGGTATTAATATGGAGATGCACATGTCGGGAATGGTCTGATGCTGTTATGGCGCCAAACCTACTCGTTTATATATATATATCGGCTAACGTCTAGCAAAACTTGTAACAGTCGGGTGGTAAGAACAAGTGGTCGCAATGTGAACAGCGATACGCTTAAATGGTTTCAATCAAGTTAAGATATCTCTCTCTCTCTCTCTCTCTCTCTCTCTCTCTCTCTCTCTCTCTCTCTCTCTCTCTCTCTCTCTCTCTGCGCAGCCATGTCTCTGCCGACACAGCGTTGATACAGTAATGCCCTAAATAATCGACTCATTAACCACAGCGGAATTATGGGCAAATTTTCAGGATTTAGTCGGAAATATGGCTTGTTGCCATTCGGTTATCAGCAGAATTTGAAGGAAAATAGCAGGATTATTCCTCTTTGCCACAAGTTTCATGTGCTACACGTTGGACAAAAAACGTGCGAAACGGATTGGTCACGTGAGTCAGGTGTCCTCCGTTGGTAATGCCAACACATGTCTCAAGTTACACGCGTGTGTGGCTGAACCTGGCTATTGACTGGACTAATGTGGGTGAAATCGTCTTCGCTAACCAACGGTGGTGTAATAATCATCTATTCCCAGCAGCGAACGTTGAATATCAATGAGCAAACTCTAATATGTTATAATCACTCTTCTTTAACAGAACTGTGATTCAATAACGACATTCTTCACAGAAACGTTTCTCTCTGCTCCTTTTCACGTGTCACCTCCTCCGATCGGTAAAACCATTTCTTGATGGGTTTACGGAAATTGTTACAGCACGCGAGTAGAATAAAGAATTTAATAGACACATTCCCATAAGAAATAAATACGATGATATGATTGATGTATGAATCAAGACAGTCCGGATACAGCATTGCGTCAGCTAACGACATAATTAAGTAAACTAATTTAAAAGCATGACTTGGTAAATTGAGCAACAAGAAGGAGAGCGAGAGGACAAACATCATACGCGTAACGCGTACTTGTGGCATCGACGAAGCTTTAAAATGTCTCGAATCATTTGTCATTTTCCTTTTTCGCCTCACCTGTCCTAGCACTCTCACTGTGAACAGAATCATCAACAATGTTATTGATATGAGAGGCATCAGCAATGTTATGAAGGAATCTATATACGTCAGAATGGCGTGGACTATTAAAAAATCATCCCCTGTCGAGCACTGAGGTCCGGTTTCCGTCATCCTCAATTCGCTCGTGTATAGTGCAAATGAATAGAACGATAGTGCAGACACGGCGATGGAAAATGTCACGAATTTCGCGCGAAATCGCGTGCAGAAAATCCTTACATATGTGGGATGGCAAATTGTTATGTAGTTCTCAACTGTTATGCACACTATGTACCACGCCGAGAGAAAGCTGCAAACGTATGAGAAATATATGGAAAACTGACACACGCCATTCATTTGGTGCATGCCGTGTTCCACAACGTCAAGCCAGTCTATCCAAACAAAAACGAATGTTATAAGAAGACCAGTGTCGGAGCTCAATACAGCGATGACGTAAATGCTCGAAGAAACCTTATTTAACGAAGCACCAGCGAACACCACAATGGATACACAGTTCCCGACTATTCCAACAACGATGATTAGCGGAAGAAGGTAAACATTTAGAACGTAAGGAAGGTTTCCAAACGAACTTAAATTATAGCACACGCCAGTCGAATGGCTATAGTTGTAGTCAAGTTGGCTATAGTTGTACATGGTTGACGTATATCACTAGCAAATGTTCCAGTTGTTGTTATGAGCATAGAAACAATCTCATGTCACCGATTCCATTTCCCACTGATGCTCCGTGACGTCATCCGCGACGAAATAATACACCTATCCGCGTTTAGTATCGCAAGTGTAGTGTATCAGAGACGCCACATTGATTATATCCGGTATGTTGGTGTTTCTCTTTGTGCAACAATAGACTGAGGCGACATGAGAGGTGATAAAGCTATGTTCCTGATATGCCAATTACCTGGAAGAGAAAAATCGATTGATAAGTCACGAATAAGTTAGGTGTTAACGTCATTGATATCGACTCGGAATAGGTATTTATCCATACTGCCGGTAACCCCCTATAAAACATTCACCCTGGTAAATTTGTTAAACTTACCAGGGTATATAACCCAAGTATATTTCACCACAATTAATTTGTCCCATGTAAATTTAAAAATACGGACGGCGTTGGCGGTGGATATGCTGTTAAAATATTCACATCCGTCAAAAACCGCCATAAACAGAAATAATAGCAAAATATAGACAGGCCTTGTTCTTATACCAATCAGAAATATGGCATAAACAGTATGTTATTGTCAAACGTTTTTCCTTTGTTATGTAAACAAAAGCAAAAAAAAACGTTTCACAACCTGGCTTTTGTTTAGATCCGGATATGGTAAACATAAAGAACGTTATTTGTTAGTTTTCCTGATATGGACATAATAAAGAGCGTTTATATCATTTGTGTCTGATTAACCAATAGACATCCCCCTACCTTTGGAATTATTTTATTGATACTACATGCATATAAAACAAACAAAAACATAGTAATGATAATGAAATTTCTTCAGCTTTTTGACCATTATGTCTACACAACTCATCTTGAGACCAAAATGCAATGAAACAGTATTCTCCGTTCATATAAGGGATAGGAGCTTCTTTAAGTTATGTAACTTGTGCTCCGATCCCTTTATCGCCTCTCATCCTTATTCACCAACTGTATTTTCTTTATTTGTATTTTGTTTATTGATTGAGGGATAATAACATATGTTTAAATCAAACCAATAGAATTGAGCTGCGTTATGTAAACAGAAGCAAAACTTCTGTAACACGAGCAGGCTCTTGTTTACGTACACCATCGTACGTCGTGACGACAATATACCATTTACGCGCTGATTATGTTTGGCATATGAACAAAACTATATATATTTTAATATTCCTTCTGTTGATGAGTTCGGAATGGGGGTGGGGCTTTGCTTCCTGTTTCGGTGGCATCCACAATCTACTTACAAACTCACAAACCCTACAAACGCTCTTCAGTGGAATTACAGCATTCAAAAGTGGGTTGTAGGAGAGGGCCGACGGCCCTTTCAAATCTTCCCGGGTATCATCCCAAACTCCAAACTTGTCCTGACCGGCTGTGCAGTATGTATTTACATTGTGACTGTAAATTATTATAGAATGTACCCACATATAACTTGTAAAGCATGTTACGCAATAAACGGCGTCTACATGTATGTGACCACAACTGGCGCGGCTCACTGGGTGTTTGTTTGATATATGAGAACATTGGGAATACTTGAGCTTTTAGTCTGTGCTCTTTGTTGTGATATTATTCGTGGGTTGCTGGGAATATCACACAAGCAAGGATCGACCCTAACCCACTGTTGTGCACACAAGCGATGTATTTACTTGGGTACACATTCTGAAGTAAGTCACAAGGACACAAGTGTTGTCAACTAAATGGAAAGTATAATTGGTAGCATGGCGGCTTAATGACATATCTTTGAAAAGAAGTGCACATTTTCGGTAGTGTATGATAAAAAATAGCAATTTGTGTGAAGATGAAGTTAAAAATCACCTCAAGGCTACCATCAACGCCACTAACGGATGGAAATTTAATGGACCGTAACCTGATGTTAGGTCTTAATATTTTAGAAAAAATAATTTAGAGCGTATGCAAATAACTGAATAAAATCATAGCCAAAGGGTTTAATTTAGAAATTTAAAATAGCATATGTGTATGTTGCAGTTGGAGAGGAAAGCATAATGCATTAGTCCGTGGGCCAATTCTCAAAAAGCCTTTAGTTTAGAAGTTGGCTGCACCCCCTCCAACAAAGGTTTTTATATATCAAATTGAAGGTCATTATATCTGCATCCGATTTTGCTTGTTGCCCGCTTCAGAATGTGTCCCAAAATAAAAAATTTCAGAGAAGACAACTCCTATCCCTTAATAAAATTTAAATTTCATCGAGTAAAACTGTCAGCATATAAAAATGTGACTTCGGTTATAAAGTGAACAACACATCGTTTATATTAATTAAAGATCACAATAAAACAACATGAGATACAACACTGAACCAATGTATAAGCTAGTTCGAAAAAATTGCGAAAAGTATTTTGAAATTGCGAAAAATTACTTGAATTTTGAAAAATAGTGTCACATATAATTGGCTATAACTTGTGATACACATGGGCTATTGACGCGGAACATATCTCACAAATTGCCCCAAAGACATTGCAAAACAATTGGGATGATGGACTGATAATTATATTTCTGTGAAAATGCGCTGTGTGCATAAACTTAACCCCACCCCCTAAAATATAATTTTCTCAGAAAAATGAATTGCATAGTCTACACATAGAATGCCGCACGCAAAGAAGGCTTTAGGGGCATAAAATTAAACAGTGTATAGATTGATTAAGGATAATTATAAACAACATTGTCCGAACATATTATAATATAATTTTTTTTGGGAAAAATGGTGAAAAATTGTGTGCGTATGGAAAAGTCACACGGGGATACTGTCCAGAAAACGTAAATTCATAAAACCTCACATGATCACATTTTTGTCAACTATTTCATATTTTTTAAATTTTTAATTGAATTTTTGTACAAAGCCGATATATAAATTTCAACTGGTCACATATGGCTAGCAAAGGCTGATGAGTGAGACTTCCGATTTACTGGGAGGTATTTTATTATTTTGTGGCGCATTTTGTGACACTAGACACAATTGACGATATATACAGCATCGGACACTTCATATTTGATAATTGTTTTAAGATGACATCCAAAACGGCCACCAACATTGAACATTTCAAACGTACCAACACAAATTAAACTGGGTTTGTCATATGGGGATAAGGGAATTGTTCATTGAGAAATACATTCACTGGTGGTCCTCAACAAACTAACGAACTCTAATATATTGTTCCAACTCATTTTTGTGATGAATAATTGATTGACGAAGATGCCCAATAACTCTGCTAATCCTCATGGTAGCCAGTTAAGTACAAATTGGCACTACTTCGGTTATTCCATGTAGATATCCTCACGTTTCATATACCAGTACATCATGACATGTCGGCGGCCAAATATCAATTCGCATGAATCATTGTAGCCAATTGCAAATCGCAGTAGTTCTATAACTGCATTTGGATACGGATGAAGTTCCATCAATGCGCTGTTGACGTGCAGGGCTTCTGTGCCCCTCACGCAACGACCATGCGATGGCCGTCAATGAAAACCAAGCCCATATAATCCCATGCATCCATATATCTCATGCACGGTAACTTTGCTTTATATACCGGTACTTCTGTTGTGGGGTCATTTTAGCCAGACCTATTTTCAAACTTGAGGGAGACAAGCAGAACTCACATGGCTTGATTATTATTAGCGCTTGGGAACGGACCGGGCCACCGGGGCGATCCGATACACTTCATGTCAAAAGGTTCAATACTTCAGGATTTTAGGAAAATATCTGACTCTGTTTAGCTGTTATGTTTCTGCCCAGCTTGTGGGTATATATTCTCGGTCAACTGAAATCATTTGGGTTTGTTAACAATCCGAAGATTATAATAGTAGCATGGTGTTGATTTATGCTATGAACCCAGTGGGCACGAAAGGGACAATGAGAGTGGACTGGCCGATCATGATTACGCCTGAATCTTACTTCATCATTGGTTATAGATTCGTTATTATGCATGTGCATATGGGACCATACTGGGTGCTGACTATTCCCGCTCTGTGTCCAGGGGATAACATTCTTTACATGACACCCAAACGGGCATATAGGTAAAGGCACACATCATGTCACTATGCCTAGTGTTGTTATCATATAACCATAAACATGTATCGAGTGCACTATAGATAAGGCTATGGTTATATATGCCACACAACATGTGACTATATATGGAACCCAAATTGCATAGGGTTATAAGGACATGGCATTCCAAAATGGGTTGAGTTATTGTGCCAAGTAATTGCTTGATAGTTTGCACGAAAAAAGTGTTGCTCAATAAGTCTGCAATTTTGTTATTGTTCTCGTTTAACAATAGGAGAACATTTATCGTAATTCGTCGACTTGAATACATATCGGCTTGTCACATAAAACACATACAAATTCTTGACAGGATGTAGGTATGTCATCATCGATATGATTAGATTGTTGAAGTTGTTGAATAATATGATACATTGCAATTCTTTTTCAGAATAAGTCATGATGCTACCATTGTCCTGCAACCCTAGAATACAATCCTGGTATTCAGGCAAGGCTTCACAAATCCTGTGTCCATGACACAGTTCCAGACAATGCCAAATATTTATCAGGTGGTGATAACAATGACTCCTTGAATGGTCGAGTGCAGAATCTACATGTGTTTCAAAAACACTGAATTATATGTTTGCCATGGGGTCGAATGTCACGTGATATGTTAGTTACTGATACCACGAGGAAACAGATACCGGTATACTGTTACCTGCAGCCAATGCAGCACGCCTCGGTCGGAAGCTAGTTATTGTTTTTATTCCACTGACATACATGTTGAAATACTAGAATGTCATGTTTCTCAATGAATAGGAGATAGGATAATTCTTCATACTGAATCCGAAACTAGATCATGTGTCATTTCCATGAACGACATAGCGGACAGCAGTGTCCAATAAGGTGTGTGAAACATTGCCTCTAATTCACGCATTGACAGGCTACGACATTCACAAACACCTATAAAATGAATCCGTTTGACTTAATAGTCAAAAGCAGTAAAATGTGATGCGACTTTAAATTTGTGTAATCTATTAATGTTGTCAATGCCACTATATATCCTACCAAGAGTTTGCATGTGGGCTATATTATGGTGGGCCATAATGTCGTCTATTCGACAAATTAATGTACACGTTCTTATGTTGTATAACCGAACACTGGAACACGTCTTCTACCCCCAGCAGCCACAGACTCCTTAAGAAATCACATCAACACATCTTCGTGTGAACTATATCAGTGATTGGCACATCATACTAACTCCCAAGCCTGGTGTACCATGTCATGACAGCCATTGGGTCCTACAAACCAGACGGATTATACTTCCTCCAGATCGACTGTGACTACTGAGCTTTGGCTGCAAAGATTCATGTGAATCTGACACATTATCTTGTTTCAGCGCAGACTAACCATGTTACGATGTATGTGAGAATGTCTACAATAACCGCAATAGTGTAAATTTTGACGACTCATATGATGAGTAGAATGATAGAACATTTAAGGACTATAGCTACTCAAATTATAGAACAGGAAGTAGTAGCATGTCTTGAAAACTGTTTGGCAACACAATATTATATACTGCAAAAGTCATTTCTTAATTGACCAAAAAATCCTCTGTATAACAACTAATTACTTTAATATAAAATATTTCACATGAACACACCTTTACATCAGAGATAGGCAACTTGAAATTGGAGGCTGGTAATTTGGCCATACAATTTCAATTTTCTTCAGACAAATTATATAACTTGATATTACTTATCAAAACTGATCCAAAAGGCACATGTTAGTGATGATTGTTTTAATCTTTCTATACATTGATATGCATCAAGTATCCCCCCAATAAATGAGTATCTATAGTCCTTAAAACAACAAATTACTCATTAGCTTAAATTAATTGAATAAATAGTAGATTTTAATCTTAGATCACGTTCAGACACCGTTATTTATAATTCCCTTCATCACTATGTACATTATTTCAGTTTATGCTTCTAAAACCAAGTTGACATGCAGCATTCTAAGTGTAAACTACATAATTCGTTTTTCTGCAAAAGTTATATTTTAGGGGGTGGGGTTAAGTTTACGCTCATATCACATTTTCACAGCAATATTCTTGGCATTCCATTATTAAAATCGTTTTGATATGTCATTGGGGCATTTTTTTAGCCATGTGGTTCGCAAGTTATAGCCATTTATATGTGACCATTTTTTTTCAAAATCCAAGTTATTTTTTCGCGATTTCAAAATATTTATCGCATTTTATTTTAGGGGTAAGAGTTGTCTTCCCTGAAAAATCTATTTTGGGACACTTTCTGAAACGGGCAACAAGCAAAATATGATGCGCCATATGATGACCTTTAATTTGATATGTAGACAGTTCTAGAAACCTTTGATGGAAGGGGGGGTGCAGCCAACTCGAAAAATATCTTGTTTGGCCCACGGACTATATACATGTCTGTACAGTCTTCAGAAAAGTGTATATATGTTCGAAAAAGTCAAAATGTCACCAATATCATCATCTTTTCCAATTACCCGGTGGCGATCCCTCTAAGCAAAGAACCACCGCTTTTCGGCAATTACTGGAACAAATATCCAACTGCTGCTAATTTAGCTTTCAGTCTGTCTCTTTGAGAGTGTGCAAATGATTGTTTCCGAGTTCACTCTAATGACAGACGTTTTCCAAGTATGGGCGGGTGGGATCACATGGTATGCGGATGATACGGACCATGGCTGATACGGACCCTGGCTCATACGGACCACCGGCTCATATGGACCCTGTCTCTTACGGACCCGGCTCATATCGACCTCAATTAAAATATGAAATTTTAATCATCTTTTACTTTTTTAAATTCATGTTTGAATTTTTACTTTCCATGGTCCGTATCAGCCGGCATTCGGATCACATGGACTAACTTCCCCCTATATCACAAATGTGGCAAGCAGTTGAAATATGTCACTTCCTTTGGACTGAACGGTTCATATGTCTGACAAAGTTTTCTGAACTTCAACACTGATCCATATTCGGAACATCGAAGTTCCGGGGGTTCTTAAGACCTAACCCTTATTCTGAGCGGCAAACATATCCGAAGATACATCATAACATTTATTATTTTATATAACGTAAAACCACATATGTAATCTAAAGCGGTTTACAAAGTTAACGCTGGCATAACACGTGCGATAAAATATGTTCACACATGAACAAGTAATCTAAAATAAATACACAAATAAATGTACATGATACATGATGTAGGTAGTTGGTTTGCTAAACTATCCAACCAAAAGTGCTGGTTTGGGTGCATATGCTTTTCTCGTATATTCTAGTTTAATACAATATTTTCTGTTTTGTAGTGAGTCGGCAACATTCGCACAGTACAGAGATCATATTCCACCAGTACAAAACCTGGGAACTTTTCGAAGTTTTGACAGGGAACCTTACAAAGTCGAAAAATAACGCGGGGAATATATTTCTTAGTTACTAACTGTTCCTTTATAACGTAATTCACTGCAGGTGAAGGTCCCAACTCGAAATTGATGCTTTTCCGTGACTATTGTGATCCGATATCACACTAAACATTGAATTAATTACCCAGGAGAAATTCCATAATTGTAAGCGACGCGAAGCAAAATCGCTCACAAGGTCACTTCAATCGTGAAATTTCCATTTGGGAATTTCGAGGGGGAATATGATCTCTACGGGCGTTAGCCAGAGTAGAGATTCATGGCATGATCTACGGAATGGCCTTCAGCATATTTGCCTTCGTCTGCGCGTCAATTGGGAAGTATTTGTTTTATGAGTTTTGTAGACCTTTAATTTCCCACTCTAAATAAACGACGTATTGTGACTGGTATATATCACTCCGTGCGCCCTTGTGTTGTATGAAATATTGTAGGACAAGACTGACAAGACTCATACTATGAAAATCCATACTGGAATGTAATAAGAAGAGATGGAAATGAGGGAATAATTGGAAATGCCGAATGTGATCAAGGCGTTTGACTTCGTGAGTCAACCGACATTCATCTCAAATAAAATAATGTCGAAAGAACAGACATATCTGTGTTTAATGGACCTAATCAGTGGCCCACTGGGACAGCGGTTGGCAAGGTTAAATATCAGTACACTAAATTATGTAGTATGTGAACTTATTGGTTGGGGAGTCAGCCTCGAATATATCAAGCTAGTTCATTGGTATCCGGTCGACTGTAAATTATGTTTAGACCAGTGAATCAAACCAAATTAGGCGCGGGTTTGTTTTAACAAGACACGCGGTTCATTAGGATGGGAACAATGTGCGTCCAAGGAGTTTTGCAAGTATGTTAATTTTCTTGTTTGTAACACTATAACTAAGCCTCCACGCAGCCATGATCCGATAGTTTATCATCAATTCTAGGGAAGTTTTAGAAATGGGGTTTTACATGAGTCGGTAAATAATAGATATTGTCACTCAGCATACCTGTACATATCTCATTATTTTTTTTAAATACATATATATATATATATATATATATATATATATATATATATATATATATATATATATAAATTCTTATATTTATAACTTATTAAAATATTGTGTACTTTAATGTATTATGTATTTAAAATGTATATGTTTTTTTTTTGTAAAATGCGATACTCTTCAATGTGAAGGAAATTAAGATATCACCATCATTCATTTTGTCAAGCGCATGACCTTTAGCATAAGGGGAACATATTCCACACACAGGAGGTTTTTGTCCTTTTATTTTTTCAGAAGTTATTGCCTTTACATCTGTCCCTGTTTTAAGCCATAATTATATTAGATTATAATTTTGGCATATATGAACTACAATGGAACGAACGATGTCGACCAGTATTACCACTTTAGATGGCGTTCTAAAGTAGATTAACAATATTTTACACCATTATTACCACTTTATAGGGCATTCTCTAGTAGATTAACAGTATTTTACACCATTATTGCCACTTTAGAGGGCGTTCTCTGGTAGATTAACAGTATTTTACACCAGTATTACCACTTTAGAGGGCGTTCTCAAGTAGATTAAGAGTATTTTACCCGCACGATAAGATTCCATAATTTTGAGGCGAAGTTGACCGATCACGTGATCACACGAGGACGGAGAGGTAATAATAGTAATAACATGATTTTTAGGGCGTTATGGTTTATTAACGGCCCTACGGGAATGATTAACAGCCCTCGGTCATATTAGCTCTAATAGGCCCTCGGGCTGTTCATCATTCCTGTCGGGCCGTTAATAAACCAAACGCCCTAAAAAAATCATGTTATTGACATAATAACATGTCTTGTTTAGTCATTATAGCCACGTTTAAATGTATGCACATAACAACTTTAAATAAACTACACTTTCGAATTAAACTGGCAAGGCCCATTTGAACCTAATACATTAAGGTAGTGGGGATTATAAATGTCGCTAAATACACAGATGATCGATCTGCAGACTTGTATAGTCCACGTATGGGCTTGTAGGACTACTCGAGCATCAACACTGCTTAACTTATTAGGTATTTGCATGTACCTTGATGTGTATTGCTGGTGACGTCACCAGTGGATAGAATATTCAAATCCCTACAAAATGACACTTCCCTGTTAAAATCCAATTACAATGACGTGGGATTACAGTTTCCTCCAACCCCGTCATAACCTGAAAAAAATGGTAACTGAGTAAGGCTAAACTTTGACCAAGTAGTCACAGTAGTGCCCAACACATTTGCTGTTACTATATTTCCTGAACATTGTATACACATTGGGGTACATGAAAATACCAAAGATGTTACGTATATGGAGGGGGTCACGAGAGGCCATACCAGCCAAATGGACTATACTATATACTCTGAAAAAGATTGGCACCGTCATTGCGATTTTCCAACTATTTTCAATGTTTCGCACAGTGAGCCAACCGTACTGTCTTCTGATCATATCAGGAATAGACTAACACAGACTAACACTCATTGTTATTCCACGCTGCTTAACTGAACATTCCTGCAAATGAATCAATCAAAGAAATGAAGTAAAACTCATCAAGGACATTCAAAGTATCAAACTCCTGCTAAGGACCATCACTGGATAGTATTATCACAAGACAGCGAATTATATCTGGACGACAGCGAGATAAACTTCGTGAATACATTGGATGTGCGTTGTTTATTTTACATCTTACAGTCACAACCCTATCAGAGTCGCTATCCTCTCGCGGATTTCCACGCTGTTAAATCACCAGGTTTTCAGCAAAACGCTCGTGCAACACGATTTTTGACACCATCAATATTAAATGAACCACGGTAGTAATGTAATCGTGTTTATAATAATCCATACGTGATCATTTCCCAAATAAATGCCGGACGGGCGTGGGACTATAAATTCCATTTTCATTATATGAATTACTCTACTGAAGGCGTGCATGCAGCAACCAGTGTATGTATACAAGGGACGTGGCTAGAGTGTCATCGTTTGGGGTGTCTACCTTTAAATTTCCAACTGCAACCCTTGTTCCTCGAACGGAACCAAACTTCCTGAGTACCTCAAGCTGTTTCTACCCTGACACCCACCAGAGTTACCACATTGCCATCGCGCCCTGACCCACATTAACTGTTTTACTGTGGATCGCATGTCGGACGGATTAGTGAAGTGATATTGTTAGATTAACTGAGCAGACAACGTGGTTAGAGGGTCCCAATTTGGGGTGTCAACCTTTAAATTTCCAACTGTACCCCTTGTACCTTCAACCATAACAAACTTCCTTAGTACCTCAGACTGTCGAACTGCTTCCAACCTGACACCCCCAGATTGGTCTCCTTGCCACCACGTCCCTGACCGACATTAACTGTTTTCAATGGTCTTACTGTGAGTCGCATGTAGCGCGAATTAGTTCAGTGATAGTTTAGATTAAGCTAGCAGACACCAGACATTGAACTTTTAAAAATTCGTCTAAAAGGTGAAATCAGGTGGCCGATTGACACCACTGGAAGAAATTAAAAAATGGTATGGCATTAATAACAGATGGCACATGCGATGTGACAATTTCTGCCTGCCTAGCAGAGAGTGGATACATGGCGTGGTTGCAAACAAAAAAACGTGGCAGTAACACGTCGGCCAGAAGATACCAGTTGTCAATTGGGTGAGCAAAACAAAGTCACATGTATATATCTAATGGGCCGGATTCTTCATCTTCGGTTTAAACCTGATTTACGGAATTCTATAGGTTTAAACCACCGTTTTACAGTTAAATTGGATTGAACCCGAGCCCACATATAAAATTGGTGCATTCGTCATCTCTGGTTAAAACCTGGTCAATCCAGACCCATGGCATAGCAGTAGTGTCTCTACATCGTCGAGATAAATAATCGTACTTGCCTAATGCGGACTGTTCTAGCGAAAGATAATTATGTCAACGGGCATAATTTTATTGAAAATTTAACTCGGCAGCTAAACAACATCATTCAACTGTCCAGCTAAACCCGATGTGGGTAGGCTAGACCCGAGATGCCGAATCCGTCTTTTCTGGACCGTGGGTTTTCATCAACATCTAATATACAACCAACACGAGCCTCTGGCTCTTTGGTTTACAGGGTAGAGCCTTGCCTAAAATAAAATCATTATACCAGCCTGCTTGTAGTTCGTCTAATAACTGAGTAGTTTGTTGCATGTTCAATCCACCGACCGGCCAGTCATTGAACGCCCACAGGCGTCTCGTTATAAACCGGATTTGTCTGGACCGCCATTGTAGGTTAAACCAGGTTTAAACTCGGAGGTTTAAACTGGAAATGACGAATCCTGCTTTTATGTTCAAATGGATGATCAATCATGCACGCAGTGCGGTCGTCGTAGGCCAATGTGAACATTTTGGTTCAATGTCACCTTGGACAATATTATGTTTTCATAGCACATTATTTTTCCGGGAAACGTAAATGGTGTCACTAGTGTCATGTGGTTAGACGAGGTTGGAGCGGGTTCTAATGATATGGACAGCTCTACTAGTTAATATGCATGCAATACGATACTATCGCCCACGTCCGTGCTGTGATCAAGAAACTGTATGACAACGACAGCTGTTAGGTGGAAGAACTAACGTTCACAACGCTTCATCAATCACAAGTATTGAGTACCGACCTTTACAAAGTGTATATAAACGACCGTCTGAACCGTCTATCTCTTTCGGAGTGTACACCATACATCGGTTCACCAACGTTACCCCAACAACATGTGTAGACGGTGTAACTATTCTCAGCAACTGTCCGCTGAATCTTCAATATCTCGTTGTCTGCTATGATTATAGCCGCAAGGAATGATATTTACTTCAAAAGAAGTGCGGCATTCTTCAAGTAAAAGGTTCCATCGACCTGAAATAATTTATCCACCACTCAACATTAACGGTGCTGGCATGTCAACAGTCGAGAGCACTTACCATATGGGTATTACAATAACATGGAATAATCAATCTCAGACAGCAGTGGACACGAACATAAAGATGGCTACAACACATGCATACGCGCTGGTTGGAGCATGCAGGACGTAGAATATCCGTTCATTACACTCCTATATCACTGTGCGTGGACGGGAGTGAACGATTGTTTGCGGTAAGCTGACATGAGATTTTAACACAATTGAAGGAAAACATGAGAATATTCGTACCGCAGTAAGTCTGACGTGAGCGGCATTTGTTTACAACAGTTTACCGCAAACCAGCGTTCACTTCCGTCCACACACAGTGTATATATGGCGAAGTTTAAGCAACAAAACACAAAGCCATGTCGCCACGTCCCCGAGAATCAAGATTCAGTAAAGCACGGGGTGTCGCTCATGCGTGTGCAGAATCGGATCACGTAATTCACATTCAGAACATAAATGTGAGTCGTATTAGTCATATTGACCGGATCTGTTCTTATTGTTTATGCAATAAATCTTATCTTATCTTATCCCATTAAGGGTCTTTATCCATCTGGGCACGCGCGCTTGCATTGACGCGGCGAATTTTAAGGTCGTACCTCTACACAAGCTTGAATTAGTTATATTGTGTGTCTCCCATCTGCTGGTATGTGCAGCCATTCCTGTCTCGTTTGTGGTTTGTCCAATAGTATTACAGCTGTCCTCTAAATTAAGTTAATCAAGTGCTTCCGGCATTATACAAACTCGAACCAGCCTCAACAGTGTCCCATCATGCACAGACAACGCCAGTATTTGCACCAATGACCATTAGTCGAATCAGCGGAAATAACGCAGACTCTCGAACAAACGTGTGAATAGAACACGGCAATATATATGTGTTCTTCGTTTATGATCGATGGATGACTATCTTGATGCCACTCGACGTCTGGAATTAGTAATAAGCTTTACCTACACGAATTCTCCATTACTCCGATTGCAGTGTATCGCGCATGACAGTACGTCAACTTATCTGTCGACACGATGATCGACGAACTGCTCGTTGAAAGCTTCCTTATAGATATTGGTTTAATTCAGTCTGGAGTAAACTACATGTGGGTCTGATGACCTTTCGTACAGTTTTTATTTTCCAACCATGGTATTCCATGTCAGTAGCGCCAATCAAAACTCACTATTAATAGCACCAAGATAAAGGAGTCCGATCGAAATGATTAACGTAGCGCGATGTGACGTAATTCGGGGGAATACCGCAAGCCTTCCGATAAATGAAAAGTCGGCGGGAATATGATAGACTCATTGTCCGTATGAATCTAAGTGTATGTTTACAAAGACTGAATTTAAGTATACCACCAAATCTTCAGCAGAAGTGCGGAGGACACCAAGGGCCATAGCAGTTTTACTGATATTCTGTCCGATTTGGCACCAACAATAACCACCGCATGTACGTTTCCTATATCAGACAATAGTTAGATCGGACCCATGAGCCCATTAATATGAGATTTAATGAGAATGGACTCATGAGCCCATTAATATGATGTTTAATGAGATCGGACCCATGAACCCACTAATATGAGGTTTAATGAGATTGGAACCATGAGCCCATTAATATTAGGTTTAATGAGATCGGACCCATGGGTCCATTAATGAGGTTTAATTAGATCGGACCCATGAGCCCACTAATATAAGGTTTAGTGAGATTGGACCCATGAGTCCATTAATATGAGGTTTAATTAGATCGGACCCATGAGCCCATTAATATGAGGTATAATGAGATCGGACCCATGAGCCCATTAATATGAGGTTTAATGAGATCGGACACATGAGCCCATTAATATGAGGTTTAATGAGATCGGAACCATGAGAGGAGAGGAGGTACTCACACTGAGTCAGCACTTGTCCTCCAATCCCATTGTCTGTATACAAATGTATGTGTTATTTCCTATATGTGTTATTGAAATTAGACAAATAGATATGTTTAATCTATTAATATGAGGTTTAATGAGATCGGACCCATGCACCCATTAATATGAGGTTTAATGAGATCGGACCCATGAGTCCATTAATATGTTTAATGAGATCGGACCCACGAGCGCATTAATATGAGGTTTAATGAGATCGGACCCATGAGCCCATTAATATGAGGTTTAATTAGTTCGGACCAATGAGCCCATTAATATGCGGCCGGGTTTTGTTCGCCAGATATATACTTTCATAGAGAGCGTCCATACTGTCGACGTCCGAAAGCGTTACCGGTATATAATAAAGAGCGTTATTAATTTGTTTGTGCCATTATACGAATGATGGTTATGGTGAATATTTTTCCATATTTAGCTCAACTAAGTTTGAGCTATTGTCGTGGGTTTGCGCCTGTCGTCCGTGCGTGCATCTGTGTGTTGCGTGCGTGCGTGCTCACCCTACAGGCCGCATCCCTCATCCGATCATCAGACTTCATACGGATCTTCAGGGTGACATCTAGATATGTGAGGGCCATCAATTTTTTCCGGAAATTCGTTTAAAAACATGGCCACCAGCAGCCTCGGATAAGGTTGCTGCAACATAATCTAATACGAGTATGATATATTTGGGCTTTCCTAGAATAACATTGGAGATAAACACTTTCTCGCACGGTCCCCTTGTTTAATTTACGCATAAATTCTTCAAGTGTGTTTGACGATTTTACTCAATCCGATAAACTATTCCACGCTCGTGTAGCCGATGACATGAAAGGTTTCATTTAACTGTCGCTATTCATACCAGGCGGGTGGATACGAACATGCCTATATTTGTATCTCGATTAGTGATCCCGGGATAGGGTGAATCATTAAATCCCTGTGGTGGATCGCATGTAGCTGATGGATCAGTATCAATAGATTACTTCTCTACATTATGAGGCCCAAACATCGCCACACAGCGACCGTAAAGGGAATTTCGAATAAACACAAATTATATTTTCTAAAATCAACACGTCTATACGGATTAATTTTATGAAAGTTGATACTTTGACATAACATGAGTCGTTTAAATAAGTGGTCGTTCGAGGACGACTGCCAAAATATACGCACTGAACAATCTACAAATATAAACTTATCAGCATTATAGTATAGAAGACAAGACGAACCGACCACACATACGCGCGGACATGAAAGCGAACGTTGTGATATATGCAGACTTCACAGACAGTCAGACGATCGCGCACTCCCGCTCTCGGTACACGTGTGTATATATACCGACGATAATGGTCTTGTTAAGGAGTTTACCGGTACATAATATATATGGGAATATAATAAGTAAAGCGTATAAGTATATTACCATGTATCGAATTATAAGATGATCATCCAGAATGCTATTCTACTTTTTTTCTGTGAAGAAAAACCGGCGTATACTCACATCAGCAAGTCGTGCTTGTTTATATCCAACATACATGCGGTCAATGTTTAAGGTTCAGTGAGCGAACGGTGACAAGTCATCACCGTCACGAACCACGTGTGTGCGGTTCGTGATTGTGTGGGTTACATACAATGGGCTGAACACAGCTTACGCGTGAAGGTCGGTGTATCTATATATGTAACAGATAATCACAGTGTATATAAACCGTACCAACAACTGATCGGAAGTTGCGGTTGCTGAGACAATTCTAGTTTTAGGTCAAAATTTGCAGAATAACAAGAATAAGAACAGAAAACAAGTTTTCTGACCGAATAGACGGATTACCAACAACAATAGATGTAAGTATATATTGTAAATACACATTTGCCGGTCGCAAGCGGGCTCCATTTTACCGAACGACTCTTGTTGTAGATAAAACGGCCTTTGATCACTTCAGAAAATTATTTTCTCACAAAAAATGACTCTACAAAGGTAACTTTAACATATATACAGCATCTATCGGAAATCCCACTATATTGAAACGGAAAGGCCGTTATGTTTGCAGCTTATATTTACATTGGCTGGGCTCAGTTATGTTCACAATCTGAAAGTAGAGATTATTTATTTGGATACCCCACTCGTCAGTCACTCTATACGCCTAGTCGTGTACGACGACAATCACCAGTCGCGACGTATTACATGAATCGAGCAGTAATAATATGTTCCTTTCAACCCATTTAAACATAACTATGTCTTCATAGTGTCACGCCATTGAACTTATATACTCTGTCTGAATCAAGCAAGGTATTCTTATTAACATTCAGTGACCTTTATTCGACTCCGCATGTAACAAAAAAGGTATTTGGGGGGGGGCTGTATGTTATATTATGTGATGAAATTTATGTATACTTGTGGATTTACTAACAAAAAACTACAGTATGTATATGTGCACACCATCACCTTATATGTGCAGTGGTGTGACAAAGAGGTCGTGACAGGTAGTGCCTCCTTGTGTATCACCGTTCCGGATGGTCAGTCCCAAAATGTCCAATAAGTGTGCGCTTCGCGTTGCACCGCTTGGGTTGGTTTTCCGACAGGGACTCACCGGCAAAACGATTGGAGAAAATTATTTACACCTCTCTCCATTGGTAAATCGATCTAGTAGTTTCATATTGAAAATTTCCGCTAAAAGCGGCGAACGGAAAAACTTGTATTTTTCTTCGTTTGACCACAGGTGGGGAGGTGTCTGGGTGTCTAAGGCGAAAATTCAAAAAAATGGATATTTTCCCATTGAGACGACAGGCAATCGACACAAGTAATGATCTAAGTCGACATTAAATAGGACCAAAATACAGAATGGAAATACATATGGAGAATAACATCAATTGGTTATATGTGGTATTATATATGGTGGTGTTTATATGTTACATCCATACAGGTCGACATAAACTACTTGAAGATATATATTTTCTCTTGAGGGCGATTAGCATTCCTATGTTCTCATGAGGATGATGGGCAATTAATACAAGATATAATTTGGGAAGGGGTAGATCCAAAATACAAATTTTATCATGTTTATGGAGGTGTAGCTAGATACTGGCCTTACTGGGAAGGACAATTGTATAACTTTAGCATATTACACATGCATGCCAGAATAAATAAATCACTGCATGGACTCACGAAAATATGTTCAGACGTTGAGAATCCAGTAATTTATTCACATTGACTTTATAATTAGCCTATTTATAAATTGTTCCATGCAGATATTGAGACTATATATACAGAAAGGCACACGGGGACATTTATTATTCGCCTACCGTTTCCTCCAGTGCATCCATGTGCCTAACAGTGGTGCGCTTTTCCACAGAACATTCAATGACCTTCTGGCGTAAATGTTGCCATTTTGATAGAGCTGATTTCGGGTTGAATCAAGGTTGAGTCTTTCTGGGGAATTAGCATTTATTTTTACAATAGAAATATACGGACATTCCGGTATAGTTGGAAGCGGTCCACACAACAATCGGAACTCCGGTTGTAATATGTGAAGTGACTGAAATGCGGAGTTCCGGAACATAAAGTAACATAACATAGTTTTACACATTCTTATATACAAAGCATGCACAGGTGTGAATTAACGACGCGGGATTAGATCAACATATTTGTATTATAAAATATCCGATCACCACAGTGGCATTAACAGTTTGACATATAATTAATTATTAAAACTAAAGCTAAGAATACGTGCGATGAATAGTAATTAATGAGCACATGCTTGGGCAACAATTGACAAGTTGCATATGAATAGCCAGCTGATTAATACAAAGAAAAGGTCGGAATTGCGAGAAATCCTAAACTAACAAATAAACGAAACTAACGCGAATACTATAGAAACGAACATCTGATACAGTCAAATCAATGTAGATAAACAATGTAATAATTGTCCAAAAATTAGCACTCTGACACCATCAAAGATACAACATTCCGCTATTTTAGAATCTTCTTCAGCTTACGTGCATGTTCAAATATTCTGGCACGGGTACCGGTCAGGTCCTCGTTTATAAAAAGCCTGCATGGATGTTCAGATGAATCGAACTCGTTCAGTCCACGCCCCATGTCATAGACTGATTTTCTCCAACGGTAAGAAGGAAGTCGTAATATTATTTGGCGAGGGGGTGGATCATTGGTTGTAGCGCCTTGTTTCACTGATGGCAGTGAAGTTTGTTGTTCGAGAATACCCAAATTTGGGAGGCCATTCATCTTCAATTCTGCAAAAATTATCACAACAATTAAGTCTGGAAAACCAAGCTACACGATAAATGAAAAAAATGGGGAGATATCCCATAATGATAAATGCGGAGCAATATGATATTGGTCAAAACTAGTTTCACAGGATCAGAATTAGCTGAGAGTGTATTCCTTATACTCAGGTATCTCAATGATAGTGATGCCACACTACACAATCAGATAACATGGATTTATTTTATCAAAGAAACGCTCCGCGAAGTAAATATGCAAAGTGTGTGGAAGAATCAGTCACCGATAAGCACGGCAGACATGAAACGCATGAACGCGAAATTATTCGAACAACACACGCAAGTTACCTCTTCGGCAATCTAGATATGTCTACTTAAAGCCGTGCCAAATTTTATCGAAACATAAAGGATTCTGTCAAATTGAGCCGATACTCAGTATACATTATATCCCCTCTCATCTGGCTACTTATTTACTGAAATTTAGAACAGCCAATCACAGACTACCGGTGGAGCTATGCAGATGGAATAAAAGTACATGTAAAGACACGACATTTCCGTTATGTGGCGAAAATGTCTGTGATGAATACCATTTTAGCAGTGACAACAATCTGTAGAATTTATTTCTGTTAAGATTTTCCAAGAAATACTTCGAGATATAGATTTCTTGCAGGTCGTTAAGTTCTGTGCAGAAAATAATAAGTATATTGAAAACAGTGAGAATTTTCTTAAAATTAGTCTTTAAAAAGTTACCACGACGCAAGTATTATATTATATAGATAATATAAATATTATGTGATTTATATACCATTTAATAAAACATAATTATTCCTGAATGTATTAGAATTATTTTCCTTTATTATTAAAAATGGATTATCTCTTTAAATAACAAATTTGAAATAGTTCCGCGGGTATAAAATAATAAATATGAACTGAAGACCCCTGTCCGGAAAGGCTTCTATCAATTAATATTGATTTTATTTCGAATATTATATTGGGACCGTTTATTTGTCTATTTTTAGAACAGACCATTCGGGTGATACCATATACACTGTCGGATACCCGTTTAGGTTCGTACATTTCAAGATGGCGGCACTGAATAGAACGCAACATGTTCGGGCTCTAATTAATAGTCCTGCACAATAGTCGTGTGATAAATGGTTTAACTTGTAACTGGATTCAACATTTAGAAATGAGGCAAAACACATAAGGCTTATATTGAAAAGATAGCTGCTAAAACAAAATGAAATACAACTGTTATTACTGCTCTTTCAGAGGTGAAATCATTCAACATGCCACGTGTTCCCCATTGATCGTTTTTTTTTTACGAATAGAACATAATCAAAACGCAATAATAACGCGACTGCACATCGGCATGTCACTTCTATGCGAGGTTTTTGATGTGTCCGAACCTGAACGAAATTTGTCCGAACCCGAACGACAATTGTGTCTGAACCTGAACAAAATCATCGGGAATATTTCGAATATGAACCTGAACATTTTGAAAAATATCGCCGATTTTGCATTCCGAAGATGTGTGGTAACCTAATCTACCCATACCAACACATAAATTTGCGATCCATGACCCCAGGGCCAAACAATTACGAAAAAGCGAACATTTCGCCGCCTCGATACAATTTCGAAAAATTATGACGACTTGACACGCCAAATACAACAATTCACATGCCTGTCATGCGAAATGCATGTTACGTACATGTAGGTGTTGGTCATACAAATTCATACATAAATGTTTGAAGGTGTATCACCGAAAGATGTCGTTAATTGATGCCTGGAGACAATATATACACTTACCGTGTATCTTGTTTACTGGGCGCCGCCATCTTGAAATGTACGAACTTAAACGGGTATCCGACAGTGACATAGCGATATAGAGCATTATGCTTTTCCTATGGCTACGCACCGAAGTCAAATGTCCCAGATTGATTGGTTGTATTGTTGTATTCCATAGTTATAAGCAATAATGAGTATAATTAACGTTTATTTGTGACAAAATTGCACAATAAAATTTCTGGTCTCTGTTAACAGTAACCACTATAGTTCGTTAGCTAAACAACCACACCTTTTTAGACCAGAAAATATTCGAAATAAAATTAATATTAATCAATAGAAGCATTTCCGGACAGGAGTCTTTGATTCAGATCTAATATTTTATACCCCGGTAACTATATAATACATGTTTACAAAGAGATAATCCACCTTTAAAGCCATATAATATGATGGAAGAATGTATTGATGTACATACATGTACATGTTACGTATTGTTTGTATATATGTATATACGGTGTACCATGTTGCAACTTCGATGTTGACTTTGCAAATAAACAATTCAACAATCCAACCTAGAAAATGAAAACTGAATCACAGAACATAGATCTATATATGTAAGCCTGTTTGGGTTAATGTCGGCTTTTCAATGAGACTGTATGGGTAGTACCAAACGTGACCAATTAGTGATATTAAATAGTAATACATAGTAATAATTAGTTAAGTTTAACAGACGAGTCTCTTAGCCAATAGAGGTATTTCGCGGTAGTATGTACATTATCCATCACGTGAGTGAAGATATATGGTGTCTGTTTATGTAAGAGGTTATTTCCTGGCGAAGCGGAAATGGCCGGGTCGTTGAGAAGGTGTGACGATAAACTGATACCAAAAGTACGTCAAGCAGCCGATATATGGTGTCTGTTTATGGAAGAGGTTATTTCCTGGCGAAGCGGAAATGGCCGGGTCGCTGAGAAGGTGAGGGTAAATTGATACCAAAAGTATGTCAAGCAGCCGTTCAAGTGTTGATTACTTCTTCCCTATAAATGGTATTGAACAACTTGGCACGATCAAAACAACGAGGATCAGCCAGTCCTCATGTTGTAATGAAGGACACACATGTCGCTCTGCCGTTTTCTGAATGAATGGAATTAACATGAAGGGTGTTTGAAACATTTATTGCAATAACTAATATTTATTTAGTATTGTGTTCATATATTCGTCAAATAACACTGACTGTCCAAAATAGTGCTGTGAACTATTCAACTCGGTGCAGTTAGCACATAGTTGGAACAGTGTAACCCCGCAGAGTTAAAATATATATGATGACAGAGCGCTCTTTATATAGACTGATGGTGGGAACGCATATGGCGTGCATGTATAACTCTGACTATCCCAAATAGTACTCTGGACTATTCAAATCGGTAAAGTTAGCCCTTAGTTGGGTCAGTGTAACTTTCCAGAGTTAAAATGAATGGTGTCGGAGCGCACTTTATATACCGAGGGTGGGAATGCATATGACGTACATGTATAACCCTGACTGTCCCAAATAGTACTGTGGACTATTAAACTCGGTGAAGTTAGCCCATAGTTGGATCAGTGTAACTTCCCAGAGATACAATGAATGGTGACAGAGCGCTCTTTATATATTGTTTTATATTTTATGACAAAGTGGATGTCGGATCTAATAACTTAATTAGAACAGGGTGTACAACACCACGCTGGCTCCCCGGACTGGTAGGTAAAAACCAGTGTGAGGCGACAACTGACAACCGGAAAGTGTAAAACTCACGGCTATCCGTAACTCAGCAGAGGAATACAGGACAGTAGAACGTTGGTTATTCCGTCGTTATATATATAAATTTTCCACATGATAACAGTATAGCATAGCATAGGTGTATGTAAATCGTGATGGAAGAGGGGAGTAGCTGTAAGACATGTTAAATACGTGGGGATGTTGTATGGTTCTGGTGCCCAATTTGTACAGGTATTGGTTTCCTCGTCCATCATGATAACATTTTGTGAGGCATGATCCAGGAGCGGTTAATAGAAATTTTGAATATATTTGGAACGTACACATCAAAGCAAAGTCATATAGCCAAAATGTATAATTTTTAATAGTTAAAAAAAGGAATTCCTATTTTTTGAAAGGTCGTTATTACACCAGAGAACGTCATCAGTTGCTAGCGCTTGATTGATGACCACCTAAACGGTTGCCATATTAATCCTTTTCGGGTTCAACTCGGTGATGTTAGCCCTTAGTTGGATCAGTGTAACCTTGCAGAGTTGAAACTAGTGGTGACAGAGCGCTCTTTATAGACTGAGGTGTTTTACAGTAACTCGATGTCAAGTTAAAGGTGTACTCTACACTAATTCCGGCCATATATGGGACCATCTCCTTTTATACTCAACAGAATATATGCAACAAATGTATGAATTTGAGCCATGGATTATTGCAGAATACATAATGGACGATGCAAACAACATGGTAATTATTATGAAAATGAATTAATGACTGGAGTCATAAATTCATTTTCATTATAATTACCATGTTGTTTGTATCGTTCATAGCTCACATGGGTGTATTTTGCACTCATCCATGGCCCAAATTCATTCATTTGTGACGTCATCGCACGCGCTAATATTACACGTGTGTCTTACCAATACTAATGAAGCTCGTTTTTTGAGTTAATTATATGATAAAAAGATGTTTTGTATAAACTTTGGGAGACATAACAAGCTTTATAAAACTACAGACTCGGACCAATCTGTATCTGCAAAATCAAATTATTTCAATATTTGCAAGGACAATATATGCCACCATTAGAACAGATTTTCAAATTTGTTAAAAAAAATCACCTCGTGGTATTGACAAAAAAGAATTAATTTGTTTCCACCAATGTGAATATATTTGAGCTGATACACCCATGGGTGCACTGGACCGCAATACTAGAATTAATTTGTGTGTGATTTCTCAATTTGACTTGATTTTTTATTTTCCAAGACATTTATTTGTCTGCTGAAAGATATACAATTTTTACTTGTAAATTATTTCTCTTTCAAGTTCTTCAACGGTATCCACATGAATGGGTATACACATACAACTACTTTTCATATTGTGTGCTTTAGATTGGTCGTTGGGCTAGCGCGCGGCCTGATCTATCACAGTATAGACGTTACGGTGGACGAATCACCTCGCAGGTGGAGCGAGGGGGTAAATAATGGACATACTATGATCAGGCACCAAGACTAAGACATATTACATCTTTTAAACAAATTTAATCGCTTTAGTTAACTAAATAACGGGCATTTTATAGCAGTGTACGAGTTGACTCGCTCCCGCACCGGGGTACCTATAATGACATCGGTGAGAGTTTCGCACATTTATCGTCATTCTGTATCTTGTGTGCTCCTTTAAGAGGGGAACAACTTCACATCGATATCTTTATCTATTTGTGGACATGATAACTGACCATCGAAAGAATACTCGATATCTCGAATAGTTTTAACTTTGTAGCTGCCAACTTTTCGACCACACGGAAATTCCTAGCTTTCAGGTACGGGGGTGGGGTATAAAAATCCGCCATTTTATTCAGAAACCCGGAAACTTCAGTTTAACGAAGCATATAATCTGAAACAGGATTAACACACATTGTCTATGCCGTTCAATGCCTGCGCACCGCGCGTGGACATTAAAGGCATCTTCTGCTCGATTAATTACCATTTGTTACCCAAATTTCCACCAATTTTGAGACATTTTCCAAATATGGCAAATATCGGTATGTGGTGACCACGAGAACTGCATGCAGACGGCACTGATCAATTCCCGAATATTACTTCTTTGATTAATGCACGGACGTTCCCATAATTGCCAACGACAGGGAAAGATTTCCGTCAAAATTGTCCTGGTAAATGAACCATCTACCATGGACATAGTAGGGTTAAAATAAAATAAATAATCTGGAGAATGAGAACAAAGAGATGTATAAAATCAGTTTTATTTAGCATAGATATGACCCAGCTTCACGCCGAGGTAGTATGGATTACGTAGGGTCAGTTTTCCCCATCGCTTAAGGTTAGAAGGAACTAAATAAGTATACACCCAATCTCGAATACAAGTTTTTAAAATTCTGACACGCGATTAGCGTATAATATTTCAATTATATTTACAAATTAAAAAAAAAAATACCTATGGCATGTATAAACGTGGGTTTTCCCTGGTCTGAAATGCGTTCGTGTCCAAACATTGACGGGAGAATAAGGCTGGGTATTTGCTTTCGTCAGCAGTTCAAATTTTGTGCAAAAAGTGGGGTAGTGTGGAAGACGTGTGTTGAAAAGTTGAAAAAAAGTGTGACTGGGATAGTACTCATACATGACAAAAGATGCGCGAAGGTGTTGGGCTTCACGAAATTTACGATTTCGTGCAATTCGTATGTAGCAAATTTAGTGGGCGGGGCCAAACTTTAACACTGAGGCCTATGGAAAACATTTAGTTCATTCTAACCTAAATTGTCCTACATATAGTAAACAGTGTACGGCGTGTTCTGGCTTCAATCATTTTCAGAAAATGTGCATGTCAAAGGACCGACCACATGACCGATACCGTGGTGAAAATCAGTTGGGACATAACCGACACTGTGATCGCAATCATACACAGAAAGTTATGACAACACATCCCATGTATACACTGGGAAAACGTATGGCTAAACTGAAATGGGGTGACCGAAGAACTCTTATACACTTTACGTTGTCTCCCGGAAGTGTTATTCACTTCTATGTGACTCAGCAATAAAGTTAGGACTGATAACATTAGCCGTGTAGCCGATATCATATTTGTCAGCGTACATGACCAACATTTGACTTTGCAAATTTTCAACTAAATTTATAATTTAAAAGTCTGACTCACTTGAGTGGTCCACCCTTGGTGATTTCAAGCGATAGAAACAATTATTTTCCGAAGGTAAGGTGCTTGGGGACGGTGGAGCGTAATTATTTAATTCAAGTATTCCCGTTTACTTTGTATCGTCAGCTTATAACTGAGAAAAAACTGGATTGAAACTGAGGTATGTACTTCTGTGAATTCCTAATCTACCGTCTTTCCCATGTGTATCGTATAAAAAGCAGCCTACAGCTGGCATTCTCAGCGGAGTCAGCCATCACTATTATGCCGTCACAATTATTAGGCATCGGAGAGAAGTTTATGCTCTAAGACTCTAATAGGGATTACCGGGTAATTTATATTTTCGTGAGACATGAGTGCTGCGTTTAGAATCGTACTCTCCAGTGGATTTTAAGGTAACTAACCGATACGATGCGCATGTGACTTATGAGAAAATTCTTCAGCAACAGGACACACGGAGCCTCTGGGATTAACCATTTATAGCTAATTTATATCTAATTACGCGGACTCCCCACTGAGACTATATATATATCAGTATCTAGATTCGTATCTTGTGTTTAATAATATTAATTGGAAGCAACATGTGCTAGTGGGTTCCAACCAATATTTAGGATAAAGGTTGTCTTTTTTGAACCAACATTCAAATACTTTCCCACATGTTAGTCGGAAATTTTGAGATATCAGTTGGAAATTCCAACTCAAGGGATGATGCAGATGACGTTCTCCATAGTTGAAAATGTTGGTCTACAATGCTGGTTGCAGTTCTAAGATGGCTACATCAAACGGTGACCATCTAGCCATGTCCATGCTTGGGAGGTAGGTCCGTGTTGCGTGTCCAAACCATTGTGGATTTGTTTACAAGCAATGAACATAGTACCAGACTTCAAATAGATTACAAAGGTACCATCCTATTCAGATATTATCGCATGCCGTGAATTACTATATTATTTACGCTGACGCATAGGAGATTGGTGGTGGCAGAATTACAGACACTTGGCCATACGCAATAAATCATGCCACGAATCTCTACTCCAGCTACGTCCGTAGAGATCGTATTCCACCAGTACAAATCCTGGGAATATCGGCTCAAAAATATCACAAAAAGAACGAAACCTCAAGCTGGGACCTCTCCTATTATGAAGTACACTATTTAAAGGTACTCAATCCGATCAGACGCTCCTAAATTACTATTTCTTTGGCTTCGGGGGTAAACAAAATATTTGATTCGAGTTGATGAACCTACCCACCAAAGCTCAAAGTGTTCAGATATCGATTTTTGAAGTTTATTATTTCAATTGTTTCTAGAGCACGCGGTCAAACGGACGGTCTTGCAGATAAAGATGGATAACTCTAAAATCAAGTGGTTATTATTACAACAACTATTAACACTGAAATATATTCTCTGCCTTTTTTTATCAATATTACAAAGTTACCTGTCAGAACTGGTCCGAACACTAAAAAGTTCTCAGGATTTGTAACGGTGGAATATGATATCTACGGGCGTAGCCATGTATAGCTTAGAGGTTCATTGCGTGATGGGAAATGTTCGTATTATATATGTACGTTGCACGGTGGCTTGATTGAATGCATGAGACGATAGCAGCGGGATTGTGGTTTTTATAGTGACCTGGACTGACATATTACGGATATTTAGTAATTTTACAACAAGAAACAATCTAATATGTATACTGACTGTCTAACGGCAGTTTTGATGTTACGATTACATTATCGCTAAGTGTTAAGGCCAAAATGGTTGAAAATATGCAGGAAAATTGTTTTGAGTCCTCTTGACTACCCACCCGCACCATCATATGTGCCCGGAAAAATATGTTTGACACTTCCTGGAAATCATAGACTTTTGTCACAGAAATGAGACAAACCTCACCAGTAATGGACACCTTTCGCATAATAAAATACTACAACAAGAATTACGAATTTCTAATAATGTAGAAGTCGTAATTTGTTCAGACGGTCCATAAACAGTAGAAAGGTATCGCAACTCACGGATAGAGAACGGATTCGTTTAGCTATTCGTATCCATAAAATTCGTTTCGAAAAACATAACGACTACGATTACGATTTCGTCGCATCAGGACTATAAGGTCGTAACACCATTTTGGCGGGAAATGAGTATTTGATATCATTCGAATCGTGAGAAAAAATCCAATCCGATGGGCCGAACTGTTTTTCGCATTGGATGGCAAATATTCTCACAAACCAGTGACACAAATGTCGTATCTCCAGCGATCTTCACAATTATTCGTGCTATAAGGTCGTATGTCCAACAGCAGCCAATCGGATGCTTCAGGTTGTCCACGTGACTTCTGTTATGTGTTTGTAAATTCTCAAATGTGTGCTATATGGTCGTATCTCCATGTTAGTCACGTGATCATTTGGTTATTTAAATATTGTGATTGTTCCACAAATTTCTGTATGATGATGCACATGAGTGAATATTCATAATATAGAATAGGCACTTTTTAGTTCACAGACACATGCGATTGCCACCATATTCAGCTTGATCTGTTCAATGGGCAGCTAATGCCAGTTTTCATTGGGATAAATACAACAATACGTCATGGTTTGTCAACATTATGAGAAATGTTGTCTGAAAACTTCAACCTTCATTTTCTCGGAAAGTTGAAAATGTGAGTTACGACCTTATAGTTCTTATGCGACTATTTGTGTTTTATATATACTGTATAATTAACATACCGACTGATATTGCACGGCACGCTAATTGAATTAGCACTAATATCGTCAAGTAGATTGCAGGCGGAGACAGGGACGTCGTGATAACGGTGGTTTGGGGTTGGGGATGTATATCACCTCAACTTTGGTCAACACTAGTCCTTGGAAAGCTGAGGCCAGTCTAGTTGCTAGGAGTTTGCAATGTTCGTGTTCAGACTAAACATTTTTATCACACCGTGTCGAACCATGAACTTTTCGGGTGTTCATCTCAAAATGTCCTCATGCATGACCACAATACTACTGATCCATTCGAAATAGGCCTGCGAGTGAACAGTTAGGAAAATCAAAGCCCAAGGTTTGATTTTGGAATTACGCAAATTTGTGAGTTTGGTATGGTTCAGTGGGGTTCATTTGGAAATTCCAATGTGAACACCCGTACGGAAACCCTCTGGTTAAGTCCCTGTCTACAGACGAAAAACGTGATGAATGGGGTTGTTTGGATATATCCATTTAAATTTGTGCCCACGTTAAGTTGACCAAGGAACGGAGTTGTCAGTTATGCACAGCACGGAATGGCTGGTCAGGTGTACTCAGTGAGTTACCACTTCGCACGATCAACCATGCAGATTATGTACAGCGCGAACTCTAAACTTCTTATTAATCGGCAATGGACGATTTGCGATAAGCAGAGTTATCGTCGATGATCGGTATTACCTCCCCTGACTAGTAGGTATATGGTATCTAACTCGATGTAAACAATGTCGTGTTCGCTGGTGAATTATTCTCGGTGTAACTTCAACAAAGCGATGGTTCATTATGTCTGAACCGTGTTTTACAAATATTTCAACACTAGAGGATATAATAACTGTGACATTGTTTTATCTCTAAAAAATAAAGGATTAAAAACTAGTGGATCAAAGCGAAATTTGGCGACCCGTGTGACAGATTATTTGTCTGTATCTGTATCTGTATTTTTCCGGCGCAGGAGCCTCTCGGCTGTTGTCGCGTCGTTGCTACTACACTGGTGTATTCCCCGAGCATGCGTAATCTTCTATACTGTTCCAGTCCCTGATCGTTCTCACGAAGAATGATTGTTTATATTGTTCCGTGTTGGCTCTTATTGGTTCGAACGATCGTGAGTTGATACACTCTTGGCTCGAAATTATGTTATCACTTTTGTGGTCTGGAAACTTTTTTGCTCGAATTTTCCTTCCTTTCTTATCCTTTAGTAAATCATGTGTGTGTATGGCTGGGATTATCCCCTCAACCACCTTGCCGAAGAGTTCTATTCTCTTCATCTTTCTGCGGATCTCTAGTGAGTCTAACCTTAGGCCATCAATCATGCTGGTTACTGCGCCTTTTTCCCGGTCTCTATAGTTGTTGGTGATGAATCTTGCCGCTCTTCTCTGCACTTTCTCTAACTTCTCTATTTCTCCTACTGCGGCGGGGTCCCATATTTCTGCTCCATTTTCGAGTGATGTTCTTACCATAGCTCTATATGCGGTCTCTCTGGATTTACTGTCCGCTCTTCGTAAGTTTCTGCGTAGGAAGCCTAATGTGCTATTGGCCCTTCCAGTGATCTTGGATATGTGCGTTGACCATTTTAGGTCATCTGTGATGGTCAGTTCAAGGTAGACGCTTTGTTTGACTGATTGCAGAATTTGATGATCAAGCTGGTAGATGAATGATGTTTTGTTCTTGTCCTTGTTCTTCATGGACATTATGGAGCATTTTCCAGCATTGAATCTCATCCCCCAGGTTTTCGCCCATTCTTCTAGTGATGTCATATCCTGTTGTAGTTGGATGTGGTCTTGGTGGTCATTTATCTGGCGGTATAGTATGCAGTCATCAGCAAAGAGTCTTACTTCTGATTTGACTGCTTGTGGAAGGTCGTTGATGTGGCAGAGGAATAGTAGGGGTCATAGTACCGCACCTTGGGGTACTCCCGATTCCACTGGAACACTTTTGGATGATTCTCCTTCCAACACTACTCTCATATGCCTTTTTGTTAGGAAGCTTGTCAGCCAGGTGTGTATTGGTCCTGTGATTCCGTATGACTTCAGTTTGTATAGCAGACTCTGGTGTGGTACCGTGTCAAATGCTTTGGAAAAGTCGAGGATTGCCATGTCAGTTTGCTTCTCCGAGTCAAAGGACGATAGTAGATCTTGTGTGGTGTTTACAAGCTGGGTTACACATGAGTGGCCAGATCTAAATCCGTGGTTTCTATCAGTTAGTAGGTTGCAGAGTTCCAGGTGGTCGCGGATATGTCTACACAGGACGTGCTCTAGTAGCTTACAGCATGTTGAAGTGAGTGATACTGGTCTGTAGTTGGATGGTTGGTGAACGTCTCCTTTCTTATAAACTGGTGTTATGTTTGCGTTCAGCCAGTCTTCTGGAAGGGTGCCGGTCTCTATAGATTTGTTGAATATGGTGGTGATGGGTTTCGCCAGTACGTTGGCCAGTAATTTGAGTACTTTGTTAGGGATGTTGTCTGGACCTGGTGCCTTTGATGGTTTTATATCTTCCAGGAGTTTCTTTATTCCTTGTTCTGTGATTTCCAGTGGTTTGATGTTTACACTGTTTTGTGGTATGGATGGTAACTCTTCGTTAGTGTCTATGGTGAATACCGACTGGAATTGCTTATTTAGTAGTTCCGCCTTCTCTTTTGCATCGTTTGTGAGTGATGTTCCTGTTTTTAGCGGTGGCGTACCTGTTCTTTCTTGTTTTCGGGCCTTCATGTAGCTCCAGAAGGGTTTTGATGTTTTCTTTTCCTTCCCCTTCTTTATTATGGTGTTTATGTGTTCTTGTTCTGCTTTCCTCATTTCTCTCCTACATTTGTTCTGGTGGTCTTTATACTCTTTCCAACATCCTGCTTCTTTAGCTTTCCTGTGTAATCTTGCTTTTTTCCTTAGAAGCAATTTGAGTCTTCTATTTATCCATGGCAGTTGTTTGCGTCGACATCTTGGTGCTTTTGGTACTCTTGTTTCCACAACTTCTTTGATGGAATCGCGAAAGAAGTTCCACATGGTGTTGATGTTGGTATCAGTGGGAAAAATCTTCTATTTGCACCGCTATCTTCTCCATATCTGCAGCTATGTCAGTCCATTTTGCCTTGTCGAATAGATATCTAGTTCTCTGTACTGGTTTATTGTAGGATGGAGTTGGAGAACAGTCAGCAATGATCATATTATGGTCTGATATGCCAGGTATTGTAGTGGTGGATTTTATTAATGCTGGATTGTTTGTTATGATTAGGTCCAGTAGGTTTCCTTCCCTGGTTGGGTCCTCCTGTACCTGTTTTAGTCCTACATACGTTAATGAGGTCATTATGTATCTCTCGGTCTTGTGCCCCCGGCCTTACAGTCATTGTATCCCAGTCGATGTCAGGACAATTAAAGTCTCCTCCATGTATGAAGCTGGAGTCAGTCTTTTTCATCAGTGCTTTGATGGATTTTTCTAGATTTTCTACGTCTGATTTGGATCGATGTGCCATGTAGAAACTTCCCACGTGTATATCCTTGCCTCTTGTATTGACAGTTTTATCCATTCAATTTCGCAGTTGGTGATATATTCTGTCTTCTCTATTGCAACTGCTTCCTGTTGAATGGCAATGAAGACTCCTCCACCCGTAGTATCTCGGTCGTTCCTATAGGCAGTATAATCTTCAGGAAAGACTTCAGCTGACTTGATGGCGTTTTGGGCTGGTTCTTTTCCTGGTTTCTTTCCTTTTAGCCATGACTCTGTACCGATGATAACATCAGGCTTTATGTAGGAGGTTGCGATTTACAGTTCCGCTTTGTTGCTGACTAGGCTTCTAGTGACAGTGCTTCTAAAACAGAAGACTGTGGTGATGATAAAGAAAATGACACGGGGGGGGGGGGGTGGTGAATTCCACACAGAAAACTTGGAGGAATTCGAATTCGAGAAAGTGATATTTTGATGGACGATTTATAGAAAACATATTCCAAACTTTTCACCCAAGGATGTTGAGAACTATCTCATCTATAGCAGTGACAAATCTGACGATTGGAATGGAATGTTACTGATAATTCCAACAAGGATATAAATTCTACAAGGAATGATATTTCCACAAAGTTATGGTCAATCCGATCAGTGATCACTCAAGACTGTGTTGTGTTAGATCAAAATGCCACCCATCGATGAAGCAGGGAATATACATCCAGTGGATACTGGTGAAAAAAGATGAGCCATATTCCATACAGCGGGCTAACTGTTCTTATCCAGCAGGGTGAGTCTTTTGTCTTATCGGCGTTTTAATTTTGTCAGATAGTTGTTTAGATTTTTTGTTTATTGAAAACATATACATGTATAGGTTATATATACATGCATGCTGTCGTGAATTTATATGACCAGACGTCACACAACAAAATGTTGAAATAGGCCTATACTTCGGCCATCATTACTTAGAAAAATGAAGCTTTTATTGTTATGTATATAGCCGTTCTATCTTAAAATATGAATTCTATACATATTCCCCATTTGTATCATGTTTATTTTTGTCCAAAGATTGGGTGAAGGGTGTGCACACGTCGCTGGGCTGCTGTTTGCATTGGCTATGATGGGTGACAGTTATGAAGACATTGCGTGCACACCAAAACCATGTGAATGGAAAAAAGCCGACTAAACGGACAAACCCACCGAGGCCTGTTGAAGAAATTCAATTCAAAAACATAAGGTGAGTCAAAATGTATGTCAGTTGATGCAAGAGTATACATTACCACATGCATAGTTGTCCATTCAAGAGGGTGTGATAATACATCAACCTTAATGTTCATCAGGGCTTATTGACATAACCCCAGGGTCATTATATTAGCCACCACATGTGCACATGTGTAATAAGTATTACCTTACAGAAGGTGCAAATATTGGGGGTGTATGAACAATAGCACACCCTTATTCGCATGACACCATGCTGTATCGGACCTCAACATTTCTCAACACTCTGAGCATGATTTCGTGATCTTCACAAAAAAAAGACCTTGCCATCCTCAGCATAAAATTTGACAAACTATTTTGGAACAGTTTATACCATAAGCTGCAGGCATTCTATGTTGCCTTTGTTGTCCCGGCCTTGTCTTCCGATGTGTGATCTTATAACAAATACAGCATGCTTATAATATTTTATTGTATTATTATATTAAAGCGACATATAATATCCAAGTCTCAAATTAAACCCAGTATTTGTAGCCCCATTTCACAATGGAGAGCGTTCGTTATAATAGTTTCATTAAATTACTTTATATGTGTGTACAGAAATGTCAACAGCCTTGCATTATGCTCATATACCGATATAGGCAAATGCCAAAATATAATGAAAATAATGACAACAATATTAATATGCTTCTTCTTTAATTAATGTCTTCATTTCTTCACCGTGACAAGGGGCGGTATCAAATTTGTGAGAGCACAACATAACATTTTATCTGACATCTTACTCAAGCTTCGGAACCTTCCGGTACTATTCCGTGAGTTTTGACAACCGGGAATAGAACAATAATCTTTTCCCATTTTAATGCATGGATATGTTAGGAAGCACTAGTTAGGAAGCACGTATTTTCAATATGCATTCCATTTCCTATATTTGCGTGTATATATGTGCTATTTGGTGAGACAAATACTCACAAATTTCGTCTCGGATTTTTATTAGACTGGAATATTCATAATATGGCATAATTATTTAATGGATTTACATTTGTAACGTTAAGGCATGTCGCGACAAAGCTTTCCCGACGCCGGATCGACTGGGTTGGTGTATAAAAGCGGCCATCTCATTAACGATGAGCTGAGATTGTACCTACTAGTCAGGGGAGGTAATACCAATCATCGACGATACCTCTGCTTATCGCAAACGGTCCATTGGGGTAGTTGTCCAGCCTGATGATGGCTGCATGATACAAATAAATAAATTGACCGATTGTCTGTATTATTAAATGGATTTTTGGTTTGGGTACACACTAAATAAACTGATGCTCTATCCGTCGCACGGTTAGGACATTACGACTACGACTAGAAAGTGCGCATAATTTGATTACGTATTACACTAACCGTCGCCCTAAACGCATCCGTTGCTTTATCCGTGAGTTGCGAAACCTTTCTAGTTTTGCAGAATTGACTATTACGAGTACGTTTGTGAGAAAATAGTGCCGTTCAAACTTCTTTCCACTCGCAGAAAGGCGATTTGGTTCGATATGTATGCCATTATTAGTATGTGCATATTTATGTTATCAGGTCATGGTCAATGGCAGGATCGATTATTGCGTGTAAAGCTCGGGTACTTATGCTTGACTGATCGAAACCGCTATATGGCAACACGACAACTGAAAGAACATGAGTTCTAGTCTGAGTGACGTAGTACCAGATTCGAGCGAGTATAACATCATGCTTTTATAGCAAACTGTGATTCTGGGCCTCCCGTTTTATACGATGGCACATGAGAAGTCGGAACTTGGATTACGACATTGCTAACAATTATATTACTTGCCATGGTGTGCGATAAATGAACAGGATACAGGATACAGACACTATGTAATGAATCAGATTTATTAGATCCCCATCCCCAATCAACTATGTGGAAATGACACTTGTCACACAATTGATGTTTCTTGTAATTAGTGCAATGCTAATAATGAACTCCGGGGAAACTCGAGATAATTACGGAATATATAGAGGAATTTACCAAACGAGTCCAGCAAATTAGGTCTGGACCGAGCCTTTGGCGAGGTCCAAACATAATTTACTGGACGGGTTTTGTAAATTTCGCAATAAACTGGGGACGATGGACTGGGTGTAATGAGGTGTTGCATTCCGGGGAGATAATTCGTGGATAAAAGACCAAGCTACTTCCAGTTGTTTGTTTCGGCTTAGAAGCTACGTTAGATTGTGTGATCTGTAATCGAAGAAGGTACGAAAACTACACAAGTGGCATTAGCTGTTTTAATTGATCGGGGATTTATATTCCGTAATTAATTAATTGAGGGTCATGAATCACAGGCAATCGAGGCGTTATTTTATTTGCAAGTATAAACAAAAGGTGCGATTAGGATTAGGATGTCGCACTCGTTCGCGACGCAAGAAAGGACTGCCAAATTTTGATTATGTGTTAGACACATTAAAACAAAATTCCACAACAAACTCGAGGACAATATTATTGTCACGAACCAATAATACTGTCATACCACAGAGTATATTATAAAAAATGGCTAAAATGGAGAAGAAAACATACGCAAAACTAAAAATAGTTTCTGCAAACAAACCACCAACATCAACAACTTCAGAATACAACAACTTGACTGTTGTACTACGTAAGCGAAATCTACGAGTTTCTTGTCGAAAGAGCGAACTTATTGATGGTAAGTACATGTGTGTGAATATATTCCATACGTGTATTCGCCTAAATTTCGAGCTGGGGTCTTCACAAACAGTGCTACTGTGAATATAATGAATATAATAATATGCAAATGCAAAACCACCCTCTCCCTGTGAGTCTATAATTTCGTTTTGTTTGTTTTTCCTCTCTGAATAAAGCATGTCATTCTACCTTAAATTTTTATTCTAAAGTGACAGATATTTTCCAAACCTCAAATAGAGTCAAATTGAACATAACCGTTACTCTTTTTTTTTTGCGTTAGTTTCCTTCCAAGGAAATACTTAAAGGCACGTGCGGCCTTAATTGTCGAAAATATTCATATTTGTTCCAAACACTGTAAACAGAAAAACATTAAAAACGCATACAGTTTCGTTCATATATACCATGACCATCGCGTAAACAGCATGTTATCATAAATACCTACTATATTTTACCTAAGCAAGAGCCTGATTGGGTTACAGAGGACAGCACAATGCTCTGGCTAATCACACACAAATGGCATAAACGCTCTTTATTAGTTCCATATCAGGAATTCACCAACAAAGAACGCTCTTTATGTTTACCATCATAATATAAACAAACACCAGAAAAGTAACTTTTTATGCTTTTGTTTACATAACAATGGTTAAACATATGACAATAACATACTGTTTATGCGAGATTTCTTATTTGTTTGCGGACAAAGTCTGTCTACATTTTGATGTTCTTTCTGTTTGTGGCGGTTTTTGACGGGTGTAAATATTTTCACAGGATACCCACCGCCAAGGCCAACTGTGTCTTTAACTGATAAAAACACTAATTAATATACTGCATTTAGTTTGGATCTTGAAATTTCGTACATCTGTTGGTATCTCATTGAATGGACGCATGACTTTCAAGTCTGACTATTTTATATAAATGTTATAATCCACATAGACCTGGGACTTCTGAATATATAGTCATATTAAATGTACATATGCGTTATATGGGAATATGAAAGAAATTAAGTTAGTGATTGAAATAATATTTAGTGAGGAAGAATAGCAAAATAAATGAAATAATGTATAATGTATAATATAAACACAACAAATAATAATTCCATATCTGTGTAATTTGTGCACACAATTTACTCCCCATATACTTAGCTTGCCATAATTTACTATCTATTTTCAGTTTAGAGTGTCATGACACAATCAACACCACAAATGGGACTGATCCTGCCATATTGAACTATGTTATTGTAACTTCTGATATGACTGCACACATGACAATCATAGTTATTGTGATCTACATGTTGATAAGTTGGCTGCTATATATGAGCAGCTTGAATGGAAATGTAGAAAATAAAGACCCCACAATCAAAATGCTCCTCTTCTGACACAATCGAAATAACCTTTTCTAAAACACACCTCTTTCAATGTTACAGCTTTTAAAATAGTTCTAAGAACATTTAGAAGAAAATTTCAGCAAAGCATGTCTCATTGGGGAAAAAATGCAAATTCATTCATTTAACGATGTGTGCATATATATTTTCAGTCACCAGTTCAAAATGTGACATGCTACAGGTAATTATTTAAAATATTAATTTTAAGGAAATGTGATTTCGGTTTATCAAGAGTGTGGTGTTTGTTTTCATGTTTATGGTAGACTAATAATATTGGCAACAAGAGTTAACATGGTCCCCAACGTTACCCAAATCACGCCCTTCATCGCCGATTAGAATACACGGACTGGTACGTTCATGTTGCTGACGAAACTGACTGGAATGTTACTCTGCGATGCCTTGCCCCCTCACTCATTCCGATGGCTTCACTTGATGTTTTCTTAAACAAGCTCCATCGAATTATTGACGGTTCTGCGTCCGACTTCTGGATGTTTCTTGGGCCCTTCTTAGCTGAAAAATAATAGCTGATTTTGAGTTCTTATTTCAAAGACCCAGAAAGAGGAAATACAACACAAAATTACATATTAAATGTAACAGTGTACTAAGGCATTATATCGCATATATATACACATACATGTAATTAACTGGTTTGTTTCTTATTCTTAAATCTTATTTCGACATCTAAATGTCATTAGACTGGAAATACACACGTTAATTCGAGCCAAATCCAATGCTTTTAAAATATTTCAATTTAAACAAATAAATTAGACATTCCTCCACCCCATGTCACCCAAGCGGAGCCAGTTGGTACTGTACTGTATATAGTACTAGTATTCATATATAAACTTATTTCCTTTTATGTACCAAATGTTTATGGTATATTCTCATTTTAAAAACTGTTCTCAAATGTCAACAGGTCGTGATAAGCCTGCGACACCTGACTTTTTATGTGAGAATATTTAAAGACATATTATGTACTTGTTCGGGCGCGTGAATCCAGGCGCTATGCCAACTGTAGGACTGCACCATTATACTAAGATCGCTGAAAACCTCAAGCAAATCGACCATACCACTCCATGGAAAACATTATCTGAGCTACGCCCAATTGTAAATATTTACTTCTCGATACGGGACACAACTATCGGAGCTATACTAACAAAATGGAATTTCGCCGTCGAGAGTTACTGCATTTAATTAATACATAAGAATGACGGCGCGTGTGGTCAATTTGGATATACTATTTACACAAATAACTTCTTTGAGCAAAAGTATTCTCCATTCCTGTTAGATCACATTACCGGAGTTTTTCCCTTTACTTTAAAGGGGTACTGTATGCCAATTTCAATAAATTCCCGGTAACAATTGCGATCTAATATCAATATTATATTTTAAAATAACGTATTTGAGTCGACGATATCTACTGAAAACGTTCTGGTTAACAGGCTATCATAAAAGTCAAATTGAATTATTTAATATAAATGAATTTATGGCTGGAGTCATAAAATGGCGAATTATGCCATTACGAGTTACCGTTCTTGAAATCTCACATATTGGGTGTCTTTTATCGACGGCCGTTTACGACGAACATTATTGAGTTGCGAACAAAACATGTTACATGCAAAAGGAAGTCCCGCTATAACCAATTTGGAAAAAAAGAGAAGAAACAAGATTCATAAAGCGTCAAGTATTTTTATAGGGGGTGAGATTGTTCGATGAAAGAGATTGCAGGCATCAATTGAACTTCCGGTTCATCCTGCAACCTGCGTCTTCTCCGGTGAAGGTCAAAAACATGGCGCGTAGTTTGAAATCGTAATATAACTCATATAACACGAACACAATCTAACTTGAAAGTTATGTCAATGGGAGTAAATAAAAAAAATTGCCTATCTCTGTGTTCAGTACCCCTTTAAGTTGTTAGGGCTATTTTCTTTATATATCTTGCCTCTTTGGGACAAGTCATCTTATAAATGTTGACTTTTTGGCAAACAAGCCCAAAATAAGATGTGATATTATACGAAATGTATTAAATGTTGGCCGAATGAACCTTTGAAGGAAAATGTTTATCCCCTAGCTGACCCTTGATTGTTATTTAACCCTTTACCCAACAAAACGGCCAAAATAAAGCTTCAAGAGCCTAAAATATCTTCGGTCTGTCTCAATAACACCATACAAATATGGATATCATTGGAACCGGTTCATTGACCACATTGTGATGGTTACAGTTATGCCCTGTGCCAATGCATTCTCTTATATATGCGTGTCGACCATAGGTCGCCTCGCATATATAAGAGAATGCATTGACATAAAAATAATATTTTTTCAAAACTTTCTACCATTTTTTCTTACATTCTTTAACAATTTTATAATTTGTTCTTACATTTTTTAACAATTTTATAATTTTTTCTTACATTTTTTAACAATTTTTATAATATTTTTCTACATTCTTTGACAATTTTATCATTTTTAATATGTTAAGCCAATGCATTCTCTTATATATGCGAGGCGACCTATGGCACAGGGCCGTTATATATTACTTACAGTGATCAGGGTTGCACATGTAGTCATCTTCGGTGAAGTGCGCTGCACAAACCGTAACGACACGAAAACTCTATGGTTCCCATTGTCAATCGCTTCGTCGAATGGCTGTACAGTGAATTTTTGTCGTAATTCTTTCGCCGCTTCGTCGTCACCTTTCGGGAATAAATATCCACCCCGATTGGTATAACACATTGCATAACTTTGAGCATGCATTGTTATTAGCTGGATAATGAAGAATAAACAGAATACCATCCGAATAAGTCGAGAGACAGAATGAAACTGACAGGTGACTAGAGAAAATACGTTTGTTTACTTCTAACCGGAAATGGAGATGTCCTTTATAGCCACCTGGCGGATGATGTCGACAATGGGACGCAATCACAAAACAGCGCCCCATCTATTACATGATCCAAAACCTCGACAAAACATACCTAAATCAACGAATAGGACGCGAAACTAACATCGTCTCATATACGACATGCGATGACGTTTCACGTAACTATGCGTTGATTGCACACATAAAGAAATAGTCCCAGATAAATAAAGACTCTGTGTCGTGTTTAATGGCGTATATTAAATAACATAACTTTTCATACTCTTCATTCATTATACATGTAGTTTGTTGGGAAAATATTTGAAGTGGGTTGGGTGATTTACTACATGAGCGTTGTCATTTGCAGAATGAGGTCCCCAGAGGGTGAATTTAGTGATGCTATCCCGCATAGCGGGCTAGCATCACCAAATTCACCCTCTGGGGACCTCATTCTGCTGAGGTGTTAGCGATTGAGGTAAACCATCAATCCCATGCACGAGTGTTGTAAATATGGTTCTCAGAAACACAGCGTGTGTATTTTGTTTAAATTTATACCATGATTCTACCTATAAAATTAATATTAAAAAGTTAGAACTTAAAGGCACGTGAGGCCTTAGTTGTCGAAAATATTCATATTTGTTCCACTCACCGTAAACAGAAAAACATTAAAACGCATACAGTTTCGTTCATATATACCATGACCATCGCGTAAACAGCATGTTATCATAAAGATTTACTATATTTTACCTAAGCAAGAGCCTGATTTGTGTTACAGAAGACAGCACACTGCTGCTGGCTAATCACACACAAATGGCATAAACGCTCTTTATTCGTTCAATATCAGGAATTCACCAACAAAGAACGCTCTTTGTGTTTACCATCATAATATAAACAAACACCAGAAAAGTTACTTTTTATGCTTTTGTTTACATAACAATGGTCAAAGATATGACAATAACATACTGTTTATGCGATATTTCTTATTTGTATACGGACAAAGTCTGTCTACATTTTGTTGTTCTTTCTGTTTGTGGGGGTTTTTGACGGGTGGAAATATTTTCACAGGATACCCACCGCCAAAGCCAACCGTACCTTTAAAACATCGAAGAAATTTGTCAACACTTCGTGGAACCCGCGGCAACTCAGTACATTAATACTGCCCCGGTATACATGTAGTGAAACCATGAGGAATGGTTGGTTGTAAATTTTACTGTGAAGAGACGATATCTGTATTAGTACATTAAAATGCAAAGGAAATAAATCAAGCACAATGCGGTTGAATTGTAAATGAGTCACACAAAGAAGTTAGACAATCTGTTAACGGGGATCCTCCCTCAATTGGTGTTGAGTCATAAGACCCACAGGCGCCGTTACCTGGCGAAGGAATATGAAATCTGAGGGAATTGTGAAAGTGTATAAAAAAGCTATCGAAATTTGTGATATGTTTTGTCCCATAATATCACAGATTTATGAAAGTATAACTAACGTTTTATTTATTAACAAGTCAACTAGGAAATATATTAATACCTGTTACTGTAGTCCCTACTGTATGTATATCACTTTGCCGTTCAAAACGTATGGTAAACGTTTATACCCATGCACAGTGGTGATTAGCAACATTATGCGCAACTTTGGTATATACACCGTCAGCACATAGCCATAATTAATAATTTCTCGATGTTAGTTGCACAGATTAAAACCTGGTCCCTCTATTCTCCCTTCCACGTTATTGTTTTCCCAATGAAAACTTCGAAATCTCAATGTTCATGTATCTGATACATGAATCCACAAATTATACACAACGAACCCCCACCTCTGCCAGGGAACTGGTGCGCTTCTGACGAATCTATAATCTACCAAAACATTCCAAGCAATTCATATATTATCGGGTAAAATGCAATTCCCATGATCAATATATTTAAACATTGCACGCTGCGTCCTGTATTAGAATATTATTCATCGAGGTGCAATTATTGGGTCAACGAATAAGAACCCTGATTGTATACATCACATATTCGCTTTGTATCCGGTTTGAGTCCTTCTCGCTGCAGAATCAAATCTTGGTAACGACAAGGTGTCAGAAATTGACATTACCATACCAATATCTGCAATACTGTTGATTATACGCATCACGTATTCGACTGAGGCGAGGCATTCGTACAGCGGTGCAGTATTTCCTGACAATGATCGCGAAGTGGTGTGCGTGATATCAGAGCAAGGACAACGGCGTTATAAAGAACTTTTAAAAGGGATGTTTCCGGTGGTATTTAAATGTTGTTCATTGGTCCATTAAGCTGCCGGATGTCGCATCGTGATTTGGTCGGGGACCCACAATTGTCGCAAGACACACATTTACGTGCGTTGCGCCAGTAAATCTGGGCGCAGGTTATGTTTAGGTGTGTTCTTCCTGTCGTCAGTTCGCGATTCAGTGTCGTCATAACTGAAATTGTGAAATGTGGAGTGTGGCGGCCGTGAATTGTCATGGAAATATGTAGGATAAAACCTTGAGATTCGTCACTTTTGCATGTGTATACTGGTGTTTCATGTTCAGTATGAATAGAATGTGCGATAAGTAAACAACTGAACACCGCGGCGAGTTTTTTTTATGAAGAGTGATTCACGTTGACTCCCTAAAAACACAAAAAGCTCAACATATCCTCGCCGAAATAAGCACATAATCGACTTATAATGTGAAATCGGTACATATGATTCTGAAATAAGCAGATAATGGAGTCATACTCATTATTTCGTTTTATGGCGCGGGCCACAATTAAAACACATGTTAAAAGAGCGTACACCTGAACAGTCGTGAGTCGGGTTATTTGTGTCATAATCTGCTTAAAATCGCATCATAATGAGTCGATAATGTGACTAAAACGCTCTCATTTTCCGCACCATTATCGACTCAAAATGAGGCGATTCTAAGCAGATTATCTGCATAAAGCAGATAATATGCGTATTTTCGTGTGAACAGGCTAGAAGGCTGGAGTGGTGCCGATTGGCGAGCGCTATCGTGCAATCAACATGGTGGTGCCAGGTGTGGATCACGTATGGATCATCGGTCAACACATCGGAACATATTATATGCAACGGGTGTCGTATTGCATAGGTGTACAAGTTACATAAATATTCATTTTCACGATCATTAAACGCTTTAACAAATAAAGAGAAAGACAATTATCAATATTTAGTAAATATAGTTATAAATTAAATCTAAATGTCATAGTTATACAGCAACGTTGCACCGATGGCCTTGAAGATATGTGTGTCGGACTTTGATGGACACGATATTATCTATCTGCTTAACCCTGTTTTACTAGATGTAATTTCCCTTTCTGTTATAAAAGTATACATTGGAATAATCTATCATTCATTTGGAGGGGTGTCCATATAAAATGAGCAGAAGACAGACATACAAAAACATAATATAAGCGCACGATTCATATTCACTGTGGGAAATGTTCAGATAATAAGTTCAACAAACGACATGGGTTATGTGAATATTTCCCAAGGAATTACTAGGCAATTAGTATTTAGTATATAAACTGTTAAATCTTACATGTTTTATTATTTAATTTTGTAGGTTATAAACCATTTCGATTTGATAGGGCCAATGTACTAATGATTGTTGACAATTCAGTTTCTCAGAATAAAGAAGAATGAATTCTAACCGACAAAGATCTAAAATAAAAAATTACGACTTCCTTACATTATGTATACGTGGTGACAGCGTTGAACTTATTATCTGACTATTTCCTAAGAGAACTGCTCATCAATGAGTATTTAGTATCGAATGGGTTAATGGAAACGAAATATATAACACTAGCCGATGAGCCCGACGTTGTCCGGGCTATTCAAAAACCAAATTTCAAGTCGATAGCTCTACCCGTTTCCAAGATCTGGTCTGCGCATGCGCGAAGCTGGCGTCGCACGGGCTCGGCGACCCGATAAAATTCGTATCCGGGGCAAGATACATTCACATAACAAATTTCAAGTCGATAGCTCCACCCGTTTCTGATATCTCGTCTGCGCATGCGCGAAGCTGGCGTCGCACGGGCTCGGCGACCCGATAAAATTCGTATCCGGGGCAAGATACATTCACATAGCAAATTTCAAGTCGATAGCTCCACCCCTTTCCGAGATCTCGTCTGTGCATGCGCGAAGCGGGCGCCACACGGGCTCGCCAATACGACAACGACGACCGCCTGGTCAAACTACACACACGTACCAAGTTTCGTCCCGATCGGTCGAGAATCGTAGATTTGTATAAATGACATACAGACATACACACATACAGACAGACAAACATAGGTCTTCAAAATATATATGAGAGATTTACGCCTGCATGTATATATATGGTACTATACACGTTTATGCATGCATGTGGCGTTTGAAGAGCAACACAGGACAATCTATGTACTTTGCTCGTGTGAACAGCATTGTATTAGTTAAACTATATATACTTATGTAATTTTTTGTTTAAACATATTTTATTGTAATATAATATTACACAAGGGATCGGGGCACAAGTTTTAACAACTTAAGTCCGCCCCTCTCCCATATACATTTTAACAAATACAAAGTAGATGACGAACATAACATATATACAGGGTGATGTATGGTGTGGTTGTGATTGCTGTCAGTCCTATCCTGCTTTTGAAATTTCATCTGAGGTAGTCAACATTTGTAACGCAAAGGAGGATCTCGCCTATATTTGTTAGCGGAGGGGGCCTAATTAAAACGTTTCGTTGATGAAATGTATGAATAAACAAAATGGAAAAGAATTTCATTGCGTCGATTCGATTCTGATGATATCCCTGTGAGTAAGGAGGAAATGTTAGATATTATAAATTGGTGGGCTGCAATCTTATTGAAGAGTTCGCATCTTTCGGTAGCATACAGGGGGCACTCAAAGAAATAATGAAAGGCATCTTCGACTTCGTATCCACATGTGCATTTAGAGGTATCAGAGATAAAATTGTTGCACATATCTGATTTTAATTCACTACAATAGTTGCGAATTCTGCAGTGTAAAATGCTTAGTTTTCTTGGGCCATTAATAAAGAATTGGGGCGGTTTCGTGGGCGGGTCAATTAATTTCAAATTCATCTTAAATTCAGGAAGAGTACTTACATTTGTAATAGGCTTTGGTAGTTTATTCCAGGATAACGTACTTTTAGGTAAATAAGAGTTTCTGAAATGTTCTGTATGCGAACGGTATGAATAGAATTTGTCAGGTTCGCGCATATCATATCGATTACTGGCAACTTGTCTTGATCGGGGTGGCAACATGAGGGTGAGGTAATTGGGGACTTGGTTGTTTATTATTTTAAACATGGTGTGCAACTCGTGGAGTTCTCGTCGAATTTCAAGCCTTGACCATCCTACTTCGTCAAACAAGCGATTTATATCTACGGAACGCGTTAATCCTGTTACTATTCTTGCAGCATCCTTGTGTATGTCATCGAACTTTTTTAATAAGTAATCTGTTGCTGTGCCCCACACTACATCGGCATAGTCTATAATTGGTAATATATATGCTGTGTATATTTTTTCAAGCGACTTTCGGTCTAGGTCGTACTTCAGTCTTCTTAATTGTGAGAGACGAGATGTTGCTTTGTTTGCTATTGTATTTATATGAGTGTTCCAGTTTAGATTCGATTGTATTTCAAGTCCAAGATGTTTGTGTGAGTTTGTAAATAATACATTTTCTTGTTCGAATTTTAAATTCGGGGTCACGTTGTTATTTGTAAGGGAAAAGGAAATTGCCCTAGTTTTCGTTGGGTTAAATTTAACTAGCCATTTATTTGCCCAGTCTGCGACTCTTTCAAGGTCATCGTTCATGTTCTTGGTTAGGATATCGATGTCATAATGGGTAGTCATAAGGCAAGTATCGTCCGCGTACATTCTTGTGGTTGCATTAATGTGATCAGGGAGGTCGTTTATGTAAACTAAAAATAGGAAAGGGCCAATAATTGAGCCTTGAGGGACACCCGCTGGGATAACTTCAAAATTTGAGAAGGAGTTGTTCACTAAGACCCTTTGTTTGCGATTGAACAGGTAATCTTTTAGCCATTCTAAGAGATTTCCAGAGACTCCATATTGTTCCAATTTATATAGCAGCCCCCTGTGCCATACTCTCTCGAATGCCTTTGATATATCAAAAAATACTGCACTTGTATAGAGGCTGTTGTCGAGACTATGGCACAGGTTGTGATATAGTTCTATTAACTGGTATGTTGTACTATGGCCAGGGAGGAAGCCAGACTGGTGATTATATAACAAATTATTTTCCGTGAAGTATGTCATAATATGTTGTATGACCACTTTTTCGAAGATTTTGCCTAATGTCGGAAGGAGAGATATTGGACGGTAATTTGCGGAATCGGCTGGGTCGCCTTTTTTGAAGATAGGGATGACGTTTGCCTTTTTCCAGGTCATTGGAAACTTACCAAGATCCAATGATTTTTTATAAATTATTAATAGGGGGATTGCGATATTTTCGGCAGTACTATGCAACATTTTTGGGCTGATGCTATCGTGACCATACGCCTTATTTAAATTTAATGATTTTATAGCGCACACGATACTTTGATATGTGATTGGGATTTCGGATAGTATGTTATTGGATCTACGAGGGAAATAAGGGAGATTTTTGGCATCGTCTTGTATAGTGGCATTAGAAATGAATCTTGCGTTGAGACACCTAGCTTTTTCATAATCATCGGTTGCATATGATTTCCCTTCCATTGATACGTTGCCATTGGGGCTATACAGAGGTGGGGTATTCGTAGATTTCTTTTTGTTAAGTAGATAATTCATAATATGCCAGAAATCGCGGGGAGTGGGGGTTTCATTTATTTTCTCCTCAAGTTTAGTTTCGAATTGCGATTTTGCATACTTTTTCATGTTGTTAACTTTATTTCTAATATCCTTGTATTTTCTCCAAGTGTGCTCTGAATTTCGTTTGAGTGCTATTGATCTGAGTCTATCGCGACGTCGTATTTCTCTCCGTATGTCGGAATTAAACCAGAATTTGTCCTTTGTCCTTATCGTCACTGTCATTTTGGGGATTGATTGTTCCATTATTTTAATAAATCTCTCGGTAAATAAGCTTACTGCATCGTTTATGTCATTTACTGGTTGCAGCAATTCATGCCATTTGCTCTCATTTATTAAGATATTCGCTTTTTGAAAATCTGCATTTTTATAGTTCCAGATAGTTCTTGTGAAAGAGGTCGCATGCAATTGATCAAATGAAATTGTCGCGTAAACAGCGTAATGATCAGACAATTCAAGATTTAGAACGTCAGCGTCCCGGACACTCAAGTTATTACTCACGATTATAGGATCGAGTAGGGTGCTGGTTCTAGTGGTAACTCTAGTTGGGGTTTTTATTACGTCCTTAAGTGTATAGAAATCAATAATATTTTTTAGTTTGGAAGTGGGGCATAGTAGATTGGAGTTAAAATCTCCAAGTAGAATTATATTTTGGGAGACATCTAGTGCCTTAGATATGGACAAATCTAGCAGATCCCAATAGTTCGATCGGCAATATTGATCTGATCGATACGATAAGCATAGCAAAATATGTTGTGATTTTGAGACAATGTCAAACCATAGCATTGAAGAAGTATCGGTTTCTAAATCGTTTCTCCTTTTGAAGACCAGATGAGAGGAGACGTATACGCATAGTCCACCGCCGTAGGAATCTCGATCAAGTCGGATAGGGGGACTGAAATTATCAATCTCTAGTCTATCGGAGGGGTAAGAGGGGTCAAGGTGAGTTTCGGTGAAACATAGGATATCGAAGTCATTTATCATATCGGCTATCTTTTCCAGTTTATGTCTTATGCTCCGTACATTATAATGGAATACTGTTAATGTGTTGCCTTCGTGTACAGTTTTATGGCTTGGGCTGGGCCCTGGGTTGCTGTGTACCGATCCGGAGCATAACAAAAGCATTGATATGACCAGAAGAATTAGAGGGAGATTTATTCTTAATCCTTGAGGTATCTTATAAATTCTATGGGTTTTCGTACTTAATGGTGAGTGGCGAGTAGAAAGCCTCCCTGAATTGAATACGCCAGTCGCGATGCGGTGCTGCAGTGGCGATATTCCCATTTAGGTTGGAAAAAGGAACAGTTTCGGCGGCACCGGAGCGAGACTGGCGTACATTGGATACAAATATTTAAATATGTCGTGTTGGAGCGGATGGGAGGATGACAGCGCAAAGTGGAAAATGTGATTGTCGGATATCAGTATCGGCCTATTGTTGATAGAAAACATGATGAAAACATGAACAAACATGAGAGAAACATGAGAATAATAACTGTACATAATAATGGTGTGAATTATGAGGTGAAGATGTATCAATAACATGTGAAGTATGCATAGACCGGGTCGAGTATTTCGTTTTGGAACGGGAAGGAGAAAGTTATTGTGTCGCTTTGGGTCTCGTATTTTGAAAGATCGAGGCCTATAATTGAGCTTCATATGCTGAGCCATTGATATATAAAATGCGATGTACAGAGGCGGCCGAGTATGGCAGAATACATTAATATGCATAGGCCTACCCGGACTTGTCCGCAAAGCATACGTTAGTTCAGACCGCGAAGATAATTTTTCATGAGCATTCCATTTTGACGAGGCTAGTGTTTGTTTGTGCTTCTGGGCTCCCGTAGTTTTGTCTACTCGGCTGTTAAATTGGCTGAAAGAGTGATCATGCCACACCACTGTGCCAACGACCTTGGCCTTGGTATAGAGTGCCGAATTACACTCACATATTAGATTTAATGTTTTGCAAAAAGTATTACTAGGTATTTCAGCATATGCCATGCTTCAAACGCATAGACAAACGTTGAAGACAAACTTGTCGATCAGTACTAATTGATGTGCTGATCTTTCGATCCAAGCTCACGTGGCGAGGGGACTGAACTATGTTTGCAGCTTGCTTTCGATCACTATACCGTACCAAGGGGAAAAACTCTATCTTACATGTCTGAAAGTTGGTAGTGTGGCAAGATCCTACTGTCAGCGTTAATTTGTTGTGACTTTTACCACGTGATTTCACAGTTCACGAGTGCTGGACCATTGTTGGATTTCTTTGAAATGTTAAAAAAGTTCAGGTCGAGTAAGTAATTCAGGCCTGGATATTAAGTAATGTTTATTGCTGACCTCACACGTATTACATGTGACGCAAGTGTGTGCCTCTGTAGCAAGTATATGTTAGACTCAGAGAGCCCAAAGCGACTTAAAATTTGTAGGTTTCTGTGCGATAGAAAATGGATGAATACAGTATGCAGTGGAAATTGTTGGCGTGGTGACTTTGTCGCGGGGTGTTGTGACTTGTAGTCAGCTGCAGGTCAATCAATCTTTGCCAAGCAGCTGATGTCAGTATTGATTTTGTGATTGATTGAGGAGTGAGAGATAGGATTGAATGAATGAGGCAAGATTAAAATTTAATAGTGGGGGAAGGGTCAGGTGACCTCAAAGTTTTCTTGAAAGTACTGAAATATTATTATTATTATTATTATTTATTTTTTTTGTTTTTTTTTTATTAGTTTTTTTTTAATGAATTTGGTCGTTATTATATAAACCACATATATGTGACTGGATTGTCTGAAATAACCAGCATAGAAATGGTATTTTCATATAGAATATGTGTTTGGACTGTTAATATTATGTTTTTCAGAAAACTTTCAGGTCTCGGGATCCATTTACCACTATAATTATATTAATATATACAATAATACATTTACGATGATCAATGAAGTGAAGTTAGTCACTGGTAAGTTCGTCGGTCACTCAGGGCCACATTTGTGCTCTTATAGATGGTAAAGATGTATTCAGAATTCCAAGTGATCAACTTGCCATATTATATTCAGTAATAGGTCTGAATTATTATTTTAGTATCCTAGAACATGGGTCAAAATGAAATCTCAAGGGATATGTGAAAGAGTAAATAATGTAATTGACATTTGATGGAGTTGTGTCATATGTATGTGACTGGTAAGGTACTGCATAGTAGTCAAGTAAATGATAAGTCAGAGCCTGTTGTATTTAGAATATTTCATTTGGTAAGTTAATATTCAAGCTTATGACTATTTCTGACACTCAAACAATAGACCTTATATGTGGGAATGAATAGAGCGTCGCCCCTTCTGTGTTAGAGTCTAAGGCAATTTAGAGTTAATTTGGATCCCTGAGTACATCTTTAACTATACTACTAGTAGCCTGTGAGTAATGGATAAATTATATTTACTATTATACTATTAAATTCTCAATAAAAACTAAAGTGGTATCCATCTAATATCCCATTGAATGCAAGATGAAGGTAATATAATAAACATCTCTCAGGATGCGAACCAAATCCTCCATTTAGCAATCAGCTATTTTGTGGAATTCATATTGTCTGTGTGACATGAAAACCATGAACATGTAGTCCAAGTCCAAGTATGCAAAAGCATGAATATACCTTCACCTATGTCCAGATGCAAGGATGAATCTACTTCCTAAAATTAGTCTGGGGTGTCTCAAGATAGGTGGCAGATGGGGATAGTGCTCCTCCTGCCCAATCAAATTTGAAATTAGTGATGTATTCTAAGCAAAATTGAGGAGAACAGGAGATAAACCGTCACCAGTCAACAGCCAGAAAATAGATATGTTTTTATTTATTCTTGTTATTTATACATTTGTTTTGTTATTTAGTTAATTTTCATATTTAATTTTAAATTTATTTATTTATTATTATTATTGTTATTTTTTTTTTTTTTTTATTTATTTTTTTATTTATTTTTTTTAATTGATAATTTTCAGCATTTGGGCTTTCTTCTGGCTGAATAAATTTCAATTGAAAGTCCCCTGGTATCGGTTTTCTCCTGATATATAATAAAAAGATACTTAAATTATGCTGTCAGGAACTCCAAATGCAAGACATGAACACCTACCAAAGTCGGATCACACCTGATGGTTAACTTTATTTATTTAGTATAATGTGTAATTATCTGATCTCCACCTTTCATTTACCTTGGAATATACGACTGTCAATAGATACACCGACAAGACTGATCCGGCTTTGGCAGTTATCCATGCGTATATGAGTAATATATAATATCTCTTTGGCAGTTGTGTGTATCTACCAACTGGACATATGAAATAAAATATAAATTCAATTGTAAGAGACTAATAATCAGTGTGTGTGAAGTTAATATAAATAATACATACTATGCCATTGGTAATTGCGTATACCTACATGTACCAGCAAAAACAGATTATATAAGTTATAAATTCAGATATAATAGTTTGATGTTCAGTAGATTTGAGGTTGACTCAATTCTTCAGACCTCAGACACACTAAACTTTGCTGAGACTTTCTTCCGAGGCGGGACAAATTCTAATGTTTCTAAAACTTAATTGCTTTTTTCATTATATGAAAAATAAAAAGAAGCATGCAGTTTAATCAGAGTGGACATATGTCTATTCCGGGAGTACTTGTAATTTCAAATTTGCATGCTCTTTATCATATAGTACACCTACAAATAGTTATTGCAAAATGCACATTGCAAGGGCACATAGGTTTTCTTGTACACAAGCATATTATCATATTAAAAAGTATATGTAGGAATAAATATTTCAACATTCCTTAAAATGTACAAATTTCATTACTTTTAAGCCGCGCATGGTTTTCACCAAAGTGTGTTAAATTTAGGGTCGGAATATATGATTGAAGTTTTAGTTCATAGGTCTTTCCACTTTTAGTTTGATTCATGCCAGATGGCAGACAGACATCGGGCACACCAAACTTTGAGTCTTTCTTCCAAAATGGGACAAATTCTAATGGTTTCTAAAATTTAGTTGCTTTTTCATTATATGAGACATGAAAAGAAGCTTGCAGTTTGATAAGAATAGACATATGTCTATTTGGATCTATTTTACTTATGTAATGTTCCATGTATTTGAATTAGCAGTACATGTATCTATAATGCATGCATTATTATTTTAATGGAAAGACAAGTGTCCGGATCTGATTCAACAAATTAGTTCGCAAATTCAAGTACCTGATAATCGAAAAATACATAAATTACTTGTATGCGGTACCGGTTGGGGTCGAACGGTATTGTAAATACATTCCGAACTAATTATTTGAGACACGTTCAGGAACTACCTGTATGCCAACCTCATATTTAATGGCCGAATAAAAATATGATAGCTAAGTAAAACAAGCTCGTGAGAAACTATATCTATACTCGATGCTGAAATACAAACGTATCGAGTCTTGTGTTCCGCGATAAGATTTTGAGTCTACCCTAAGAGATAAATAACAGCAAAATGTGTAGGAAATGACGAATTCTCTCTTTAATGTCATATTATCCTGGTGTGTGAGGCGCGAACGTACCGATGCATCTGGCGTAATGAGATCACGAGAACGGACAATCGATTCATGGGAGAATGTTTTTTAACTTTCTCTGCCATTGATTCATTGATTCATGTACTTTTGCGGTGTATCAGGCTACCCCCACAAGGCCGAAAGCTGTGACTAAAGTTGTTGCATGGTTGTTCCAGACGCCATATGACGATATGTGGCTTGGAAATCGATGAGTTGCCATGTGATGCGTCTAATACACATTAAATGGTATTCCAGTACTTTTAGGTTAGAAGGAACTAAATGTTTTCCATAGGCCACACTGTTAACGCTTGACCACGCCCACGCTAAATTATCAAGTTCCGAAGTGCACGATGCATACGTTCGTGAATACCAACCCTTTGGGCATCTGTTCGCGCAGAGGAGAACCTTTCCAGCCACGCCTTTTTCAAAAACCAATATACGTTTTCGGCCACACTACCCCACTTTTTGCACAGAATTTGACAGATTGACGAAAGCCAATACACAGCCACAATCTCCAGCCATTGTTTGGACACAAACGCATTTCAGACTAGGAAACGCCCACTTTTTTTACATGCTATGGATATTATATATCTTCAATTAGAAAATTTATTTGACATATTATTCGCCAATCGCGAGCCAGAATTTTTTTAACTCGTTTCGAGATACCATGTGAAAACGAAAGGGACGTAATTCTACTTAATTAGTTCCTTTTAACCTGGAGGTGGACTACACGCATCCGGGCGGAGCGCGATTGGCCCCAGTCCACGGGGATCAAATGCGATTCCATCACACACAGTATACTAATGAAACAGTCAGTCGTAGGTGATTCCATCACACACCGTATACTAATGTAACAGTCAGTCGTAGGTGATTCCAGCACACATCGTATACTAATGAAACAGTCAGTCGTAGGTCACGGTATTCTTGCGGGTAATCCAAATGGCGACGCTACTTTGCGAGACGGACACTCGAAAGGCATCGTGTTATGCTAATTCGTGGCATATATACAAAGACACCTCACAACAAAGATCCCTGCCAAAACAGTAATAGTATACTAATAGTACAACAATATAAGACAATCGCTATTGAAGTAGTTCCACATATTCTGCAAAATAGGACAGAAAGGTAGTAAAATAAAAATAGAAGATACCTGTCTCGTAACCTAGTGGAGAAGGTAGATTGGCCGTGTACGGCAACAAAATCAGGAGTGCAGAAGTTTTTATAACTTTTATATTTTTGTATAAGTCCTTGTCGGTAAGCACTATGTATACAGGTTATATAGGGATGTTGCTGGTAGGAAGGTTCCAGGAGAAGTGAAGTCCTTGATCTCGAGATCGTTATTTTCTATTGTCGGTGGTATCATGCGTTCCTATAAGGTCTGAGGTATCATGATATCCATGTTATCTATACGTTCATTATAGCGTATTTCACACTATTGCTACTGGATTATTCTATTCTTCTACTCATACCGGTGTTGTACAATGAGTGCAACCAGTCATCGGCAATTAAGGTATGATCTTGTTAATTGTGTGCGTTCGCTCGTATTCATCGTAATATATATCTCTCATGTACATAGTGCTTACCACTATACAATTAACCCTATCAATACAACAACGGGGAATGGAAGATTATGCCAGATCCGGGAACACATCAAACTATCTACTACATGTATATTATCTTATGTACTATTGGACATACCGATATAACATTCCTAGGATACTTCCCATCACTTTGGAATATAGTTGTATATGTATAACAATTATATCGAGCGACAGTGGTTTTATCTATTATGTACGATAGCGTATTACAGAATATAATTCATTAAGCAAAATACGCCCCTGGGTTGGGACAGGTTGCCATACATAGATATAATATTACTGTGATACATGGACACACAGTACACGAATAATAATATCTCTCAGTCATCTAACTTAATATACATTACATAATAATATGTATGTGCTGTTCCATCTGCACTCGAAAAACCTCCTGACCACGTTGCAAATTTTCGCGCAATGTTGTGTAAGGTCAATATCTAATATATGCGTCAGTTGGTCCCATCTACTCACCAGTCAAACATTAATAAAACTTCCCTCCATTAGTTTTATTAATTCACTACGTTGGGAGGAATAATGGGGGACAGTCAATTAAGAAGTGTCTTTCATCTTCGACGACCTTGTCTTCACAAAAGACACACAGCCGTAATGGTAAAGAGGTCTTTGTCAGTTGCGCATGTCTACCCTTTCCAATAGCAAGGGAATGATTATTTATTCTCATTCGCGTAAACATTGTATGATCAGTTTGGGAAGCTGTGTGAATAAGGTAGGGTTCTAACTCAAAATTTCGTTTGAAACGCCTATGTTCTTAGTTTGTTTTTGCCTGATTTTGAAGCGCTATCACGGATACTGACTCGAAAATATTCAACATGGTTTGTTATGTACCTCCATATGCAGAAGCAATCCTAAGTTACTATATAAGACAGCTAAGTTGTGTATACAAGCTAGCTAAGGTGTATGTACACGATAGCTACATGTAAGTTCCATGTCAGATAGTTCTGCTATAATGTTATGATGTTGGAGGCTCACGCTTGGTTGTGCTGTGCTTATAGATCGTGGTTCAAAAGTCCTACTATAATGTTATGATGTTGGCGGGTCCCACTTGACTTTAGTGTTTTATCGATCCTGGTTCAATGGTCCTGGCATCATGATTTGATTTTGGCGAGTCCCCCTTCATTGTATGGTGTTTTATTGGGGCTGTTTCTGCTATAATATATTATGTTGTATCCTGAATATTGTACACTGAATCAAGATTTCACATTCGAATTTTCAAATATGTACTGATGTCGGCATTGGCGACAGGACATAAATAATAGAATGTAGGTATATGTAGTAAATAAAAACATCTCTAACTGACATGTTAATATGACACAAACTTTAACAATATATATACCCGACAAATGTGACATGCATAATGTGTGTCGCTTAACGATAATCATACATGCACATACGTACGGACGTACATACGTGAGATACATATTTGTTTGTCCGTGCATTATGGGGTTACCAAATCTGTACCAACACTGTGAGGTTGACGTTGAGTTTTCTTATAAAAAGTGCATTGTGGGGTCTCACAAAGTCCATGCGTTGTGAAGTCATTTCCCAAATATTATATAGGGTCAAAGTTTATTCATCAGAAGACACACAGTGCATCCATCATTTGGCTCTTTCAAATTCACCGGACGTGAAGCAACCGCGCGGGAATCATGGACTAGATGTTGTCCATGTATACTGTGGTTACCATTTATAGGCAATATCATTGTGAGGTTGACCAATGTTCTAAGGTGCTTTATGCGGTTTTAAATAACAACTGTTTCAGTTCGACTACCAATAACATTCTTGCAACAATTCAGCAAATGCATTTGGTGGGCAAATTTTAGATTGCGTGTGTCGCCGAATGCGCCGTGTGTCTGTGGAGCTTTTATAAATAGATAATTGTTTTTTGTGTTGTTGGGTCAGCATAAAGACATTGCATTGTGGGGTCACTACAAATGCCACGCATTATGGTGTCATAGGGTCCATGCATTGCGGGGTCATCATAAAGTCCCCAAACATCTGGCTCCCAACTGCATGTGAATGTCAACCGTCATAACAAATAGATTTACACTACGTGATAACGAAATCCAAGATGGCTGACGGCAGCCATGATTGTTGGCCGATTCACCCCAAACTTCTCATTCCCATGTCAATTGCAACCTCCATGACAAATTTAATGATAATCGGACCAATGGTACGGCATGTAGCACGTGTTAATGAATTCAATTTTTAAATCCAAAGATGGCCGTTGCCATGATGATGATTAATAAGTAGCCCGTGCTAAAGGATTTGGACGCACATACGCCAGACGAGGCGACATGGCAATAGCTTATCCGACTTCGTCAGTTATGGTATAAACATAGGACTCCCATCCATTCATTTGGAGGGCATGCTCAGACAATAAGTTCAACAAATGGCCTTCTGATTATACAAATTAATAAATGGGAATCAATTACATGTATGTACCCATCAGTGAGTATTTAGCTACCAAAGGGTTAAGGGGTACAAACATATGTTGTTTTCCATATCACTCTTGGGTTGATTAGACAATTCCATATCACTCTCGTGCTGATTATACAGTTCCTTATGATCACTCTCTGATCGATTAGACAGTTCCTCATCACTCGTGGGCTGATATATACAGTTCTTTATCACTATTGGGCATAGTAGGCAGTTCGTTATCACTCGCAAGCCTATTAGACAGTTCATATCACTTTTGGGCTGATTATACAGTTCCTTATGATCACTCTCTGACCGATTAGACAGTTCCTCATCACTCGTGGGCTGATATATACAGTTCTTTATCACTTGCGTGCATGTTCGTTATCACTCCCGGGTTAATTATGTGATTCTTTATCACTCTTGGGCCGAATAAGCAGTTCCATATCGCTCTTGGGCTGATTATACAGTTCCATATGATCACTCGCTGGCCGAGTATGCAGTTCCTTGTCACTCATGGGCTGATATAGACGGTTCCTTGTCACTCATGGGCTGATATAGACGGTTCCTTGTCACTCATGGGCTGATATAGACAGTCCATTGTATTTCTGTTCTGGAATTGCACTGGAATGATAAGATGGAATTGTTCTAACACTGAAGCACAACTTATATATAATCCCCCTTCATAAAGCATGTACAAACATCCACTAAATGTCAGGTTTCGGTAAGGTATATAGCTGAGCGACGGTATTAATGGGCCGTCACTAAAGTAAAATTAATTGGAACGAACCCATATTTGAACTTGGCCTGTATTTTGAGCTGGGAAATACTCATACCAACTTTGGTTCAGATCAAATAATCCGAACTGAAATTATCGGTCGGAAACCGATGTTAACAAACGGTTATATTCTAAGTCGAAAAATGGCCGTAACTCATTTAAAAATAATTGTAGGGCAGCCAGTATTTTTAGCGGGGAAATACACATACCAACTTTGGTTCAGATCAAATTATCCAAACTAAAATTATCGATCAGAAGCCAAACATTTTCTGACTTCTTCTACGTAGTAATAGCCATATCACGAAATTGGGTAACTCAGTTATTTGAGTCGTTCGTAATATACTAATATCCCCCAAAATGACATATGTTCGTTACATACAAAAATAACGCATACTTAATCCGTAACCAAAGTCATACCTCACAAAATGCGTTTTTGCATTGTTTTATCATTTCAAAAAATCACTGGCTGTTCGTTCGTCTTTAGTCAAAGAGTTAGGTCTGACTGCGTGACAGTATCATTTTGTATGCATTTAATTCAAATGTAAGTTTGCTAAAATATATTTCGTAATTAATTCAAACCAAGCGTAGTAATTTCGCCTGTACAAATCGCATACGTCTGACAAATATTAATGCCTTGCATATATTGTTCATATCGTTGAATTCGCGTGATTGCTACTGAATATAATCGATAGTTATGCATCTGCATTCAATTAGAGTAATATTTGTAGGGAACTATTTCATTGCAGAAATCGGGACTATTTTCTGAGTTGGCCTTGAATACGAAAATATGTTGCCCAAGTTTTCACTTTTTGTAAACTTTCAGTTTTGAAAATTAATTAAACATTCAAACCAGTAGGTCACATATAGCACACTTCACACAGGCAGTTATGCCAACTATATACTTATTTTTATATTATTCAAATTTGTTTCGATTTAATATATGAGTCGGATCAGATTGATAGCGACATCTTATCTCAATTTATTCTGTTGCGCACATTGCAAGTTATGATGATAAATAGGAAACAATTCTGATTAAAACACAAATTGAGAACAAAATGAGACAAAACACTAACCTTTCCTGGAAGTTTCCAAGCCATGGAACTGCAGTTTAAAATTGGCGGCGACAAGAACACAAAATGTGACGGAAATGTCATCGCGATCTCCGATTGGCTGACGGATAATAACGAGGAGACAATCGTAATTCACACGGAAAACGACGGAAATTCAACGACTTTCACGGTGTTTGTCAATGAGAAGGCTACGGACAAATTGATCTACGGGCAGATCGATCCAATTTAAGGAAAAACATTGTGAGGTTATTTTTCAAAATTACGTTTTCTGACCTCACAATGCCTTTCTAGACACACTAACATAACTTTGGTCTCGTATTTCAACTCATCTTTCAGCTATCAAACTGCCTATGAAGAATCATTATTTTGAAACAGTCTTAAACTTTTGTTTCCAAGCAACATGAGGCACCTTAGACTCCTGTTTTATTTCAGTTACCAAATATCAATTTATGTTTAGTACTCACCAGTTTGCTGCCACTTTATTTGTTCGTTATTTGATATGAGCTCGAATGTAGCTTGTTTCGTGACCTGTAATGAAATAAATAGGCCAACCGTGATACAGTCTAAATCATGGATTAAGTTTAACCCATCATGATTATTATCCCAACCTTTTTACTAAATACTCAATTATGAGTACTTATCTCAAGAAATCTTAAGATAATAAGTTAAACAAATCGGCCATTTGTTAAAGTTGTATAATTTTCCCACCAGTAAAAAGGAATCATTCCGCTCTTCTATTATCTGTGGAACTGAAACTAGCCGTAATATTACTTGGCGCTCTGGAAGAGCCCTCCGCTTAAGATACTCGGGCTAGACGGAGACGCATGGTCCATTTCATAATGTTCATTTAATTTATCCATAAAATGTCATCATTTCGATCTCAACGAAAGTCGACGAACAACGTCATCGTGCAACTTTCCCCGTTGGCCGAATTCACGTGGACCTGAACGTATCTTCCGCTTTGTTCATAATTATGTGTTTTCATTCGATTCAAGAAAATAGTGGGAAATATATGGATTATCAGATGCATGTATTTACTATGTAACCTTAATACGATAACAATTAATTCCATATGAAACATTATGCTATTTCCTTTCGCACATACATGTAAGTCTCGACAGTATCATGCAGTATAAACTGCGGTGTATTAGTTGAAAAATGCCGCTTTGTGGTACACGTTGATCGTGTTGTGGCTGTCACTTTGAGGCATCTAAAATAAGGCTCAATCAAATCTGGTTATAAGCGAGATCACTGCTACAATATTGTATCCATCCAACCCATATTCCGCGGTTTAAGTGATAAATGAATATTCAAAAGCTCCATATATGGAATGCTGCTCCATAGCTTTGACCTGTAGCACTAAAGGGGCTGGGTGGATCCAATATGGTAGCGACTCAGTGATCTCGCTTATTCGGTCAAGTATGGCAATATAGTAAATGTGGGTCAAGTTACTTTAGTTTATGTCAAATACCCACATGTTGGGCATATCAGGGGCCTCGGCGGCTCAATCGCTAAGGGGTACAACTCCAAGTCGTCTAGCCCTCTAGTGTTTAAATCCACATGTTTCCATCGTGAACTTTCTCACTCGAAATCGTTATCTGGTGTTGTCCGTTACTCGCCATGGCTGGTGGTTTGCCGCACATGGTCGTCGAGTTTATCAGCCATTGAAATCACTGTTAGATTAGCCGTGTGTGGGGATTTCCTCCAACACTAAAACTGGATATGACCTGATATGCATTAGCTGCTGAAAGCAACATTAAACCCCAACCAATCAATCAATCATGTGCGGAATAACTCATTTTTCATGAAAATTGAAACTTACTAGATAAGTTGTTCAACTGACAGGTATCCAAAACTTCCGGCCTCTGACGGAGAGGTTCCGAGAATTTGATCCAGTAGAGTGAGTAGACCCGTTATAAATTCATGTATGTCCTTATACATAATGATTTGATGACGTTTATATAAATATGAGAATGTTGTTGAGATCGGTCTGACGATAATGGCGATTGCTGATTCACATCGACCGATTTGGGTTGGCCTCTTGGCTACCGATTACGACATTAATTATGTAAGCCCACCGTACTACTGTGCGACAAAAGTGCTCGCATCTTAAAAAATTCGCTGCTCGTTTTATGTAAAAAATTTACGATAATTTGATGTATAGATATATCACGTACCGCCATTCAACAAATGTATAGCACACCGGGCTGTAGGAATAGGGTATTTTCTCACAGTCTATATATGCACAGATCGAACAGCATACGACTAACATTGAAGAATAGGGTATTTCCTCAGTCTATATGGACAGATCGAACAGCATACTACTAACAATGAAGAAATCTAGGTATGTTCCCTCACCTCTTCTGAAATTTGTCTTTTGATTGGACGAAGCGCGATCACGTGTCTGATTGTTATGTTCACCATTGCCCGACAAGCGAACTGTCTCCCGGGCAATAGTCTTCGAACTAGTACCCGCCTGCTGACGGAATGGTTGGGGCGTGGCGATAATTGAGTGCTATAATCAAACACACGTGGACTGCATTAGTGTGGAATAACCAGAGCTATTCCCCCTCCATGTCGTCTGAACAGCAAGGAAGACTATAGATCTCGACATGCGGTCTCGGTCAATAGTCCTTTTTTGCCGTTCAAAAGACGCCACCTCGGGAAAATACTTACTCAAAATAGTTCTCGCTTTTCCACCCAAGTCAGTCAATATGATTGTGTAACATGCGAACATTGCGATAACATTGAGTGACTTGTCGAATAATAGGGCTGTGTGTAATACGAATCGATTTCGTTCGAGTCAACCAACACTACTGTGTCATAATTCAACCAACACTACTGTGTCATAATTCAACACTACTGTGTCATAATTCAACCAACACTACTGTGTCATAATTCAACACTACTGTGTCATAATTCAACCAACACTACTGTGTCATAATTCAACCAACACTACTGTGTCATAATTCAACCAACACTACTGTGTCATAATTCAACCAACACTACTGTGTCATAATCCAACCAACACTACTGTGTCATAATTCAACCAACACTACTGTGTCATAATTCAACCAACACTACTGTGTCATAAGAGTCAACCAACACTACTGTGTCATAATTCAACCAACACTACTGTGTCATAATTCAACCAACACTACTGTGTCATAATTCAACCAACACTACTGTGTCATAAGCGTCAACCAACACTACTGTGTCATAATTCAACCAACACTACTGCGTCATAATTCAACCAACACTACTGTGTCATAATTCAACCAACACTACTGTGTCATAATTCCTGAAGATTGATCGAGATGCACCCACTGCCGACAGCGATGAACTTTTCATTCGGTGTTTGGTCTAGAATTGGTGCACATTCCGTTCCTATTGTCTACCTCTATTCAATGTTTAATCGATCACGCATCAAGGACGTTGTCGACAATCTACTTGTCAGCCTGTATTCTTATCAGAAGTCGGAAATGCCAACACTTACTACATAATTATGATCGTTGATTGATTTATCACTGAGAGTCGATGAAAGAAACATATTGGAATTGTGCATTATCTTCAGGCATTAACATGTATAAAATATCGGACGATATCATGGAAATACCACGTTTGTATAAACCGTGGGTTTGTATAAAACAATCGTTCGTCGAATGTAGAATTTGTATTGCGCTTATATAAATTAGAGTGATAGCAAAATGTACATTTGATAAACGAAATTTCTAAAATACAACTAAATGAAACATAACCAAATTATGTCGTGTCTTTATTTGTGCTCAAGTGCACATTTTGCACTTCTCAGATAATAGTAATGAATTTAATTGTGCACGCACTACCCCATCATGCTTCGGCATAATATGTTTGTGCCGTAATAGAACATGATACACTATAATTTTAATTGTAATTGTATGGTGTGGATTATGAGATACTTTTATTAAAGGCCCGGGCGGCGTTCGCTGCAGAAATATTCATATTTTTTCAAATCGCCATCAACAGAAGGAATATTAAAAAATATATAGTTTTGTTCATATGCCAAACATAATATCAGCGCGTAAACAGTATATTGTCGTCAAGCCGTCGTACGGTTGTGTACGTTAACAAGAGCCTGCTCGTGTTACAGAAGTTTTGCTTCTGTCTACATAACACAGCTCAATTATATTTGTTAATCACACACAAATGATATAAACGCTCTTTATTATTCCATATCAGGAAAACATTAACAAATAACGCTCTTTATGTTTACCATATCCGGATCTAAACAAAAGCCAGGTTCTGTAAAGTGTTTTGCTTTTGTTTACATAACAAAGGAAAAACATTTGACAATAACATACTGTTTATGCCATATTTCTGATTGGTATAAGAACAAATGCTGTCTATATTTTACTTTTCTTTCTGTTTATGGCGGTTTTTGATGGAGGTGAATATTTTAACAGCATACCAACGCCAACGCCGCCCGTATCTTTAAATGAACTCATTTGAGGGAGCATGTTTATAAATTTCACAGTATGTCTACCAACTAGACTCATGAGACAGAACGAAGTGAATTCATGTGAACAAATAGAGAGATCGTGAGATGGAGAGGGAGAGAGAGAGAATGCAGAGAATAGTTATCTCATGTTGCATGGTTTTGCTCATGGTTGACACAAATTCGATTATCAATATAAGACACGTTCGATTATAAAGCATGCTTAAATGATATAGGACTGTAAAAAAAAACAATAGCGGTCGACTGATTGAAATGATCTGATTGCTAACTGAGAACTAGACACGTCAACCTTCTGCAGACATTATTTCGTACTATGTTACGGAATAACAGAGAACCGCGATCAGTCTGACGCTAGTGAAAAAGAAACTTATCGTCCGGTAATTAAATATATATTCACGCTCCATTTTACCCTATACATGTATATCAGCATGATCTCCCGGATAGTAAGCTCAATGTGAACCTATTTGGAGATCGAAATTGGTTCAATATGAATGAATTTAAAAATGAATAAGTCCCATATGCATGGCACTATTTTAGCAATAGGTAGTTTTTAGTTTAAACATATTTATTTGTCTAATATCAATAACACATATAGGAAATGATACATATATTTTTATAGACAATGGGATTGGAGGACAAGTGCTGACTCACTCATGAGCACCTCCTCTCCCATTTGCTATTACACTGAAAAATAAATCAAGAATAATGGCATTGCAACATGACTACCAAATGCAAGTTGAACGTATATACATGTACATATCACCGGTCGTTTCCCTCCCCCCGAGTCAGTCTTGTGTTTATATATGAATTACTTGAAAGTCGTCTTTGTTTGAGTCATTTGCTGGCTTGTATATGTATTTGCTAGACTTAGTCAATAGAATCCAGTTTTGTCTCACGGATGAATGATTGTACAGCTAAGAACAGTTTTTTATTGTCGCAATCGGTTAGAGCAGGGTCTCCAAATAGCAGAATGTTTAGTGAGTAAATATTATAAGTAATTTATTCAGTAGGCGAATTCTTAGGATCGAATGTAGGTAACAATCAAAGAAATAATGGAAGGCATTTTCTTCTCCGTTTCCACATGAGCAGTCTTTGCAACTTGCAATGTAATTTTGAACCTTATCTGATAAGAGGTTGCTACATTCACATCGTAATCTGCAGTGATATATATTTTCAGTCCGCTTTCCTACATTGTAATATTTGGGGGGTTTGGGTATTTCAGGTTTAAATGTGATTAGATAACATTGTAGGTTAAGATCTCGAGTCTTAATTTTGGTTGCATTCCAATTTTGTACACACGTGGGCATGAATGTTGACTCCATTCTTTGTGTATTAGGTTTAAAATGTATAAAGTTTGATGCAAATCTAGTGTCGTGGTCGCTTATATCTGATAATGTTGGGGGAAGTAAGTGAACTAAATATTTGGGCATTTTGTGATTGACAATGTTATGAAAAAGTGAAAGTCTTTTTTGTTTGTCTTCTTTCTGAAAGTGTTTCCCAACCCATTTCGGTTAGTATTCGTTTGCGGGATACAGATCTCGTACAGCCACTTATAATGCGTGCGGCTTCATATTCTACATCATCTAGTTGTTTGAGTAACGTGTCTGATGCTCCTGCCCCGACAGTATTAGCATATTCCATGATTGGGCGTACGTGTGACAAATAGAGGATTTCAAGAGTTTTGCGGTTTAAAAGATACTTGAGTCTTCGTAGTTGGGATAATTTAGCATAAGCTCTGGTACATACATTTTCTATATAACTGTCCCATGTTAAGTCGTCATCTATTTCCATGCCTAGATGATTGTGCTGTTTAGAGTAATCAAGTCTCAATCCATCAAAGGTTATGAGCGGTCTCTCAAGGTTTTGAGAACTTGTGAAAAATAGTAATTTTGTCTTAGAATTATTAAATTTAACTATCCAATTGTCCGCCCACTTTCAGCAATATCGTTTATATATATTAAAAATAGCAGGGGGCCGACTATAACTGCTGTTACTGGCGAATATTTAGAAAAGCTAGAATTTATTTGCACTCTTTGCTGCCGCCCGTCAAGATAATTTGTGAACCATTTATGCAAGTTGTCTGTTATTCCATAGTGTTTTAATTTGAGTAAGAGACCTTACTGCCATACTTTGTCAAACGCTTTCGAGATGTCACAGAACAAATCACACGTGCTTTGTTCATTGTCTACAGCGTGGTGTATTCTATGAACATTTTCAACAAGTTGAAGTTCGGTACTGTGGCCTGGTATAAAACCGGATTGGTATTTATATAATAAGTTGTTTATATTTAAATGATTAAAGACTTTGTTGAATACCACTTTTTATAATATTTTACCAATACAGCTTATTAGTGAGATGGGGCGATAGTTATTTGGATCACGGCGGTTACCATTTTTTAATATTGGTATTATGTTTGCTCTTTTCCATGCCACAGGGAAACAACAGGTCTTAAAAGATTTATTAAAAATATAATATAAGGGTTTACTGATGGAGCTGCATGTTTCCCTGAGCAATTTATTGTTTATCCCATCAGGACCGTTTGCCTTCTTAACAGGAAGGCATTTTAGAATGTCAAATATTTCTTTCTCATTTGTTTTGATTTCTTTTAAAAACTCATTGGTTCTATCTGCAAAGATCGGGGGCTCCATTTTATTAGTTTCTAGTGTACCATCTTTAGTGAATATATCATTGAGGATTTCTGCCTTTTGAATCTCATCTTCAATATCCGTATTACCTGATTTCAGTATAGGAATTGTATTGTCGGTCGAAAAATTGTTGAGAAGTTGTTTTACAGTGTACCAGAATTGTTTTGGTTTAGTATTCACCCTTAAATTTTCGTCTAGATCGCTCATGTATCTTTCCTTTGCTGCTTTTTAAAAAATTGTTAACTTTGTTTCGAACACTCTTATATTTGTTCCAATCAGACTCCATATTTCTACGAACTGCCAGTTTTTTTCAGTCGGTCGCGTTTTCGGATATGTTTTCTGATGATACCGTCAAACCAGGGTTTATCACGGTTTCGGATTGTTATCTCATGGTATGGGATGTGTTTTTTGGAGACCTCTAAGAAGATTTCAGTGAATTTGTCAACCATTTTATCTATATGCGTCGAGTCGGCTTCGGTGTGTAACATTTGTTTCCAGTCGATATTGGAGAGTTCCAAGTTTAATCTCTCATAGTTGCCCTTTGAATAATTCCAAACAGAACGTTTGTAGGATTTTGGTTTATATATTGGGACACACACTTCAACCGACGTTGCAAGGTGGTCTCATACTCCGAGATCATAAGTAGAGGGGTTCGTTGATTTAATGGTGTCACTTATTATGATCGGGTCTAATAAAGTTTCCGAGCTTCCTGCTATTCTAGTTGGTCCGCTTGTGACATTTCTGAGAGTAAATTTTGTCATGATTGACTGAAGAGGACCTGATCTTTTCAGCAAATCGCAGTTTAAATCGCCTACTATCACCATGAGAAGAATTTATGGACAAGGCACGTTCGATCGCTTCATCTAGTTTGTTCCAATAGGTCTCAATACATTGGTTATCTGAACGGTATGTTACGCAAAGAATAAATTTGTGCTTGGTTCCCACCTCAAACCATAAAATCTCATCGTAAAAACATAAAAAGTCTAGCAATTTAAACGTGATATGAGTCGAAAAATATACGGCAAGTCCACCACCACGTTCATTCCTATCAAGTAGAATTGGAGGTTGACAGTTAGATAAGGTAATGTTTTCACTGGGAAAGTTTGCATTTAGATGTGTTTCGCTAAAGCAGTTGATATCAAAATCATATATTTCCTCTGCAATGTGTGAGATTTTGTTTCTGATACTTCGTATATTGTAGTGAAAAACTGAAAAAGTTTCTTGTTCAAAAGGTCCAGGGTTCTTTTCTGTGTCATTTGATAATATGATGAGGAGGGAGAGAAGCAATGTGTCTACAGCGACGAGGGGCGAATGCCAGATTTGTTGGTTTTGAAAGGTTGAGTTTGATGTTACCAAAACGCCAGCGTACTTTGAATAGATCGATCGCCTGCCTATACTGCATTAGTGGTACATTCACTGATAATATAGTAATTTAGACATGTAGTATAGGCTTGCGATCGTGACTGGTCGTGAACGGACTTTCATGAAATGGTAGAACATGACACCGATGGGTGCGAAACGGCCGGTGAATGATAGTGCAACAAAAATAATTATACAATAAGAGTAAACAGAAAATACAAAATGTTGTTCGTTGGAGCATTGGTAGATCATCAGGAAGACGGCTATACAAGTCTATTTACGGCGGTAATGTGTTTTCACTTTGGTCTGCGGCATTCCACGCCGGGAATAACGGGGATGGGTTCACAATGGGCTTCTTTCAGAATCAAATAAATCCAACATGAACGTTTGTGAATACTTAGATTCAATATGAACATATTTGCACTGGAAAGTGTTCATATACATGTATATGGTGGTACTAGCAAAATTAAAACTGAAAGCAACGTAATTATGATTGTGCAAATAGGTTCATATTGGACCTATCATTCAGAAATAAGCCCATAGTGGACTTATACCAGTTATTTCGTTGACTTGCGCTAGACACAGTAAAAGAATAGTGTAAAGAGCGTACGTATGGTAAGTCGTGAATTGGTTTACTGTGCTATTTTTAGCCCAACTTATAATAAGTCAATAGAAGCCCATAAAGGCACTAAAATGACTTTCAATTTCAGTTCGGTACGGACTCAAAATGAGACGATTTTAAGCCCATTATGCACCTAAATCAAATATTTTATAAGTCAATAACGTGCTAATTTTCATGAGATCAGGCTGTTGAACCAGTTACAATAATTTAGGAACTTGTGTAATGCTTTACTAAATACTGGATGTTTACTCTTAGGCCTATGGAGAATAACTTCGCTCATTAGATTGTCTGTGTGCCAGTCATAACACCATGGGATCAATTATATACAGTGGAAAGGTGAAGCATGCTAGAGAACAGATTTCGAATTCGAAATGCTGGTCGTTTTGTTCATTCTGTTCTATATGTGACTGCGCACAGATAAAGAACGTTAGGGTAGTCGTTTGTCCCGATAAGGTAAAGATAAAGAGTGCTAAGATTGCCGGTAATGTGGATTTGACATCATAACGCCAACACGCGACGTTGTATGGACACCCAGAGTGCCGAGATACATATCCATGCCAAATTTAATCGTAATCGGTGCTGAAGCGTCGACGGCTATAAGGAACATATACATAAAGAGACGTCGAGTCAGAGACACAAATTCGCATTTATATATTATGGATTAGAAGTGCACATTGTTGAGTTGCGTTCATCAGTAATGGGGTCATATTCACCAGCCTTGTTACACGAGTTTACCAAGTGATATCGTATATATTAATTAGATCGCCTCTCTGACATAGTATCGGACAACTCTTTCCAATGGGTGACATCAAACATCGATATCTATACATTATTTAGCAGTCGTAAAACCATGTTACTCGGATTTGTGATGTCCTAAACATTTATGATATTACTCGGATTGACGATGTAGTAAATTGATATAACGGTTTAAGCGAAAATTGAAGCGATTTTCACATAGTTTTATAACAGGCCGTTCTGGACAAACAGATGTCATTTCAAATTAATAAGGCGCGGTATCTGGCCTTTGTTGGCTGTGGTGTATAAGGCGCGGTATCTGGTCTTCGCTGGCTGCGATGTACAAGGCGTAGCATCTGGACACCGCTGCCTGCAATGTATAAGGCGCAGCATCTGGACACCGCTGGCTGCGGTGTATAAGACACGGTATCTGGTCATTGCTGGCTGGGGTGTATAAGGCACGGTATCTGGTCTTTGCTGGCTGCGGTGTATAAGACACGGTGTCTGGTCTTTGCTGGCTGCGGTGTATAAGACACGGTATCTGGTCTTTGCTGGCTGGGGTGTATAAGACACGGTATCTGGTCTTTGCTGGTAGCGGTGTATTACGTGTATTAGGCGCGGTATCTGGTCTTCGCTGGCTGCGATTTATAAGGCGCAGCATCTGGTCTTTGCTGGCTGCGGTGTATAAGGCACGGTACCTGGCCATTGCTCGCTGCGGTGTATATGGCACGGTATCTGGTCTTTGCTGGCTGCGGTGTATAAGGCGCGGTATCTGGTCTTCGCTGGCTGTGATCGCCGGTATTATGTATTTCATATATGGCTCGAAATGTGGTGAACAATGTAAGGTATGCATTTTTGTTTCCAGCAACATGAAACAAACACTCCGATGTGGAAATGGCTTATTATTTTAAACCCATATATCAGTTCTACTTATAAATGTATCGAATTAGACGATATGTTTTGCATGGTAATATCAGGTTTTGTACAAGGGGGATACGAGATTGTTATTACGCGTGTAATACATGTCTTCTCTATATGGCGATGACATATTTTGCAGGGTAATATTAATTTTACAAGACGGATACGAGATTGTGTTCAACCTTGTAAAACCTGTCTTCTCAATATAGCGACAACATATTTTTGCAGAGTAATATTAATTTTACAAGGGGAATCCGAGATTGTTATTACCCTTGTAAAACCTGTCTTTTCTATATAGCGACACCATACTTTTGCAGGGTAATATCAATTTTACGAAGGGGATAGGAGATTGTTATTACCCGTGTAAAGCCTGTCTTCTCTATATGGCGACGACATTTATTGCAGGGTCACATTAATTTTACAAGGGGGTACGAGATTGTTATTACCCTTGTAAAACCTGTCTTCACGATATAGCGACGACATTTTTGCAGGATAATATCAGTTTTACAAGGGGCTGCGAGATTGTTATTACCTTGTATAACTGTCTTCTCTATATAGCGACGACATTTTTGCGGGGTAATATCAATATACAACGAGGATACGAGATTGTCATTACCCTTGTAAAACCTGTATTCGCTATATATAGCGACGCATTTTGTGCAGGGTGGTACTAATTTTGCAAGGGGTATACGAGATTGTTATCACCCTTGTAAAACCTGTCTTCTCTATATAGCGACGACATTTTTTGCAGGGTCATATCAGTTTTACAAGGGTGATACGAGATTGTTTTAAAACCTCTCCTCTCTGTATAGCGACAACATCTTTTGCAGGCTAATATCAGTTTTATAAGGGGATACGAGATTGTTATTACCCTTGTAAAACATGTCTTCTCTATATAGCGACGAGATTTGTTTGCAGGGTAATATTAGTTTTACAAGGGGGATACAAGATTGTCATTACTTTTGTGAAACCTGTCTTCTCTGTATAGCGACAACATTTGTTTTGCAGGGTAATAACAGTTTTATAGGAGGTACGATACTGTTATTACCCTTGTGAAACATGTTTTCTCTATATAGCGACGACATTTTTGCGGGGTAATATCAATATACAACGAGGATACGAGATTGTTATTACCCTTGTAAAACCTGTCTTCGCTATATAGCGACGCATTTTGTGCAGGGTGGTACTAATTTTGCAAGGGGTATACGAGATTGTTATCACCCTTGTAAAACCTGTCTTCTCTATATAGCGACGACATTTTTTGCAGGGTCATATCAGTTTTACAAGGGTGATACGAGATTGTTTTAAAACCTCTCCTCTCTGTATAGCGACAACATCTTTTGCAGGCTAATATCAGTTTTATAAGGGGATACGAGATTGTTATTACCCTTGTAAAACATGTCTTCTCTATATAGCGACGAGATTTGTTTGCAGGGTAATATTAGTTTTACAAGGGGGATACAAGATTGTCATTACTCTTGTGAAACCTGTCTTCTCTGTATAGCGACAACATTTTTTTGCAGGGTAATAACAGTTTTATAGGAGGTACGATACTGTTATTACCCTTGTGAAACATGTTTTCTCTATATAGCGACGACATTTTTTGCGGGGTAATGTCAATTTTACAAGGGATATTAGATTGTTATTTCCCTTTTAAAACTTGTCTTCTCTATATAGCGACGACGTTTTTGCAGGTTAATATCAGTTTTACAAGGGGGATACGAGATTGTTATCACCTTTGTAAAACCTGTCTTCTCTATATAGCGACAATTTGTTTTGAGAGGACTGATTCGTATTTTTTCGATTGGTCGAATTACACATTACTGGTAATTGACAAGCTCGCTTGAGATAACTGCTTTAATTCATATGGACGCAGTTAGTATGTCCGTGGTCAATTGATCATTCAATCATGCATCAATATTACATCTGTGTTTTCATTTACCTGTTATAGATATACACATGCATTAAATTGATCGGTGTTTCAGTAAAATAAAATAAAATTGATGTATATTAACGTAACTTCCTTCAACAAAATCCGTAATTTTCCGTCACAATGTTATGGTAATTTTGCTGCCGGCACATTATGCTATAAATGTACGGAACTCACATCAAAATGTTAAACGAAATTTTCCGTAAAATAAAATAATCAGAGGGCAATTTCAATCGATATCAAAAACTCAATATATGTTCAAATCTTCCAGGAAATCAGTTAACCGTGTGTTCAATGCTCCTGTGAATACTTTTTTCCAATACAACTTATGAGCACCATACCCCTATATGAGTCCGGACTTGACCTCTTTCCTTTGTTTCTATATATGGAGTGACAGTTCAGTGCCCCATAATTTGGGAAACTCCTCGGTTTCTAAAAGCAAGTTACATAGTTTCACAGAAAACGAGGAGGCTTTAATTCAATCATTGTTAAAATATCGTTTAAATTATTGATGGCAGTTCCCTATTTTAATAGCGCAATTTGCGGGCAGCAAAATCACATTGTGGCGTAACATTACTGTCGGATTGATTTTACAATGTAGCCATCGGGAAGATCCTCCATTTTCCACTCAGCTTCGCGATAGTTTGTTGTCGAGGCCGCTGCGTGGTATGAAGAGGTATCTCAGATGTTGTAAACAACGCAATGTTATCGCTTGAGTCCCATCTACAGTGCAAATGACAGAGAATGCCTCAAACAAGCCATATGGGTTGCAATAATAGAACATCCTAATTATGACAACAAGACTTATAGACACTTCAGAGGCCACTTTAGGAGTTGTTGAGGCTTCCAAAAGATTACCGCAAGAAACGGAATAGAGGATACCAGACCAAAGTTCAAAGTGATGACAGCACTATAACAGTGCAAGCAGGGAACTCTCATTGGTAGAATTGTGTTCTGTGAGAATTTGTCGTTTATACGCGACTTAGATATATATAAAATAAGTAAGAATTTCTTTGACGGAACAAAACGAGACAAAATAAATTCGAAAATAAAACTCGTAACTGCGCGACTGTTTCGGGGATCTGATCAGATAGCTTACATGTGTTATACTGAACCCTATTAGGTGATTGGTCAACTGAAAGTTGGGTCATAGATTTCATATCCCAACGCAACACACCATAACACAAACCGACGTCACATCTTGTTGATCTAGATGACTAAATGCTCAACAGATATAAGAACTTGGCGCGAGTTTGAATGCATTGCCATTGACTGTAATCGACCGATAATTCACAGGTATAACATTGGACTTTATATTGTTGCATGGAATAACATCCAAACTGCAGATAGGTTTAAACACAAATTCAGCTGAGTTTTTTTTTAATTAATAACAGGAAAAAGCTATATAAATATAACAAATTAATGTAGTTTGAGATTGTTTTATTGAGGGTTATGTTGCTGTATGTTGAACCCCAGAACGTGACAACAGAGTCCAATGATATTTCAGACATGAGAACATTCTGCCGTGATTGGGATAAATACGACAAGGCCATGCCTACTGTTACCGCACTTTTTCGACAGCGCTTCGTGTCACTTGCAGAGCACTGTATCATTTGGGCTCATATTCACCAACTGTGTTTTTATATAGTCCACGCGGTTTTCATCCAGTCGGACGACGCTTAAAGCGAAGCTATCTGTTGTCGCCGATCGGATATATATCGCTGCGGTATATGAGTATCAAATTAATGTGATTTGGCAGCGATCATAGATTGCCAACTAAAGTTGATCGCCGGTTGCATAACACATGCATGAATACAGCTGTTTTGTGAATGCTAATGGGTGTAGTGAAAGGAGCGCGTCCTTGAAAATAAGAATTCTAGCAGTATCTACCAGCGCTGCATTTTATCCGGTGAATGTTGGCGATTTAGTTGTGAGGCGGTGTTTATTGACAAATGGCAAATCCGGTAAATTGAGTAAAGCATATAGACGACGTATGTGCTTCAAATGCTGATGAAGGTTAATTGTGCGTTCAGCCGCTCCCATGCTAACTGGTTTTAAAATACACCACACTGGACGAAAAGTGAGGTTTACAGACACGGCGATAACAAGTATTTTCCATGTATCGAATATACCTGAGATATTCGCCGGTTTATTCTGAAATATGTAAAATCTTTAAACTTGGAGTTTGACTCCGTGTCAATGCACGTAAACGCCGACATATGACATCACAAGAGACAAAAGCAATTTGCAATATCTGACAGCATGTTGCTTTAACTGACCACATCGCGTGTCACATAACGCAGGTATCTAGATGTCCGTGGCGTTTAGATTAATTGAATAGACTTAAGCTTCCCACTGCTTTACCACAATTCAGGCTTGTGTGAAGAATCTATAGTCAAAGGAGCCACATATATTTGGAGAGTGGTCAGTATCAGATAGGAGAGTATCAAACGCGCCACACAAATTTGGAGAAAGTAATATGGACCTGCTTGCTGTATGATACTTCGAGTTATCTTTATGTAGAAATTTGTGCATTTGTATATATGTGTATAATTTATATTTTCTGTTTCTATTTTCCAGGCAATATCCACTTTGCAGTTTTCCTATTTTAAATTTGTTTTATGATTTTATCGTAACAACTTCACATATATACCGCTATTGTCATATACCTGTTCGTTTTAGCTCAACGTTACAAAGTAAAGTTTGAGATATTGCCATGGGTTGGTGTCTGTCGTTCGTGCGTGCATCCGCGCCAACGAAAGGGATTGATGGGGCTTTGGACTAACATCAACAATGTTTTGGTTTGTGTTAATGTTAGTAATGCATTGTTATTGTTGTCGTCAGAGCTGAAACTTCGATACACGCATCCGGGTATTACATTCTCCCACTGTACTATCCACGAGCAACAAACATGACCGCTTTGACGTGACCCTATACGAGATAATAAAGGAACGTGTCTTTCACATCGCTCATCTGTGTCAGATTGTGTTGAAATATTTGGATAAGAACTGCCGATGTTATAAGCTGCTGCAATAAATTGCCACAATCTGAACCTATTGACAATTTGATCCACCTTGTGAAGGATGATCGAGACTATCAGACCATTCAACAACAGTATTGCGGAATATCGCTGATAGAGACATCTAGGATATTAACAATGACTAATACATTGCCATTAATCGAGTGTGAGAAGGCATGGGACGTAGCCTCGCTCGGACGTTTGTTTCCAAAATTAAACCAAAATCGCAAGTCTGTTGCAGGCTCTGGTCGGAAAAAAACACGAATATTCGATCGTGTCTGTGTTCCGTGTGTGGGTCACACATGATTTTCACGAATGACACGATGGATCCATAAATATATCAGATTTATGATGACACGGAATCAGTTTGAGTCTAATTTGTATCATTGTCCGCACATAATCTGCTTAGAATCTCCACATTGTGAGTCGGTAATGTGACTAAAACGCTCTCATTTTCACCACAGAATATCGACTCAAAAGAGGTCTATCCTAAGCAGATTATCTACCTAAAACAAGTTCTATTATAAGCAGATAATAAATGTGCAGGTTTTCGGGAGAAATGGCTGGCCTTCGCATTTTCTTCTTCGTTTATGTTTCTTCTTTATTCTACGTTCTTTCTTCCTTTTGTCAAGTAATTGTTTTCTTGTTTGTCTTTCGGGTCGACCTGTGGACGTATTACTGAATTCTTGTTCTACGCAACCTGTACTTGGGTCAATGAACATGCAGAAATAAAACCACGTGTCATGACGTTATATCAGTTGTTACATGAGCTATGCTGTTGGCATCTTTGTGTTGTAATTTGGTGTGAATTAGGGCCGACGAAAGACGAGAGGGCTCAGTTGTCTCGCTCTGGTGGTTTAAGCCTCACACACCTTCCAATTTGTTCCGTATATTTGAGGCGACCGGCTTCTCTTAATTCTTTATTAAATGTGCTCTCTTGATTATATTTCCGACGATTATGTTGAAGCAACGCGATAAATAGGTAAGCATATTGAGAAATTGGCAACTTTGTTTCTTATTAACGATTACTACGGCAGATTCAACTCTTTTGAGAAGGTAACTGAACTTCAGAGTTGTATATTTATCTAGGATAGCTGCTACCTGAAACTCGTGCAGTGTATGAGCTATATATGTATTGCATGATTTACGGGTGAAATGAAAGGGATGTGCCTTTTACGAACATGTATTGAGTTATGTTTGATGTTCAAACTCGGGGCAAAATCGATGCATATTTTGCTTGTAAATTTCTGTTATATATATGAGTTTAAAACGATTACTGATTTTTGAATGTGCCACACGATTTTCCACAGCTCATGTACTAGTCTATCCCGCCAGACAAACGTTCATATATGTTTAAACAAATTTAAAATAAAAACCGCTTTGGGTTAGAGACTTGATTGGTGATGTAGGTTCCTGATAATATATAATTTGTCTTTCAGACATGTCAGTATAGTAGAACTTGCCGCTGCTAAGCAATCTGGATTGTTATTAACGAAGTAAGGTGACGTGGTCCAAAATCTTATTATATTCAACATCACACAACAAGTTCTTCATTTCTTGAAATACACATGTACTTTATGCAAATGTTTTGATCGTTTTCGTATTATTTTAAGTAAATATCTAAATATTATACTATTTTCATAAATTTCGGTCGGCGTCAGGAAGACCATGCTGCTCCTGTAATTTATAATCATTTTTATTTCTGAACTTTCGTTGACATAATTATGTATGTAATTGTTGTACAAAGAATCAATATTCAATCATGGCTTGATGCGACGAATTGGGGGTCAGTACTTCTTTGATAAGATGTGAGTACTCTTGGGCATTTCCCTAGCGGACTAAATTATATAAATCGTGTCAGAAGCTGGACTAACTTAATTCACCTTCAAGATAATCGATAAGTTTGGGGCTTTCTTATCGTTGCTTGACAACCGAATGTATTCTCCGATCCAATTATGAACATATATAATCAGATTAACTTCTCCTTGTTTGCAGAATTGTTTGGATCAGAAGAAACAATAAGGCTTAGAAATCCACTCACGATTCTCACACCAATGTGTAAACACGACAAAACGCGCATCTTATTCACGAATAAATTATCACGAGACCGGAGCTCGAATGAAATGCAGCTGTGTGCCGTCCGCAACGATTTCGACAAACGATTTGGCGTTTTGGTGCAAGTTGTGTTATAAAAGGTGTAAAATGTAAGCCATAAATTTTACGGTAAAATATCGACAGCTTATATAGTGGCCGTACTAGTATTACTCTATTACGTAATATAAACAGTATACCGTATTTTCCTATACCGTATATTTAACTCTTATACCACAGAAATGAAAGTAAACTGTATTTACCTAAACAGAAGATATAACAGCTATACCGTAAAACATACGTTAGACCGACGCAGAATGGCACAAACACGTGCTGTTGCAGACATTTCCATGAATATGATGGGTGTATGTCACGTAGTTTTAAGTACCAATGGTCGTTGGAGTAAGATTCGGCTTCATAATTTTACGAATGAAGGTTCCATCATTTCAGGAACAAGGCGTGGTCCAATTCCCAATTGATGGGATCTTTGTTGAATACTGCTTGATCCTTTCAATCTTCAAATATGTTATTTCATCTCGGGCAAACGTGCAGTGCAGCCATTGATAGTCGTTAGTACACACGCTGTCATATTCTGAATGATGGGGCACACGATGTAGCCGAAAACAATCAGAGGACCGTTTCGAACAATAATAAACGAAAGCATCGCTAGGGCGTGGCAAAATACGAGGTATACTACCGCAGATAACAATAAAATATAGAGCTTAAAAAGAATATCTGATATACCCGCAATTTCAATGCCAAAATGCGGACAAAATTCCCAGTCGAAAAAGGGCCGTAACTAATGTGCGAACAGAACCCATAATCGAACTTAGTCTGGTTCTTAGCTGGGATACACACATACCAGATTTGGTTCAGATCAAATAATCCATCCAAACAGGAGTTATCGATCGAAAGCCGAAATATGAAATCGGCGAAATTCTAAATTGAAAACGGGATGAAACTCGTGCAATAATAATTGGACAGAATTGGCCTGTATTTTTTGCTCGGAAATACACATACCAACTTTGGTTCTGATAAAATAATTCTACATGTTCTACAAAATCTAAGTCGAAAAAGGGACGAAACTCATGCAAGAATAATTGGACGGAACCGATATTCGACTTTGGTCTGTATTTTTAGTTGGGAAATACACATAACTTCGGTTCTGATCAAATAATCCTAACTGGAGTGATCGGTCGAAAACCAAACATGTTAACGGACGTACAAATCGGTTTAATTATAAGTCGAAAAAGGGCCGTAACTCATGTAAAAATAATAGGACTGAAACAATATTCGAACTTGGCCTGTATGTTTAGCTGGGAAATACACATATGAACCTGTTGTCAGATCAAATAACCCAAACTGGAGTTATCGGTCGGAAACCACAAAAATGTTAACGGACGGACCAACGGCTCGACGGACGGGCGGCTAGACAGACAGACGGACGGACATACTGAGGTAGCAATACATTATTTCCAGCAATTAGAGCCAACGCGGGAGGGGGTACTGTACTTCAAATGTATGCTGAGTCATTATAAGTGGCACATGTCCCATCAATAGTTATGCCCCTTTGTTTACACACACAAAAGGTTAATGTTACCCATTTTTGACTCAACGTGACCATTTTCAACACAAAATGTCGTTAGTAAGCTTCTTTAACATGATAGAGCTATGTTGGACCTGAGAAATATTTGAAATAGAAAAAAAAATTGTTTCCTATTTTTCAAACACCCTACAACCTGATAAATCGTATACAGCTACCTGATTACACATTACGATTGTTTTTTCAAACGGACGAAAACAAACTCACAAGAGAACAATTCAATGCATGAGTATATTAGTTTAAACATATTTATTTGTCTAATTTATATAACACATGATATATATAACACATACAATTTGTATACAGACAATGGGATTGGAGGACAAGTGCTGACTCACTTATGGGTTCCCCCTCTCCCATATATTACACTGAAAAATAAATAATAAGTAATGGCAAAGCAACATGACTACCAAAACAAGTTGAACATATATACATATCACCGGTCACCCCCCACCCCCGAGTTAGTCATAAGTTGGTATATATATATGTTTAAAGTCGAGTTTGTTTGTTTCGATTGCTGGCTTGTACGTATCATTATATGGAAGAGTTAGTCAAAAGATTCCTGATTTGTCTCGCGTATGAATGACTGTACAGCTAAGAAAATGTTCATGTTTTCACAATCAGGTAGTGCAGGATCTCCAAAAAAGCTAAATTTTTAATGAATAAATATGGTAAGGAAGAAATTTATTTAATAGACGAATTATTGGGATTGAATATAGGTGACAATCAAATAAATAATGAAAGGCATTTTCTTCACCATTTCCACAAGTGCAGTCTTTTGAATTTGCAATGTGATTTAGGACCTTATCGGATAGCAAGTTGCTACATTCACATTTTAATCTACAGTGAAATATATTTTCATGAGTATATATCTATCTAAGGAGGTAAATGAAAACAAAGATGTAATTTTGATGCTTGATTGGATGTTCAATTGACCAATTACCTATTAACTGCATCTATGTCATATTTCAAGTGAGCTTTTAATTTACGAGTAATATTAATTTAGTAACACGATTTTGAACCACGTCACATATTATCCACATCAATCAATCGAAAACACCACCATAAAGCAGGTCACTCGTAGGATCGGTATGTCATCGACAGGAAAACGAAATGCCAAATTTCAAGAGTTTTAAGAAGCTTGCTAGAGGTAAATGACCACACACGTCGCGGAAGACCAAATATCACATCAAAGGATTGACCTCCTGACGACAAATCAGTCACCGATAAGAGAATTGCGACAGGTGATATGACTATTTCCGTTAAAATTACAGCTCAAACTCGTTCATCCACCCTCTGTTTCAGATCAACAAATTATACTCATTGACGCAATGAGACATACAATGAGCAACTACTAAACGTTCAATGACCAGGCCGTTATTTCCATTCCAAGGAGAAAATGTCTGTAACAAATCAAGATTACTAATTTCCTTTAAAAATAAGTGTCATGGTTGTGCACGCTTTTTTGTGAGGTATTATACCTGTACAATGTGTGTAACAGCATGTGTACTAGTACAATAGCATACATTGTATTTTCCTATATATATGTAGAATACAATAATGCAAAGCTAGGATTTGAAAATTGGTTTATATTGTGTAAGCTAGTCGCATACTTACCTTGCATATCGATTATGTCATCCATATTAACGAACTATTCCCCTTAATATGTCGCACAGATGCCAACCAATGAAGAGTAACGGCAGACGACGTGATAATGATAAGTCTCGACTCGGTCTAATCAGGAAAGAGTCACGCGGCCTACTAACGATGGGAGACAGCACAGCACCCCTTTTATTGGGTTACCGATTCCGCTCCTAGATCGCTTCCGATCATGTTTTATAACCAACCATCGATGGAAATGTCCATCATACTATTTCAATAACGGTTTGGTCATCCATCGTTAGTTGGATTTCCCTCTATATCGATTAACGGACATTCAGCGTTAGTCGGATTTCCCTCTATAGCGATTAATCGTTTAGATTATCCTGTCGCCGAATTACTTTCTCCACGCTCAAGAGTGAATAGTTTGTGCTAGACTAGTACTTATGGTTTAGTTCCACATTATTCCTGATTGTGCATAATTTTGCAATTTAAGTTTTGTTTGTTTTGTTTCTGTGGGTCTTTTTTCTTTTCTGGTTCATACTAATGCCTTTTTCATTTTTAATATGGATAAGTGCGTGATATGTGCAACAATTATATTTGTTTAGTAGGTTATATATATTACCTGTGTTATTTCAGTTTAAATTGTCTCGGTTATTTTAGCCAGTTAGAGGCGGTGTGACTAAACACCGCCGGGATCAGCCGGGACCTCCCCTGCTGTGTATAGGGGCGACTGGAATGGCAATAACAGTGCAGGGGTCTCATGAAAATCCCCACATGCACGGACGGGGGTCGCGGCCACACATAAGTGCCGCTATTAACCCTCAAATTCTACCATCGTCGAATATGTTGCCGCAAATGAAGCTAGCAGCCCGGACCGTCGCTGTGGTGTCTAGGGGTGATTTTAGTGGCCATATAACTGTGCGGGTGTGTCATGGAAAGCCATCCACACACGGACGGTTGTTACGGGCGAACAGATGTGCCGATATTAACCCATAATGTGTCAGATTCAGCCAGAATTACAATATTGTGACTGCAATAACAAGAATCGCACCTAGGCCCCCACCGCCCTCGTACGGCTAATACATCCATACATATATGTAGCGGAACTACCGTGGACTACATTCACGAATAAACAAGAGCGAATCGCCCACCGTGGAGTTGCAATTAGAACTCAAAATTCCGCCATCGCCGAATGTTTACCGCGAATGAAGCTAACAACCCGGACCAGCCTAGCGCGGACTGCCCCTTAAAGGGATGATTTTAATGGCCATATAAGTGCGTGATTTCATGAAGACCCACACACGCACGGACGGTGGTCACGTCCGAACACAAGTGCCGATATTAATCCCTAACTTGCCACAATCGTCCATAATTACAATATTGTGCCCGCATTAACAAGACTTGCAGCCCGGACCATGCACCGTGTCGCGCTCGTATACCGCTGATAGCTCCACACATATGTAGCGGAACTAGTCGACTACACTCACGAAGAAACAAGGGCGATTTCGCCCAACGTATAGCCTGGAAATTAACCCTCAAAATGCCGCAATCGCCGAATATGTTTACCGCGAATGAAGTTAACAGCGATAGCTTGGACTGAGATTAGAGATAATTTATTTTCAATACCCCCATTTCTGGAGAAGAATATTTACAGCAATGTATTTACAATTGCTTATATAACAAGTGTGAACAATGTACAATCTATAAGATGAGTGGCTGGGCATGTAACAGTTGGGTAAATTGCGGTTGATGTCTGACATATGATGGCGTGTGGAATCATCTACGGCTGGTGGTCATAGATTATCCTCTAATCAGGGAGCACATGCACGGCAAGAAGATACGCAGCGGAGAACAGAATTAGTGTATGCTTGTTCTCGATTAGATGGTGTGGTTGTCCTGGAATGTTCCCTCCAAGAATCAGTGCTGAAAGTTCTTCGTCGCTCAAAGAATCGTGCATGAAGATAAATACAGACACTCCATAGTGGTTGAGAATAGTCTCCCAGTAACTATTACGTAATGAAAGAATAACTTCCGAAGAGCAATACCTCATTGCGTGGAGAAGTTCGTTGTTGTAATGCTGATCACAGGCACGGCATGTCAGATGGTTAATATACGTCGTCTTATTGAGTAGAATAGCAAGATCCCGAAGTTGAACTGAGCAATTTGGGTACTGTCTAAGAAGTGTCCATATCGACCAGGGAGTCATAGGATCTGTGTGAACTAGTTGAAATGTGGTCAGTGATGGGTTGTTGGCAACGGATGAAGTCCAGAATGAGAAATAATGGTCCCGAACAGCTTTCTTGTAAATTGTTTTCCATGTAGAGTCTGACGGAAAATGTCCGGTTTGTGTGAAGATGCCAAGGTAATCGTAGAGTTTATATTGCTGAAGAATAGGAACAATGTCTGACACAAATCCAGTTGTATGTCTATTAAACAGAGTGAATTTAAAGAATCGTAAGAGGAATATCTTTAACGGCACCTGATGTCCTTGGGGAAGGTGAATCAGATGGCCGAGGAAGTTCAACTTTTTGATGTGGATTTCGGACTCAAGAGGCAGGAGTCCCAACAAGCTGAGAGCGACGTCTGTTGATGTGCGTCCAGGAAGAGTTTCTATGTGTTTAACACAGCATCGGAAAGCTCGTTCTAGTGAGATGTGTATAGAACGTGTACTGACTTGTGTGAGCTCGCATCCATATAACGCCCTAGGAAGGACAACATACTTCAGCATAAACCCCATCGTCAGGGGAGAGCACGATTTGAAAGGCTGCTTTCCAGCTAAGGCGAAGTAAGTTTTTCGCAGTTTCGTGGTTAACTCATTGGCTCGGTTGGAGTCATTTTGATACTTGTTGTGTGGAATTCCGAGATGAACACACGAGGAAGTTTCTGATATTATTTGATCTCCCAAGTACCATTTTCTGTCGTGATTTTCGTCTTGACGCTTCGTCTCATTAAAAACGACGACCACACTTTTTGTTTCTGAGAAATTAAAGCGCCATAGTCGGCTGTATCTGCAACATATATCTAGAAGACTGTCCATTCCATATTTTGATAATTATAGCAGAGCAATGTCGTCTGCTGCTGTCGGTGTGACACAATGTACAGATCCAATTGAGAAACCGCAGTTCGAGGAATTCAATTGATTCAGCAAGTCATTTATGTACACTAGGTAGAAGAAAGGGGAACACATTGCCCCCTGCCTTGTTCCTTGTTTAACGGAGAGTGTATTCGAGAGAGCCTTGTTATACAATACGCGACTCGAGCAGTCAGAGTACATGTTAGTCACGACACGTAGTATCCTACAACAGAAGCCTAGTTGGTGAAGTTTCACAAAGAGACCTTCATGCCAGACACGATCGAAGGCTTTTGCCGAGTCTAAAAAGCACACAAAAGCACGAGAATTGAGATCACCAGTATAGCTGATGAATTCTTGGACAAGAAAGGCAGACATTTGGCAGCTAACTCCTTTCTGGAAACCGTGCTGCAACTGATCATGTGGGAACATTGCGATGTGGGGATCACCAAGAAATCTATTGAGAAGGATATGTTCGAAAACTTTATAAATTACAGGCAATAAGGTTATGGCTCTGTGGCTGTCAGGTAGATGCTTCGGTTTAGGAATATGTTGCCGCAAATGAAGCTAACAGCCCGGACCGTCGCTGTGGTGTCTATAGGGGTGATTTTAGTGGCCATATAACTGTGCGGGTGTGTCATGGAAAGCCATCCACACACGGACGGTTGTTACGGGCGAACAGAAGTGCCGATATTAACCCATAACGTGTCAGATTCAGCCATAATTACAATATTGTGACTGCAATAACAAGAATCGCACCTAGACTAGCGGAACTACCGTGGACTACATTCACGAATAAACCAGAGCGAATCGCCCACCGTGGAGTTGCAATTAGAACTCAAAATTCCGCCATCGCCGAATGTTTACCGCGAAGAAGCTAACAACCCGGACCAGCCTAGCGCGGACTGCCCCTTAAAGGGATGATTTTAATGGCCATATAAGTGCGTGATTTCATGAAGACCCACACACGCACGGACGGTGGTCACGTCCGAACACAAGTGCCGATATTAATCCCTAACTTGCCACAATCGTCCATAATTACAATATTGTGCCCGCATTAACAAGACTTGCCGCCCGGACCATGCACCGTGTCGCCCTCCTACCGCTGATAGCTCAACACATATGTAGCGGAACTAGTCGACTACACTCACGAAGAAACAAGGGCGATTTCGCCCAACGTATACCCTGGAAATTAGCCCTCAAAATGACGCCATCGCCGAATATGTTTACCGCGAATGAAGCTAACAGTGATAGCTTGGACTGAGATTAGAGGCTACCAGTGAGAGGATACCTGATGTCGCCTTTGTTCTTTAGCATAGTCTCAAAGGACAACACTGCGGGGTATAATATAATGACAGACCAAATGTTATGGACGTGTAATCTTCACCACATATTTATACGGATACTTGCAACTTCGCCCAATTTGAATGTACACGTTGCTATGAATGGAGCTAGCGCTGTAACGCAGATGCATGGAAGCGCAACTTGAGCATTTCTTTGCTTGGAATTTCATTAACTAATTTATAACTGCTACTTGTAGTTATTGATCGGGTGGAATAAGGCTTTCCAACCTTTTCGATATTCCGGTTTGTGTGTTTAGCAACATCTCACTTTGTTATTCAGTCAGTTATATTGCTTCCACGGAAATAGCGGCATAGTTGGACTGTCCGACTTACATTGAAAATTGATTCAAAATAGATTTTGACTGCCAACATAAACAGGCAAAACAAATAACGTACACAAATAAAAGAAAACAAATATACTAAAAACAAAACAAACAAACGTAAACAACCAGAACACAATCCACCAAAATTGATGTTATCCCATATTATCAAGACAAGAAAAATTGGTTCTGTAAGAAGTAGACCGTGGAGTTGCGTGTACCTTTCTACGTTCGTAGATAAAACGGATTTGCAATTAAGGACGTTTTGTAACTCACTGCTATAGTTACGACAATGTTTATCTATTCGTAGTCGTAAAATTCTTGTAGGACCAACAAATTCGTTTCACAAAAATAACGACGACTAAGTTTATGTAGCACGAAAATGCATTTATAATCGTGTTCAGTGAGATTTTCGTTTTGCACGATCTACCAGATTAAGCATATAATTATGTACTCAACCAGCCGTTTGAGGACAGTTGCAGAGGTTTGATAATAACATGGTGAGATACAACAAAACTAATTGGCTGAGTATCTTTAAATGAAGTGCTTGATACAAACCGAAGTAATTTATAACCTATCCGTTGTGAGGGTTAGGACATTACGGATACAGTTAAAACGTGCGAATAATTAGATGACGTAGTAGCCTAAATGTGCCACGTACTAACATAAACGTAATTCTATCCGTGTATTTCGCGAAACCTCCCTATTATCTCGCCGATTCGAGACGCCGATGATTTTGACTTATTAGAATCTTAATAACAGGGCGAACATTAAATTGTCAGCTGTAAAATCAATGTTGACGGCGCTAATCCACATCTTTTGGCTCTGCGAGAGGGACCCATCGTCTTTGCTTTCGTTAATTGTGCATCTAGTGCTATGCAGTGTCGGCCCATGCTTATCAGAAGTCATTGAACTTTATTTTGGTGTAATATCGGCGCTGTGTCGCTTCGCTTTTGACTTCAGCAAATAGGTACAGACTTAATGCAGTAAATGTGTGTTTAGTTGTTACCAGGTCCTTACCAAACGTTTGACGCTTGACCAAGCGTGCTAGAGCGTACCAAGCCATGCGAATTTTAATTCCAAAGGCTTCCTATCACGACATTAGTTGATAATGACGGTTTTTCCACGGCGGGAATGGACACGCAAGCAAAAGAGCCAACGATGTTTTTCGTGTGATCGCACATGCGAAATGGCCATCGAAACTAAATTTAGTCTATGTCGAGATGATCGACTGAAATGCAGAGATCGGGCAAAATGGTTAAGCCACCCAATACAGACTACTTCTCAACACTCCAGCGCATGCACTGTTTGATGTCACCAATTATGTCTCACACTACCGTGGCAAATAAACCGGGTTTGCGGCGTGCAGATTTGATTCCACAAGTTGAGATAATCTTGAGTCCCAATTATCGCATACACGTCGTAGCCCAAAGGGACTAACACCGCGTACACATAGCCTAAGCACGTACTGTTAAAGCCTGAGTTGGGAGGAAGGATTCCGCTTAAATGCATAATGGTACTCCGATTGATCAATAGCAGTTACTCATCTCAAGAAACGATGATTAACGACACCCACTTGTGCGGCTCGAAACGTGTGGCAAAGACAAATTAGACACCGTTCGCACGATGAACTACACCTGATAAAAAAATACGAATGTAGGGTACATATACTAGAATGTCTGTTATTTTATCAGTTGTCGTTTTTTGCCATTACAAGTTTGTTTAGAACGCATGTCCCATGTCAACATTTACGACAACAAAGCTCTTTATTTATTATCAACAACAACAAATTTTAGAAAATATTTCAATATTATCTCGTCTGACTGCGACTTTCAATTACATACATTTGACTATTGGGTTGTGCTCAACTGTAAAGTGAATATGTAAATATGGTTTTACATTCTTTAACAATTATGAAAAATAATATGGTTTACGTGTAAATTGTACATGTATATATGGTTTACGTGTAAATTGTACATCTAAATATGGTTTCCACTATAAAATGTATATGTATATATCGTTTCCCTGTAAATTGTACAGGTATATATCGTTTCCCCTATAAATTGTACATGTATATATGGTTCCCATGTAAACTGTACATGTATATATGGTTCCCTTATAAATTGTACATGTATATATGGTTTCCCCTATAAAATGTACATTATATATGGTTTCCCTGTAAAGTGTACATGTATATATGGTTTCCGTGTAAATTTTACATGTATATATGGTTTCCGTGTAAATTGTACATGTATATATGGTTTCCCTGTAAATAGTACATGTATATATGGTTTCCGTGTAATATGTACATGTATATATGGTTTCCCTGTAAAGTGTACATGTATATATGATTTCCGTGTAAATTGTACATGTATATATGGTTCCCTTATAAATTGTACATGTATATATGGTTTCCGAGTAAATTGTACATCTATATATGGTTTCCTTGTAAATTGTACATGTATAAATGGTTTCCGTGTAAAGTGTACATGTATATATGGTTTCCTTGTAAATTGTACATGTATATATGGTTTCCTTGTAAATTGTACATGTATAAATGGTTTCTCTGTAAATAGTACATGTATATATGGTTTCCGTGTAATATGTACATGTATATATGGTTCCCTTATAAATTGTACATGTATAAATGGTTTCTCTGTAAATTGTAGATGTATATATGGTTTCCTTGTAAATTGTACATGTATAAATGGTTTCCTTGTAAATTATACATGTATAAATGGTTTCTTTGTAAATAGTACATGTATATATGGTTTAGTGTAAATTGTACATGTATATATGGTTTCCCTGTAAATTGTACATGTATATATGGTTTCTCTGTAAATAGTACATGTATATATGGTTTCCGTGTAAAGTGTACATCTATATATGGTTTCCTTGTAAATTGTACATGTATAAATGGTTTCCGTGTAAAGTGTACATCTATATATGGTTTCCGTGTAAATTGTACATGTATATATGGTTCCCTTATAAATTGTACATGTATATATGGTTTCCCTGTAAATAGTACATGTATATATGGTTTCCGTGTAAAGTGTACATCTATATATGGTTTCCTTGTAAATTGTACATGTATAAATGGTTTCCGTGTAAAGTGTACATCTATATATGGTTCCCCTGTAAATTGTACATGTATATATGGTTTCCTTGTAAATTGTACATGTATATATGGTTTCCTTGTAAATTGTACATGTATATATGGTTTCCGTGTAAAGTGTACATCTATATATGGTTTCCTTGTAAATTGTACATGTATACATGGTTTCTCTGTAAATAGTACATGTATATATGGTTACCGTGTAATATGTACATGTATATATGTTTCCCCTGTAAAGTGTACATGTATATATGGTTCCCCTGTAAATTGTACATGTATAAATGGTTTCCCTGTAAATTGTACATGTATATATGGTTTCCCTGTAAAGTGTACATGTATATATGGTTTCCGTGTAAAGTGTACATGTATATATGGTTTCCTTGTAAATTGTACATGTATAAATGGTTTCCCTGTAAATTGTGGATGTATATATGGTTTCCCTTATACATTGTACATGTATATATGGTTTCCCTGTAAATTGTACATGTATATATGGTTTAGTGTAAATTGTACATGTATATATATGGTTTCCCCTATAAATTTTACATGTATATATGGTTTCCCTGTAAATTGTACATGTATATATGGTTTCCCTGTAAATTGTACATGTATATATATAGTTCCCCTGTAAATTGTACATGTATATATGGTTCCCCTGTAAATTGTACATGTTTATATGGTTTCCCCGTAAATTGTACATGTATATATGGTTTCCCTGTAAATTGTACATGTATATATGGTTCCTCTGTAAATTGTACATGTATATATGATTCCACTGTACATGTATATATGATTTCCCTGTAAATTGTACATGTATATATGGTTTCCCTGTAAATTGTACATGTATATATGGTTTCCCTGTAAATTGTACATGTATATATGGTTTCCCTGTAAATTGTACTTGTAAATATGGCGGCCCTTGTTCTATAAGTATATATATATTGGCTGAGAATATAGGTTTACTTGTTTCATTAACCCTTTCGTGACGGGAGATGCGCTGGCGCAACATTAAAGACCCTGTGTCAGTGCATTCTCTTATATATGCGAGTCGACCATATGTGTCGCCTCGCATATATAAGAGAATGTATTGGCCTAACAACTTGTTATCAATTTTTCTTTCATTCTTTAATAATTTTTATCACTTTTTTAATAATTTTGTCTTGGATTTTTAAACAATTTTTATAATTTTTTATAATATTATCTTACATTCGATAACAATTTAAATTTTATCGTTTTGTCCTATATTCTTTAACAATTATATATTTTTTATCATTTTTTCTTACATTCTTTATTCTTAACAATTTTTATCATTTTTTAAGATTATTTCTTACATTCTTTAACATTTTTTTATTATTTGATTTAATTTTTTCTTACATTCTTTGACAATTATAAAAAGTATTTTTTTTTAGGCCAATGCATTCTCTTATATATCCGAGGCGACTTGCATATATCAGAGAATGCATTGGCTGTGTTTTCGCAAAAATTCAGGAAGCTCCCATCATGAAAGGGTTAATCCCTATCTGTGTAGATGTACTGGTATGACTTGTTTTTGTCAGGTGCAGTATTGCTCGATCCATTCAGCCTGTTATTCTGATAATAAGCTCATAGCGAATTTATTAAAAAAACACAAATAATCCTATATTGGCATTTCTTTTCTTACGCTTCAGGTGAACTGAAATCGACTTACCAGATGTACGCTCTTTATAATATGTTTTCATTGTGGTCTGCGCCATACCACAGATAATGGATATAAGTCCACTGTGGGCTTATTTCAGAATCAAATATGGCCAACATGAACCTACATTTATCCATATATATAAAAACAACATCTACGAAGCTCCAGCCGTTTGGTCATCCATAGCCACAGACAAACACAAACCATACAATGTATAATTTATTCACATTATTTTATTCAATATAGAAGTAATACTTTGCCTTAAATGTCACAATTTGAGCGTAAGATATCGCAATATTAAGCGCTTAATATCGCGATATTAAGTGCAAAATATTGCAATAATATCACAAGAGGTGCGCTTATAAGCGTTTCCACTTCCAATATTATTGCGATATTGGGCACGAAAATAGCGCGCTTAATATACCACTTCTTTTGACTGGTACTGTAACGTGTATAAAATCGCTTTGGCTTATTTCAGAATCAAATAACTCCAAAATGAGCCTATGTGAATTTATGCTAAATATGAACCTATCTGCATGATAATATGTTGGGTACAGTTGTATTTGGACACTATTTTTGACATAAATGAGTATTGGATCATCCATTGTACCGTATTCCCTAAATAGGCTTATATTATTGGTACTTTGTCAACATGCAATCAGAACTGATTTGTTTACCCTCACCCATATTGACGTGAGGCAGATGTATTAAACGGAATTCCAGTCATTGAAGTCATATCATTGTATACCTCTAGCTAGTGGAATACAAGCCGGAGCTATTTTTTACGTTGTCGACAAGAAAGATGATGTACATTACGTCAACAGTCCGATGCGGATGATGCCCCGATCAGTACTGGTTACTCATCATATTTAAATCACAACATAGATGTACCTATATAGTATCAACGAAGGTGACAACCGTGGCTTGAACTTATCTGACACAATGGTGTGGTATAAATACAGAACACAACTTGCATCATAATCTCGAATCTTTTATAGAACTCGTTGCGGATGGCGGATATTTACATTTCACTCGAGATACGAGCTCTCGCGAAATATATCCATGCACCATCCGCAACTCATTCGATAAAAAATTCTCGATTACGATATGTGCGTTGTGTTCTGTCTATATTCTATCTGTCGGGTAGTTGAGATCAATGGTGTCTTGATTTCCAAATCTATACTTTTATGGAATGAACAATTTCGCTGTTTTTTGGTACTAAGAACTTCTGTAAAATATAACTATTTTGAATATGCAGTTCATATACCATCATATTTGACAATCATGATATGAGACTTAATTTGTCTTCATTCAAGATATGCTATACCTTCTGACCAATGCAACTTTGGGCTGAGATGAGTTTTCGGTCATAGATCAAATCCCAACCTAATAGGCCTACTGTGGCATATTAATAGTTGATTTCTCCCTGCCTGGGTGGACCAGTCTGTGGCATATTAATAGTTGATTGCTCCCTGCCTGGGTGGACCAGTCTGTAGCATATTAATAGCTTATTGCTCCCTGTCTGGGTGGACCAGTCTGCATACTGACATTGGTTTACAATTGGTTGAAATAGTTGTGGATGTTTTATTGTTCACTGTAACATATGGGGGTATGATGTCATATCATTCAATTAAAAACTTAGATAATGGTTATTGCACAAATGAAACTTCCAATCACAAAACCAAGAAAAAAAGGCTATTCGGTGGTTGGATTATGTGAAATAATTTATTTTATTTAGCAGTTCTTGGTACCTAAAGTGACAAAAACAGAATATGTTATTTTTACCCTCTCAAGTGTATTATAATCCAATTAATTAGTTTTCTCCGATTCTATATACAATGGAGATGTGTGAAATTCAAACTTTGCAGCCTCTTCTCGTGGAAATAAACTTATTTCATGGGACGTGTTTCATGGGCATTATTTAGAGGTGAAATAACCCCTACATGGACCTAAAAGTTCAACGAAATATACGTTCCATATGGACTTATTTTTAATTCAAATAAGTTCATATCGGCCTTATTTGATCTACGTATTTTACTCTCCGTGGCATTTAATGAACCAAATACGACTTACCATATGTAAGATCTTTATAATGTGTTTTCACTGTGGTTCACACCATACAACGGAGTAACGGGCATAAGTCCACTATAGGCTTATTTCACGATCATGTAGGTCCAATATTAGCACAATTATGTGAATATCTAGGTCCAATATGAACCTGTTTGCACGAGGATATGTTGTTTACCCAAGAATCTTATACGAATGATGTTAATTTCACTCTCTTGGAAACGACGTCTAGACAGAAAAGAAACTTCAGACAGACGTGGGCTGAAGAATTTATATAGATAACCGACATGACTGTTCACTATCAGGCATGTTCTTACAATTATATAGTTGATAAGAGTGTTTTACACGTTGATATGGCCATCGCATGACTTTTATAATAAGTATTAGACCATTTATCAAAAAGTTTCAACAATCCTTATCGGTCACTGAGGCAAATAACATCCTGCCTAAATCAATATCACTTCGCAATCAATCCAAGTCAGACCTAATCGTTTTTCCCTGACATTCAACCCCATGCACTTCACGGAGCACGATTGTGAGTACGGTAAGATCTGTAGATTAATAGCCCTATATTAGCACTCGAAACCATCAGGTTGAATCGTCCATGCTATATTAGTTTTCAATTTAAAGTCACATGGCGGTTTGCGATCCAAAATGCACATAATATTATTCGCTTTTGAATTTTTCCCGCTATCGAAATAGGTCGATAAATATCTAAACTACCTTTCTACGTGCAGTCTGTAACACTAAAACGGATTGAAAATACAACTATGACCACGGTGTTTGTGTCCCAAACAAACAACAGCCATTAGCAAGACATGGAACAGACACGATCGCTCCGTGTTAGTCTATTCATGACATCGTATAAATAACGAGCGTGTGTCTGCCTTCTGGCGAAAACTTGAAAACGGCTGGAAAATAAATGGCTGTGAATTTGGTAGTTGTTTTTCAGAACATTATTATGAAGCCGGTGTAATCACTATTTCGTGTATTCGTCGACATATCGTATCCGTCCCTCCAAATTACGTAGCTCACATGTTGAGGTTCGAATGAGCCGTTTAACAATGATATTAGCTGCTCGAAATTATAATATAAGTGCCGGACTCTGAACTGAAATTGAGATATAAAAGACCCCCGATGATGATATACTAGATGCAAATCCCATCCCATGATATTTGGTCCCCGACGATACTGTGTTTGGCGACCACATAATAGTCGGGGACATAACAATCATCATATAAATGCAACTGGTCTTTGATGATATCATTTGATCCGTGACTAACTTTCGAAAAATGTCCAGCTAGTGAGTTGGGCCATATTTTGATAGCCGGGGACCAAACTATTGGCAACGTGTGTTCGTGTGCTTGGTCTCTTGACTTGGTCCGGGACCAAACGGAAATTTCCCATTGATTATATACATGGTATATATATTACAAGCTTGAACAGGGTCCATTCGAGAGTATTCACTCAGCTTCGCGCACATTTGGACCTAAATATTCATGTAAGTTCATATTCGACTTATTTGATTTTGAAATAAGCTAAAAAATAGCTTATTTTATTTGTTTTGTGTTTTGTTTATTTAATTAATTTTTTTGAATCTACATTTTTAAAAACTTACGTAGTCTGGTTGATAAACTCAAATCTTAGGGTCAACCTACAACAAATTTTGTTTTGATACCGTTTTGAAGAGGAAGATATCCTCTATAACATATACCAATCCAAAAGGCATAACATTACTCTTTTATGCCAAAATTGGAACTCCCAGTCCAAGATGGCCGCCAAAAGTGGAAAATGTTACGTTTTTACTGATATGTTTAAGATTAGTTTCTGCTGTTTGGAACTGGTTGAGAAATGTTACTTTTTTTTGGTATTTACCATACTAAATGACAATTGGAGCAATTAAATGTGCCATTCGTTGGGTCCCACCCTTTCCGATCACTTAAATATTCGATTTTACAGAACGCCGTATAACATTTCACAAACAAATCACCATTGGGATTCTAGTCATATTTCATCAAGAAATGGGAAGAACTGAACTGTGCAATGTAAGTGATGCATTCTATTTCTTATGGATATTTCAACTCAAATTTACCAAAATGTTCAATTTGGCTCAAAATGACTGCCAAAATGGCGGCCAAAATATGAGAAATGTAAATATTGCACCAGCCTGCCATGCAGCCGCTTATAAGTTGTGGTTGGTGGACACAATTGACAATTCTGTCTTATATACATTGAATACTAAAAATCACTATTCAAGTTTGGACAATTGTTTAAAAGTAAAATGGAACTATCTTTGGTATCAAATGTGTTTATTGTTTTGATGTGTTAAATGTGTCACACAGGTGTTTTAGAAAAAATTACTCGATGGCTTGCAAAATGGCAACCACATTTGGTAAAAAGTTGATTTGTCACATATATTCCGAACATTATTCTCTGCTGTACCGAAACTGTAGAAAATTGTGACTCACTTGGTTATTAAACATGCTACTTGATCAACTAAATTTTTTATTGTTGTTGTCCCAGTGCCTTATGAGGCATGACAAGTTCATTTTAAGTAATGCAGTATGGACTTTGCCGTAAACTTCTTTTGGGATTCTGTCCATGTTTTTAAACGGAAATGGACAGAGCGTTGACACGGAACTGAGAGGGATCATATTATGTGGCTACATTGCTCCAATAGTCAGTTAAGGTGCTAAATATACAATAATGTCACAATTCTAAACCAAGGCCAGTTCCAAACAGCAGAGACATATTTTAAATATATTAGTAAAACACGTAAAAATTTCCACTTCCGGCCGCTATTTTGGCGGCTATCTTGGACGTATAGTTCCAATTTTGGCACAAAATGTAGCGTTATGTCTTAGCTTCACAGAAAGGTATACATGTGTATACATATGACAATATTTTCTCACTATAATTACCTCAAACTGACTTAACTGAAAATGGCAGTCATCTCGGACGTCATCTTGAATTACACAAAAACGTTCAGAGCAGATTTTAGCGGATATTGGATATGTTATAGAGGATATATTCTTCTTCAAAATGGTATACAAACGTAGTTAGTCCAAATTTGTTCTAGGTCAAACCTTTCATCATACAAGACTATAACCCGAGTCACCACCCAAATTTGTTTAAAATCGGTCCAGGGAGAAAAATCCGGACAGACAACCGGATAGACAGACATATCCTACTATTTTATATAAGTAAATAAGTGATACCATGGCCAGGCAACAATGGGGGTACATACAGATTTGGTCCTCGGATGTCGATTTTGAACCCGAGTCGGAGCCGTGGATTCAAAAAGCGACATACATGTCCCGAATCTCCATGTACAACATAAGGGGGCCGGAGGACACAATTTTGTCCCTACAACAATATGTCTACAACATCATCATCATCATACACTGTTTGATGAAATACATCCATGGATAATCTGTGTTTTTATCTCGCGACCTTTTTCCCCATCGTATACCAACAGCATCCTGATTCGGATCAAACCCTGGAAAATATGGTATCATGCTTACCATTTCGATATATTTTAATCCGTGTCGCCAATGTGATGTATTGGAGATAATTTAAAGAATATTGTGATCGAACACGTTTAATCAGATATATTGGTTGATATAAAAGTTAGACACGTCCGGATATTTACGGAACGAATTAAAGGGTAATAAAAAAATCGTATTTCATTGAATAGTGTATCTGTACTCATCGCCTTATGTTATAATGCTATGTCAGCACAAGAAAAAGAAAAAACAATCACACATGAAACTAACAACAACGTATTAGCACGAGCTATCGTCTGTGGAATCGAGTATATGGTGCTTAAAGGCACGGGCGGTGTTCGGTGCAGAAATATTCATATTTGTTCAAATCTCCATCAACAGAAGGAATATTAAAATATATATAGTTTTGTTCATACATACTCAGTGCGTAAATCGTATATTGTCGTCAATACGTACGATGGTGTACGTAAACAAGAGCCTGCTCGTGTTACAGAAGTTTTGCTTCTGTTTACATAACACAGCTCAATTATATTGGTTAATCACACACAAATGATATAAACGCTCTTTATTATTTCCATATCGGGAAAACAGTAACAAATAACGCTCTTTATGTTTACCATATCCGACTCTAAACAAAAGCCAGGTTATGTAACGTTTTTTGCTTTTGTTCACATAACAAAGGAAAAACATTTGACGATAACACACTGTTTATGCCATATTTCTGATTGGTATAAGAACAAGGTCTCTACATTTTACTATTCTGTTTATGACCAATTTCACGGGTGTTTTTTCCCTAAACTTTATTGTATTTTCTGACAGTGTAGGATCATTAAATGTTTTCACATCAATGAGATGAATTCAGTAGCAACAAACATATGTTTATTGTCACTGCACCTGTTTATGTATGCTGCTGGACGGTATATCCAAACAGACCGAATGTAAATTAAGGTAGCATTAGCCTGCAATATATAGCATCTTAACATATACGACGACCAGCAAAATGACTAACCTTTCTACACAATGTCTAAGCAGATCATGTGCGGAAAATGAGACAAGTATGCCAACCCACGACTTTTCATGTGTACGCTCTTTAACATGTGTTTTCACTGTGGCCCGCGCCATAACGGCTATGACTCCATTATCTCCTTATTTCCTAATAAAATAATCACATTATGTACCTATTTCACTTTATATTATTAGCGTACTTGCGCGAGGATATGTTGCCCAGCAGCCATGGACTATTTTTGTAAAACTTTATAACTCAGAAACAAAGCTACATCCTCAAAGTAGATGATTCATTGAAAAGTTTTACTACTTAACCAGTGCAAGGACAGTGTTTTTTAGACAAGATATTGTTCATGCAGATTTGGCACACTTTTTAAAGAAGACGACACTTCCTGGTTTTTAAGACCAGTGATTTTTCCTACTAAAATTAATTTATTTTAACTAATAAACCACTGCGTAATTGTACTAGTTAAGATATCAAAATGAAGGATTTAGTTAAATATCAATAATAATTTAGAAATATTTGTTCTGCTCAAAAAGCATGTCGCCTAGATATGTACCCTACATAATCTCACTTTGACATCCAACAGTACCTTTATTTCAAAAATGATGTCCAGTTAAAGGCACGTGCGGCCTTAATTGTCGAAAATATTCATATTTGTTCCAAACACCGTAAACAGAAAAACATTAAAACGCATACAGTTTCGTTCATATATACCATGACCATCGCGTAAACAGCATGCTATCATAAAGACCTACTATATTTTACCTAAGCAAGAGCCTGATTGTGTTACAGAAGACAGCACAATGCTACTGGTTAATCACACGCAAATGGCATAAACGCTCTTTATTAGTTCCATATCAGGTATTCACCAACAAAGAACGCTCTTTATGTTTACCATCATAATATAAACAAACACCAGAAAAGTAACTTTTTATGCCTTTGTTTACATAACAATGGTCAAACATATGACCATAACATACCGTTTATGCGATATTTCTTATTTGTATACGGACAAAGTCTATCTACATTTTTATGTTCTTTCAGTTTGTGGCGGTTTTTGACGGGTTGAGATATTTTCACAGGATACCCACCGCCAAGGCCAACCGTGTCTTTAACTATAAATGCAACCAGTGGCATCATGTCTGTTGAATCCATCGCATGGAGAATCTGAGATGAATGGCATTATGTATGTTGAACCCATAGCCTGGATAATCTGAGATGTATGGCATCATGTCTGTTGAATCCATCGCATGGAGAATCGGAGATCTATGGCATCATTTCTGTTGTTTCCATCGCATGGAGAATCGGAGATCTATGGCATCATGTCTGTTGAATCCATAGCTTGGAGAATCTGAGATGTATGCAATGGTGAAAACATTGCCACCTCAGCGCCATCATTTTGACATGATTATTTTGGCGTTGCCGCAAACCAGATTGTATTAAATAAACCTATACGTGATGACTGGAGTAATATTACAAATGTTTGCCCACTCACCAACTAAGGGTCTTGTGTCTTGTGTTACGCAAAGGACCCAATGTATTCGAAATTGTATGTCGTGATTTAATATAAAAGTCTGCAATACAACTACCAAGTACTTGAACAAAATATATTGACTATTATAATATATATATATATATATATATATATATATATATATATATATATATATATATATATATATATATATATATATATATATATTATCTTCATTATTAACAGCTCTCTAACAATTATATTTCGTAGATCAAAGCCGTTGTTATGTAAGCATAATGTTAGTGTAAACATATTTTAATTTCTAAATCCAAACAAATAACATAATATACAAATGGACATATATATGCAAAATAGAGAGATAATGTATGGAAACGATGATCAGACAACAAGCCCGAGGGCTTATTTGAAATATTCTCCTCTGTGGCTATATGCCCTGTCCCAAATAAGTGAGGGAGGGGTATAGGTCAGACAGGAATGGTTGGAAATAATGGTTTTAGGAGAGATGGAGATATATAACTGAATTTGAGTTAGGGTGGAAGAAATGGGAGAAGATAGTGTTAGAGATAGAGGAGGCAGATATATATATATATATATATATAGAGAGAGAGAGAGAGAGAGAGAGAGAGAGAGAGAGAGAGGGGGAGAAACTAGATGACCAGAGGGGGGGGGGGTGGCAGAGGAAGTCGCGAGATGATGACAGTGGTGGGGAGTTTTCAATAATTGGGATGTTGCGTGATAAAAATGATACTCGTCTATAGTAATATTCATGCGTCAAGCGCAATGAGATGGGGTCAGTCACAACTGTTTATAGACATCGGTCAAAAAGTAATAGAAGAAATACACAGCTAAGTGTGTCCATAATAAAATATGTCGTCGACTATATATCTTACGTGAGAACAAGCATAATTTTACAGCAGTATCATGGATCAAAGTCCACATTAGTCCAATATTTTGTTTTGGCCTTTATTAAAAAACTAGACGGGGAAAAGGTCAAAGCATTGAAAACTATTCTGAAAATAAAATTGTTAAATATTACTACACGATTAACCATGTTTCTTGACAAATCACTGCAACAGTTTAGTTTACATAACAATAGTTTTAGCACTCGAATTCGTTATTGAAGAAATATAAATAATGAATACAAGAAAGTTTATCTATTTCTCCGCGTTCTTCTTAGCGCTGATGTTTTAACATACTTTTATGTTTTGCACATTTACCCACAGTGAGTGCATTGGTCCCCTTAGTGATGATGTTTTAACAGACTTTATTTTGCACATTTAACCAATGTGATTGCCTTGGTCCCCTTCGTGATGTTTTAACATACTTTTATTTTGCACATTTACCCACTGTGAGTGCATTGGTCCCCTTAGTGATGATGTTTTATCAGACTTTTATTTTGCACATTTAACCAATGTGAGTGCCTTGGTCCCCTTAGTGATGATGTTTTTCAGACTTTTATTTTGCACATTTAACCAATGTGAGTGCCTTGGTCCCCATAGTGATGATGTTTTATCAGACTTTATTTTGCACATTTAACCAATGTGAGTGCCTTGGTCCCCTTAGTGATGTTTTAACATACTTTTATTTTGCACATTTACCCACAGTGAGTGCATTGGTCCCCTTAGTGATGATGTTTTAACAGACTTTATTTTGCACATTTAACCAATGTGAGTGCCTTGGTCCCCTTAGTGATGTTTTAGCATACTTTTATTTTGCACATTTACCCACTGTGAGTGCATTGGTCCCCTTAGTGATGATGTTTTATCAGACTTTTATTTTGCACATTTAACCAATGTGAGTGCCTTGGTCCCCATAGTGATGATGTTTTATCAGACTTTTATTTTGCACATTTACCCACTGTGAGTGCCTTGGTCCCCTTAGTGATGTTTTAACATACTTTTATTTTGCACATTTAACCAATGTGAGTGCCTTGGTCACAGTGATGATGTTTTATCAGACTTTTATTTTGCACATTTACCCACTGTGAGTGCCTTGGTCCCCTTAGTGATGTTTTAACATACTTTTATTTTGCACATTTAACCAATGTGAGTGCCTTGGTCACAGTGATGATGTTTTATCAGACTTTTATTTTGCACATTTACCCACTGTGAGTGCATTGGTCCTCTTAGTGATGATGTTTTATCAGACTTTTATGTTTGGCACATTACCCACTGTGAGTGCATTGGGTCCCGTTAAAGGCACGTGAGGCCTTAGTTGTCGAAAATATTCACATTTGTTCCAATCACCGTTAACAGAAAAACATTAAAACGCATACAGTTTCGTTCATATGTACCATGATCATCGCGTAATCGGCATGTTATCATAAAGATTTACTATATTTTACCTAAGCAAGAGCCTGATTGTGTTACAGAAGACAGCACAATGCTGCTGGCTAATCACACACAAATGGCATAACCGCTCTTTATTCGTTCCATATCAGGAATTCACCAACAAAGAACGCTCTTTATGTTTACCATCATAATATAAACAAACACCAGAAAAGTAACTTTTTATGCTTTTGTTTACATAACAATGGTCAAATATATGACAATAACATACTGTTTATGCGATATTTCTTATTTGTATAGGGACCAAGTATGTCTACATTTTGTTGTTCTTTCTGTTTGTGGCGGTTTTTGACGGGTGGAAATATTTTCACAGGATACCCACCGCCAAGGCCAACCGTACCTTTAAAGGCCCGTTTAATTTTCAGGATAAAACTGAAGCCTCAGAATTTAGAAATTGGAATTATGAAGAGCGTTCCTTGTTAATATATTCCTACTGCTGGGGTCTCAGAAAAATTCCTGGATGCAAGCTCCGGTTGGGTGGGTTCATTCAGAGCCCCTGTCGCAGATTTTTGTCCAAATAAATTTACATATACATTGGCCCAAATTGAGCATAAATTAAAATTTGATCTTTTACAGCACAATATAATGGCGAGGAATATAATAACTGAAAACAAAAAAATCCATCAGTTCTCGCAGGTTTCCGTTGTTGTTTTTGATCTTCAATTATGTGATGTCAATGTCAGCTGATTTTTTTCTTCCAGTGATTTACATGGTATAAATATTAAGGAGATAAACGTACACTGCTGAGTTGGATATTCGGAGATTCGGGCATGAAACTGCACGAAAATCACTTTTTATCGACATTACATGCTTTGAAGTGAGATATCATTTTTCGGCGATCAAATCTGTGGATACGTTTCAGATGGTTACCCGTAATAGTACCAGAACAGTGTCCTGTTAACTGACTTAAAACACGGTTTTATAATATACAAGACATTACTTTGATACAAATGAAAAATTCCGGTAAATCTCGATAAATGAGATATATACGAACGTATAAAATTAGTCATTGGCTGGTAACAAAACCACGCCCTTGACACGGTTCGTGTTAGTGGGGGGTTACATACATGTGGACGTTGCAGGCATATATATTATACCGTATATAGATGATCTACAACGAGTCCCCAGTTTATAGCGGAATTTACAAAACGAGTCCAGTAAATTAGGTCTGGACCGAGCGTTTGGCGAGGTTCAGACATAATTTACTGGACGAGTTTTGAGTCGGACATGGTACTCATTCTTTGCTCTGGGTTTTCGCTGAAGAAATTGTCGTATCAGTGCTTTGCCATGTATTGAGAATCATTTTCATAAATGACATAGAGAGAACCTTCCATAAAAAGTTGATTAAAACTTGTTCTATAGATACCAAGGGTAGGGGTATCCGACCACTTTTGGCATTTGGCTCCTCCAATATTTGTTCTGGATTTTAACTAAAGAAGTTGTCACATCAGTGCTTTGTCACGTATTGATGCACATTCTTGTTCACACCAACGCCGATAATGTCGCTTTATGATCATAGAGTGAGACGTGACGAAAATGTATATCGTGAACTTGTACAGTTATCACCTGTTGTGTCGTCCAGTTTACTTGGACAAAATTGACGATCTTTACAACCTCTGGTGCCATATAACCGTACGGTTCTGGTACTTGAATCATATAGTTATTGCGAACGGCGCCCTGGTATTCCGGAAGCCGTTCTTGTTATGTTGTCATGAATGGGGAATTAAAGCACTTTGTCTACTGGGATGCAGAAGGAGAAATCGATCTCGAATCGTGACTCTGGTATATTGCTAGTAGCCTGTCTCGACTGGATATATCATTTTATCGCTAGTTCTCTTGTCAACCCCAAAGATAACTGGACAGGCCGCCATTAAGATTTCATCCGCGCAGTAGAATGATGATGTTTCTGATCAGATAAGATACGATACGACAACACAAAAATTTAAGTACATGTACAAGGTAATACATGACAAGTTATACATACAAATAAAATTAAAATACGCCAGTATATAGAGGTGATCGAATCATGCTTATTAATTTAAAAAAAAAATTCTCCAATTTGATTGATATGGTGAAACTAAACTACATGTAGAATAGAAAAAGAAACTATCAATGGAAACTGAAAAAGCGTGTTAATTTTATAATAAATATACTTTCCAGAGAAGATGGGGCTTGGGGATAATCAACATAATTCTCGCGCAAATGGATTCATAATCGACCAATAATAATCGCTTAAGTTCATATTGGATTAATTTATTATTCTGCAGTAAGCCGATAGCAGACTTATATCCGTTATTCCGTTTTACGTCGCGGGGCATGAAACATGTTTTATAATAGAACGTACATCTGGTAGGTCGTGAATTGGTGTATTCGTCTTAAATTCCGCACATAATACGTTATTGTGAATGGATAATGTGACTACAATACTTTCATTTTCAGTTAGTTATGGGCTCAAAATGAGCCGATTCTACGTCTATTATGAACATAAAACACCGAAACACGTGTAGATGTATTGTTGAAGTTTGTATGTATTTATTAGCTGAAAAAGGCTCCATTTTGATCTCTGAAACATTTTCATTTCAAAAAGAAAAACTCGTTTATAATTTTTAAATACGTTTCTGTCCCGACGCTGTTTTTTACGACGTGCCAGACACGAGTTGCGCCGACCCAGGGATGACATAATCCCGCGATAAAAACCTCAAATTGCGCATGCTCACCGCCAAAGGGGTTCACAATGTGGAGTGATTTTCCCTGAATAATCTCAGCGCGACCCGACGTGTCTAGCACATCGTATAATATAGCGCCTATCAACAGACGTATCGTGCCCAATGTAGATCGGCGTAGCACGTTCGGACCAGACCTACCAGACAATAGCTCGTGCCATGAAAAACCTGACGAGCCGGATGGTATTATACGTCGAGGTTTCCTGGACTTTGACACCGAAATGGCTGACACTGGTCGTGTTTAGCTCTGCGTATAACACAGGCCTAAAACGACGAATACTCACTTCAAGGAGATACATCTGGCCGACTATTTCGAGCACGATGTGACGTATTGTATGTCTCCGGCTATATATAGAGTATGTTGATCAGCTAATCACTTTCTATTTTGTCACATGTTAGCCCATAAATCTGACATCATATGCATTCGTAAGACACACGTGTATTATCGGCACGCGCAGTTACGTAAGATATTTATTACTATGTTAATTAGAATATAATTATGATATTAAATTTGTGTTTGGTTATTTAGTGTTGACTGTGAAATAAACATGGGTGATAAGGGTCGTTGAACCATTTTGTCAACATGAAAATACACATTTAAGACGAAACTCTTTTTTCTGGAAGGTGTCTTTACTTCCTTTTTTATTGTGATAAGGAAACCAGTATTAATATGTTTAACCCCAACCGTTTCGAGATAGATTTCCCTTGCTAAAATATGATTATGTGATCAACTGGATCTCAAATTCGTCGTTACTCAAAACGAAATTTATTAACCTCGTCCAATAAATTCGATTAGAGCACAATCCCATTGTTATAATCGTTCCCTGATTTTTGGTAAAGCACACCAATGCCCAATGCTGGCGAAGGAATTGTTCAGTGATTATCCCATTGTTAGGCACACGCAACTCATGACAGACAAATCATGACGGGCGCTTCAAAGTGCCGTTTCAAAGTGTTGTTTCGGACACATCTATTCACATTCACGGCGATCAGTGCATGTTAAACACGTTGTTGGGCGTGGCTAATCGGCTATTGTGTCCAATCGCGGACAGCGCACGGATTGTGCGTCGTGGTCAAAACACTCATTTCCAGTTGATTGCATTATGTGGATTAAATTGTGCTCTAAGTCGGTCAGAGCACGCGAATAGTTCTTTACCAGAATAAATCTCGTCTTTCTACTCGATTGATTCTGGTAAAGAACAATTCTTGTGTTCTAACCCTTACTTCGAACTTCACTAAAGCTCGGCTCGAATCGAATTTAGTGCACTCGGTTAATAAAGTTCGTAAAGAATTGCGACTCATTAGAGATCCCCTATCTCTCTGGTATCGTTGATTGCGGCGTCAGTGATCAATATAGATCAGTCATTTGGACTTAGCTTGCATAGTCTCTCTTGAAATGTAAAGATAAAAACAATTCCCTAATCCAGTTAAGATCTCATTGAAATGCAACGCAAATCTGATGTGCAAACTCGATTGTCCGTCAATTTAAATTTATCTGGAGAGTCTGAGGCACTCTTTACACTCATGCCCCCGGCAGCGATCGTATTTATTAGATTAATAAGGGGTGGTTCCCTCCATCTGTCGCGGGAATTGAGATTGAGATTTACCTATTTGCGCCCCCTAAAGTTGGAAAGTTTCAACTGGTAGCCATATATGAATCCAGAAATGTAACAAAACGTATAAGCATATATGCGACTTTTGGTATAAAACACCTACATCTGAAAAAATTGTTTCCGATAAAACATGGAAGAGAAGGTGGTAAAGGAAGTAAGGAAAACAGGTGAATGATTGTTATAACAGTAAAACATTACCGGTGATCCAAATTGCCAGTAGGCAAATAATCCGGACAATGTTAACTTGGAATTGCTAATTGGCCCCCTCTCAACCTAAGCAGACCTGAATTACATAGTCTAAGACATTTCAACATGCAGAACTCCCCTGAACCAGACCGAATTTTCCAAGTGTGGTAAAATGTATCGGTACATCACTTTAGGTTGTAACTTTCCTAATTTTTCAAGCAGGGGCGTAGCTATAATATCTTCGTTGAGGGGAGAGGGTCCACCTTGGAATTTCCAACAAAAGTTATGTCAGGTATGGCATTTACAACTATATAGACCAATTGGGCTACAGTTGGGGTGGTTTGTTGGACCATCCCCCATAACTCAATCCCTATCGCCACATCCACGAACTCAAGCTTTTACAACCTAGCATACTTGTGGTTGGAAAATGTTTCATCAATCTAAAAGCCATTTCAGTCCAACAAGTTTTTAAGCCAAAAGCCGAATATTTTCCTACTTTTTGTCAAATTTGTGCAAACGATATATATAGGGAGTGTTAGATTAGAATTCCCGAAATTTTGGAATATTTCAGGTACCAGTCGGAAACTTCCAACCAATTGGGGCGGTCAACGTGGACCATCTCTGATTTGTTCCAGGATGTGCAGTTGAAAATTCCAAGGTGGTCACGATACCACCCCATATAGATGTGTCCCGGTTACCGGACTTCTTTAAGTAGCGTCTCTGTCATTTCGTTATTCTCAGTGATACGAGAATTTTCTAAAGTGACGCCGTTGTCAGGGGCAGAAAAGGGGAGGGGTAGAAAAATGTTTGCTGCCGATTGCCACGAAATTTTTATATAATCAGTCCCATGATATGAGGAATCTAATGGTGTTGTTTAAATATTTCAAACGTGGTGCCATTCGCGTCAGGGATGCACGGAAGGGGAGATGGGCACCAAAATTGATAAAAACTAATTTTAGCGCCGATTTCCACCATATTGATATATATTATTCTCCATGATACAAGGAATCTAATTGTGCGATATAAAGACTCCAAATTGCTGTCGTTTGGGTGAAAGATTGTGGGAGGGGCACTCAATTTGATAAGAATGGGTTTAGTCGCCGATTGCCACCACACTTATACAAGATCAACCCCATGGTATGAGGGGTCTAATGGTGTGGCTTAAATCTGTCAAACGTGGCATCATTCGAGTCAGGGTTGAACTGAAAGGGAGAGGGGCACCAAAATTGATGCGCAATAATTTTTGGCGCCAATTTCCACCAAAGTGACACGCATTCTTATCCATAAACCGTCTAATTGTTTGGGTTAAGGATGTCACAAGCTGTCACAATTGGGGCCATTCGAGTCAGGATGCATAGACGGTGAGAGGAACACAAAACAGATGAACAATGTGTTTAGCGCTGATTTCCACCAGATTGATACATATTCTCATAGTCCAAGTCTTCTCGTACTAAAACCAGCTAAGATATTGGTATGGCGAGATGCTGGATTTTAGTCCGAGTTCGTCCCGTATGATCTCTTATGACACGACTTACGCCCAAGGTTTGTGGCGGGAATGTGTTGTGTATTTTACTCGGTTTACCTAGCAAATCAATACGTGATGCTGTATACATCGCAAAGAGTGACATCTTATGGTCATAATGGTGTATAATAATCTAACTTTAATGTTAAATTACACATAGAATATTCCGGTTGATTGCCACAAACATCGCTTTTTTCTGTTTGTTTACGTTTTAACTGAAAGTCGATGTGGTCCGAATAACTACGGCGTAGTCCGGAGTTTGTTCTGGTATACTAGTTTCCGTTTCTATATATAGCGCGGGGTTTTCCGAACAAAATGGCGAAAACCAATCGCCCCAAACTCCAGTTTCCTATGTGCTTTGAGAACAATTCCCGCACTGAAAACTTAATGACATAATGGAGGATCAGAACGGTAGTTTTGTTGACAATTTTCGCAAGCAACTCGTCAAAATTGGAGCAAATTAGAACTCTTGTGTCTGACTTGCCTTGCCTGTGATTTTCGTCCATGTGCGTTTTGACTTTTGTGTTGATAAAATAATCGGAGAACCGAATCACACCGTTTCGAAATATAGTTCTTCGGTTTTAGTGAGACTTTTCAAACTTAAGGTTCAAAATTTATACAAATTTTGTTTGTTTTTTTTGTGTGCTTAACAAGAGCAGTATATTGCTCTGTTCGCTTAGTATATATCTTAATTTCGCGGAAGTCCACCAAATGTGGGTGAAATGTAGCACCATATTTATTCTAATGCTCGTTGTGTTTACACTGTTTTAAACTTTGAGAGGGTTGTAATTCCCGTAATTTATTTAATGTATTACATTTATATCTTCAATGTTTACTTAATCTATTTATTTTTTATTTATTGACACACATAATTACGATTACAATGGAGAATTCATCATAATTTTCGTGGTTAGTCGAAAATCTACGGAATATTTTCAACGGAAAATGCCGAACACTGAGTTCGCATACTTTAAAAAATATGTCAACACTACGGTAAATGTCTCTTTTCACATTAAATTACCGCTTTCAATTCACAACCGATGTGGGTTTCAGATCAAATATCATATCTTCTCCGGAAAAAATCCGTTTATTGTCGCAATTGAGATATTTTATTTCATATAATTGTGGTTTTATTTGAGCGGGTCACTAACGCTTAAGTCGTGTCATAAGAGACCATACGGGACGAACTCGGACTAAAATCCAGCATCTCGCTATACCAATATCTTAGCTGGTTTTAGTACGAGAAGACTAATATTCTCCGTGATACGAGAAATCCAATCGTGTGGTTTAGATACGCCAAATTGGTGCCGTTTGGATGAGAGATATGGGGGCCCTAAATTTGATACGAATTTGTATACTCGCCAAATTTATATAAAAACTTATAAAAAATCATCCACACGGTATGAGGTGTCTAATGAGGTGGCTTAAAGCTGTCAATAGTGGCGTCATTCGAGTCAGGGAGAGGGGCACCAACATTGATAAAAAATAATTTTAACGCCGATTTCCACCAAATTAATACACGTTCTTCTCCATGATACAAGGAATATAATTGTGTGATTTAAAGACGCAAAATTGGTGTCGTTTGAATGTGAGATTTGGGGGGGGGGTGTAGGCACTAAATTTGATAAGAATCGGTTTAGTCACCGATTGCTACCAAACTTATACAAAATAATCCACATGGTATGAGGAGTCTAATGGTGTGGCTTAAAACTGTTAAAAGTGGCGTCATTTGAGTCAGGGGTGCACTGAAAAGGAGAGTGGCACCATAATTGATACACAATAATTTTAGCGCCAATTTCCACCAAATTGATACACATTCTTATCCATGGTACGAGAAATCAAATCATGTGATTTAAAGACGCTATATTGGTGCTGTTTGTGTGAGAGATGGTGTGGGTGTGCACTAAATTTGATAACAAAAATTGTTTAGTCGCCGATTAGCACCAAACTTATAAATATTTATCTCCATGATATCAGGAGTCTAATTGTGTGGCTTAAAGATGTCAAAAGTGGTGCCATTCGAGACAGGTGTCCATATAGGGTGAGAGATACACAACAATGGATAAACATTATGTTTAGCGCCGATTTTCAAGTGAAAGATACTGGTGCATGTTAAAATATTAAAATAGCTAATGTTAATATTATAACACAACTGAGTCTGCCCCATTCAATATAGTTTCCACAAAAATGTTACAAGAGGTATGGAATGTATAGAAGGCCTCTGTTTAACAATAGTGGTCACAGTGTGCCGTCAAATATAATTTCTTCTGAGATAAAAGAAAACGGAGTCAGTGGCACATGACTTTTCAGGATCCTCCAATACTGACATCTGACCAGGTTATATCTGCTCAGTGGATATCTTTCATGTTTTAGAACAGACTCATTGTCTGACATAAAAAAAATCTAAATCTTGCTCTGTGTCGGGCACATGTAGCTGATATACCTGCATATCAACATTTCATTTAAACTGAGAATAACTATCCAGTATATAGCACAATGAACAGATGAGCAACTGGACATTTCTTTAGAACATCTGTATCTTCATGGATATATGATAACCAGGTGTCCGTAACCCACTAGATTGATTGATATATCTCAAACCCAATTGTCGTCTTTTATTTTTGCGAACTAATGTGTTTACGATGTTCATGTTATAACATCTGAACTATACGCAGTTGTAAATAAATAAATAAATAGTTCTTTATTGGTTGGACGGATTAATCGCGATAAACAAAATGACAATCGCTCCGATCCGACAAGGTGAGCAACTACTTATATTCCGTGTGTAAGAATCATGTTTTGTGATGCTATTTGGATATATAATTTATGAGAATATGTGTAACGCTTTGAACAAGAGTATCCTCTATTCCCATCATATATCCACAATATGCAGAGGATTTCACATCACTTTAACCTGGGCAACGCCGGGTAACCCTGCTAGTAACATAAGGACGCGATTGATTGGCGGCGATAATTGGCTCCACATTGAGCGACACAGATCTTAATGTCGCCGCGAAATGTCGTTCCCGCGACGGCCTGTGAGAACCGACCTTAATAGTCAGACACATTTTGCCCAAACAAATAATGGTACTTCAAAATAGATTTTCTAAAATTCGGTCAAGAAGTTCGTTGTGAAATTTGGTATACACGATTATTGTGACACAATTTAAAATCTTATATCGGCCCACTGGGTATAATATCATCATTTAGTTTACTTTTATGGCATGACACATATTTAAAATTGTCACTGTTTTAAATATTTTTCAGGAGTGCAGTTCATATATCCATATCATATCTGTAGATCATGAGAGGAGACCTAATTACTCTTAATTTGCTAAATGTAATAATTATTGTCATTTCAAAAGACAACTACGCATAAATAATTTTCTATATTTGATAATTTCCATGTCATGTATGTTGATCAATGAAATATATGGCTCAAATGAGATCTGGGTCATGGTTACATGACCAAGTTAAAGGCACGGGCGGCGTTCGTTGCAGAAATATTCATATTTGTTCAAATCGCCATCAACAGAAGGAATATTAAAATATATATAGTTTTGTTCATATGCCAAACATAATATCAGCGCGTAAACAGTATATTGTCGTCAAGACGTACGATGGTGTACGTAAACAAGAGCCTGCTCGTGTTACATAATTTTGCTTCTGTTTTCATAACACAGCTCAATGCTATTGGTTAATCACACACAAATGATATAAACGCTCTTTATTATTTCCATATCAGGAAAACAGTAACAACTTAACGATCTTTATGTTTACCATATCCGGATCTAAACAAAAGCCAGGTTCTGTAACGTTTTTTGCTTTCGTTTACATAACAAAGGAAAAACATTTGACAATAACATACTGTTTATGCCATATTAAGGGGATGGCAAAGTTTGGTCAAGATGGCCACCGCGGATTGCACCCTACCTCCAGATGATCAATAATTACTCACCGGCCATAGAATGGATAAACTTCCTATTTTTCACACATAATAATCAATAATAAACAAAGATCTTGTCATTAGTAGAAAAAATTTAGCTGTTAGAATTTACTCGCGGTAGAGTGACAAAAAATCATGTCCCCAAACGGCGTTTCTCCAGTTCCAATGGTTAACTTTTTGCACAAACTGAACAGTCAAAATGGTCCTAGAAGAATCTGGCTAGAGACAAGGAGACATCATTTTGAGTAAAAACAAGAACTTTCCCAAATACCCTGCCTGTGAAAATAGTACTGTCATCCTGAATAATGGCAAAATGTCCTCCATTTGCATTGTTTACATTCTTGGGAACTATTTTTCTTGGTATGGGAGACCATAATATCCTAACATTATTTTGCGATAGCCGATACACATGCCATGGGGGCGGGGCGGCCATGATTACAAACAAACCCATCCGTCAATACTAGAATACGATTACGAATGGAAATCGATCAGTTTAGACAATCGCGCATGGGATCAAGCTTTTGATTATGCCCATCAATATATATGGGTTATAAGCTATATGATTGTACCTGATAACCGACAATTTCTCGATTAATTTACATTCAAATGTTATTAAACGTATGTTTCTCCACAATGATTTTCTCCCAGTGCACCAAAATAGAATTGACCGGAAGTGAACTCGCACAAGGTGTCCGTCGTAAAATATGACATATTTCGTCGGAATACGGTACTTTCCTATTCATAAATATGTTTTTATATAGGATATTTGATTTTAGAATAATACAATATTCTGAAACATGTAAGTTTTCTATTTATGTGATTTGCGTAATAATACGACATCTTGTAATCTCGCTTTCGACTATAGACTGGTAATTCTAAAAATAAAATATCAACATTTCCATCTGTAAACAGCACAAAACTTCATAAATCGTGGGTAATCAAGCAACTAAATTAATTCCAACAACTTAAATAAACTGAAAGCATCGATTTCATATCATAAACTTGCCCGATTGCAGGATCGAATTGCTTTTCTGATCGATTTTCATGTACCTGCCGCGAATTAAAAAATGACAACAACATCATGAACATGTGTTGACAATAGAAATATGGCGACTGGCTCACAAGAAAAACTGACACGTTTTAGCTGGACGTTTTTCAAACGATACAGTGAACATCAATCTAAAGCATAGCTCCTTGGCTCTTAACGGTATGTCACTTATCATAATGGGCTGCCTAATGATACTGTTGAAGTTATAGTTTTTCACATTTGAATGCCAAAACAATGCCATAATATTGCAGATATACTCTGTTTCAAAGTCATTTTTCTGGTACAAAAAGCTTTTTAGCTCACATCTATTCGTGGCACCTCCTTTAACGATATATGCTCTATATATTATCTCTATGTTGTTATTTCTATTTCTGTCTGCTTTTATGTGAAAAATACCAATTTTGTCAGCCCGTTTCCAGACATTTTTTATGAAACAGACTTTGCCATCCCCTTAACAGCATACCCACCACCAAAGCCGCCCGTATCTTTAAAGATGACCACCAGTTCTCTTAACAATGTGGCCTTATTCCAGTTGAATGCTCCCTGGTTCAGTGGACCACGCTGTATATCAAATTTTTTTATCATATGGAATAGTTGTGACTGCTTTATTCTGAATTATAATATATGGGGTATGAATCTATATTATGCAATTAAAAATCTAACTCAACATTATGATACAAATGAAGCTTCCTCTCGTGGAGCCAAGAAAATAAGCTATCTTGTGATTGAAGTGTTGCGTGAAATTATTAATTATTCTAACAGTTCTTGGTACCGAAAGGAACAAAAAAAGAAAATAATAATTTCAACCTCTCAATTTTCTCGTCTCTTAATAATTGCTCAGATTCTATATACAATGAAGATATTGATATGAGAAACTCAAGATTTGTTTGACAGATAGATCCAGTTTTCTTTGTTGAAAAAATATTGCTAATTTTTGATGGATTTATGGAAAACATGCGTCGCCCCTTATAATCAGCGAGCCTGCTGAGTTCTATTTGCACAATCGCGTACGAAAGGTTTGATGCCCCAGATTTGTTACACCACAGGAACGTTAAAAGAAATCCGATTTCTTAAGTTCCACATTCCTGACGATTAGGGGCCATAGATGATAGATCCCACACAAACCCCAAAAAATGACTTCTATTTGGAATTTTGAGTACAATGCTGATTTTTTATATTAATAGTGCGAAAGTAATCACTGATCAACAATACACAATTTCTGAAACGAAATTTCCTGGCGTTTTCATTTCAGAAGGGGAGTTTTGAAAGTACCACCGAAATGAATTTTATTTGTATTTTTGAGTACAAAGCTGATTTTCATATTAATAGTGCTCCAGTCAAGACTGCTCAATAATACGCAATTTCTGAAACTAAATTCTCTGGCGTTTTTATTTCAGAATAAGTTGTTTGAAAGTACCCCCAAAACCCCGAAAATTTACTTTTATTTGCACATATTGTCGAAGACAAAGCTGATTTTTTCCCTCAATCATGGTCATAAAAACATCGTTCAATAAAACGAAATTCCGTGACGTTTTCATTTAAGAAGCACAGGTCACTAGAGCAAACATTTACCCTACCCCAATAATAATTATATAGGAGTAAGTATTATTGGGGGTGGGGTAATTTTTGTTCTGGGAACGTGTCCTAAGGGGATGGTGGGTTTGAATTAACGTAGCCAGCCAAAACTCGACAAAACAGTTATATTTGCACGGCCGTACGCACAGATGATATTATTTTTAATACTATCTCCACTATATCATCATTGTTCAGACCAAATGGTAAAAACAAAACACGAATTCATTATAGGGTGTAGAAAATTGTGAAATAATAACATGTTATGGACTCTCATGTTCAAACGCTGTCAAATTTACCTGGCAAGTTTATCGGAATTTCGTTGTAGAAGCTAAGATCTGTATGATTCTTGGTCAGAATCAATGGTGCAGTAACACGTGGCATTTCATAGTTCTCATATATGCGATAAAATAATGGAAAATATACAAAAAGTAATTGTTTGTGACTTTGTGTCATTTTATCGGGCAGAATCGGCGGAACAACATTATCAAAATCCGCATTGGGGAAAATTTTCAAGAGTTCTTTGAAAAAAATCCTACATACATTTATGGCGTTATTGTCAGATATGTCGTTCCTTGTGTGATATAAAACTTCAATGGAATTACATTACAAATCCAAAATAGCGGACAAATTGGTGTCCGGAAGTGGTCAAATTTCGCTACGTTTTACCAGATAGTTTCCATTTTTTTAAGAACAAAAAATATACCATGGTAAATCGATATCTGATAACAATGAGCCATATCACGAGGATTTGGCCCTTCAGTGTTCATCAAATAAAAATAGATTTAAAACACAATTTCGAAGAAAAATCAATTCTTATTTTCATGCCCAGAAGAGAATTGAATTCACCAGTGTACTGAATACTAATAAGTTGACAGATATGAACCATTAGTGCTAATTTTAGCATTAACGATGGCATCAATATCCAAACTAGGGACAAAATGGCGGCCGGCAACAGCCAAATTGGGCAAGTTTTGGCTAAAGTTCACCAGACTGTTTCCATGGCATCGAATAAAATAAAAAAAAAAAATATATTTTTATTGATTTAAATTGTAACTAAATCTTCTCATATCGAATATAATTTATAGCCAATAGTCTTATATGCCATGAGATGAGTGTCAAAAGCAACCAAACTGGTATCCAAACATATCCAATGAGTATCCAATACCACGTAACGAGTGTCTCAAGTCATCGAAGGAGCTTAAATCCACACAACGGGGTTCTCAAACCACCATCTTAATTACTATAGTACACCAAACCAACCAGTGTCCCACCCAATACGCATCCCAATTGACACAACTATTGTCACAAATCATCCGTATGGTGTCCAAATAATCCAAGCCATCCAACGATTGACAAATCTCATCCAGAGAATGTCCTAAATCATGCACGTGTTGTCCCAAACCTCACAACGAGCATCTCAAAACATCAATTGAGAACCCCATACCTTCCCATGTGTGTCCAAAGCAAACCAATCAACGAGTGTTCATACCCATCCAATGTCGTCCCATGCAACATGACGATTGCCTCAAACCACCAGGACCAGGAGTATCTAAACACACTCAACTGTTGTTTAATGCCACCCCATGCAGAATGTCCCATGCAGAATTTTGGGAAATCATTGGATGGATTGACCCACTCGTATGATTTGGAGCACACGTTGGATGGTTTAGGGACGCTCATTTTGGTAGTTTGGGACAAAAACTACGTGGCTTGGAACACAAGTTACATTATTTGGGGTACTACCATGCACTGTGGTTTGGAACAATCATTGCAGGGTTGCGACACTAATCGGGTGAATTTAGACACACATGGATGGCTTGTGATACTCATTGTATGGGTTAGGACACCAGATGCATGGTTTGGAGGACTATACGTGTGGGTCGGCAATCAGGTACATATGGTATGGGCACTACTTATTGTTTGTGATAACCATTGGATTGTTGAGACAACAATTGGGTGGTATTGGACACAAGATGTGGACATGGGACACACGAGTGGTGGAATGGGACACTAATTTGTCGACCGGTTAACTGATTGGGCAGTTGAGTGGATTGAGACGACAGTTGGTGGTTTGGGACACCTGTTGTATGACAATGGACTCTCGAATGACATGGGACACTAGTTTTTGGTAGAATATTGGACACTCTTTTCCTTTCGAACACTCGATGGATGGTTTGGGACACTCACTTGGTAGTTTGGGGCAATCATTGGATGGATTGACCCACTCGGTTTGTGATTTGGAGCACTCGTTGGATGGTGGTTGGGGACACTCATTGTTGGTAGTTTGTGACAAAACCTGTGTAGTTTGGAACAACAGTTGCATTGTTTGGGGCACCACCGTGCACTGTGGTTTGGAACAATCGTTGTAGGGTTGCGACAATACTCGGGTGAATTTAGATGGCTTGTGACGGCTTGTGACACGCAGTGTGTGGTCTAGGATACCAGATGCATAGCTTGGGGGACTATCTGTGTGGGTTGGGAACCAGTTGTATATGGTTTCATTCACTACTTGGTGGTTTGGGAAACTCGGTGGGTGGATTATTTGCGATGTTTTACTCGGGACAATATTTTAATTCGGAGCACCAGACGTATGGATTGGGATACTCATATATTGTTTTGGATACTAGCTAGGTAGACTCGGTATATTGTTTGGTACAGTCGTTATGTGGTTTGGGACACTCAATTGATGTATTAGATTATTAGTTGGTGGCTTGAAAACTTGTATGATGGTATATATACCACTACTTATTGGCTATATATTTGTTCGATATTTGAAGATTTAGTTTAAAAAAAAGAAATCTTGCCATTTTCGTCGTCATTTTTGAAAACTCGGGTTATGACTTACTATTATTATATTATGATTGGACATCGTGTATGGTGGCGCATCTGTCGCCTATGGTAAAAGTTACCATAAACTGCCCTTTTTACTATTTCCGGTTGCTATTTTGTCCTCCATTTTGGATCCTTTTTTTCAGTCAAATTATGCATAAATGATAGGCATATGCCATGGAAACAAGAACAATGTTTTTTTGTTGTAAATGTATGCAGTGAGTGGTGGTACACTCCCGGAAATTGCCGCCATATTTCCCGGTACATACACTGTCACCTTTTAACGTCGAAATAGTTTGAGCAAACATCCTTAGAATAAAACAAATGAATGAAGTTAAATCATGGGGGTGTGCATGTTGACCGACCTGGTTCCCGGACTAAAATTTATATTTTCATTTTCTCACATGTTTTTTGCATTTTTTCTACCTAAAAATAACGAATTTTCCTCACTGAAACGCGCGCAAATTTTGGCTGTTTGGTCACATTTAGCAGTTAGGGAACGTTTGTGGTCAGTATATTTTATAATTACAGAATTGACACCAGAAACAGCCTATAATAAATGTATTCCGGGTTCACCTCAAAATTGTGCTTTGTATTCGACAGTATGTGCAAATAAAAGTAAATGTTCGTGTTTTGGGGGGTACATTCAAAAACCCCTTCTGAAATGAAAACGCCAGGGAATTTCGTTTCAGAAATTGTGCATCATCGATCAGTGATGACTAGAGCACTATTAACACAATAATCAGCTTTGTTCTCGAAAGTGAAAATAGAAGTAATTTGTTTGGGGTTTTGGGGCTGCAAAAAAACCCTTCTGAAATGAAAACACCAGGAAATTTCGTTTCAGAAATTGTGTATTGTTGATTAGAGATCACTATTAATATAAAAATCAGCTTTGTACTCAAAAGTGCAAATAGAAGTCATTTTTTGGGGGGTTTTGTGAGGTCACTGACCCCTAAACGCCAGGAATGGGGAACTTAATAAATCGGATTTCTTTAAATGTTCCTGGGGTGGAACAAATCTGGGGCATCAAACCTTTCGTACGCGATTGTGCAAATAGAACCCAGCAGGCTCTCGGAATGTCGTGATGCAGTGAACAACTATTAGCCGAATTCATGCTAACAATTCGGTGGGATAAATTGCGTGCATTGTATTGTATGCCCAACACCGAATTGAGCCTGAATCAAGTTAAGATCTCATTGAAATGCTTTCAACGAACGTCTGTTGTGCAAATACGATTTTCAGTCAATTTAAATTAGTTTGGAGAGTCTGAGGCACTCTTCTCACTCATACGCTCTCCCCGGTTATTGACAGTATATATTAGCCGTGATTCACTGAACAACTATTCCCGAATTAATTCTAACAAGTAATGGCTTTCTGGACTATGGAGTCAAACTAAAGGATTGTATTCACTTATAGTAGTAATCACAGCATCCAAGCCCATTGATGCAACATATTAAGAGTATAATTCAAGGACATTGTGGATTATATTATAAATGCAAAATGCGAACTTTATATAGGTTGTAAACATTATTGGGTGGTGGATTATGTTAAAAATATAAAATGCGAAATTAATAGTGGGTTTAAATGCATAGTGTGTATAAAGTTCACAGTATTGTATTTCTAATATACTTCACCATGAATTATACTCTTAAAATGTTGCAGCAATGGGCATGGTTGATGCAATTACTAATATAAGTGAATGGAATAATTTAGTTTGGACTCCCATCAAATTTTGAAGAGAAAATTATTAGTGTACAAATATCATAAACGTTCAATTAATATAGAAATACAAGTGAAATAAATATACCCTCTGAAGCAAAATTTATTTCTGATTGGGCAGTGACAATTTACGTTTACTACATTTATCTGGTGTGATCATATATAGAGGATCTACAACGAGTCCCCATTTTATAGCGGAATTTACAAAGCGAGTCCTGTAAATTGGGTGTGGACCGAGCCTTTGGCGAGGTCCAGTCCTAATTTACTGGACGAGTTTTGTCAATTCCGCTATAAACTGGGGACGAGTTGTAGATTCTATTTATTACATGATCCAAAACCTAGACAAAACATACTCACATCAACAAATGGGACGCGAAACTAACATCAGCTTCCATAAGGCATGCAATGACGTTTCACGTGACCTTGCGTTGTTTTCCCGCGTAAAGAAATAGTCCCAGATAAAAAAAGACTCTGGCATTTTTAATGGCGTATATTTAATGACATAACGTTTCAAACTCTTCATTCATTGTAGTTTGTTGGAAATATATTGGAAGCCCATATTATTTTTGAGACGTAGTGAACGGATTGTAAACATACAACCGGATGTCAAAGGGCACATGGAATTATTTCATGTTATTAAACGAACGTTTAATATCACAATTTATAGAATGGGTTTATTGAATGGAATAAGGGTAGGATCATGTAATAAATAATAATATCAAGTTGAGAGTCGGTTGCATGGCATATTCTTCTCTCAACAAACCGTAAGCTTCCGAGCACATACAGTATTTACCGTCATTCAAACTCATCGCTTTCTCAATGTTTGCTTGTTCATTCTTTTCACTCAAAATCCAACATGCACATTGAGACATTCATTGAGTGTGTTTATTCTCTTCACTCAAAATGAGTTTCAGATAGTTAACACATTTACATGTATGTCTTTTTACATTATATATATGTTTTAAATAGTTCAATAGACAGGGTCTCGTCGATTCCATCCATTCGTTATATGACGCGTGTTGGGAAAATAGTTTTTAGAGGTCGGGTTTGTAATGAACGATTCAAAACTAGCTTTGGTCAGATCTATCTGCGACGTTCAGTGTTAATATATAGAGAAATACCGAAATGTCCCATGAGTGTCTAGAAAGAAATATCGAATTTTCACGAGCGGCCTCAAGACACGAATGAGATGTTTCAGATATTCAAACAAAAAACTGTAGGTATTATTTTTATTATATGCACCTTATTAAAGCTCAAAATTGCTCAACTGTGCGGCATTTTTACTTCCAATAGTACAGCAATTTGAACAATATCCGGGAAGAATACTTCCTATTAATCAAAAGTGCACAATTATCTATATAGATAAAGCAACAAGACTCGTGCAAACCAATGAAACCCCGAATCGAAACTAACAAGTCTCGCGTCACCAGTCGAAATATATAAATCCCACGTTCACGGATACCAGCTACATTGCGTTGCGGCTAGCCAATCAAAAACGCCGAAAATCTGACGACACTTGATCGATAATTAGACGCCAATAGTGTTTGTTGCAACGTTAACTTTACGTGCGTGTGATTTTCCTCGGAAAGTATTTCGCTTGTTTTACTTCTGCCTTCTACTTATGTTGGTTCTGTGAAATCACGGATTAAATTATAAGAAATAACACTTGTTTCGAATAAGGTTATGGGTTATAACCGATAAGTTTGCAGAAAATTTACTATCACGCGAGATTATATAATTTATCTTAAATGTTTTCATTCGCATAAAGCACCTGGCAGGCTACAGTGAAATATAACGAAACCTACAATGAAATGACGACATCTTATTTCGCTGTGGCTTCCACTTCTTTCTTTCACTGTCCTTCAAGTTGGTGAATATTTAATGTGAGTCACCCCTGCGTGCTTGCCTTGAGGACTGAATGAAATGCTACACTGAAGAGTCATTTAAGCATACCGATGCTGGTGAATAACTTAAGAAATTGCCATTAAATAAATAAACAAAGGTTAAATAAACATATTTCTTTCAAAAAGATGGTAAGTGTTTCTCATGTATTGAGCCTAATTGACCGTATAAGCTATCTGCACAGTACAGAAGTTACCCTCCATTGTAGATCCATAACTCCATGTACAGTGCTTTGAAGCCACTGACAATCCGAGCCAAAACACTACCAAACACAAACACCTTGTAAAAAGTTATAGGTTATACTTTGCGGATAATTAGTTATCAGACATCTCTCTTAAACCGATTCTACGCCCGAAAGGCTTAAATTAAAAACTAGTATGTGCGCCCAAAATGTAATTAATGGGGCATTCACCCTGAAAACTGAGATGTCCACACGACTTCGTAACCATCGTGAGAGATGTGGAACATAGAAAAAAAAACTTTTTAAAGATTCTGGTTCTTCTTAAATGCGATTATCTCTTGTTTGTTGAGTGGCTCAGCCAGTTCTCCATCCAACTTGATCGCCTTCTCCTTGTATATGCGCGCAATTTCTGTGTTGCGGCGACTATATACAAGAAGAAGACATATCAAGCTGTTGGGTGGAGCTGGCTAATACACATTACTCCATAAGGAATTGTGGTTTTAAGTGTGGATATCCAAACTTCTTTTCGCCGCAGTCTCATATATTTAGTGTCCTCTTCTGTTTCGCATAGAGGCACTATCTCTATGACCAACGAAAGTCAGTGATAACGTTACATCCCAGTGAATAGAAATGGTTGGCAACTGGCTTCTCCAACTTCAGTTGGATGTTTGAGAGATGTAAGTTGAGCATGTAACCTCATGCGGACTATGAGTTCAGTTTTGGTATGGCCTGCCTATTGGAATCTGCAAAACTGACAGGTTATAAAATAAATTAAATTTGCAGAGTAGCAATCCATTTGATGAGTGATCCGATATTGAATGCGAGTGGTTTCGCTCTGAACGAAATTCCCTATCTGAATATATTGTCTGGTGTTCATGGCGCAACGCTTCTTTTTGCAGTAAGTGACCTTTCCGTTCGAGAAGTAGCGGCCGTTCGGGTGCAGTTTGAAAGGAAGTGAAGGTGATTTAAATAGGGGTTGTATGAATGACATATAGTGTTTGGAGTGTGCCTCTGAACAAAACGTATTTAAGCGTCCCATGTGTGACACTTTTTATGCTACTTTAGTACTTAGGGTAATGATATGTATAGCCCACGATTTGTCCGATGTGAATTCAACACCTGGATGATCATGCAACTCGTGAAAATCAAATGTCTACCCACCAAATTCAAGAACAGATAGCATACTGTTAGGGGATCGAGTAAAATATACTGATATTGTTTTTATACTGATATTGTCTTTTCTGGGTTAAAATGTAATCGCCATCTAAAAGTCCACGGCAAGCCGCGAAGTTGCGACAAGTCAGTGTCCTTGATAATTCGTATTTCGGCAATACCGGAAACGGTTTGGATTAAGCATATTGTCATAAAATGTAGGGTAGTCGATATATGTCCATCGGCTGTACTGATAATGTAGAGTAATAAACGTCGGACAGATAACTTAGCCCATGGGTACTCCAACGCAAGGTGACCAAGAGAGCCGCAATCGTTAAACCGTTGTTGCCTATTGCTAAGGTAGCTATTGAACCAATTTATTAAGCTGTCTGCTATTCCATGTTTTTTCCAAGTTTTAGCAAGAGCTAACTATATCCAAAGAATTTGACGCGTCACAGAATACCCCACATGTCGAATACCCTTCATCACCTGAAGCAAATAAATTATGATAACTGTCTAAAAGTTGTAGCGCAGTAACGTGTCCATGTAGCAAACCAGATTGATATTTGTATAGGATATTATTGATTTACAAATGACTAACGACCTTGTTGAATACTAGTTATCAAGCTGAATGGTAATATAGACGTTTATCAAACACACGATTACACTTAGCTGTTTCATTCGGCCCGACCATTCTAGAGACATCAAACATAAGTTTTCAAACACAAGGAACGCATGCCACTACTTCCAGAAAATCTAATTTTTTAAATTGCCTTTCGAATGCAATCGAGAGGAAAACATCAGTGCTTTCAGTGTGTATGGAAGTATAGGCGTGCTGCCTTCCTTGTGATTGAAAAGCTTTGTGTTGTTTTGGAAATTATTGAGTCCATGCATCCCAGTTTATTTCAAATTGCTAATTGTAGCCTCTCAGCTAAATATTAATATAACTGTGTCGCAAGAACAAAGTTACGATCAATATGTTGATGGTAATTTATGGGACCACCAGAACACCAGGGGATATGGTATATTATATGATGGCAATGATGAGCCCGATGGATATGACGCCTCTACATCATAAGAGTATATTTGTATTGCCCACCCACCACCCCATCCCGCCACCCATAGTAGCTTATGCGCCGCAGGCGCTCGTATATAGGTAGTCCTGCAAAAACACAATGAAGCCTGAGAGTAATATAGGTAGACTTCTGCAACTGCCCACATAAACAATACAACACAGTATCTTATGCGCCGCAGGCGCCCCTTTATCATTAGAGTATATTTTTCTTTAATATATCGTTTGACTCCAAGTGAATAAAGCTTTTTATTCCACACCCATTGACGTGAGGCACATGTATTCAACGACGGAATCGCAGCCATTGAATACATAGTAGTGTATACCTCTAGCGGAATACAAGCCGGAACTATTCTTGTTGACGTTGTCGCCAAGAAAGATGACGTACATTACGTCGAGCATCCGCTTCCGGTGATCCGCCATTAATTACTGGCTATTTGTCATACTTAAATCACAATAAATGTGGCTATAGTAACAATGGAGGTGACATTCATGGATTGAACTTATCTGACTGAACGGTGTAGAATAAATACAGAACACAACTTGCATCATAATAAACTCATTCGATAAAAGATTCTCGATTAAGATGCGCGTGGTGTTCTGTCTATATCATCTTGTGGCTTTTATTTGTACACAGCTCGTAGTTTTAATCCCGTTCAATGGTCCTGCTAATATGCTATGGTACTGCTGAATTGCTATGATGCGCGTAGGGCAAACTGATGCCGTCACAAAGAAGTTATTTTTTTTTTAAAGTTGTCATTTGCGTGGTGTTTGGCTTCCGAGCGATTTGAGAAAAAACTGTGTATATGAAACATTCAAGAAGATATATATTTTAAGAATGTCTTCGCGGGTATTTCTAAAACAACGTGAATAACCATCTGGATTATAGTAGATGTTCAACAACTAATAGCATCAGTATTACAGATATTTATTTCGCAATATATGTTTTTTAATGTTTGATACGCATAATGACTTTTCCTGGATATGTTCGAGTACAGCCCGTTATTCCGAATGTCCGCTATTCCGAAGGACCATTATTCCGAATGTTCGCTATTCCGAAGAGCCGCTATTCCGAAGGGCCGCTATTCCGAAGGTCCCATTCTCTAATATATCCGAGCCTCTCATAGGGAACCTCGCATATATACGAGAATACATTAGTCTAACAATACTTACCTTGACCTTGTAAGCCAGTGCATCCTCTTATATGTGCGAGGCTTTCGATATGAGACTAGCATATATAAGACAATGCACTGGGAAAGGATATTTAATGCTGAACCAGCGCGGCTCCCGTCATGAAAGGAATAATTGGCGTTTCGTCAGAGATACTTCGGCTCAAACTCCATACAGCACCCTCTACGTTATCACTGCGATATAGCACTGCCACAAGGATGGTACTTTGCAGACGATAAATCTATTTTTACATATCGTCGCGAAACTATATTTAGTCACCTATTAAAAAAGTATTATCTTGTTTTGACCACCAATTTTGTATTGGTAAGAACAATATGAACTGAACCAGACATAGACAATTTTAATCCTAAAACATAAGAACACAAAAAACACGTAAGAAATCCTTACCAATTAATATCCTTATGGCAGTGGTATCTCAGCGGAGTGATGGGAGATAACTCGGCCTGGAGTTTGACTTCGGCTCCGGCGACTGGAAGCGATAGCGATCCACGCAGCAAGACATAGTTCAGTCCTGTCGCAATCTCTGCCAGCGAACCAATCACTGTTATACGCCCCCTGCTAGCGAACCAATCACTGTTATACGCCCCATGTCAGCGAACCAATCACTGATATACGCCCCATGTCAGCGAACCAATCACTGTTATACGCCCCCTGCTAGCGAACCAATCACTGTTATACGCCCCATGTCAGCGAACCAATCACTGATATACGCCCCCTGTCAGCGAACCAATCACTGTTATACGCCCCAGCTAACGAACAAGTCAATGCTATGAGTTCCCGGGCACGGAACATAATAAAGGGACGCCTGACACAACTGTATATGGGGATTGATCACTTAGACGAAACGGTTACACGCAACTAATTATATATAGAGTTACGATTCTTGAATTCCTTGTACGAACAAACGTTATTGGCAAATTCAAGGTTCAATTGAAATTGTCGTAAAGTTGATTATTTGGGTGATCATTGATTGTTTTTACTTTATACTATCATTGTATAATTGCCAAAAACATTTGCAATATGCTATCATATAGAACACAACGGACCTTTTAACCCTTTACCCTACAAAACGGCCAAAACCGGCCAAATAAAGCCTCAACAGCCTAAAATATCTTCGGTCTGTCTCAATAGAACCATACAAATATGGATATCATTGGAACCGGCTCCTTGACCACATTGTGATAGTTATAGTTATGCCCTGTGCCAATGCATTCTCTTTATATGCGAGTCGACCATAGGTCGCCTCGCATATATAAGAGAATGCATTGGCCTAAAACAAATCTTTTTTTAACACTTTTTACCATTTTTTCTTACATTCTTTAACAATTTTATAATTTTTAATGTGTTAAGCCAATGCATTCTCTTATATATGCGAGGCGACCTATGGTCGACTCGCATATATAAGAGAATGCATTGGCACAGGGCCCTTCTGTTGGGTAAAGGGTTAAATAACGGACCAACGTCAAAGCTTGCAGTTGTTGTCGTTTCAAGGGTCCGCTATTCCGAAAGTGTTTATATTTTGTCTAATATCTTTAAGTGGAACTATATTCCGCCGATAGTACCAAGCAGTATTGTATTATGTCTATACCATGCGCAATAGATAGGCGATTTATAAAAATATTTCCTGTCACACGGATTGTGTGCGTAAATGAACTTACGGAGTAGCGAACCTTCGGAATAGCCGACCGTCTGAATATCGGACATCCGAATGGCGAACCTTCGGAATAGCCGACTTTCGGAATGTCGGACGTCGGAATAGCGGACCTTCGGAATAACGAACCGTCCCCGATATGTTCAGATTATCGGAACACGGCGAAAAAGACAAATTTAAAAAGGAGCTAAAGATTTGTATTCATGACAAATTAGTACCCCTCGTGATTTATTAGTACCCCTCGTGATTTATTAGTACCCCTCGTGATATATTTGAGGTGTATAATTCTTACAAAACATATCATACAATTACTTTTCGAATTACGGTTGAATTATTATTTGTATCGGTTATCTCTTTCCCACGGTCATATGCTGATCGTCTGCTCAATCCATTTGAAGAATATCTTAAACATCATAACCTCTCAATATTTAAATTGTGGCATATGAATGTCTTGCATATCAGTATAATATATGAGTGATGTGATTTGTCTTAAACTCACTGAATTCAGTAGTAATATATAAAACAAACTACTCTCAATTTTTCTGCTGATTCCATCAGTATAAGCAAACAAAATGGCGGCGGGGGAGAGTATGGAAAGCCAGAGGTACAATAACATGACTCCATGGGTCCCCGTGTGAATTGCACATAGATGCTGCTAACAAGGGAATTTCTATAGCATTCCGATCAGTTCCACCATATTATGTTAAATTGATAAAATATTCACAATACAGATTAGTTTGTTCAAGGGCATTTCCATATAGTTAATATGCGAGGAATATGAATCTGCACGGATCCCATACAGATATTGACAACGAAACAAAACAGGGATGATAATTCCTCTCCGTAATATTGACTCTGTATGTCCGTGTTTCAAGCATATGTACTAGTTTACTTAGTACCTCCAAATATGCACTTTTCTCCATTAGTGACCTTGACCTTTATTCAATGAGTTGATTGGCTGAACACTCAGGGGATTAATAGGTATAGTGTGATAGTTGAAAGGTGTCATGGGGCCTATTAGTATCAATTGCATGCTTCTTTTGTTGCAAAACAGTAGTTATATTGTCATCAATATATATATATCTTTTTCTCCAATAACTAAGCAACATATATGTGAAGTTTCATGTTATAATCAATACTTTCACAAAAACGTGCTTTTATTCGTTTTATGTTACCTGGTGATGGCGCCCTAATTGTTATGCATTATTATGGTGATTTCTGTTATGACTAACACACTGGATCCTGTTGAATATGAGATATTTGATAAAAATATTACAATTTTTCAATGACCTTCACCTTAGCGATTGACCTTGACCATGCATATCCTAATGTCCAAGTCATGTTGATGGATCGTTGATTGCACAATGTGTTCACATCATTTCTTGAAACACAATGCTCATTGGTTGCCAACAGTGGCCTCTTTTAAAGTTTTCTCCAAGTATTTGATGCCGTTGCCATGGAAACCAGATTGTATCTGTACACAGGACCCACCACCCATGAACCACCACCAGAAAGTGTTCCCCGTAGCTAAGCAACATATATGTGAAGTTTCATGCTTTAGTCACTAAAGTCATGATGCAACCCCTAAGGGACTCCACTATGATAATGTAATATATACACAATGATCCCGTTTCTACCACCTACACGTAAACAATATATGGGCCGACAAAAACTCCTCATATCGCTGAAAGACATACTTTTATCCCAATGTCGTAATAATCACGTTAAAATTGCTTGGAAATGTAACGGGGACATAAATGACGCAGTTCATTCCAAAGTCCAATTAGTATGGAGAAGATATCGGACGCCCGACGAGTCAGAAAAGAGACACGTGTCTGTTAAAATAAACTACTGTGTTAAAGTGTGTTTGTTTGACGTGACTAGGAAATGTTAAGTCGTTGGGTGATCGTCATTATATACGCGATAACTCAGGATACTCCCCTAACATCGATTGTTAAGTTGACGTTTAATCACGAAAATGTATGCCTTCCGTGTCGTTATGGGAATTGTCTGATACTAGTTGAACGTATTCGAATAGTGGAGGGGTATATATGACAGACGAGTATCAATTATTCTGATGTTTAATTATGTGCTATATCCGGCTTTGCTGTGGGGAAGTTGGTTATTTAATTCATTTCTCAAAATTCCCGCAATCTTCACCAGTCGGCATAGGTCAATTTTCATCACTGTTAACAAAATGGATGACAATAGGATAACACAAAAAATGGTCACAATTCATGTGTATACCACAACTTTACTCATCACCGTTCAAGGCATTCATAAAGTATCATGGACCGAAGAAGAATTTTCAGACCTTAAAAATATGGTAGACTGTCTTGAATTGAACAACTGTAATAAGGAAATTTCAACACCATGCATTCCTAAAATTTATTTGGAGGCCTCCTTACCATCTCAGAATATCTTACATTCGACTGTTATTGACGACGCCATTCCTTGTTATCCTGAAGCAGATTCAAGACCCACACCACCTTCGCCAATACCAGTAGTAAAACCAACAACATCAATGGCATCATGTAGGAAAGAAAAGGTAGAAACACATGACATCACAAAATCAATGATAGACAATTTGATCACAACCATTCAAAATATAGAAATTAAGGTTTTTGAAAATTCTGAGGGACTTCTATCGCTATCGGATAACATTCATGAAAGGATCAGTGACAACATCAACAAAATCCGGAAGGAGATGGATGTTAAGTTTAGCTTGAAGGCACACAGTAGCACGAGAATGATGTACATGTACCAGTCTATCCTGTGGACCCAGTAATAAAAATTATTAGGGATGAAGTCGAAGAACTGCGAAAAGAGAAAGTAGTCCTGGTCGAACGTTTGAAGAAGGAGAAAGAAATTTCAGAAGAACGAATAGATCAGAAGATCGATGAAATGAAAGTTATTAAGGTCAACTATAGCAAACTAGAAATAACCATAAAAAATCAAAGAAAAGAAATAGAAACTAATTATCAACACACGCATGTACATGTACCAGCAGTACAGGAACCGGAACGTACACCCCATAAGTATAACATCTCCAGAAATGAGCGAAGTTTGAGGAACAGCAGAAACCCACCGAAAATGAGAAAAGAAAGAGTTAATGGGATTTTGATGATTACAGATTCACATGGCAACCACCTTAGACCAGAGAAGATGTATAAGCATCACAAACTCGAAATAGTTGTTCTGGGGCCAGGGGAAAAGAAAATTGAAGGCGCGGAGAAGTACATTCAGAATTTAAGATACATTCCGGAGCATATCGTTCTGAGAGTGCGATGTAATATTCTAAGTGAGGAAGAGGCGATGTCAGTAAACAACAAAATGCAACACCTGCTGGACACAGTGATAATCATGAAGTTAAAAACAACCATCCATATATTACCAACATTCGAAAGGAGACTTGACGGTTATAATGAGAATGTGGCGAGTTACAACGATGAGTGTCAATACTTGGTTGAAAGTTATCCAAATGTGCATTTCGTGAAGAATGAAACCATCTTTGCCGATATCTCGGAATTATATAGTGGGATTCATTTTACCAACAAAGGGAGGATCGCGCTAGTCAGACCCATAAAAACCCATCTGGATCCATTTCTTGGACTCAAAGATTACAATGAATATATGATGTCCAAGAATTTATAAAATAGCTTCATGTTACAAAATCAGGAGCCTGAATGTGTTCATGATATAAATACCAGATTAGGGCCATATAAGAGCCCGAGTCATCAGTACCGTCATCATAACCAATATTAAACTAAATGATTACTAAATTATCATAGTATACATGGTCGTTGTTAAGAGACCAAATTTATTATTTCTAAATGTGAATGGGTCATGATAGAATTGAAATATTGTCTTTTCATAGTAAACCAAAGATCACACAAATCTTGCCAAATTCATCAGTTCATATATACATGTAATACATGTAGTTGAGTATTATTAACGCAAATTCCTCAGCATAAAAACTATATTAACATTATGAACAGAGATCAACAATTATTTATTAATATTCTTTATCATATTCTCACCACATCATGAAAATCTCACATCATGCTTATCACAAACATGTATTATGAATCAAAATATCATACATGTACGTATAGGTACATGTACATTCAAATTTCCTGAGATGATTGGAGATTTGCATGGTGAGTTGAGAATATCCCATATTTTTTAGATAAAAGAAGAATATTACAACTTGTACATGTTTGATACTTTATAATAAGCTTTGAATAGAATAGAATTTACTCCCCCTCCAGACGTTCAACACTTAATGAAAATTTGAAAAATTGGTTTTTGGAATGTGCATGGTCTGGGCAAGAAATTATCAGACATTGATTGTATTGGTATTGTTAAATGTTATGATATTATATGTTTTGCTGAGACAATGTCCAGTGGATCTCCACCTGATTTTGAAGGATTCTGTACACCTTTTTCATCAAATGCCAAACGTAAGAAAAAACGTGGACGTAACTCAGGAGGCATGCTAATCTATTTTAAGCCCCAAATCAGAAAACATGCAACACAAGTGAAAGTAACTACTCAGTCAATGTGGATGAAAATACAAAATGAACAACCTTTATTCATTGGCCTTTTCTACGTGAGACCAATTGTAAATAAAAGCACATCAGAGCTTATTTGAAAACATCAGAGATGAGATAATCTGTTATCGAGATCAATGCGAATGTCTACTTTGTGGTGATTTTAATGCAAGAACGGGTGGTGGTCTTTATGATTTTATCAGAAATGACTCTTTAGAGCACATAACAGATGAAGTCATGATTGAGAACTACTCATCTGACTGTCAGACTTTTCAAAGAAACCAAATTGATACTGAAAATAACATACAGGGTGAACTTTTGACAGATATCTGTAAAGATATGCAGATTAAATTGTTGAATGGCAAGTTTATTGGATATTCAATGGGCTACAACACTTTTTTTAATCCAAATGGTCACAGCACACTTGACTATATGATAGCATCAGTTCCACTCTTCCATAAAGTCAAACATTTCATTGTTCATCCACCAAATGAGTTTTCAGACCACTGTTTGATTTCTTCAACTATTCCATTTCAACATACCAGAAACAAAACCCTTATCAACTTTCAACTACCTGGGAAATTCATATGGGAAGGAAGTGCAGACAAATTCATAGAAAATCTTTCAAGCTTTGATGCTATTAACAAGATAATTTCCTTTATTGATTCAATAGACAATGATGAAAACAAAGACATTGATCAGTTGGTTCAAAATATAACAGATATATATTATGATTCCGCTAAAGAATCTTTGAAATTCAAACATAATAAAAAATTACTAACATGTACTTCAAATAAACATGATGATGCTAGAAAGAAAAAATCCAAATATAAGAACAAATGGATGAACAATGAATGTCTGAAAGTTAGAAGGGAACTAAGATTATTAGCAAAACAACTTCACCATAATCCCACCACCTGTATCAGAGAGGGTTTTTGCAACACTAGAAGGCGATACAATCAAACAAAAACAAGATTGAAGAGAGATCTCACTGAGTCTTTAACGAATGAAATGAATGATTGTGATCATAAAGATACAAATGAATTCTGGCAATTGTTCAACAGATTATCTGATTCATATTCTGCAGCTTCTCCACTAGAAGATGAAACAATTATTAAACATTATAAAGACTTACTATGTAAACATGTTGGCCGAAACACATGTTCACATATATATCATGTTAATGAAGAAACAAGTCAGAACTCAGCTCTGACAAAGGAAAACCTTTCAATCAATAAACAATTCACCTGTTCAGATGTTAGAAAGGCGATTAAAAAATTAAAAGTCAATAAGTCAGCTGGCCCAGGTTTGGTTTTGAACGAATTCATAAAGAATGGTGCAGAAATCATGATGCTATCTCTAGTAAAATTATTCAATAAAATCCTTGATTCTGGTGTTTTCCCACAATCTTGGAACATTTCTTTATTAACCTCAATTTACAAATTGGTGACCCGTGCGATTGCAACAATTATAGAGGAATTAGTATTTCAAGTTGTATTGGAAAATTATTCACAAACATTCTATAAAATAGACTCAGTGACTTCCTCGAGGAAAATAATATTCTCTCCCATAATCAAATAGGTTTCAGAAAAAAACTGCAGAACAAGTGACCACATTTTTGTCATGAGATCTCTAATCAATAAATATGTAAGAAAGCAGAAAAAAGAATTGTTTGTTACTTTCGTTGATTTCAGGAAAGCTTTTGACAGTGTATGGAGACCATATATGTTTCAAAAACTGTTGACAAATGGTATTAAAGGTAAATTTTACGATTTATTAATTGACATGTATTCAAATACGTTATATTCTGTGAAACTATAGAATGGTTCCAGTGAACCATTCTCTGCGAATTTAGGAGTGAAGCAGGAGGACAGTCTTAGTCCCACTTTATTTAATTTGTTCATTGATGATATAAACAAATATATTGGCAATGACGATCAGGAACTAGTCACATTAAATATGACAAAAATCGATCACTTGTTATATGCAGACGATCTATTTCTTATCTCTGAATCTGTGGATGGACTTCAGAAATGTTTAGACTCCCTTCAGATCTACTGCATTGAATGGAAACTTGAGGTGAATGTTGCAAAGACAAAACAATGGTTTTCTCCAACAACTCTGCTCAATTTGACAATATTAACTTTCATTTTGGACCAATAAACATTGACAGGGTTTCAGAATATAAATATTTGGGCATTCTTTTCCACGAAAGTGGAAGCCTGGAAGCTGCTGGAAAAAAACTTTCAGAAAAAGCAAGGAAAGCATATTATGCAATAAAAACTAAACTTAAGGACCATCCCAATTTATCAGTTAAAACATGGATGAAAAAAAAATACTATGATATTACCCATACTAACTTATGCATCTGAGGTATGGTTTTCAGATTTCAATGTCAACCTGAATTCATTCAAGAACATATTTGGTACATATTTTGATAAAATACTCTCTCTCATACTGAAAGACATTTTAGGAGTCCATGGTAAGGCTACTAATCTTGCTGTATATTCAGAAGTGGGATATATTCCTTTATGTATTAAAATGTATAATTCAATGTTCAAATACTATAAAGGAATTATGGATATTAAGAGACTTGATGACACATCTCACCGTCACCTATTAATAGAAGCATTCAATGAAGACATAGCAGGCAATTATAATAAGTCCTGGGTTAGGTCATTTAGACCAGTTGAAAAATATATCAAGAAAAATCTAAGTGAGTGTGATGAAACACATTTCAAAAATCTAATTGAAAAAACATACATAGATTTCAGTTGAGAAGGAGTTGAATAGAATAAGGAAATCCCAAGAAGGGAAACTAAGATTTAATGCCACAATTTGTTATGACAGTAATTTAAAAGAGTATTTAACTTTGAATATTCCAAAACATCTCAGAAAAGAACTTACAAAGTTGAGAATCAGTGCTCATATCTTACATATAGAAACGGGCAGATATACAGTTCCGATAACAAAAGTAGAAAAAAGAACTTCTGCTTTTTGTGTAACTGAAAAAGAAGATGAATCTCACTTCCTGAGTAAATGCCCAACTTATAATAACATTAGATACAAATTTAATATATTTCATATCGGTGGTATGAGATATGATCGCAAGTCTCTTCTCAACCCTAACTCAAAATATGCAACAAATCAAATTTGCCTATATATAAAGCAGTCCTTAGACAAACGAAAAATCTAATTTATTATCACCTCAGAAAAACCTCTCTGATACATGTATCAGTGTAACTTTAAAGATTACGTCACTTATATAAATAACTTCTGATAACCTCTAACACACAAGGCTAGTATATTTAATCTATATAATATACTAAATAACGGTTCTGCTCATTATGTCTATATTTATTTATTTTTTAATCTTCATTAATGTAATATTATTATTGTTTGTTATTGGATAACAGCTATATTGGCTTTCCGAATAAAATATTGAATTGAAATTATTTCTAATTTATTTACTGGACGTGGTCATCGGAGATATTGGCAAGATGGCAACCAGCGATTTAAAGGGAGATAACGACATACCATACATGCATTTAGAACCCAGAATAAAATCATGCTGCATGGACCTAACAAAATATTACATGGTGGTTGACAATTATGCTTCCCGACATTACTACATCAAACAGATTCGGTTGCTTTGAGGATCAGAATCTATCACTGGAGTCAATTCCATTTGAAAACGGAGAAGACATAGAAGAAATGTGCAAGTACGAAAATGGAAACGATGTCGACACCGAACGAGAGCAAGTGGTCAGTGAAACTTCCGTGCATTTGATTCTCGGAGATTCTCTTATAAGGAACCTAATCCCTGTCTGTTGGGAACGAGGAAGTACAATGTGTTGTTAGACCCGGCCAAATGTTGAAAGGTCTTCTGTGGTGGTTGGAGGACGACAACACAACAAGGTACAATTATGTACGTAAAGTTACCATCCATGTCGGAATTAACAGTTGTAGGCATGATATAGAGACAAGTGATAAAGAATTGGATGACCTGTGTGCAGAAATAAAGAGAAAACTACCACTAGCAGAGTAATGCTTCTCCTCTGTTCTCCCTACCAAGCATTCCGATTCAATTAACCGAATGGTAGAACAGACGAATCGAAAGTATCACGATCTATGCTTGCAACGTGGGTATACTTATATTGACAATACAAAGCAATTCGTTAATTCGCACAGAGAAGTCCACAGCGAATTATGCCGCGACAACTGGCATCCGAGCATAATTGGAACCAAAGTTCTTGCAAAGAGTATATCAGATACTTAACAAGGACTGGCAGGATAATCAGATAGTGACACCACGGGAAATGCAGAATCACGGCTACTAACGAAGTTTTACACCCAGGCAGCGGAGAATGGTCAGTCACACGCAACGTCAGCAATACGATTCATCATGGCATAGTTACAGGAAACCAAGTTTTGCAGACACTCGAATGGGATATAGATATGGTACACATAACCAAAGAGACTCGCAGTTGTTTTCCTTGCGGAAAGACATTTCTTTCTTGAAGCAGCAGCTGTCGGGATTGATTCGTTTGGTGGCCTAATTGATTTATGCACAAATTATTCCGTTTATATTAATATTATATGCTCAGATATGCATTATTCAACAAATCACTTTTTATTTCAGCTTCCGTTATAAAAAGTTAAATTATATATCACCGTATAGAATAAAGATGTATGCACGTTTTTGACAGAGACAGTACATATAACGTTTAATAATGACTGCGCGTTATCTCCGATGACCCCCAGTTCATACATATTTCCTATTGTGAAAAATCTTTACATTAATGACATAGTCAAATCAATCCAATGATGTGACTTTATGTTACACAACATGGAATGCCCAAGGGCTTGTAAACAAAATCGATGACCCCGATTTCCGTAGACTAATAGAACGTTACGATTTCATAACTTTATCTGAGACCTGGCACACCGATCCGACACAAATTAATTTACCTGGCTATACTTGTAATGACTTATGTAGAAGTGCTCAAGAAAATGAGAGAGGTGGAATCGCATTCTACTATCGGACAAAATACGGAAGATCGGTTAAAAATGTAACGCATATTGAAGATGTTGCACTGTTTGTCGAATTTGAAGGCGAAATTTTCCATCAAAATTGCAGCGTTGTCTTTGTTTCGATTTATATTCCGCCCCAATCATCGACTTACTGGAATAAGCGAAAAAGTTATGACTTGATATATGACGAAAATATGGCGATAGATCAGAGATTTTAACTCTCGAACAGGTGGGAGACCGGATTATGTCGAGCAAGATGCTGATAAATATCTTTCTCTTCCGGATAGTTATGTTTTGGATTGTGTTAAAGACAGAAACAGTTTAGACAGACATGTAAACTCGTTTGGGATACAACTGCTCAAGTTATGTAAATCCACTTCAATTAGAATACTTAATGGTCGTAAATCTGGTGATTCTTTGGGAAACTACACCTCTTACCTTTATAACGGGGCAAGTTTAGTAGATTATATTCTCGTGTCTGAAAGATATCAGTCCGATGTAAGTTACTTTTGCGTGAAGCAACTTAATGAATACTCTGACCATTGCCAATTAACAATGCACATCAAGCTCAAAGGAAACGTGAATATATTAAATACATGTCAATTCAAATATAAATATAACGAACCGGAAGTTGCCACTAAATGGACCTCAGACAGCAATTCAAAAGCTTCAGAAGTGATTAATGATCGCGATATTATTCGCAACGGAACAGAATGTGCAATTCGGGATTATGAAAATATTTTAACATCTATCAACACTAAAGGTGCCCAAATTAAAAATAATAAGTTTAAACGACAGCAAAAGAAAAGGAAATGGTTTGATGAGGGATGCAAACAAGTAAAACATTAAATGACAAATGCGTGTCGTGAAATGAAGCAAAACCCAACCGATGCAACAGTTAGGAGTAATTTTTTCTCATCCAAAAAAGCATGCAAGAAAGACACAAAGAATAAACCAAAAATGTACTTCCAGGGGTTAGCAGAATCACTAGACAAAATGGAGGGTGCAGACCCTTCCGAGTATTGGCGATTGATAAAAGAATTTAGAAATAAACGTGATGAAACAAATTACTTGCATCCAGACGAAAGTGTGGACTTGTTCAAAAAGATACTCTGCCCAGATAATGTTTCTGCAAATAAGAAAATATATACGAATTCCACAACAACAAAAATTGATGAAAGTGATATCGAAGCCAGTGAAATAATTAATTGCGTTAACTACTTAAAACAGAAAATCACCTGGATATGGAAATTTCTCGAATGAATTGCTTAAAATTGTTGTTCCCGCGACAATAGACGAAGTAGTAAAATTATTTAACCAGGTATGAAACTCTGGTCATTATCCAGACAGCTGGAATGTGTCACTCATTAAGACGTTTTATAAAAAAGGAGATAGGCAGGACCCAAATAACTATCGACCAATTGCGCTCAGTAATGGTCTAGGAAAACTTTTCAACAAAGTTGTAAATAACCGAATAAACGACTATTTAGAAAGACATAGTCTCATCAGTGGCAATCAGTTTGGTTTTAGAAAGAATCGGAGTACGACTGACAGCGCTTATGTTTTAAAGACTTGTATAAATAAATATAAACAGAAGAAGCCAATTTATGCTGCTTTTATCGATTTTCAAAAAGCTTTCGATTCAGTGGATAGGTCGTTGATGTTTCAAAAGTTGCATCGCAATGGAATTCAGGGTAAAATAAATCAAATAATACAGTCCATGTATCAATCTAGTTATATTGAAGTAAAGGCGGGTGCAGCAATTGGACCACCGCATCTTTCCACGATTGGAGTTAAACAAGGATAATCATTGTCGCCTACGCTGTTCGAAATATTCATTGATGACATCAAATGTTCACTTGATGTATCCGGCTGCGATCCAATATTCCTTAATAATCGTCCACTCAGTCATCTTTTATTTGCCGACGATTTAGTGTTGTTGTCAGAAACTGAACAAGGTCTACAGAATTGTCTTGAAAAGTTAGAAAAATATACCCAATACAATGGTCTCGTGGTTAATGCAAGTAAATCAAAATGTGTGGTTTTTAGGTCAAGGAGAACTAAACGTGAACCTTTCAAGTGGGTGCTTGGTACATGATGCATACATTGAATTACTTAGAGACCCTTCTATTTCATTGTGCAATGAATTATATGGAAAATACGGCGTCGATATTTCAGACCGCCGGAGATTCCAAGCGATACAAGAGCGCGCCTTGGTGGATAAACTGAAATCTGAACATTTGATGCGATTCTGTAATGTAAATAATGCCGAAAAGAAAACGATCAGTGGAAATAAAATACGAACATATAGATTATTCAAGTCAAAGTATGAAATTGAGCCATATAGACCTTGAGCTACCATATGGCCACCCTCCCCCCTGTGCGGATTTTTGCCGACTATGTTTTTCCGATAGAGGGATGTATTTCACACATTTTTCTGCTTGTTTGCCACTCGGGCGTGGGGGATTTTTCATTTTATAGCGATTTTTATAAAACTACTGCGATAAAATCCTTATTGGGGGTAGGGGAAATATTTCTCTCAAAATTAATGATAAAAGTATATGTATCTTCTCAAACTCAGTTTCATTCGAACTAAATATAATAAATGTCTGCTTAGATAGCGTCACATGGGCACCTGACTCGATATTTTTCTTAAAGTGACACCGATGATATGATTTTTCGTTTATTTTGAAGATATATCTGAAAAAGTACAGTGTGTGAACTTACGCATGCATAACGTGATTAAACTATGAACAATACCGATGTTTTCATTATTTTCCACGAGAACATAGACCAGGGCAGTTTTCTATAACATTCCCCACGAGCACATGGATGCATATAGGTAGTAAATTTTCACATGTTTCGAGGCCATTGAATCCAAGATGGCCGCCAAAATTGAATATCTGACTTGATAAATTTTAATTCGCAATCACTCGGGCAGTTTATGAGATATTAAGTCGTGCGATATGTTATTCTATTGATAATTGAGTAGTCCTTATTTAGTTATGAATAACATTCATATATTCAAAATGGCCGCCAAAATGGCCACCGGAAGTAGAAAGTATGACTATTTTTCACCCATATCTTCTAGATCAGTTTCTGCTGTTTGGAACTGGTTGAGGATTGTGACTTTATTTTTGTATTGTTATATTAACTAATCATTGGGGTAATTAAAAAAGCAATTATTGGGATCCTAGCCCCCTCCGATCCCTCAAAAGTTTGATTTTACAGAATGGGGTATAAAATTTCACACACAAATCACAATTGGGTTTCTGGTCAAATTTCAACAAAGAATGAGCACAACTGTGGAATGTAAGTGAGGAATACCATTATACATGGATACTCCAATTCATAGGAACAAAAGTTGTTACTTTGGATCAAAATGGCCACCAAAATGGCCGCCAAAATATGGAAAATGGTAGATATTGCCCCAGTGTGCCTTGGAATCGCTTACAATTTGTGGTTGATGAATGAAATTTGCTATTCTGCCTTCTATACATTAAATACTAACATTGTTACTAACTATTGTAACAAAGACATTACCAGAAATATTGGATTTCACTCTCACAAATGTGACATAAATATCGGCAATAAATCTCTTCTCAGGTTTGAACCATTTTTTGCAAGTAAACTGTAACTATCTTTGGCATGAAAGGTGTTTATTGTTTTGATCTATCTTAAATGTCTCACATTGAGGTGTTTAATGACCAAATTACTCAAGGTGGCTTCCAAAATGGCAACTAAATTTGGTAAAAAGTTGATTTTCACATATATCCGGAACATAATTATCTGCTGTTCCGAAAAGATAGCAAAGTGTGACTAGTGTTAGTTTATCGACTGACAACTACATGTTATATTCTGGTTGTCACTGTATATGAGGCACGATCATTTAATTTCAAAATTTGCAGTGTACAATTGTGCCGAAAACGTCTTTTGGGATTCTGGTCAAGTTTTTGAAAATAAATGGGCACAACTTTGAAACGGAACTCAGAGGGACCATAATATGTGGCTACTCTTGCCCATTAGCATAAACATTTATCAGTTGTTGTCAGGAAAATCGTTAAACATTTCCTCCATTGTGCATAAACGCCACCAAGGAGGACTCTGATGTGATCTGTATATCAAGTAACATATCATTGAGTTATTGTGGAAAGCGATAGCCACCCAAGGTACACATGTACAACCCACCAGGGCCATACAGTCACTCCAAATACAAATAAACAACACACATATGACAATATAGTCGTTCACTTTATAAACATACACCTCACACATCACCACACACCCATACTTGTGTATATCCCTGCACACCACACATGACCATACATCTGCCAATAACAATGCATGAACACCAGGTATACCTCCTACACCTGACACATGGCCGTATCGTCACTATATGTATACATATTCACCACATTCATGATCACACAATCAATCATTGTATACCTATTGACCTCACCATTGGCCATACAGTCACTCCATGTGTACCTATGTTTCACACCCATGGCCAAATAGCCACTCAAGAAATACATATACACCCCACCCATGACCATAGAGTCACTCCATGTATACATATGAACCTCACAAATGGTCATATAGTCACACGTGCTATGCATATACCCCTCACCCATGACCATACAACAACTTGGCGTATACCCGTACACATAACAAATGACAATGAGTCACCATACATGCACATCAGGTATACTCCTACACCAGACCCATTTCACTCCATGTATACATATTCACCACATTGGTGATCACACGGTCACTCATTGTACACCTATTCATTTCATTAATTGCCACACAGTCACTCCCTGTATACCTATTTACCATACCATGGCCATATAGCCATATAGCCACTCGATTTATACATATGCAACACACACATGACCATAGAGTCACTCCAGGTGTACATATACACATCACCAATGACAATATATTCCTTCCAGGTGTACCAATACTTCTCACACATGATCAGTTATACATTCCAGACTTGTATATACACCCCACACATGACTATTCAGTCACTCGCTGTGTACTCATACACGCCATCCATGATCATTCAGTTATTCCCTGTATACCTATACATCCACCAATGACAATATACATCCACTACATATATAAATATACATCCCACCCATTACCACCATGGCACTCCCTATATACCTACACGCTCGCCAACGACCACCCTAAGCTAACGAAAACGATTTCGCCATCGAGAGTCACTGTATTTAATTAATATGTAAGAATGGCGGTGTTTGTTGTCACTTTGGATATAATTTTGTAAAAATTACTACTTTGAGCAAGATTATTCTCCATTTCTATTTGATCACCTGAACCTTGAACATTACATGGTCAATGGCCAAGTATTTACGGTTGCGCACGATGCATTTGAGTAATATTATAGGTACTCAGTCCGAGTCGATAGTTCACATATCATCAGATTCCAACACCCACATTTGTTATCAGAATCGATTAATTGCCTAAAAATAATGCTAACCAGTCAACTATAGTATGAAATTGTCCAAAGCGTGTTACTTATCAATTTTTCAACGAAATAGAGCCGGATTGTCAATATATTTATCGCCAAAGCCACTTGATTTTAGAGTTATTCAACTTCATCCGCAATTTGGTCCGATTTTTTACCATGCCACCAATAACTCAACATATCCTCGCAGAAATACGCACATAATCGACCTATAATATGAAATAGATACGTAATGTGATTAATGTATTTTGAAATAAGCAGATGAGGGAGTCATAGTCGTTATTTCGTTTTATGGCGCGGGCCACAATGAAAACACATGTAAAAGAGCGTACTCCTGAAAGTCGTGTTGGCTTATTTGTGTTATTGTCCGCACATAATCTTCTTAGAATTGCCTCAGTATGAGTCGATAATGTGACTAAATCACTCCCATTTTCAGCACATTATAGACTCAACATGAGGCGATTCTAAGCAGATTATTTAAATAAGTTCTTTATAAGCAGATAATGTGCTGTTCTTCTGGAGAACAGGTTGAATAACTACAGATCTCGATAAATAACAAATTTCGAAAATCGATATCTGATCACTCTGAGCTTTGATGGGTGGGTTCCTCGACTCAAATCAATATGTTTTACCACCGAAGCCAACGAAAAATGGTAACTTGGGAACGTTAATTCGGATTATGCATCTTTAAACACATCTCTGTGATTGCGCGTGTTATCACACCCTTTTGGAAGATTTTCGAATAATAGATCCCTTCCATTTACGGCATTTAATGTTGTGTATTATTCCGCTGAATTGTTCTTGTTTCCGAGATAATATGAATGAAACTGTGGTGTGTTTGGGGTTGTCTGGCTTGTCGAATCCTTATAAAATATATCCCATGGTTTACCATACATGATATAGATAATTAACTTATCTCCACGAAAATAGGTTCATAATCGACCTATAGCATTCACATATAGGTTCATATTGGATTATTTGATTCCGAAATAAGCCGATAGTGGACTTATATCCGTTATTCCGTTTTATGGCGGGGCGGGCCACCGTGAAAACACATCTTAAAGTCGTGAGTTAGTTTATTCGTGTTATTGTCCGCACATAATAAACTTATAATAGGTTATTATGAGTCGATATATAATGTGACTAGAACACTGTTATTTTAAGTTCGTTATGGAATCAAAATCAGGCTATTCTACGCCGAATATGAACCTAAATAACATAATAATATAAACCGATAACGTGCTGATTTTGGGACAACAGGGGTGGCGTTCAGCAGGCGGGACTATTTTATAAACCAGGTAGTTTATTTGGTAGTGGCTGAACGCAAAGGTATCTTCGCTTTAGCACCAACGATACATGCTGTCGATGATGTGATTGATCCAATCTATCAGATGTGTCACTTGGCAATGGACACCGTCTCACAACTAATTCGTGAACACTCACTGGCCACAATCAGCATGTATAGCGGTATAATTTTTGGGTATAATTGTATGGAGACTCATGCTGGCGTTTATACATCTGCAGAATGAGTTTCGATGATGCTATTGAGGAATTAGTACAGCGTGAAAATGAAGAGCCAAGAAGACAACGTCTCAGAAGAATTTTAAGGGACAGATCAAACCCACTTGAACTATATGATGAGTGGAGGTTTGTTGTTCGATACAGAATCTCTAAAGAGAGTACAATCCAGTTACTGGACATGATATATGCGGACATTAAATCTTCAACAGACACTAATTGTGCTATCCCTCCTGCAATAAAGCTATGTGCAGCGCTGAGGTTTTATGCTTGTGCAAGTTGTGGTGGGCGACTCACATGGAATATCACAGTCATCTATTAGTACGCCCACCCTCCAGGTCATTGAAGCAATATGTGCACGCAAAAGAGCATTTATCGACATGCCAAACGGACCCGATGCGAATGACGTGTTGCGTGGTTTTAGTGAACTTGCTGGCATGCCAAGTATCAAAGGGTGTATTGACTGCACTCATATTCCCATCCTGAACCCAGGTGGACCACATGGCACATGCCCAACGATTTATTAAAAGAAACGGCTGGCACAGCGTTAACACACCGGTGGTTTGCGATCACAGACTCAGATTCATCAACATCGTCGTTCGATGGTACGGATCAGCTCACGATTCGCGCGTCTTCAATGCATCAACTCTGAGGCAAAAGTTTGAAAATGGGTTAATAGAGGGAGTATTGCTAGGCGGTTCGGGTTATGAAGCGACAACATATATACTAACAACCATCGCCAATCCACAAACAGAGACAGAGAAAAATTACAAGGCCCACATAACAACCAGAAATACAGTTGAACGCAGCTTTGGTGTATATAAGAAGAGATTCCCTTCTGTGGCTTTCGGGAATCGATTGAGATTGCGAGTGAGTATTAACTAAAATAATTTATGTCAACCCCATCGTATCGAAGTCTTTAAAATATTTTATTCTACCAGTTTAAAACAAAATAAATGTACAAATGGATAGATATCTGTCACATAATGCATGCACTTAATATTAATATTAATTTTATTTTTTAAAGATGACCTCTGGCTTCCATACATCCAGTTGGAAATATTGGTTTTCTTTGTTTTGCTATACAACCGAATGTGATATGCAAACTGTACTATTTGCTGTGCAATAGCAATTGTCAAATTTGTAGCAATTACATATTGGCACCTACAGCCTCATAAATAATTCAGTATTGCCCCCAGATCATTTTATGTGTTTTGTGGGATTGGGTATGTAACCATAGTCCCATATTAACGGTCATCTATTTATATATATTTACATGCACCGTTGTGTTATACAACATACTGGTCAGTGATTGCTTAACTACCAATTGGTTCATGCGTTTCATATCGCTATAAAACACACCGTAACACAAACCGACGTCACATCTTGACCTAGATGACTAAAAGCGGTAGTTGGAATAACTGTGTTTGTGCGGCCATGTACGAATCGGTAGATATTTCAAGTGTAGAATATGTGGGTAACTTACAGTGAATCATGGTATACTATACAAACTGCAGTCGGATTTCAGAAACAAATCAGCCGAATTTGTTGTAATTAATAATGGGAAAACTATATATAGGCTGATTTGTATCTGTATTTATATATATAAATAATAAATTAATAAATGCATGGTGTGTGTTATTATGTATGGGTATGACTCAAACTACATTCATTTCTTAAATAAATAATATTGCACTCAATGTGGTTCAAATCGCGTATTGACAGTGGATTAGTGACCATGCATAGCTGGCATCGGTTTTTAATTAGCAATTTTGAGTATTTCAGAATAATTAATTTCGAGTTACAGTGTGTATGCCAGACAAACTGATTGAGTCTTCTATTCGCCCACTTGACTACACGCTTGTCTGTTTTTGATTCATTCCATATTACTTTATTTTCAGCTTGACAGATGCATGGCCACCATAGTTGCTACAGCTTGCTTACACAATTTTGCTTTGACCACAATGATCCACTCCTAACTGACGAACTGCCCGTTAGGGTAGAAGAAAACGTGACAGCGTTGGTATCAGACAGGAACGAAGATGCTCTTCTATTTCGCCAGCGCTACGTCGATCAAGCGTTTGGCACCAGGGAGTGATTTTCCTTAAACTACATGTAAGATTGGCAAATGTAGTGGCATTCTCCAAGTAATAAAATGATGGTTGTACTGTACTGATATGTCGTTATGTATACCATGTACAATATATTCTTTGTGTTGGCTTTAATTATCATCAACGTTTTAGATGGACATAAGCGTTCGTTTTATTATAAGCTGAAAAGGTAAATTGTTTTCATATTCACTTGCCAAATTGATAAAGGGTATCCAGCGGTCCCACTTATAACATTGAAATGCGACCATGATTATGTTAAGAATGGTACTGCATGATCTTTCCGTTCGATCGGAGTTTCGTGTCAATGGTGTCAGGATTTGTTTTAAAAGTTAAAAAAAAACACTCTTTAACTATAGTCTAGTCGTAATTCTCAAAAAAGACATTTCTAGAAGCATTTCCGCGGAAAAGTGTCAAACCAACTTTTTTACCATAATTCGATGGTGCCGAACACGAATAGACTGCCTGTCGCCCGATTGGATGAACATAGGGTTCAATAAAAGGGTTTCAAAATCTTCGTGTTTTCTTTAGGCCTAGTATACTGGAGGGTTGTTGATACGGCGCACCGCACAACGTCATATGCAACACGTAACTGGCCTTGAACTTACTCAAACTTATATACTCCTCGCGGGATTTTCAAAGCCGCGTTGTATCATGATACTATCATCACAGTAATAATTCTGAAACATTAACATCATATTAATCAGGTACGGTACCTACGGTAAGACATTGTTGTTTTGTATATTTATCGACGATTCTCGTAATAATTCTCTTATAGTCCGGGAGCCAATATGGGTACCCTTGCACCACCGGGACTTAACTTCACCCCACTCATTTTGTTCCTTATTATGTCCTTCAACTTTTAAGCAATGTTATCAAGAAAAAAAGTGGCCGTGTAGACTCCAGACAAGATGGCGTCCATCCTGGCCGCCGTTTTTCAGATCAGACTCTAAGTCAGTTTTATGCAAAATATAGCGGGAAAATCTTGTAAAATGTATACAAATGTATATATTTTCGTGAAGCTAAGACATAATGACACTTTTTTGGCGCAATATTGAAACTCGCCTACCAAGATGGCCGCCAAAATGGCCGCCGGAGGTGAAAATATGACGTTTTTTCACAAATATCTTCTAGATCAGTTCATGTTGTTTGGAACTGGTTGAGTATTATGACTTTATTTTGTGTTTTGTATATTAGCTGATCATTGGAGCGGCGTGTATGAGTACGGTATACAGTGCGTTGCTGAATTGTCATGTGTGAGGTGTATGTGCAAGTATGGAAAGAATAAGTGGTCGTGTGTTTGGGTACCGGTATTGGTTATCTGGATGGGCTCACCATTGGTGAGGTGTATATGTATACCTGGATTGACCCTATGGTCATGGGTATGGCGAATATGTATACATGTAGTGGCTGTATGGTCCATAGTGAGATGAATATGTATACACTGAGTGAATGTATGATCGTGAATGTGGTGAATATGTATACATAGAGTGACTATATGGTCATGGGCCAGGTGTATGAGTATATCTGGTGTTCATGCATGATTAATCGTGGCTGTATCGTCATTTGTGGTATGTACGGGTATAACCAAGTATGGCTGTATGGTCAGCTGTACGTGTATACAGTGGGTGACTATATTGTCATTTGTGTGGTGTTTATGCACATATTGAGTGACTGAGGTAATGGGTGGGTTGTACATGTGTACCTTGGGTGGCTATCGCTTTCCACAATAACTGAAGGATATGTTAATCAATAGAGAGGTCATGTCAGAGAATTCTCCATCTTGATGGTGTTTATGTACATGGGGGAAACGTTAAACGTGGAAAGCGATAGCCATCCATTATCACACAGTCATTCCATATATACATAAACACCACAAACATAACAATATAGTGACCCAATGTATACACGTACACCTGACCCATGACCACGGATGACCATACAGCCATGAGTCACAATGGAGGTACACCGGGTATACTCCTGAACATGACCCATGACCATATAGTCACCCAGTGTATACGCATGCATTCACCTCACCATTGGCCATACGGTAATCCCCTGTAAACCCATTCTCCACACACATGGTCAAATAGACATTCAATATATACATCAACACCACAACAATGACCATAGAGTCACACCAGGTATACATATGCAGCTCACCAATGGCCATATAGCCACTCGCTTCATACATATACCCTCACCCATGCCACCTGGTATACTCTTTCACATGACCTATGCTCATATAGTCACCTCGTGTGTACATATACAAAACATTCATACATGATCATGGTCAATCCTTGTATAGATATTCACCTCACCATTGGCCATGTCAACCCCTGTATCCCTATGTGTCACACCATAACCGAATAGTGACACAAGATATACTAATACACTCCAGCCATGTCAGAAAAGTCACTCCATATATGCATATGCACATCACCCATGGCCATATAGCCACTCGCTATATACACATGCCCCTCGCCCACGACCATATAGCAACACCTGTGTATACCAGTATAACCTACGCATGACCATGCCGCCACGAGTCACCAAGCAGAAACACCAGGTATACTCATACACCTGATACATGACCATTTAGTCACTCCCTGTATATATATAATATATAATATATATATATATATATATTTATTATGTCAGAGTTATGGAGGCACGGACTCAGTATGAGTGTTCATTGCTTCATATTTGCGTGAACAAATTCTCATTTCTTATCGAAATGGCCATGTGTATATACATATATATATATATATATATATATATATATATTCATTACATATACGATCATAGTCACCCCTTGTATACCTACAAGTACTCATCTCACCGTTGACCATACAGTCACTACATGTATACCTATTCGACACACATAGTCATATAACCACTCGATATATAGATATGCAGCCCACATAGACCATAGAGTCACTCCAGGTATGCATATACATCTCACCAACGGCCATTCAGCCCTTCCAGATATACAAAAAACCTACACACACGACCACTCCCACCTTCCATACTTGCATATACACATCACACATGACAATTCCGCAACTCACTGTATAATCATACACGCCATCCATGATCATACAGCTAATCCCTATACACCCACCAATGATAATACACCCACGAGATATATAAATATATACCACAAGGACACTCCCTATATACCCGCACGCTCGATAATATCCACCCAGCTTACTCCAGGTATGCATATACACTTCAATCATGACCGTACATTCAATCCATGTATACCTATACACATTACCCGTAACCATAAAATAACTCTCTATTTATCCACACACCCCATCCATGATCATACAGACAATACATGTGCATCCCACCCATGACCTAAAGTCACTCCATATATACATAATCAACACATAGATGACCATGTAGCTATATCCATACACCACATCATTGTCCATACAGGCACATCGGGTGCAACCGTACTGGATAAACGCAACCATACACCATACAGTCATTCCATTCATACCGATTCACCTCACACATTACCATGACCTCTCCCTGTATACCTATACATCTTACCATGGACAACCCACACGTAACCATATAGTCACTCATTGTATATCTATTCACATCATTCACGACATACAATAACTCCCTGTATACCTATTCACCTCACATATGACCATAGAGTAACTCCCTGACTACCATCTTGGCATCCACCTGTATCCAGTTGATATTTTCTTTATCATAATGGACCAGAATAGCCACAGATTATGGTTCATCTCGGTTCCGTCTCAAGTTCTGCCTATTTCCTTTCAATAATATGGCCAGAATCACAAAATAGGTTCTCGGCAAAATTCCATACTTTAAAATGAATTTGTCATGCCCCATACGGAACTGGGACAACCAGAATAGAACATATAGTTGTCAGTTAATTAACTAACACGCATAATAACCTTTTCGGATAACACAGAGAATAATGTTCGGGATATATATAAAAACAACTTTTTACAAATTTGGTTGCCATTTTGGAAGCCATCTTGAGCAATTTTGTCTATAAATACCGTAGAGTGACACATACAACATAGTTCAAAACAGTAAACACATTTGAATCCAAAGACAGTTACATTTTACTTGAAAAAATGGTCCATACCTGAAAAGTTAATGTTTGCCGATATTTATGTCAAGTTTTTGAGAGATTATTGGTGATGTCAGTGGTGACAATAGTAACAATTAACCATGGTGCATCAGACATGTATTCAATGTATAGGAGGCAGAATAGCCAATTTTATACATCAACCACTACTTGTAAGCGATGGCAATATTTACCATTTTCCATATTTTATGGCGGCCATTTTGGCGGCCATTTTAGCAGCGATTTTGAGCCAAAGTAAGAATTTTGGATCCAGTGAGTTGGAATATTCATAGGTAATGATATGCCTCACTTAGATTACAAAGTTCTGTTCATTTCTTGTTGAAATATGACTAGAATCCCAATTGTGATTTTTTGTGTGAAATTTTATACCGCGTTCTAAAATAGTATGTGACTTTAAGTTGATTTTATGGGTGAAATATGGGTCACAGGCAGCGACAGGCACCCTCATTGGATTCAGCATACTTGAATTATGCTAGAAAACTTAGTTTCATGCTTTTCCCCAAAAATGCCTCTAGGGTTCTCACCCCCGTGTACGTGGTATCGCCAAAACCGAGGGTATCGCCAAAACCGAGAATATGGGAAAGTCATTTTCACGTATATGATATGGGGATATGTTTGTTTATCATCGTAATACAGACATCGAGCATCGTATGTGTATATCCACACGAAGCAGGATTATTTATCCACTAGTTGTCATTTAGTTTTCCCAGATCAGACCATTAAATTATTTTTGGTGATTTTTTTCAATGGTGTTTTTGCTTTTGCTCACTCAAATTTTCGAGAACATCCATTCACTAGTATTGTTCCTGGACTCCCACGCTTCCAAAACAAATGCCGGTATATAGTTGAATATGTCAATGAAGCATACGATTTGACAGAATTTAAAAAATCCGTGTCGTTATCAATATCCGCGCGGTATGAAGGGACCACTGTCGGTCCAGAAAGATGCGAACGGCACAGATGAAGATGCGCCAAATGCCGAGTTTCTGTGCAGTAAATATGCGTATTACTTAAGGAGTTCTGATGAGTTTTCGAGTTTTTTTATGTGTATCTGAGACTGATAAATTGGACTGCGAATGTCATCTGAAATATGAATCCATAACATATTCGAAATATTGTGTGCATATATAGTATGAATGTGTTTCAATTGAAATTAATTGAACATTCATCTCAGCATTCAGATTTGCGATCTCAAGAACGTGAATGAATGATAACGCGATGCCTTGATCACACGCACGTGAATGCTGACGTTCGCATGCATGCAGCTAATCGGTTATTCGTTTAGTATTAACATGCTTGGAGTTTGTATATAAACCACACATGCCAGACGACACGCTACGGTGTATCAACGATTTGTTATAATAATGTTTATTTTACAGACTTTAAATTATGACTCGTTCCCACTCGAGTAGACCGTTACGCGACAATGAAACCGAATCATCTTATTAAATATACATATATATATCGTATTGCTCCAAATTATGCCATTCTGGCTTTTTTGAGAGTCGTCAGATAAAATTGTAACGATTCTATGTTAACACACTAAACATCCGAACATATATGTACACACACACAACAAAGTTACTGCTATTTATAATAAACACTTCACTGTGGAACATGTGTATACTGCCATGATTGTTATGTGCACATGTAAATTGCACTATTATAACTTTTCTAATTTAGCCATAGGACCACATATTTAGTGGGCATAATATTTACACAAGACTTCATTATGTTATCGTATAGGTTGCATATACTGTAATTGATATGTATGTTTAACCGAAATGAATCTTATCTCCGTCCTGAGTTTGGTTTTTGGTTCTAACCAAAATTGTTATGGATGTTCAGTGCAAGTCGCATCTGACTTTCCCTAACGCTTCGTCTACGGGCACGATTTCCAATGGCGCATCTGATTCAGACATGGTATTTCATAATACTACATTCGAGATGCCACAAAATATCCGCGCAACACACAAGGGACCGGACGAATTGACTGATTAAGGGATCAATTATATTTTACGCGGAGTGGCTGTTTTTGCTTTGTTCACAGACAGAGATAATTGTTGTGATTATAGCTCCACTCGTGCAAACTTTCACGAGACCCGATGATGAGTATAACGTGTCATTCATCATAAATTTATTTGTCTTCGGGGAGAGTATTTGTTTTGTTGGGGGCGGAGTCTTAACCTCTGTCAAACCATTCAACAGAGAAAAATGGACACCATATATAGCACATGGTGGCGGTCAGGCGAGCAATTTCCAATGATAATTCTTATACAAAACATCACAGGAAAAAAGATAAATATTTATACGTGCTCTATCCGCGAACATACTAGGCTACACCCGAAGACCAAATGTTCTGTCTTTTAGTCGGCTAATTCATCCACTCGGTTATAGGGATGTGACAGTGGTGTGTTGGTGTAACATAACACTTCCCCAGATATATATATAGCTTCATCTGAGGAAGATACGTTATTTCTCAAAACCGCATGGTCTGGTTTGATTTTGTTTAAACATGGTGTTATAGGTTGGTAAGCTGACTACATGTGCTACATAGACACAATACAGAGGCCCATCGACATCCAGATAAGAGGGCACACACGTGTGCCACACATAGCACATTGTGATGATACATGTACGGATGTTTAAGGTTAACATAGAATCGTTAGAATGTTATCTGATGGCTCTTAAAAAGCCAGAATTGCATAATTTGGAGCAATACGATATATGCATATTCGATCAGATGATTCGGTTTCATTGTCGAGGAACGGTCTACTCGAATGGGAACGAGTCATAAAGTCTGTAAAATAAACATGATTATAACAAATCGTTGATACGCCGTAGCGTGTCGTCCGCATGTGTGGTCTATATACAAACTCCAAGCATGTTAATACTAAATGAATATCCGATTAGCTGCATGCATGCAAACGGCAGCATTCACGTGCGTGTGATCAAGGCATCGCGCTATCGTTCATTCACGTTCTTGAGATCGCAAGTTCAATTAATTTCAATTGAAACACATTCATAATCTATTATATATTTTGAAAGATCTGTGTGTGTGTGTGTGTATCTGTCTGTGTGTGTGTAATCGATGAACTCAAAAACGACCGACCCGATTTCGATGAAACTTGGTATGTGGGGGTATTTTCGGGTCAGGAGTAACATAGGCCTATTGATTTTCAGATCCGATGTCAACTTTTCACGTGCCGAGGTCAAATCTGTTTTTACGCCGTTTTGCGCTAATATATTTCAGTTCGGTGCTCACAAATCGATTCGATATAGCGCGAATAATAAATTGCCAGTCATATAATTTGCACGGTTAGAGTCTGTGGCGCTTCATCTTTCCAATGATGTATCACACGCCTGTGTACGTTTAAAGTTTCTACCTTAATTATCGGGAAGAACGCGGGACCATGCTTCGCTCATCGAAAATCATTGCGTAAATATATTACGCCATCAACATATCGTGACGTGATCGCGTTAACTCTTAACCGGCCGATGTCGCGTTAACTCATCAACGGCCGAGGTATCCGCAAATGACATTGGGCTATATATCTCGAAAACGGGTGGAGCTATCGACTTGAAATTTGGAATGTGAATGTATCTTGCCCCGGATACGAATGTTATCGGGTCGCCGAGCCCGTGTGACGCCAGCTTCGCGCATGCGCAGACCAGATCTCGGAAACGGGTGGAGCAATCGACTTGAAATTTGGTTTTTGAATAGCCCGGACGAAGTCGGGTCACCTTCTAGTCTATTATATATTTTGGAAGATCTGTGTGTGTGTGTGTCTGTAATCGATGGGACTCGAAAATGGCCCAGCCGATTTCGATGAAACTTGGTATGTGGGGGTATTTTCGGGCCAGGAGTAACATAGGCATATTAATTTGCCCGTGCGACGTGACCTTGAAATCGGGTCATTTCAAGGTCAAACGCCCGAATATCACGGGATTTTGTTGTTCGACCCAACTTCACATTGTTTATAAATTGTCTTTGTATTCTCGACACACAATGACATTCTTTTTGTGAATTCAGACTGTCTTTTTGTGAATTCAGACTGTTTTATAGTTTACAATGAGCCGCAGTGCTACATTGCCTTAGTGAGCATTGGCATTATTTTTGTTAATTTTTTTAATTTGTGAATTCAGACATTCTTTTTGTGAATTCCGACTGTTGACTGTTTTATAGTTTGTGAATTCAGACTGTTGACTATTTTATAGCGAGCCTCAGTGCTAAATTGCCTTCAAAACTCATATCTCGGGATCCGCCGTGCTAAACTGCTTTATACAATACGCTCTTTATTAATTCCCATATTCGGGTTGGTTGACAGAATGACGCTCTTTATCCAGCGAACCGTTCCTTTACAATCAAAACACAACGCTTCTGCGAATTCAGACTGTTAGTTTACAATGAGCCGCAGTGCTAAACTGTCACCGTTCACATTTGTTTTAATAACTGAAATACTGCCTCTTTGTACATTCTCCTAATATAATCATTGTTTGAATCCAGCGAACAGTTTCTTTACAATCAACACACAACGCTTCTGCGAATTCAGACTGCTAAACTGTGACTGTTCAGATTTGTTTTAATAACTGAAATACTGCCTCTTTGTACATATTCCTAATATAATCATTGTTTGAATCCAGCGAACCGTATCTTTACAATCACCACAACGCTTCTGCGAATTCAGACTGTTTTATACTTTACAATGAACCGCAGTGCTAAATTGCCTTACCGAGCATTGACATTCTTTTTGTTAATTTTTATAGTTTGTGAATTCACACATTGACATTCTTTTTGTAAATTCACACTGTTGAATGTTTTATAGTTTCTGAATTCAGACTGTTGAATGTTTTATAGCGAGCCTCAGTGCTAAATTGCCTTCAAAACTCATATCTCGGGGATCGCCGTGCTAAACTGCTTTATACAATACGCTCTTTATTAATTCCCATATTCGGGTTGATTGACAGAATGACGCTCTTTATCCAGCGAACCGTTCCTTAATTACAATCAAAACACAACGCTTCTGCGAATTCAGACTGTTAGTTTACAATGAGCCGCAGTGCTAAACTGTGACTGTTCAGATTTGTTTTAATAACTGAAATACTGCCTCTTTGTACATGTTCTCACGTCAAGCTACCATCGATGTGTGAATATCAACTAAGCTTTACACCAATTTTAACCGTTTCAATGTATTCTGATGACAGGTCAAATCAGTTGCCGCATTCCTACGACATGCAACCATTTACTCACTTTGTAAATATCAACTTTGCTTGGCACTAATTTTAACTTTCTCGATGTTTTCTGATTACCTGCTGACTGGGTGATTGGCCGGAATTCGATGGGTGAATCCAAAGGGGTAAGTGGAATCCGTGGTATAAAATGGTGATTTGTCTCATTCTCACGCCAATTAACCATTCACTCAATTGGTGAATATTAACTTTTCTTGACACTAATTTGAAGCTTTTTAATACATTCTGATTACCTGCTTTGTAAATACTAACTTTGCCTGACACAAATTGGAACCTTTTTTCAATGCATTCTGATTACCTGCTGACTGGTCGATTCACATGCCTCATTCTCACACCACAACCTACCATCACTGCATTATGATTACCTGCTGACTGATCGATCCACATGCCTCATTCTCACGCCACAACCTACCATCGCTTTGTAAATATCAACTTAGGTTGACACCAGTTTGAACAATCGAGGACATAGACCTCATAAGAGGCATTATGGCTGCTCGGCATATAGGACATTCCTTCTTAACTTTCATCCACTCAAGAATGCAACTTCACAAAAGGAATGCGAACGTTCCAAACTTTTTCCACCATTTTTTGGGGTGTTGGTGAGTTAAAACATAACTATAACAAACAACACAACTATAACAAAAAAATGAAACTATAACTATTAAAAAACTATAACTATAAAAGATAACTATAATAAAAACTATAAATCTATAACTATCAATTAAAAATAGATAACTATAAAAAACTATAACTATAAAACTATAACTATAAAAAAAACTATAAATCTATAACTATAAATTAAAAATATATATAACCATGTGAAACAACAGAACCATGTTTACTCAAACAATCAGTTTTTGCCGGCGCGTCCCTGACGAGTTTTCGATGCCGATCGTTTCGGGCGATGAAAGAAAACGAAACACCTGCTCAAATATCACTCCTAAATGATCGAGTCCCTAAAAATCATAACTATCTTTAATTGTGACTACGATCAGAGCAACGGTGTCGGGCGGTATATAGTATATGCTGACCACTATTCTCACGATAAAGTTGGATTTATTTCTACCATTACAGAATAGTTAGCTCAGAAGAATAAACAAATAAAACTGGCCCTTCTCGGTGCCACGTTCTTCTGACAAGAATCATAATTTTAAACGGCCCTTTTCAGGGCCACCTCATTGTTTCAACGGCCCTTTTCAGGGCCACCTATTTGTTTTCTAACGGCCCTTTTCAGGGCCATCTCATAACTATATAGAACAAAATTTGTTTCTGATAAATCTATTATATACATTGTCTATACCATATCGCGTCGATGCCACCAAAACAGTTAACTATCGGTAGGAACAGCAAGAACAAGCGACGCACGGATACAGCTAGACTTTACGAGACGGACGAGAAACGTGCCCGTCGTCTCGAGGAAGATGTTCGACGCCATGAGGTCGCACGAACTGCCGAGACGGACGAGCAGCGTGGCCGTCGTCTCGATGAAAACAAACTTGCCACAGAGGCTGCACGAGTTGCCGAGACGGACGAGCAACGTGCCCGTCGTCTCGATGAAAACAGACTTGCCACAGAGGCTGCACGAGTTGCCGAGACGGACGAACAGCGTGCCCGTCGTCTCGATGAAAACAGACTTGCCACAGAGGCTGCACGAGTTGCCGAGACGGACGAGCAGCGTGACCGTCGTCTCGATGAAAACAGACTTGCCACATAGGTTGCACGAGTTGCCGAGACGGACGAGCAGCGTGGCCGTCGTCTCGATGCAGATGCTCGACGACATCATCATTCTGACGACCGGTGGTTGGACGCGGCATTTGCCTACTCACCTGATATAGAGTACCAGTCATCACCTGAGGTGCAAATTGGTGCCATGACAGGTATGTGCCCTCGGTGTGAGGCACTCAAGTGGCTGGGGGAATGGCCTGGAATGTGCTGTTCCAATGGAAAAGTGTCCGTGCCATTGCACCCAGACCCTCCACAGCAACTCAAAGATCTTCTCGGTGGAGTTACTCCACATTCTAATAATTTCCTGCAGAATATCAGACGGTATAACTCTGCATTCCAAATGACATCATTTGGGGGAAATATTGTCACTGAGGGGGGGGGGTTTATGCCAACATTCAAAGTTCAAGGGCAGGTATACCATACGATGGGATCACTCCTTCCTCCCGCCGACCAGGAAGCAAAGTTCTTGCAGTTTCGTTGGTGATGATCAGAGATAAGCTGATCTTCGCTCCTCCCTTCTTGACCTTAGACCTCAGCTCACGCTGGCATTGCAAGACATGCTCCATTCGGCAAATTCGTACATATTGAGTTTCAAGTATGCACTTGACTCCGACATTGGCCCGAATATGCAAATTGTCATCAACGCTGATAAGAGACCAACAGGGCAGCACCGTGGCCGTTTTAATGAACCAACTTGCAACGAAGTAGCAGTAGTCATGTCTGGGGAGGAACATGGTCAACGTGATATTGTAATCACATCGAGAGATAATACACTCAGGAGGATTTGCGAGACACACAGATCATATGATCCGTTACAGTACCCGCTTATGTGTGCATTTGGTGAAGATGGTTATCACATCGGTATACGCCAGGCGATCGGCAATAAAAGTGTTTCATGCAAGGATTTTTATTCCTTTCACTTCATGATTAGAAGGAATTATTTCAACCACCTACATCGGAGCCGAAACCTTTTCAACCAATTTGCTGTCGACATGTATGCTAAAATCGAGTCTGAACGATTGTTCTATATAAGGACACACCAGAGGGAGCTTCGAGCTGATTCTTATATCCACCTCCGTGACAGCATAAATACTGATACGACAGAAGGCTTAGGCCAGCTCTGCATCCTTCCGTCATCTTTCACAGGCAGTCCGCGTTATATGCAGGAGAAGACACAAGATGCCATGACCTTGTCAGGAACTTTGGTCGTCCTGATCTGTTCATCACATTTACATGCAACCCAGCATGGGACGAGCTAAAATCAGAACTATTTGATGGTCAAAGTCCTAAAGACAGACACGACCTCTTAGCTCGCTTATTTCGCTTGAAACTACAAAAGCTGATGAACCTTATGAAGAAATCGCAAATTTTTGGACGACCTGTCGCATCTATGCACACTATCGAATGGCAGAAAAGGGGCCTACCACATGCCCATATTCTTATCTGGTTGGAAAACAAGATTCATGCCAATCAAATTGACAGCATAATCTCAGCGGAGATACCTGATTCTGAAGTAGATCCGGCATTATTTCACATTATGACGTCACAGATGGTTCATGGGCCATGTGGTAGAGTTAATACCAATTCACCTTGCATGAAAGATGGCAAATGCACTAAGCAATTTCCGCGGCAGTTCTTGACAGAAACACAGACATCACGTGACGGTTATCCTCTTTATAGGAGGCGGAGGCCTGGTGATGGAGGGTTTTCTGCTCAAATTAAAATGAGAAATGGTCGTGATTTCGAGATAGACAACAGATGGATCGTGCCATACTGTCCTTTGCTGTCGAAAATATTCGATGCTCAAATTAATGTTGAATTTTGTAGTTCAGTTAAATCCATCAAATACGTCTGCAAGTATATCAACAAGGGAACCGATGCTGCGATGTTTGCTCTCCAGAACCCAAACGATGAAGTGAGCACGTATCAGATGGGTAGATACATAAGTAGCAATGAAGCCTTTTGGCGAATTTTTGAATTCCCAATTCACGAGCGACACCCTGCAATAATCCGTCTATCAGTTCATCTCGAAAATGGCCAGCGAGTCTATTTCACAGATAATACTGCTCACCAGGTAGCTGCAGCACCGAAGGAAACAACGTTAACAGAGTTCTTCAGTCTATGTCAACATGATGAGTTTGCCCTGACCCTTTGTTATGCTCAGGTACCTTCCTATTACACTTGGCAGACTAATAAGTGGGTCCGTCGCAAACGTGGCAAACCAATTGAAGACTATGTTGGCGTGTACAGGGATGATGCTATTGGCAGAGTTTACACTGTTCACCCTAGCCAACAAGAATGTTTCTTTTTGAGATTACTTCTTCATGAAGTCAGAGGACCATTGTCATTTGCTGATCTGAGGACTGTTGATGGTAATTTGTATTCGACGTTTCGAGAATCGGCTCTAAATAGAGGTCTTTTGGAAGATGACACACAATGGGAATCCACATTGTCCGAGGCGTCTATTTCACGATCTCCCAAATGCCTCCGTAGCCTTTTTGCAACATGGCTTCACGTATGTGGTGTTGCAAATCCAAACGAACTATGGACCAAGTTCAGAGAAGACCTTTCGGACGATTTTCGCAGAAGGCAGCAGACTTGCATGCGCGACATCGAGGTCGTCTTCACCGATGAGATTTTCAATCTTGCGCTCATTGATGTCGAGGACAAAATTCTCGCTCATGGCGGTCCCGAAATCCATACGTTTGGTCTTCCTGAAACTAGCCGATCGCATGTCCTTGATCAGCCCCGTGAAATTATCAGAGAGACAAGTTATAATGTCGATGAATTTGCTAATTTTGTCACATTAAATGAACCAAAGTTGCTTCCTGACCAACAGAGCGCATATGAAACCGTGCTAACATCTGTTGCTGACAATACCGGTGGCATTTTTTTTTCTGGACGCTCCCGGCGGCACAGGCAAGACGTTTGTCACCAACTTAATGCTGGCCAAATTGCGACAACGAGGGACGATTGCCATTGCCGTGGCTTCATCTGGCATTGCAGCAACACTACTCCCTGGGGGACGAACAGCTCACTCAGCATTCAAACTGCCCATCAGCTTAATATCGAATGATCTGGCAGCATGTAATGTCACTAAAGGGACGGGTTTATCGCGGCTTCTGATGAGTTGTCGATTGATCGTTTGGGACGAATGCACGATGTCCCATAAGCATGCATTTGAGGCCCTCGACAGGACTTTGCAAGATATTCGTGGTTCGAACAGGATCATGGGTGGTGTCACCTTACTGCTGTCGGGAGATTTTAGACAAACTCTTCCAGTGATTCCTAAATGAACAAAAGCTGACCAACTTAAAGCTTCTCTGAAATCGTCTTATCTTTGGCGAAGCGTCCGTCTTCTTAATTTAACAACAAATATGAGAGCTCATTTGTATAATGATCCAATTGCAACAAATTTTGCTGCACATCGTCTCCAAGTTGGTGATGGTATTTTCCCTTCCGATAATGATGGTCAAGTCAACTTGCAACCTTTATGCACATTAGTGGCGTCCATGGAACAGTTGATTTCACATGTGTTCCCATATTTGACAGACAATATTAACAACCATGACTGGTTGTGTGAGAGGGCAATTTTGGCTCCTAAAAACGATGTGGTCAATGTTATTAACTCCCGAATGATCGACTTGGTTCCTGGCCAATTGATACCATCCCTGATCAGTCAGAGGTAGTGAATTACCCCACCGAATTTCTAAATTCTCTAGACCCGCCTGGTATGCCGCCCCATATCTTGAGTATCAAAGTTGGTGCCCCCATTATGCTACTTAGAAATTTAGAACCTCCAAAACTATGTAATGGCACAAGGCTGTCTGTAAAAAAAATATCACCTCATTTAATTGTGGCAAATATTTTGACAGGCTGTGGTCGAGGTGATGAGGTATTTATACCCAGAATTCCACTCATACCATCTGACTCGCCAATCGAATTTAAACGACTGCAGTTCCCAGTAAAGTTGAGTTTTGCCATGTCGGTTAATAAATCGCAAGGCCAACCCCTCAAAGTTGCTGGAATACAATTGGAAGATCCATGTTTTTCGCATGGCCAGCTGTATGTGGCATTGTCACGCGTTGGCTCTCCAAACAATTTATTTGTTCATTCGCCATATGGACGAACGAAATATATTGTATACGAGGAAGCATTGCAATAGCGTATGCACCATATATGCAAGCAAAACATACTAAAAAGTATGCCTCCATACATCTAAATAAATAACTAAAAAAAAAAAAAAAATTATAAAAAAAAAGTAATGCTGCCAGACAATTCATGCCTGCCGGTCCCAAGTCCGGACGAAAGCAGAGGGGATGTATAATCTCAAACCGATATTTATCTAATGTCAACTTTCTTCACTAATGTCCCGAAATTGGTTTAATGTGTTCATTTGAAAACTCAAACTATTAGCTATGTAGCATGGCAATACTGTATATTATATGTGCCCTAACAGCTCGGACGAAGTCGGGCATATCTTCAGTCATTTCAGTCAGTCTAGACGTACCCAATACAAATGATGTTTGCATCAAACAACCCGGACGATGGACAATTCAAGGTCAAAGCCCGGACGAAGTCGGGTCACCTTCTAGTCTATTATATATTTTGGAAGATCTGTGAGGGTCTGTGTGTGTGTGTCTGTCTGTAATCGATGGGACTCGAAAATGGCCCAGCCGATTTCGATGAAACTTGGTATGTGGGGGTATTTTCGGCCGGGGAGTGACATAGGCCTATTAATTTGCCCGTGCGACGTGACCTTGAAATCTGGTAATTTCAAGGTCAAACGCCCGAATATCACGGGATTTCGATGAAATTTGGTATGTGGGGATACCATCGGCCGGGGAGTGGCATAAACCTATTAATTTGCCCGTGCGACGTGACATTGACCTTGAAATCGGGTCATTTCAAGGTCAAACGCCCGAATATCACGGGATTTCGATGAAACTTGGTGTCTAGGGATACTTTCGTGTGGGTAGTCTCATAAGCCTATTCATTTGCCCGTGCGACTTGACCTTGAAATTAGGTCAATTCAAGGTCAAATCGCGATTTTTGATGGGATTTCCACGAAATTTGATACATAGGGTTACTTTTGTCCACTGAGTGTTTTGGACGGGTCAAATCGTGACCCCGACCTGACCTTGACCTTCAAAATGATCAATTCAAGGTCAAATCGGGTAAAACAGGATGGATTTCGACGGGTACTTTTGTCCGGGCAGTGTTTTGGACGGGTCAAATCGTTACCCCACCTGACCTTGACCTTCGAAATGGTCAATTCAAGGTCAAACTCCGGACGAAGTCGGGTCACCTTCTAGTATATATATATATATATAGCTATATATATATACTAGAATATATATATATTTTAGCATCAAATTTAGATATATTCCAAAATACTCAATTTTTCAGACAAAAAGGTCATGTATCACAGGGTGCCAGCCAGGGTGAAAATTTTACTCAATCAAATGGTTTGTCTTTAAATGCTTCAGAGCTGACACAGAGGGGCAACAGTTTAAATATATATAAATATATATATATATGCACACAATATTTCGAATATGTTACGGATTCATATTTCAGATGACATTCGCAGTCTAAATTGCCTAAAATATATATATATATGCACACAATATTTCGAATATGTTACGGATTCATATTTCAGATGACATTCGCAGTCCAATTGATCAGTCTCAGATACACATAAAAACACTCATCAGAACTCCTTAAGTAATACGAATATTTACTGCACAGAAACTCGGCGTTTGGCGCATCTTCATCTGTGCCGTTCGCATCTTTCTAGACCGACAGTGGTCCCTTCATATCGCGCGGATATTGAGAACGACACGGATTTTTTTAATTCTGTCAAATCGCATTCTTCATTGACAGATTCAACTATATACCGGCATTTGTTTTGGAAGCGTGGGAGTCCAGGAACTATACTAGCGAAAGGATGTTCTCGAAAATTTGAGTGAGCAAAAGCAAAAACACCATTGAAAAAATTCACCAAAAACAAATTTAATGGTCTGATCTGGGAAAACTAAATGACAACTAGTGGATAAATACTCCTGCTTCGTGTGGACATACACATACGATGCTCGATGTCTGTATATGAGGAAATTATAAAGACCTTACTTGAAAGGATCTCAAAGTTAAGGGTGAAGTTCAGAAACCTAGGTTGAGGGATCCAGTTGGGAATCCCCAGTTTTATTCAAAATATCCAAGGGAGGTAACTTGTTTCCGGTGTCTAAAACAGGGACACTACGCTAACTCTTGTCCAGCAGGGCGTTTCCAGGGACCCAATAGCGTGTTCCAAACTCCAAAAATTTTCAGACAAAAAGGTCATGTATCACAGGGTGCCAGCCAGGGTGAATTTTACTCAATCAAATGGTTTGTCTTTAAATGCGTCAGAGCTGACACAGAGGGACAACAGTCAGTTCCAGAGACCACTGCCCCAGTGAGTTAGCATGTTGGTAGTGAAAATGTACGTAGGAATTTGTCATTGCCTAAATTTGATGCTGTTATGTCGAGGGGACCATACAAGGCGTTGGTGTAATTTTTACTGCTGACACGGGTGCCACTCGTACAGTACTTTCAAAACGTGTGTTTGATAAAATACCAAAGTGTAAACAACCTAAACTTCACTCACCTTCTTTGTTATCTAATGCTTGTGGTAATCCATTGTGTCAATATGGCAGAGGACTTTTTACTATTCAATTTTGTGACTGGAAACTTGAAAAGAAGTAATCGTGACTGAAATAGCAGATGATGGTCTTTTAGGGATCGACATACTGCAAAATGACGAGGATGGTCCGGCCGACTTAATGTTAAGTGAGGGGGTTATTTGTCTTAAAGATACACCTTTACCATATGTCCAAGTGGGTGTACCTGAACGAATTAGGCGAGTTAGTTCCGCTGATCTTTGTGTTCCGCCTTTCTCAGTGCGTTGTAGACGTTTTTATTGAACCCGGTGAATCAAATGAAAATGTGGGCCAAGTAATTATTGAGCCCAATCCTTTCTTTTTAGAACAATCTGAACTTTTTGTTGCCAATTCGTTAGTGGATTTAGAGCATCATGTAACATTTAAATTAAGGGTCATGAACCCAACTGTAGTGCCAATTATAATACATCAAGATGAAGTTATAGGCCATGCCACAACAATTGTGGAAGAGCCTTTTGTTCTATTCACACATGAGGATCCCAATGCCACTGATGACTTTGCAGCAATTAGACAGGTTTTGCCTCGCAATTCGAGTGTCAAAGACAGCGTTAGTGGATCTTCATCGCAGAACCCAACCCTCGATGAGAGTGAATCAGAAAACCATTCAGTGCCTGAACATTTAAAAGAGTTGTATAATGATGCTACTAAAAATATAACACCCGAACAAGCAGGGGTTATAAAGCAGTTATTATGGGAGTTTCAGGATGTTTTTTCTTAAAATGGGGATGATATTGGGAGGACTTTTATAACGGAACATGAACTTATAACCGGGGATGCCCGAACAGTCAAACAATTACCAAGACGCGTACCAATGGCTATGCAGGGGAACTTGAGAAAACAATTAATAAGCTTTTATTACAGGGGGTGATACGTCCGTAAACTAGCCCTTGGAGTAGTCCAATTGTTATGGTTCCTAAGCCTCATTCTAAAGAATTGCGCCTATGTGTTGATTATCGAGCCGTAAACGCAGTCACCAGAAAAGACGCGTGGCCGATTCCGAGAATACAAGACTGCATTGACTTAGCAGCTGGCTCATGTCTTTTTAGTATTTCTGATGGCACGAGTTCGTATCATCAAATTCCGGTCCGCGAATCTGACATTTGTAAGACAGCTTTTGTAACAAAATATGGTTTGCACTAGTACGTAACTATGCCGTACGGAATTTTCAATAGTGCGAGTCGATTTCAACGTACAACGGAGCTCATCTTTCGTGGTTTGCAGTGGGTTTCTCTTCTAATTTACATAGACGACATAGTGGTGGCGGGTAAATCGTTCCTTAATCATGTCGAAAATGTGCGTGAAGTCCTGCATCGAATCAAGGACTCAGGCCTAAAATTTCGCCCAAGTAAATGTCATTTGTTGCGATCAAGTGTAACTTGTCTAGGCCATATAATTTCCAATGAGGGTGTGTTACCTGATCCAAATAATGTTTCCAAAGTTCTTGGCTGGCCTGTTCCAAAGACAGCAAAACAAGTGAAGCAGATCCTAGGTCTAGCTTCGTACTATCGAAGATAGAGTTTTTTCTGCAATTGCTAAGCCTTTAACTGAGCTTACCCGGAAGAACAAACATTTCGTGTGGTCAGATAAATGTCAGGCAGCTTTTGAAACTTTGAAACAAACACTTGTAAGTCCAAATATAATGGCATATCCTTTAGAGGAAGGCAAATACATTTTAGACACAGATGCCTCAGATATTTCTATCGGCGCTGTGCTTAGTCAAGTCCAAAATGGTGGGGAAAGGGTCATAGCATACGCAAGTCGAACCCTGAATCGTGCTGAAACAAATCATTGCGTCACCGACCGTGAGCTCCTCGCATTGCGCTATTTCATAGAATACTTTCGTCAGTATTTGTTGGGTCGAAAATTTGAAGTTAGGTCAGATCATCAAGCTTTAGTGCGGCTTTTCAGTTTAAAGGAACCTAAAGGTAGAGTTGCAAGGTGGATTAAAATATTATCAAGTTATGATTTCTCAATTATTTATCGTAAAGGTAAATCTCACAATAATGCGGACGCTATGTCACGATGTGAAAATCCATTTGATTGTGATTGTTCAAAAGAAGACATGTCAGAACCATTGAGATGTGGGCCTTGTAAAAAGTTCCACAAACGAGCGGTCGATATGTCAAGTAAATGGGTAGATAGTAAGATTCTGGCATTACCAATTAAAGAACTAGACCCTGGACACAATGGTCCAATTATCATAGCAGTTCAGACTAGGTCTGCTTCTGAAAAATGTTCTCCAAATTCAAATTCTGTTTCTCGGTCAAATTCTCAAAATGCCTCTCAATCCAATTCACAAAACGCCCAGCCACAAAGTCAATTACCAGGCTCACATTGGGTTGGGGTACGTTCTCTTCAAAATAGCCAGAAAATGCAAATGGCGGATACAAATATATCGCCAATATTGTCAGCTAAAATTAAAGATGTAAAGCCTAAACATTCTGAAGTTGTTGGGGTTAGCCCTGAAACAAGGCATTATTGGTTGATTTGGGATTCCTTAGAAATCCACGAAGGTTTACTGTTTAAGAAAGTTTATAAGTCCAATGAAACGGATAGTTATCTGCAACTCATAGTTCCAAAGTCACTGCGTCATGAGATTATGTTCCAAATGCATAATTCTCTGATGTCAGGACACTTGGGTACAAAGAAAACTATTCAGAAAACATTGCAACATTATTATTGGTTTGAACTTAGAGTTGATATTACTCATTGGATACTTACTTGTGATTCATGTCCATCCATTAAACATCCAATTAAAACACCTAAGGCACCATTAGGGAAAATGTGAGTCGGAGCACATTTAGATCGTTTGTCTACTAATATTTTGGGGCCATTAGCACGGACCCCGAGGGGAAATAAATTCATTTTGTTAGTGGTAGATGCTTTCACTAAGTGGATTGAAGTGTTACCGGTACCTGATCAATCTGCAGTCACGTGTGCTGAAAAAATATTAAATGAAGTATTAGCCAGGTTTGGAATTTGCCAAAACCTACATTCTGATCAAGGTCGAAATTATGAGAGCCACATATTCAGTGAGCGCTGCACTTTGCTGGATATCAAGAAAACTAGGACGACCTCTGAAGTTGTTGGGGTTAGCCCTGAAACAAGGCATTATTGGTTGATTTGGGATTCCTTAGAAATCCACGAAGGTTTACTGTTTAAGAAAGTTTATAAGTCCAATGAAACGGATAGTTATCTGCAACTCATAGTTCCAAAGTCACTGCGTCATGAGATTATGTTCCAAATGCATAATTATCTGATGTCAGGACACTTGGGTACTAAGAAAACTATTCAGAAAACATTGCAACATTATTATTGGTTTGAACTTAGAGTTGATATTACTCATTGGATACTTACTTGTGATTCATGTCCATCCATTAAACATCCAATTAAAACACCTAAGGCACCATTAGGGAAAATGTGAGTCGGAGCACATTTAGATCGTTTGTCTACTAATATTTTGGGGGCATTAGCACGGACCCCGAGGGGAAATAAATTCATTTTGTTAGTGGTAGATGCTTTCACTAAGTGGATTGAAGTGTTACCGGTACCTGATCAATCTGCAGTCACGTGTGCTGAAAAAATATTAAATGAAGTATTAGCCAGGTTTGGAATTTGCCAAAACCTACATTCTGATCAAGGTCGAAATTATGAGAGCCACATATTCTGTGAGCGCTGCACTTTGCTGGATATCAAGAAAACTAGGACGACCTCGAAAAACCCTAAGTGTAATGGTCAGTCCGAAATCATGAATAAAACGCTCTTACGAATGATAAAAGCATTTCTTAAAGGTGAGCAGACCGATTGAGATCTGCATTTGGGTTGTTTAGCGGCGGCATATCGATCCACTCCTAATAAAAGTACCGGTCTCACTCCACACTTATTAATGTTGGGTCGTGAAGTAAAATTGCCATCGGAAGTAATGTTCCAAGTTGGGTCTGAAAATATGCAACCACCTTTTGAAACATATGGGGAGTATGTTGAACTTCTTAAGTCCACATTGACTAAAGCACACGAAGTAGCTCGTCAGCACTTGTCCAAGGCTAGTATAAGGCAAAAGGAAACTTATGACCTCAATGCTAGATTTATTAAATTCCAAGTGGGTGATCTCGTTTGGTATTGGAATCTAAACCGGCAGGTAGGATATCTCCAAAACTCCAACCTATGTATCAGGGTCCATTTGTGGTGATAAAAAAAAATTCTGACTTGAACTATATTTTACAACTTGATTCTAAGGGAAAAACAAAAGTTGTCAATGTCAATAAATTAAAGCTCTATCAAGGGAAAAATGTATTACATGGATTAAACTTGCACTTAAAATGGCCACACCATAGAGTAGGGACGTGGAAATATTTGTGTTTTCTTTCAGATAAATCATGCCATCCTTCAACAAGAGAGGTTTCCTATATAACTGAACAAGGTGCCCCTTTGCGGGGGAGCGCCGCAATGTGGTCTCGCACGTTGTTTCGAAACATTTCGATGCAACAAATGTTCCATATTCTTGCCGACTTTGCAATTGTAAGACAAAGCATCAGACAGAGATGAAATCACATAGGAATAGTCGCGGACATGTAGAGAGGTTAGGCAGAATGATCATTTTGAACCCGTCAGTGAAAGAGGTTGATTATCTGGCCAGTAACGCTAACTATGTGGTCCCGGTAGAGGGAAGAGACTTTTACAGACAAGCAAAAGCAATCAGTAACCAGGTATGGGCTGAAAGGGCGTCAAATGCTGCCAGGCCACCAATCGATCACACGGTAGCATCAGTGGTACATGTAGTTAAGCCAGTGGTACATGCAGTTAAGCCAACTACTAGTACATGTAGTGAAACTTGCACCGTAACAGATGCAGCTGAGGTAGGGGTATTGAGCACGCCACCGCGTGGCTCAGTCGCGAGCATCCCGAGTCAGAGTACCCCACCATCAGGAACTCGAGCTTGGAAGTAGAGACAGCCATGGACATGGACGACCCCTGGTCAAGTTTACCAAACGACCCAGTAACTTTTGACATTTCTGGCAGCATAGATAACATTGTGAATAATTTTGAAGCATTCAAAATAGATATAGGCACACAAACGTTGCCTAACAAAGTGTGTGTGGTAGGAACACAAACTGATCTAGGGGTGCGTCACGAATGTGAGTTATTGAGGAAGATGTTGGAAGAAAAGAAGCAGAGGGTACAATAATCTGATTCCGATGATGACATTAGGCCACCGGGGGAGAGATATACCAAACTGATCAAAGACTCACCTAGAATAAGGGTAATCCGAAAGAAGAAGTCGGTAATTGCTAAATATTTTAGAAAATGTGTGCGTAAAGACAAAATTGTTCATGTTCAATATACATGTTGTCATTTGTTTTGTTATGGGTTATGTTTTGTGTGGGCACAGACTTTTTGTAGGAGGGGGTAGTTGTAATAATCGGCTGTTCTATTCACACGTATTTGTTTACATGGGAAATTTCAATGCAAAATTTATTCAATTCATTACCTCACAAATACTCATCCGTAATAATGCTAATCACATCAATCATGCTTTGTTTTCATTCCGATTACTTATATCAAGGTATCATCATAAAATTCTTTGTATTTACGCATTTCATGGCTTTCGTCGCTTTTCAGCTGTCAATGTTTTCATTTCATGGGCGCAGCCATTCTGTCGCCAAGTGCATCATGGGAATTTTCTCTTTGCGTAAAATTCAGTTTTGCGCACAAATTAAATTTGTTATATTGCTCACATATATCTTGCATCATTGCAATATTATTAATCTGTATTTGTTTCAAATTTAAGTTACTTTGCAATGATATTTAGTAACTCCGTCTAGTTGTAAGAGCGGTGCCGGCACATGGTCGATGGCCGATTCGGCAGTGTCCGGCAGGGCTTTCGCCGGTGGAACCGGATTTAAGCAATTTCATTGGTTGGCCGGTTTGGCCGGTTGAAAATAGTATATAAGCCCTGGCTGGTCAAATAGAGCGCCATAAAGTTTTATTTAAATCTTAGGAACTTTCTGTACCGTTTTATTCTATACGCTGTAAGTTTACCTTGTGGGATGGGATAGACTTATTTAGTATTTTTAATTTATTTTTATTTTCATCTTTAGTTTGTATTTTTCTAAGTTTCATTGTATGCCCAAGTAGTACTTAAATGGTTTTATGTAGTTTGTATCTTAGGCTTTGCTGTGAATTAGTAATCTGTCTACTGATTCTATTTAGTTCAATTTTATTTATTTATCAATCTTTGTAATTTTTCTCCTCTCTGCTTTCTTATTATTTAAAGTTATATCTAGTATTCGTGTGGTCTGATGGAAAATTCTTAAAGTATTAATTTCTCATTTAAAGTAATTTTAAACTTTTACTGACATGATTCCTACTTAAAGGAACTTGTTATGTTCTCCTATGTAATGGTGACCCTCGTGTATTTCATCAGAGTGGATTCACAATTAAGTGAACAACTCACAGGGAAATCCTACTCTAAGGAAGCTCTGATTGAGGTACATGTGTGGTAAATTGTTCTAATTCCTACATTAAGCACTTGTAGAAATTTCCATCAGAAAATATTTTATTTTACCCCGGGAAAAGACTTTTCCAAGGGATGTAATTTTCCTTTGACTATTTTATAACTTAAAGTAGGAAGTTTTCCAAGAGAGGTAATTTTCTCTTGATCAGTTTAGTAAATGTAATTGTGGTTCATCGCAAGGGATGTAATTTTCCCTTGGTGGTATAATTAAACTATTTCAATCAGGGAGGTAATTTTCTCTGAGTGTTTTATTCTAGTATTTTATGGTTTCATAAACCTTTAAATATTTCTTACAAATATCTAGTAAGTATAGTTTTACTTTATTTATCTAACAGTAAATCAGTTAGACAAAGTAAAACATATTCATGCTTTCATTTGAATTTCTGCCAGTACTTATATCTTGGCATTTTCATTAATTGCCAGTCAGTTGCTCTGTTTTAAATATCAGAGTATTTATTCATTTAACACTCAATAAAGTGATTTTAAATAAATCATGTGTAGTTTGTAATCATTACATAATTCATTGTGTTGTGTTATTCCACTCCATCAGAAGTGAAGGCCTGACTTCTGATTAAGTTAAGTTCTCAGCTTGTCTGAGAGGGTAGGACTCTGTCATTTAATTGTCATGTTCAAGTCATTATAATCATCTTTCATCAGATAGGGTTTCAACCCGGTGTCATTATTGGTAGGGATTGGCCAGTTAAACTTTGCGCAGTTCTGGTTACCCGGTGTCATTATAGGTAGGGGCCTTTATGTAAAGTGCAATTACTCTAATAGGTACCCGGTGTTTTAACTTAAGCTTTCCCATTATCGGTAGGCAAATTAGGTAGGTCCTATTCAGTTAAGGGTAAAAGCAAGTTAAATTTCTTATTTTCATCTTCATCTCGTTATTTCATATTTCATATTTGTTCATAAATTTCAAAGTCCTATTCTCTAAGCGATTGCAATTAATCTAAGTCAGTTTTATGACTTAAATTTCATATTCAATAACTTAGTATTTTTGTGTAATTTAACTTTACTACGTTATTTCCAATCAGTCTAGTTTTGTGCTGACAGTACAGCCAGCTATTCATGGTTATACTTTAACTTTACTATTTCAAAAACTTAGTAAAACATTAAAGTATTAAATTTGTTCATGCTTCATAAAATATCATAAGTTAAGTTGTTATGGGTGCACCGGTGTTTGTCTAATTGTGTGTTTTATGTTTCCTGTCTTGCATTGTCTATTTGTTTGTCATCCAATTGGTCAACTTGTACATATGTTAAATTTTATACTTACTGTCACAACTTCAAAATATTTCTTATTTATTTAAATGAATGTTCTCACTTAAATAGCTTTGGCTTGTTTCTTTATTTATTTAATAAATTCAAGTAGTCATTTAAATTCTTAAGTAAATATTTTACTGTAACAGTGGAGAACTTTTAGCAATTATTTATCATAAAAATCATGCAGTTGTTTATTCATACTTTAAAATCTATATTTTCAATCATGTGCTATATTATATCACAATAGTTCGGTATTTTAGTAATTTAACTAACTTAGGGAAACTTTGGATTGTTTCTATTTATTTATAAAAATTGTTAATCTATAGGGTGTAATTCTAAAACTTTTCTTTATTTATTTCACTTATTTTTCTGGTCTTACTGGTACACTTTGGCAAAACACTTTGTTATTTATTTAAATGTTTCATCTCCATATCCATTAATATTATTCTCATCTAAATATCATAAAAATACAATTTATCTCTATATACTGTATGTCTATGTCTACAAAATTCTTGTTATAAATCAAATATCTATTTTCAAATTAAATAATCAACGTTATTTCAATCTCATTATAAATGTAAGTTCCTATGGGGGAGGTATTTAGCTGTTCGTAGACTCAGCTTAGTAAAAGTCTGCTGGTGTCAGATCCTGTCTTATTGCGTTGGTTGTTTGTATTATTTCACTCAACTACTCGCCTTTCCTGTCATGTATCTTTTCAGTCTTAATCGTTTCTCATCTCGAGTTAGTGTGATTCTCTCCTATAGAGTTCGCTACACTGACTTATAGGTGCGAAGGGATCAGGACTTGGGCGTTACAATATACTATATTCCGTCGAGAAACACGGCATGGATTCATTTCCCGAAAGCGTTCAATGAAAGATAAAATCATTTGCGCATAAACTGCACATGAAATACCAATGAAACTTGCTATGATTCTCCATCTCGCATACGTGTGCGATATACACACTGACGTCCAGTGTAGATATATTCCTTAATATTGGTTTGTAATCGTTTCCTTTTAAAGTTTAAAAAATTGGTTGGATTCTGTAAGACGCATATCGTCATCCCCGGACTGATCCGCTCAACTGTACAACACGTACTTTGTATTATATGGTCCGCAACTTTCTGCATGCTATGGCTCTCAACTGATCCTCGACCAGGAGCAACCCGGCCCACGGACAATCCGACACAAATAAGGAATAAACTATAACTTTGTCCACTTCATTTAACATAAGAATAGACTATATTGGGAAACCTGAGGAGAGATACATGTAGTTGTACAATATAACGGGATATAGTATGATATATAGTGACGTTGTCAACGGGATCCAACATTAATAGTAATATAGATATAAAATATATATCAATATGGAATGAGATAATCACATATCTGAATCGGAAAACCTGTGATTATTTTGCAACACTTAAAGAAATCATGTAATTTATTAATAAGAATATTACACTTAGAAGAAAATATGAAGAAAAAATGGTGAATACAACAAATAACTTATCAAAATATGGACAACCCAACCCGGAAATGGGGACAACCTGACCCAAAATACGCCAAACCCGACCCAAAATACGCCCAATCCGACCCAAAATACACCCGGGTCGGGATGTCGCCGAGTCGGGTGGTCCCGCTTCCCTTTCAATATCTAGAGAACGTAACCATTGCAAACATTCGTGGGATTGCATTCATATACAGTAATGACCTAAATAATCGACTCCTTAACCACAGCAGAATTATGGGTAATTTTCATGATTTAGTCGGAAATATGGCTTGTTGCTATTCATCGGAAAGCTCTCATGGTGGACGCCCCCCCCCCCCCCCCGACGGAGATTCTCTAACCACCTTTCTGAATATGCAGCCTGTTCTCCCGTAAATAAGCTCATACAGAACTTATTTAAAACACACGAAATAGGCCATAAGGGATTATTTGAGTCTAGTTGAGCTTTATATGAACCGAAATGGGACATGACAAACAGTCGTATATGAGCTTATTTAATTCGAAATAAGCTCATATAATCACTATTTAATCTACTTTTTTATCGACATGACGTACCAGATGAACGATCTTTATAATGGCCGGATTCGTCATCTCAGATTTAAACCTGATCTATGTAAACCTCTAGGTTTAAACAGCCGTTTGACAGCTAAATCCGTGGTTTAAACCCGAGATCGCATGTCTAAGTGACCCATTCGAATTCCTAAAATTGTATTGCTATATGAGTCAAATTTGATAACTTGTTTTGATGTAGATCATACCACAAAACTCTAACCTGGCTACGCCCATTAATTCCCATAATATTTCCCTCTGCACGGTTGCCCATGCACATGCAACAGTTCAGATGCCGCTTCTGATGTGCACTCATAAGCAAATTGCCATCTTGGTCCAGGATTAACTCGATTATGGAGCCTTTATTCATAATAAATATATGTACGATAGATTTGAACATTTTAATATTAAAAACAAATTTAATTAAATTTAAAACAAACACAAATTTAATTTTAAATTGTGTTTCTTGTTAGATTCAACTCCTTGTTCAATTTAACAACACAATGTTTTCATTTTGTTTTAATAAATGTTGTAATGTACAGATAGACAGCTCCTATATCCTATAATACATACATATATACATGTAAATACATTAAATTTTGTCTTTGCGGGTAAAGAATCTTGCAGAAAATCTATCACAAAGTGATGAACAGCGCGTGAAACTCGTGTTGAGAGACATGCCCTTTATAAGATTGATTTAAACCCAGAATCAGATCGGATTAAAGGCACGGGTGGCGTTCGTTGTAGAAATATTCATATTTGTTCAAAACGGCATCAACAGAAGGAATATTAAAATATATATAGTTTTGTTCATATGCCAAACATAATCAGCGCGTAACTAGTATATTGTCGTCAAGACGTACGATGGTGTACGTAAACAAGAGTCTGCTAGTGTTACAGAAGTTGTGCTTCTGTTTACATAACACAGCGCAATTATATTGGTCAATCACACACAAATGATATAAATGCTCTTTATAATTTCCATATCAGGAAAACAGTAACAAATAACGCTATTTATTTATTCTTTTGTTTACATAACAAAGGAATAAAAACTGACAATAACATACTGTTTATGCCATATTTCTGATTGGTATAGGAACAAGGTCTGTCTATATTTTACTATTCTTTCTGTTTATTGCGGTTTTTGATGCAGGTGAATATTTTAACAGCATACACACCGCCAACGCCGCCCATATATTTAATGGTCCATGAGCGACACTTGTTTCTCAATGAATAATCAAATGAGCGTGCACGCATTAGCGATAACTTATGGCGAGTCAATAACCATTATATCGACCTGTGTTTTGGTCCGATTGGTAAGAGAGTAGGATAGGATAGGATAATTTTATTTACAATACACATACATGGAAAGTACAATTACAAATAAATATAATATTAATAGACTATACATGTATATTGCTAGGGGTGATATAGTCATGGCTGACTGTCTTCCTATCACCCCTGGATGTAGTGACAGATTATATGATGAAGATGGATTATATCATATCACCGAATCGAGAAACAGTTGTCAGTTAGCTGGCAACTGAACGACAAAAAAACGCCCCGTTAGACCCGGTTTTTCTGGACCGCCAATGTATGTTTAAACCAGGTTTAAACTTGGAGGTTTAAACCGGAGATGAAGAATCCGGCCAATGTGTTTTCACTGAAACATAAATGATGAAGATAGTTTAGCCATGTGGTCAAAATACTATTATAGTGTGGTCATCGGGGGTTGAACGAATGTTATAAAGCTGGTTTTGATCTAATTGTGTGTGAAAAAGTATCGGGAATAACATATCCAAAATTCGCTAAAATCCGCTTTGGGGAAACTGTTATCCAAGATGGCGTCCACCATGGTTGTCTATATTACATGTAAATCAGTACTCGAAATAAGTCATTATACGAAATTTTACGCAGTTATACCAGTGTGTGTGGAATTAGAGTACGGGAGCAAATAGAGTGATATAACAAAAATAATACAATCGCGACCATGAAATGGCTGTCACAATGGCCGCAATCCAATGCATGCCAGCCACAGCGAAAGCAACATATTGGATAATAGCCCAAGAGTGAAAATATTGTATTGATAACATACAAGTATGTTGCTAAGTGTCTTCAAATGTTAAAATGATCCATCGGAAGGATGATTAAATATTGAATAAAATGTAACGCAGAAACTGAAGTACATACCCTTGGGGTATAAATACTAGCTACATTTCCGGAATTTTCAACATTCTCTGCGATAATAAACCATACACATATGGCCTAATGCTTATTATACTGTATAAAGTAACACAATTTTCTTCAATAGAATAGCACACTCTATCTCACCAGATAATAGAGACGGTACATCGTACACTGACGTACAGTTTATGCAATACTAATTTTCCGCTGCTATCAGACCGGTTTCTTAGTAGACAATTTTGTTCAAATTACCCCAGTCGGCACTTTACAAATGGAATATGCTCCCATGCAATGGAAACAGCGCAATTATATTGGTCAATCACACACAAATGATATAAATGCTCTTTATAATTTCCATATCAGGAAAACAGTAACAAATAACGCTATTTATGTTTACCATATCCGGAATCCGGATCTGAACAAAAGTCAGTTAACGTAACGTTTTTTCTTTTGTTTACATAACAAAGGAATAAAAACTGACAATAACATACTGTTTATGCCATATTTCTGATTGGTATAGGAACAAGGTCTGTCTATATTTTACTATTCTTTCTGTTTATTGCGGTTTTTGATGCAGGTGAATATTTTAACAGCATACACACCGCCAACGCCGCCCATATATTTAATGGTCCATGAGCGACACTTGTTTCTCAATGAATAATCAAATGAGCGTGCACGCATTAGCGATAACTTATGGCGAGTCAATAACCATTATATCGACCTGTGTTTTGGTCCGATTGGTAAGAGAGTAGGATAGGATAGGATAATTTTATTTACAATACACATACATGGAAAGTACAATTACAAATAAATATAATATTAATAGACTATACATGTATATTGCTAGGGGTGATATAGTCATGGCTGACTGTCTTCCTATCACCCCTGGATGTAGTGACAGATTATATGATGAAGATGGATTATATCATATCACCGAATCGAGAAACAGTTGTCAGTTAGCTGGCAACTGAACGACAAAAAAACGCCCCGTTAGACCCGGTTTTTCTGGACCGCCAATGTATGTTTAAACCAGGTTTAAACTTGGAGGTTTAAACCGGAGATGAAGAATCCGGCCAATGTGTTTTCACTGAAACATAAATGATGAAGATAGTTTAGCCATGTGGTCAAAATACTATTATAGTGTGGTCATCGGGGGTTGAACGAATGTTATAAAGCTTGTTTTGATCTAATTTTGTGTGAAAAAGTATCGGGAATAACATATCCAAAATTCGCTAAAATCCGCTTTGGGGAAACTGTTATCCAAGATGGCGTCCACCATGGTTGTCTATATTACATGTAAATCAGTACTCGAAATAAGTCATTATACGAAATTTTACGCAGTTATACCAGTGTGTGTGGAATTAGAGTACGGGAGCAAATAGAGTGATATAACAAAAATAATACAATCGCGACCATGAAATGGCTGTCACAATGGCCGCAATCCAATGCATGCCACGGCGAAAGCAACATATTGGATAATAGCCCAAGAGTGAAAATATTGTATTGATAACATACAAGTATGTTGCTAAGTGTCTTCAAATGTTAAAATGATCCATCGGAAGGATTTGTCGGTCACTGCAACGCAAAGTGCATAGTAGTTTCATGCGGCAATGTGATTAAATATTGAATAAAATGTAACGCAGAAACTGAAGTACATACCCTTGGGGTATAAATACTAGCTACATTTCCGGAATTTTCAACATTCTCTGCGATAATAAACCATACACATATGGCCTAATGCTTATTATACTGTATAAAGTAACACAATTTTCTTCAATAGAATAGCACACTCTATCTCACCAGATAATAGAGACGGTACATCGTACACTGACGTACAGTTTATGCAATACTAATTTTCCGCTGCTATCAGACCGGTTTCTTAGTAGACAATTTTGTTCAAATTACCCCAGTCGGCACTTTACAAATGGAATATGCTCCCATGCAATGGAAACAGCTAGTTTTCGGTATGCCTTTGTTTGAAAATTAATTAGCAATGCCACCCATGTATGTGTGCTAACTATCATATGATCATCGTTTAAAGTTACGGGCGGCGTTGGCGGTGTGTATGCTGTTAAAATATTCACCCAATGTTCGCGCTGCCACTTGCCAAATTTGCCAGTGGCAAAAATAATTCACATTTGGCAAACAATAATTTCATTTGGCAAATATTTTGGCAAGTAGCTTTTTAATTCTTCAATAAAGTTGAAACATATCGATCGATCAATACCATTCATTTTAGGAAACTATTACAAAAGATTTATATTAGTAGTGTTTTATGTGGTTTTGGAAAAGTTAACACCTCCATTCACATGCAGTTAATCTGGTAACATTATTATCGATGGTTCGGGGATTGACCGTATTTAGTGATGTTCCCTTCTGATGAAGCAACTCTGCTACCATTTTATTGTTTGGTGATTGGTGTATTGCTGTATGCTAAACCACAATAGAGATGCGAGTATAATTGTTAACTAACTGCATTCCTATTGATATCAAACATCGTTCAAACAGCCAGTGTCGAAACATAGAACTCAATCAAGGTTGAGGAAATGATATTATCAGGGATAACATTTGGCAAATTCTAATAGAATTTGGCAAAAAATATTTTCATTTGGCAAATTATTTGGCAAAAGTAAATTTCGGTCCAGCGCGGACCCTGTATTCACCTCCGTCCAAAACCGCTATAAACAGAAAGAATAGTAAAATATAGACATACCTTGTTCTTATACAAATCAGAAATATGGCATAAACAGTATGTTATTGTCATTTTTTCCCTTTGTTATGTAAACAAAAGCAAAAAAAAACGTTACATTACCTGGCATTTGTTTAGACCCGGATATAGTAAACATAAAGAGTGTTATTTGTTACTGTTTTCCTGATATGGAAATAATAAAGAGCATTTATATCATGTGTGTGTTATCAACCAATATAATTGCGCTGTGTTATGTAAACAGAAGCACAACTTCTGTAACATGAGCAGGCTCTTGTTTACGTACACCACCGTACATCTTGACGACAATATACTATTTAAGCGCTGATTATGTTTGGCATATGAACAAAACTATATTTGTTTTAATATTCCTTCTCTTGATGGCGATTTGAACAAATATGAATATTTCTGCAACGAACGCCGCCCGTATCTTTAAAGCTGTTATTACAGCGTTGAACATTCACACAATGTTGCTATTTGGGGTTTGTGTGAAACAACTATGTGTATCATTAGCGAGAAGGAATAAACATGATGATGCGGTTGCAGAAAACGTTTCCATGTATACACACAGTCTCTGTCACTTAGAAATGTTGTATTGATCAAGTTTAGAAATTTATTTAATATAGTCTATGGTACATCTTTATGTTTTGAAAAGTTGCGTTCACAGAATCCCACCATGCATTCTTGTGACAAAAAGCGATATATTCGTGTTTCATCACTTCGTCGGAGGCAGCTTTGAAAACTATTCTGAGACATTGGCAAATACATTTAACAAGTAGAGAAGATACGATGTACCGTCTCTTCGATCTGATGAGATGGGGTGCTAATCTATTGAGGAGATGAGTGTTTCTTTACAGTATAAGTATAGTCTGGCAAGACTCTTCCTGCCATCCCTGCGTATTCGATGCACCCCTACTGTCTTCCGGCTATTCCTGCGTATTTGATGAACCCCATACGAAACACACCCATATTGGCATTATTTAACTTTTTTCATAGACACGACTTACCAGATTCACACTCTTTATAATGTGGTTCACTGCGGGCCCCATTCAATGGAATAACGCTATAAGCTCATTGTGGACTTATTTCAGAATCGACTGTTTTCGTGCCAAATTTACGTTCATAGAGAGCGTAATTCGTATTCAAATAACGTCAATATGGGCGTATTTGGGGTTTTGAAATAGGTTCAATATGAACCTATTTGTATGCGGATATGTTGGGAAAATGCGGCCTTTTTAAAATTGATGAAAAAGTTTTCCCCAAACGGATTTTAGAGGATTTTTTTAATATGTTATGCATGGGACCTTCCTGTATAGAATGACATCAAAAGTGCTTCCATACCATTTTTTTCCCAGTTGACGCCAATATTGGATACCACGACCGCACTATTTATGGCGCTGGGAACAGTGAAAACACATTATAAAGAGCGTATATCTGGTCAGTCGATTTAGGTTCATATGGAGCCTAATTCAGATTCAAATAATTCCGACATAGGCTTATTTCTCATTTTTGAATAAGTTCAATATGAGCTTCTTTTCAGGAGAACAGGCTGAATCATACATTTATACATGTATGTAATATTTTTGTTAATCTTCGATCTCGGAGGATAATTAATTAAAGAAGAAGAAGAGGAAAAATAATCATAACAATTAATATGCGACAACGGGCATTATAATTTGCCCCAATTTAATGTGGTAACATTCATACTTCGTACTTTGCCGGTGGGCACTTCTGGTTTATCTTGATATCTGTGACACGAGTTGAATACTTTTCTTTCACATGGGCTTGAATCTTAGACCCCACTGTGTCAGTTGATCGCTGTTCGACGTTAACCTGCAAATGCAAGATAAGATAATGTGTTTTTTAAAGTGGCTTTTCCGTAGAACTGGGGATCACAATCACAAAATATCGATAACTATGTCGTGCGCACACACACACACACACACACACACACACACACACACACACACATATATGTATACGTGCTGCTATATTACATGTAGTTAGTCCATGTCTGTTTAAGTAATACGCTTGTTTATCTACCTACAGCCAGCCGTATCCAATTCAGCCGAAAGGGAGATGGCTGGCTGATAACGAATTTGTCTAGACACCAGGTAATGAATTGATCTATTGCCGTTCCGATCACAGTAGCACGCGAAATATAAGCAGTTGTGATAACACTTAAAGGCACGTGCGGCCTTAATTGTCGAAAATATTCATATTTGTTCCAAACACCGTAAACAGAAAAACATTAAAACGCATACAGTTCCGTTCATATATACCATGACCATCGCGTAAACAGCATGCCAGCATAAAGACCTACTATATTTTACCTAAGCAAGAGCCTGATTGTGTTACAGAAGACAGTACAATGCTACTGGCTAATCACACGCAAATGGCATAAACGCTCTTTATTAGTTCCATATCAGGTATTCACAACAAAGAACGCTTTTTATGTTTACCATCATAATATAAACAAACACCAGAAAAGTAACTTTTTACGCCTTTGTTTACATAACAATGGTCAAACATATGACCATAACATACTGTTTATGCGATATTTCTTATTTGTATACGGACAAAGTCTATCTACATTTTTATGTTCTTTCAGTTTGTGGCGGTTTTTGACGGGTGGAGATATTTTCACAGGATACCCACCGCCAAGGCCAACCGTACCTTTAATCGTCAATTCTATCCATACTCTAAAAATAAATTAATTTTCCAGGTCGATGCTATCACATGGTACGGAAATTATTGTTGATGGCGGTGTAATTTCCGGAACGAGGGTCCTACGAGCAGTGTTCGCGTTGGACCGAAAAAAACTTTAGCCAAAAGTTTAGCCCAAATGAAAATTTTATTAGCCAAATGAAAAAAACTTTAGCCAAATGTTTTTTTGGCCAAATTAAAAAAAAACTTTGGCCAAATTAAATCATCGTTTTCTGGTCGGTTCACAATTAATGACTAAAATATTTGTTTTAAACTTTATTTGTTATACTCAGAATGAAAACATAATTAAAACAACATAAAAAAACAACTTTAAAAACAATATTATACGAACATATCATCACATATCACACAGGCATTCGCAAACATGAAACTAACATTCTATATAATTATAATCCGCTAAACTAATTGTAATTACCCTATGTCGTTAACACTATTGACACCATGGGACGACGACTACTATGGGGGGTTTGGGAAACTTTCCCGGGAAGATTTGAAAGGGGCGGAACCCCTCTCCTACAACCCACTTATGAATTTTAATTGAAACATGGTATGGTATAACATAGGCATGAATCGGTGAGATGAAAATGAAAATGATATATATATTATTTGTTTTGGTCTTGTTTGCTTTCCTTTTTCGTCGGTTTGGTATTGCTGTTGTTGATGCTGTGGCTGTCTCTGAGTCGGAACTGGATTTTTCTTCTGATTTTTCCTGCTTTCCCCGTCGAGGAGGGCGTTTAGAACAGAGTATATTCTCTCCTTCAATTTTGATGATGCCTTGTGCAGGGTCCAGCTCGTCAGGTCCTCTGTAAACATGGTGATCCCTCAGCAGGAAGAATTCGCGATTGTTGATTGGATATTTCATTCCTGCTGCGTGGTGTTCATGAATCGCCTCTTGGAGGTCATCACGCTCTTGGTCGACCTGATCTGGTGTTGGCGACGCCGGCTTCACGTCATACCTCGGCGTCGGAGGGGCGGAGATGGTGCTATCCGCCCCTGGTGGAGAAAGGCTGGGTGGTGTTTCCATCTCCAAGTCGAAACTGGCGGCAGGGACATCGGGGGGTGGTATCCGCGTCCCTGTCTCCGCTCGTCTCTGTGCCGACAGCAGGGATCTCCGGCAGATCTACGGAGTCCCTGCTAGCTGGTCTGATGTCACCTGTCTCCATGCAGGCCGGGTCGTCTGGGCGTCTCTCAGACAACTCCGGTCTACCGGCTGTGACACTGGATGGCTGAACCACACGGGGAGGGGTGACCGGTCGATCAACGGTCGCCCCCATCTTCTTCCATTTCGCCCGTCTGGCTGCGTCCCTTCTCCTTCGAGCTGGTGTCTTCTTCTTAGGAGGCTCCTCTTTCATGGTACGGCTGGTCTTGGTCTTGCTCCGGGTGGAAGATCTCTGGTTTCCAGCATCTCCCGTCCGAAATTCAACACAGAGAGTCAAATAGCCTCTGTTAGACTGGAGATTCCAGCTAACAATATCCGCAATTTGAGATCTCTCTATTGCTGCTAACGCGGCGTCAGGGATTAGCTCCATTGTCCGTCGCACTAAGCCTAATCCAAAACCGTCTCACTCGCCGGCATCAGCACGAGGGCGGTTGCTTCCAATTAAGGTTACAGACCGCTCAAATCACTCGTACCGACGCTCTGACAATACAAGGAACTAAAATCTGACTTGTTCGCTCCACTTGTTGCCAGAGCCATGGGACGACGACCGCTAACGATGGCTTATTATACTGTAGTAAGGTGTTAACTGATGAATATCTATTGTATTCAAATCTTTTATGATGTGATGCCCGGTTAATAGACGGGATGCATTTTATAACACCCATTACGTAACCATTGATTTAAGAACCGCTCTTTTATAACGAACAAAGCATTTAGGTATTTTATCTTACAGACGGCTTAATCAATTACATAACCAGTATACAGCTTATACGTTTTGACGATTAGGCTGGTTAGGATCTTAACGGAAAGCCCAATGTCTGAACATCAGAAGTCTTTTAGGCGTCAGTAAACTAATGTCTTTCGGTCTCGTCGTATTCAGTGGTGCTTCGTCAGGTTCGTTCGTCTGTTCAGTAACTTACTCTCATCTACTATCGTCATTTCGTATGTCCGTTAGAGGACACTCAATATGTGGTATAAAAGGCAATGTCTGTCTTTGTCCGAAAAAGTCAGTCAGTTAAAACAACAGCGGAACGATATTTCATAAGTACGAAAATAACGAAATACTTTCGTTTCCTAACTTCGTCCTGAATATCGATCTATTAAGCGCTTTTATTAAATAGCTTTTTGACGCCATGCTTTCCGTCTCCGTTTGGGGTAAAAACAAGTTTAGCCAAAAGTTTAGTCAAATGAAATTTTTATTAGCCATATTCGAAAAAGATTAGCCATTGGCTAATTTGGCTACCGACAGCGCGAACACTGCCTACGAGCATGATTCGGAAATTTTGGGGGCTGTAATTGTCGGACTAAGGCTACCATATGTTACAGGAACGTTTTCAGTGATTCGGTTAAACTATTATGAGTTTCAATGAACCGGTCCCATATCGTATAGCTAGTTAACAAATACAAAACATCACAATAGTCGATATATATATGCGCATGCACCGATTATTAAATCATAAAGTGGCAGATGTGATTTCAATAGAATGAAATAAAGAACTTTTTGCCCTGTTCCATTTTCTACAAACAAAGGAGCGTATACGTCTGTTTTCGAACAGTATATTTTTGTGAAGCGTGGTAGTGCAGTACCACATAAGTGTGACATTCAAATATTGACTCGCTGACGCGTCCATGACGATGTTACTAACCCCTCAAAATCCGGTAAAATATCGTATAATCAAACAGCCCGGGAGAGGCCGGGACCGCCCCCATGGGCCCGTGGGCACTATATCTTGACGTTATAATGTAACGACATACCACCTGAGGGCAACCTAGAAAATTTTACTCACTCGCTCTTCTCCGGTCGGTGTTATTAACCCCGCAAATGCCGATATTGGCTAAGAGAGCCCGGGTGTCTTCGTGTGGTTTCGGCCAGTATATTTTGATGATGCGCATTAGTATAATACCACCTGAGTGTGACATCCAAATATTGACTTGCTGACGCGTCCACGACCGGTGTTGTTAACCCCTCAAACCCCGGTAAAATACCATATAAACAAAAAGAGCTCGCGACCGCTCATGCGCCCACATGGGCCCGTGGACACTATATATCGAAACAAAAAAGAAACAGAAAACAACCAATGTCTATAGATGTCTCACCATTTCCACGACCTTACCAAATTTCAAAGTGGGTTGTAGGGGAGGGGTTCTGCCCCTTATAAATCCTCCCGGGTTCACTCACAAATCCCCAATAAATAAAACCATCTTCATAAACCTCCCCACTTGAAAAACAAACACATGACATTGAATTGAATATCCCTATATTTCTATTGAAAATGCCTACTACTTCGAAGTACAGTTCTCGTGTACATAAGATTCACACACTCTTTCGGAAAGCCTGTGTACAAGTTGTGTTGCAGGACAACCAACTCCGTGTCCTGCAGCGCAGATTGTCATTGTTAAGTTTGTATACATATTTGTGGAAGAAATGGGTTTTTTATCGCACAAGTTCTCTTTCTCTTCCCGAGAATTGGTAATTAGGCTTCGGAATAAAGGGACGACACCCATTTTATACTATATGTATGAAGACATTCGGGCTCCCCAGGGCTCTCTTAGCCAATATCGGAAGTTGCGGGGTTATTAGCACCGACCGGAGAAGGGCGAGCGAGCGAGTAAAATGTTCTAGGTTGCACTCAGGTGGTATGTCGCTACCTTATAAAGTCAATATATAGTGTCCACGGGCCAACGGGGGCACCAGGACTCTTCCGGGTGGTCCTGGCCTCTCCCGAGCTCTTGTTGATACGGTATTTTACCGGATTTTGAGGGGTTAATAACATCGGCCGTGGACGCGTCAGCGAATCAATATGTGGCTGTCACACTCATGTGATATTGTACTACCGCGCATGATCAAAATATACTGTCCGAAACTACATGAAAACACCCGAGCTCTCTTAGCCAATATCGGCATTTGCGGAGTTAATGACATCGGCCGGAGACGAGCGAGCGAGTAAAATTTCTAGGTGGGTCTCGTGGAGTATGTCGCTACCTTATAACGTCGATATATAGTGTCCACGGGCCCATGGGGGCGCCCGGGCGGTCCCGGGTGGTTTCTGGCGGTAATTAGTCACACCAAAAACACACGGACGGCCTGGCCAGTCGGCGCATGTATTCCGACGTATGCGTATACGCTGTTATAGAGCCCAACTCATCAGTATATTGATACTATTGTCAGCCGAAAATATCATGTTTCGTACTGACGAAAGTGACGTTTGTAACTTAAGTGGCTATTTGTGACCGAAATAGAGCGCCAATAGCAGATCATGGAACTGAATCGCGATATATATGATCTTAGCCGCCATATATGCCCATAATGCCCGATGCAGAGTACATTGTTCTCACCAGAAATTGATATTTCGGAATCAATATATGATTGAAATGGATAACATCGACCCAAACGACAAGTACTGTTGATAACAAATTAAAGTGACACAGCAAATGGCATTGTGGAGAAAACATTACGGTAACGCGGAATGCAATATTTTGGGCGGTTGAACGAAATGATAATGAATATAGAGGCTCTCCAACTCGTTATGTTGGGATCTACGATTTTATGAAACGAGTTTGATAAATATGATTCACGAGTCGTAGACAAGTTGTGAATCAAATTTATCAAACGAGTTTCATAAAATCTTATATCCCAACATAACGAGTTGAATATATTGTATAGCACATGACAAAAACTAGAGTTTTATGACATTTTAACAAATCAAAATCTTAAAAACATTTCTACATTGACATCGTTGGCTGAGACGCTTCACAACCGTATACAACAGTCTTGTGCGCTCTGACTGGCGACGGAAAATATAGTCCCCAGTCCCCAATTTACTCTTTGTTTTGTTTCTATTTTCGTCAGTGCAATGCAGTTGGACACAACTTTAACTTTAATGAACTCAGCAATTATTTTGCATTGTGCGGTGTTTGTGTCATGTGCGGCTTTTCGAAATAGTATTAATCAACCCGAATCAATGTAAATTCATTTTGTTGGCGGGAATCACGCGACTATTCATGACTAATGAGATAAAGAAATTTGTGATGGCTGTTTTAATGATATAATAAGGGTTTCATGTGCTAATAAGTTACAAACTGGATAAAACACAATGGCTTACGGGCCGCAACACAAAGAGCCAATTTAGTCGAGTCGTTTATCTAACTAATATAGTTTACACCATTGACACATAATACCCACCCACTAGGGCCGCTACGGTACACAAGCCATCAGAATGTCCAATACATTATATGATTAATCGACGCCACATCAGTGTGTGAACTGATTGATTTGCACTCAATGTTCAATTCACGACCGCTTGTGACAATGGAACGATCATTGTGATTATTGAACGATTAAACATCAACCCCACGAGCTCTATGATTTCTTTTGAATGGCGCAAACTGAATGTATCTCAACGAACATTGCGCCACCAAATTTGGTTCGATATTCATGTATTCAAAATGTATGACGATGAATATATTACATGTAACTTTATAACGCAGAATAAACATTCTGCCCAACAACGATATATATAATTAGACAGATACTATATATGGAGGGGAGCTATGGATCAACATTTTCTATTTGTAAAATTCAGATGTCTTCCGACGATTCCGAAATTTATGTGTTGTAGAATCCACTGCATGGGGCTGACAATTATGACCACTGCTAGCAAACAACGCATGTAAACCCTCGACGCCGCGCATCGAGGTCACACGATCAAACATTTGCAGTTCCTATCCCGAATGTTCGAGAAATAATGTTCTTCCGTTATGTCAAAAAATTCGTTCGTTTGGTGAGTGGATGGATCTGCTTACCATACTCGTAGATGTGCTGGACTTATGAATTCCAGCATTCGTGTCTGGAATGAGGGCTGTGACGAATATCAAGTAAATGCACTGTACGAGTTGATTATTTCAATACATCACCTTCAAGAGAATGACATGTATGTCTTTCTTTTAGATAATAAATGTTTTGATGGAATGCGGCGTAACATTGATCAGAAAATGAATGATCCTGCAATATGTTGCCTCATATAGGTTAATGTTTCGACCATGCGCGTGAAAAGGAAAGCTATTGCGGAGAAACATCTCAGTTTCAAATCGGCAGTGAGGGTGGGCGCAAGTACACCGTACTTAAAATAATCGGAAGACCTATCTAAATACAACACGTGTGGGATATAGCATCGCCGCTCAGATAAAAAAAACATTCAGAATCCGAATAGATGAGTGGTAAAATTGTTCGAAAAGTAATCATGTATCTTTGATACCCAAGGGAGCGAAATGTCACTCATTTGATGTTTGTACTAAAATAACAACTCACATTTTGTTCTACATGTATGCCGACATATGCATTGGCGAAAACTCTCTTGTGAAAGTTGTTAAACATTATGATCTGATGCCGGGATACATTGCTGCTGGTTGGTCTAACATATTTATGTTTGACGCCTATTTTGTGTACATGTAGGTGGATCGGGTGCTCGTGTGTTACATCAACATAGACAAATAATTGCACTCATCGATCGCTGCATATCATATACCCTTACACCCGGTTGAAACACGATGAAACCTTTGGTTACACAGAGCAATGGAAATTTATCACATAGTTCCTTAATATTTGGGGATTGTGTGATTAAGTAAAATTCTGGGCGACCATGCAAATACTCCGCTCTATAGACTCCTGAATAACATGCTATATCGTTGCGTGTTGAGTATAGCAATCAACAATCTGCAAGTTATAAATGGTTAAGGTCCAGACTGATTCATTTGTCGGGTAGAACTGTGGCAGGCATACTCATTTAAGCAAAATATATCCCACTTCAGTCTCATTCTTTCTTTTTTTTTCGTTCTGATTGTTTATTTGCAAAGCCAACATTTAAGTTGGAACATAGCCAAACATATATACATATATACAAACAAACAATTTATACAAACAATTTATACGTTAACAATTATCATATCATACTTCCGTAACAAATTCACCATAATATAATGACTATACACAGCACGTATACATACGATTCATAATTATGCAATTTCCAATTTATGGATGTGTCTCATATTATATATATACATATATATATATACATACATACATATACATATACATACACATATATATATATATATATATATATATATATATATATATATATACAGATTGTATACAAACATGCATACACATACATATACACACATACATACATATATACATATGAAACCAGTTACCTCTGTCGTACAGTCAACGATTGGAACAAGTTGCAGTGGTTGTATATAAATGACCTCGACAAATATGCATCGTTCAAGGAGAACTTTCTTATCTGCTCTACATTTAGGGAACCTTAGATTAATTAATTGTTATCATACAACAGCAAACTCATGTGATGGGCCTCAATGGCCTCTTATAAGTAATTCCGTAAATGTATGCCACAGTAACTATGGTGGATAATTATCAGACATTGCTAATTTTACCAAATGGTTCACGCTATGGTCCAACCTGACAAATCTGAATACACGATTTGTTCACATCCACGACACTCACATCAGCAACAGAGTATCATAAACAACTAACCTGAGAGCTTGCATTCCTCTTTTTCCTACCACTACGGAGCAAATATATACATCTCTTTCCGTGGAATATAGCAACGTCTGTACCGAATATGACCCTGTCGAGACAGAGCACTTTGCACGCTCGTACTCTACGAAACAGAGACGTTTTCCGAGGCCGGTCTATAGATGCACTATCGTCAATCAAACAGCAGGCCACATAGATGAACAACAAAATCGTGATGGATGTTCTTAAATGCATTGTTTGATAAGCTATGCGCTCGCCGCTATAATGACGAGGTTCTTTAATGACCTGTTTGTGTATTGTTATTCGGATACTTAATTGTATCATACGTCGACCCCGGCGTATATCGTTATTAAAATTACATAGCATAAGCTTGTAATATACTAAGGGAAGCAAAGTCATATATAAATATGTCAAGGCTGAAGAATAAACTAACATGTTTGTGATTGTTTCTTACGGGCATTCAACATGGGAAACAATTAAGAAATAAATACACTGCGCATCGGCGTGTATAGTAGAGTTTGACCACAAAGAAACTGATTGTATAGGACGACGTGAAGTGGAGTCCTACAATCAGATTATGTGGTCAAATTCTACTATACACGCCTATGCGCAGTGTATTCATTTCTTTTGTAATTCGACTGTATGTTTTGGTCGAAATTGTAGTGACAAATGTTCAACCTGCTATATAATAGCACAGTTTCTAGCTCTGCGTGGTATGATTGAACGGCGATCCCTTTTCATTGCCCTTTTGGCAAAACAAATTCAGTTAAGACTTATTTTTGTTCTATACAATTCAGTATAGTACAGCTGTAGTCAATATTTTATGTCTCTTTTTTCAGTCTATATAGCATGACATTAACCGATGCCCGTGTGGTTTGACTTCTGAAAGTTTGAGGCGTTGGCAGCATTTCACTGATTTTACCACATTGTTTTGTGGTACAATTCAGAATATCTAGAATTGTACCAAAAAACGACCTTCGTGTCTCCATGGGAATACAGGCTACTGACCAATCAGGACGAGCCTTGTATGCAGGTTTAGGCAAGGTCGTATCGCAAGTGAAATTATACAACATCTTTCGCGTTCACTGGAATTATTGTACGACACAATCATATTTTAGGCGGACTTGAGATCTGCCATTTCATGTTCGCAGTGGTTTAATTTCTCATTTATATTTATGCGCATCAGACAGACCGCAAAGACGTGCATTCCAATTGTCAATAATGCATACCAGTAATACATATGTCTGTATAGGTATACACAAACAAAACGTGTCATATCTTGTTTAAGTATATACCCACAACTTCAGTTATAACCTGAGATAATCTCATTTACCAGCTGGGGTGGTCTCCCAGACAGCACAATTTGTAGCCACGGATGCGACGGCAAGCATTATAACTACATATCAAAATATTCATATCGATCACAATAGTATAGTGTATTTATATATCATAAACATGAAGTGTACTGGTCGAGAGTAAATAGATATTCACAACGAGAAGGTCAAATATGTACTATATATATTAACTAACACCGGACATACATGCACCACATACAGATAATACGCCTTCCACATTTTTACAACATCTTCAATCACTTAAAATCGCCCTCGATGTCTGTTAAGTTGTCAAGGAGCACACTTCATTTGGCTATCTTGAGTGTAGGCGTTTTAACCCAAGTGCATCCACAATAGTAAATTCTATCTCATTTCTAAATTAATACATGGACGTAAATTCAATGAATATATGAGACAATATGTCGGTCGTAGTAAAACCATATCTCGTAAATGATATTTCTCTGTAACATTTAAATTAAACTTTTACACCGGTAAATCCAACAACACTAAATAACTTATTTAACACACCACTGCAGAAAGATAATTCTTAGTGACTGGCTTTTTGAAGAACAGTTAGCACGGGAAATATTATTGGAAACGGAGGCGGACCCAGTTTTGTTCAAGACCTTTGACATCTGGTTATATCACCAATCTGATTTGGTGTCCAAAAAAGACGCCGGTAATATTCCGAACTATCATTGACGAGTATTTGAAATGCATGATGTATTCATCGTTGCAAACATAGATCGATATGAAATGAAAAATAAAAACACCATGATTCAACCCTTAGCTAATGCGCCAGAATGTTGCCTTTGAATCCGTCAGATTACCAATTGTGATGCCATACATTAACTATGACAAAGTCCTGGTAATGTGAGATTCAGGCAGTTGTACTTTTTTCGAGTTTAGTTCTGCGTTAGAGTGCATCGGTTATTCTGTACTCAACATGTCCTACTATCTCGACGACCCATTTTCATCGCGCCTACATCATTAGTGTGTCAAACGTACTTAGATGCCTTTAATTTACTCTGCAATCGGATTGATGTCTCTCGACAAAACAATTTTACCCTGCACATGTATGTCGTTTTTGGGCATAGCGTTGGACACTGTTCAGAAAGAGGCTCGCCTCCCTTTGGACCAGCTGCAATCATGTAAATTTCTAACCCGCGCAAAACTGTAAATCTCAGGGAGCTGCTTTTACTCATATATGCCTTTTAAAGGCACGGGCGGCGTTGGCGGTGGTATGCTGCTAAAATATTCACCTCCGTCAAAAACCGCCATAAACAGAAAGTATAGTAAGATAGAGACTTGTTCTTAAACCAGAAGTATGGCATACACAGTATGTTATTGTCACTTTCCCCCCTTTGTTGTGAACAAAAGCAAAAAACGTTACGTTTCCTGGCTTTTGTTTAGATCCGAATATGGTAAACATAAAGAGCGTTATTTGTTTCTGTTTTCCTGATATGGAAATAATAAAGAGCGTTTGTATCATTGGTGTGTTATTAACCAATATAATTGTTCTGTGTTATGCAGAATCACAACTTCTGTAACACGAGCAGGCTCTTGTTTACGTACACGATCGTACGTCTTGACGACACTGTACTATTTACGCACCTATTATGTTTGGCATATGAACAAAACTATATATATTTGAATATTCCTTCTGTTGAAGGCAATTTGAACAAATATGAATATTTCTCCAACTAACACCGCCTGTGCCTTTAAACTGTACATGCACTGTCCTATTATCTTCGGAAGACTCTTACTGCGTCGGTTAATCAAATTATCAATCAGAGTTATCGCGTGTATTTGAGCAACACAGGCTACAGCCGTAGCCGGCTATGCATGCGCAGTAGAAAGCTATAGAAAGTTGCAGCCGGCCACAGCTGGTGGTGGTCACTAACTATTGTAGCGGTACTCCGAACTTGGAATGTGGCTGATGGATAATATTATACCGGCATAATGTTGGCATTATGTTGCTATATCAATTCACCAATGGTCTCGCTCGCTGATGCAAGCACATTTGAAGCAATTTACACTCGTACTGAGTCCATGCCATAAATCTGATATTTAAAAGAGTATGATATGTGATTATATCTCGTTTTCTAAATCGGCATATGCAAACAAGATATAGTTATATATATTATTACGAAATAAGTTTAGTTATTCACAAAACAAGAAATATATCATAGATATAAAATATCTAGTTTGATGCTAACAAAATGGGAATGACAATTATGTCTCCCCAGGGAGGGAGCAGTATTAAAAAAATATCTCCCTGATGGAAAATCCCATATCAGAGTCGGAGTACAATGTTTATATCCCTGCCCGTTGTAGCTTTCTACTGCGCATGTCTTATAAGCCACAGCCGGCTACAGTTGGCTACAACTTTTTTGCTCAAATACACTCATCAATTTGAACCATCATATCCGCCTCTCCGGCCATGCCATGTAGGATAACACAATGTGCCATGATTCCTCCAACATTTCAACGGAAGAAGTCTATTTTTGACCAGCATTGGTAAGATAGCGCTGTACACGGACGCAGTTCAGTTGGATTTAGTCTTTGGTCAGACTGCGATAAATCCTTAACGTTGCGACCTTAGAACTATATCCAATTGTAGTGGCACGGACCCTATACTTCGTAATAAACGATTTTTATCTCTCTCGGATAATTCAGCAGTTGTGTCAGTTCACTCAAGTATACATGTTAATTAAAAAATTCCCAAAACCTCACTCGCATTATTCCTACTCGGTTCCACTCACACCATCGCCCAAACAAAGCCTATTAAAAACCCAGTCTGTACACGATGAACGTAACCTAAAAACGATCAAATTAATTCGGCCATCTTCATCATATAATATGTCACCACATTCAGGGGTGATAGGAAGACAGTCAACCATGACTGTATCACCCCTAACAATATACATGTATATAGTCTATTAATATGATATTTATTTGTAATTGTACTTTCCAAGTGTGTATATTGTAAATAAAATTATCATATTATATCCTATCCTATCAGTTATAAACTCCAATACTTCGAGGGACTCCGATCTCCTTTCTGTTAAGACATTTGGTTTTACATGTAGGATGCTTACGTTACAACCGGTCCTACTAATACCCGACCGCACCCGACCGGACCGCCCCCAGGGGTCCGAGCGAGATGGGGTTTGCACTATCGTGTAGAATGGACCCGAATGTACCAAAGTTCCAATCCCCAAGTCGATAGCTCGAGCGGATACGGCACTGTTAACCCCTGACTGGCGGCCGTTTCCGCCAGGTATGGGAAATCCAAAAAGGCGCCGACCGCACCTCCCCTGACTGCCTGACCACGGAAATGGACATTATATCATGAAGTGAATACCCATATGCATCCATGGGCGATCGAACAAGTCGCTAGCTGCAGCGGAAGTGAATAAATTAACCCATACGCTGCTGACAAATTCGCTATAAATGTACGCAAAAATGCCGAAATTAACACCCGCCAACCGGACCGCCCCTAGGGGTCCGAGCGAGATGGGGTTTCCACTATCGTGTAGAATGGACCCGAATGTACCAAAGTTCCAATCTCCAAGTCGATAGCTCGAGCGGACACGGCACTGTTAACCCCTGAATGACGGCCATTTCCGCCAGGTACGGGAAATAATGTTAAGAAACAAAATTCGAACAATGACGCTGTTAATATGGGACAGCTTAGGAAAAACAAGCACATGTCTAACAAGAGGTGTGCACTCGCGTGCTAGCATACCCCCACCGTGGCAAATTCAACCAGCATTATCCGTAAACCCAACAAAAAAGATTTTTAACTTTAAAGAAAAATTTGGATTAATAATATCGATATGGTGTCGCAAGAAGCTTGTACAGAAAAAATATTTAAATCAGTTCATATTTGTTCGAATGATTGCAGAAACCCACAAAAGGGTAGAAAATGAAACGCAACCGTAAGGCGTAACTTAAAAAAAGAAAGTCGGACCGCACCGCAATTAGCATCATGCGGAGAGGCGGTTCTAAGGAGATTATTGAAATCGGTTCATAGTTGTTCGAGTTATGAGGTCGGACGGACGGACGGAAACACGGAATTGTGTCTACCTAATTTGGAAGGAGGGATAAGATATGTTAATAAATACACGTAATTTTGATATACCAGCTTCATATGCTCTGATAAATACTTGCTACGGCCAGTCATTTTCCAGCTGTTTTCAATTTTTCACACAGTGAAACAAATGCTCTACCATATTAGGACTAACACGGAATGCTCTTTTCTGTTTCCTGCCGTGCACATGTTTTTGTGACCCAATACAACGTTTTCAGAGTTGTATTTTGTATGACTCCAATATGCGTCTTTTTGGGACATATACTGCAGAAAGGTAGTTCGTGTAATTATCGACCTATTTCGATACTAGGAAACATTCACAAGCGAACATTATTAGCTGTATTTTGGAGCGCAAACCGCTTTATAATTTAACTGATGGATATGTGTACTACCTAGACCAGTTTAAATACTTTGGCACTATCGTATTCAATGTTAAATAATTGTCATTGGACATGCGCTAAAATAGAGAGCTATATTTCATTATTCCTGAGATGTTTAGCAGACAGACTGATATCACAATGTTTTCTACATCATTGTTTCGTAGCATAACGTATATACAAACTACAACTGAGCGAATTATTAACACCATTAAGTCGCACATGATCAATTAATGGGTCATGGGTTTGGGTATGGGATTGTCCGGGAGGCAGGATTGTTTTCCCGACAACTAGAGTTATCGGAAAATAAACGAAATATATCATCTGGATATATCTGCACGAGTAGTACCCGGTAAAGAGCCTTGGCAACATTTAACAGCACTTCTGGTATCGTCTAATGTGGTCAATACCTGTTAACATCAGACTGTAGGCTGGTAACATCCTGACTTGCAAATATGTTCACATTAAACCTCAATAACCAGTGAGCTTATACCCGTTATACCTCTGAATGGCGCGGGCCGCAGTGAAAACACCAAACAAAGAGAGTGCACCTGGTAAGTCGTGCCGTTAACAAAATGTAGATGCAATAATGCCAATACGCGTATTTCGTATGTATGGGAATAGTCCCATATTGGACTTTTAAAAAAACCGCATTATATGGTCCATATGGAGCGTATATTGAGGTATAATTATGCCAATATAAGTTTATTTCGCTCATTAAAATAAGCCCGTTATTTCAAGTTGCATGATACTCACCAACTGTAAATGTACCAGGGTACCTCCCCATATTTGGCAGATTTTGGTGCATAAAAAAAATACGACGAAGGAGTAATTCTCTGATAAGCATTTGTAACTATGTGACAAAAACATGTCGCATTTTTGAAACGACTTCCAAATGTAACTGTGTAACAAAAAATACATCGCATTTTTGAAACGACGTGCAAATGTAACTTTATAACCCTCTTTAAACAAGGATGGGTGAACTATTTTCATTTTCCTAGTTGGAGTAATTCTCTGATAAGCATTTGTAACTATGTGACAAAAACACGTCGCATTTTTGAAACGACTTCCAAATGTAACTATGTAACAAAAACACGTCGCATTTTTGAAACGACTTGCCAATGTAACTTTGTAACCCTTTTTAAACAAGGATGGGTGAAATATTTTCATTTTTCTAGTTGGATATTCTCTGATAAGCATTTGTAACTACGTGACAAAAAAAAACACGTCGCATTTTTGACTTTTAACCTCTGTAACCCGGTTACAAATGGATAACGTATATTTCGTGCACCAAATCTGGACATATCTATACCTCCCCGACAAGTAGTAAGGCATACAAGAACATTTATCGTCATGGTTTGTTCGTATATTTGTGATAATATAGTGAATTTTCTATAGAGAAATTGTCACTAACAGAAATTCATCTCTCTAACAAATCTTATTCGATTTATATCACCTACATGTATGTTCATTGCATTGGTAACGTATGTAATTGCACAAAAGCAGAATGAATTCCGTTACTTGTGCTTTATTCGAGACAGTTCTGGGATGGTGGCTAATGACCACAGGAACGCCCTTAAAGTAAAGTGAGACGAAATGTTGGGTATCACAAATTAGGGTCAATGTTTAAAAAATGCCTCAAAAATAAGCAAAGTTCGAAAATAAACGGAAATTGTCCGAAAACAAAACTTCATACATGGCCACCTCGGCTAAACTTTTTCGGGCCGAATTTTGTTTGGATCGAGTTCAAAAAGATGAATCGAATTTTAGTTTTCGCTCTGCTCGGTCGGTAAAATGTGGCATATTTTCCCATGTTCATAATTTTGGCCGAAGATATTTTGGGTCGAGTCCGAAAAAGTGGGTCGAAATAATGTTTCGCTCTGCTCGGTCTGGAACGTTTAGGAACATGTGACAAATTAACGTGGGAACGTCGTTAGTAAGGTGAGATGAAATGTTGCGTACAAAAGATCAGGTTCAAAAGTTAAAGAATGTATCTAAAATAGGGAAATGTCTAAAAAAAATAAACTGAAATTGTCAGGAATAATATATATATATATATATATATATATATATCTTTTATATATCTTTTATTCCTCATATCAATACGAAGATTTTACAAAAGAATATACATAAATATACTGATTAAACAACAGAAAAGAGAAAAAGAACTTGTTCATACGACTCGGCACCAATTGATTTCATGAGAATTTCACGGGAATTGAATAGTGCATGGAGATCAAATTCCATGTCGCACCACCCAAACATATAAACGGAAATTGTCAGGAATAATGGAGAATTTCGACTCACCCGGGTCTTGAGGAAAACAGTGAGGATCCTCTATGTTGATATTAATTGTCCGGACCGGGCAGTCATTACTGGAGACGCTTGAGAACATCAAATGCGAAGATGCGGACAAAATTAGCCCATAATGTCCACCAAGTGTATGACCAGAGAAAGCAGACAATGACACGCATGATCAGATGACTGATCACAATGATCGTTACGTTACATTCACACATAACGAGGACACATTGTTTAAAACCTCGAATACGCCGCCGAGTGAATCAGATGTCGTTTATGCGAAAACCCGATAAACCAAAACATATCGCACCAACGCTTGAACTTTCTAACTTCAAATGCTTACCTAACTCGTATTTAAATTCTCGCAGTAGTATTTTTCGCGTAGCCGTCGGTGCGCGAATTTAGAACTAAGCGAAAAGTAGTACCTTCGACTGAATTTTAAATGATACCACAGGGAAAACAAGAGTTATGTTGACGGTGTACATACATTGCGAAACGTTGGACACACGGCTGAATAGAAATTACGCATATGGATATTTAGGCCTATATCTACATTCGGTCAACCAATATCAAAACCTTTGCTCAATGCAAAGCGACGTACAAATCATGGTGATTTGGAATAGTCTTGCTAAGATAACCCAAAAATGTGTACGTATGGAGACTGATTTCTAACCTCATGCAACACATATGCATGAAATGCTAAAACAGCCTTCTGTTAATGTAATGTTCGCAGAAAAAGCAACATTGTATTAAGTGGTCTTCGGAATAATTGTAGCGACTGAAACGGCGACAAATTACAAAATTATTTGATAACTTCAAAATTGTGCTTGTGATTTCCAGTACAATAATGCGATCACTCTTACTTCACCTGTCATTATTCCATAGAAAGAGCAACTTCAAAAAGAAAAAAGAGCGATAACTGGACTGCATGCAGTAAACATTGAAGGGCTACTATATGCGGATAACCACCGCTCGTTACCAATGAAACACATATTTTGTATTCAGCTGTTCAAAACTATATCATAACATCGAAACGTTTCTGCAACGATGAATTATATCGGATCAATGCAACAGAACCAACATCATATCAATCAGTAACCTTTACACATGCACATGCCATTTTTTCTCTGATTCCCGTCCTCTTACCTCCGAACCAACCTGACTGCTAATCATTATTATTCGACTTGCTTCAGACTTTACTTATCCCGCTATTATTACTTTCGTCCTCACTTAGGGGAGAAGAGCTTTTGTGTGTTGAAATAACTTGTGCTCCCATCCCCATTGTTCTTCCTGTCTAGCTCTCACTTACAAATTATTGTGTATGTTTCTATCTTCGTTTGGTATTTGCAATACAATATGTCATCAATCACGGTAATGTCGACGATGTTGAAATGCTTGTAAAAAATACACATGTTCTAGGTTGCATATACATGAAAGCAAGTCCCCTATGCACCGTCCTGGAGTGACAACATGACCAAACAGTCTGAGTTAGTTATGTATTCACAACTCGCAGCCAAGTGAAGTCAGTTGCATTCGCGGTTGTGGTTTTCTGCTTTCGAGTTTATTGCTCAGTCAATACATTTCAATATCAGAATAATTACAAGGAGCAAATAAAAATCCATCATCGCAACAAAATGGTGATGCTGTTATGGACGACGAGATGTAAATCCGCCGTGATCGTGTTCAGAAACGAATAGGAACTGAATGAAACTGTCATCAGATCCAAAACATTTACGAAAATAGTGTTCTCAGTTTTGCATTCGCTCAACCAGTTGCGCGAATTCACAACTGAGCGAAAAATAGTACCGAGGGAATTTAAATACGAGTAAGGTGCATCAATCTCGTTCAAATGGCTGCGATGCAAAACATGATTGGACAAAAAGATCAAGACTTTAGCCGACATTCTTGACAAAAAGCAAAAATCGAACGCAGAAAAACAGTCTGAGAAAATGTCCTCGGTAAATTCCAACACACCACAAACCGAAAATATTATAAACGGTCAGAAACTTTAGATAAACTCACCTTTATATAACGACAGTTAATATTAAATAGTGTTATTATATGACCATAAGTTTCTTTCCCAATTCCTATATTAAAACGTAACGAAAGAATCGAGATATCTAACGATGTTCACCTCATTAATCAAAAAGAGGTTAATAACAGTTCTGAGTGACGTCAGATACTTCAGGGGTTAACATAACTTATTATCAGACCTGAAAATAGATAGGATTTTCCCAGTGACGTTCAACGTCACAACGTCTTGTCCAATCAAAGCGAGTTTCATATAATAAAACAGTTATCGCATTGTTTCGAGGTTGACACGAGGATTTGTGTTAGCTCTTGGAAGTCAATATTCACCTCGGCCTACGGCCTTGGTGAATATTGCCTTCCTCGGGTTGACAATTCCTCGTGTCAACCTCGAAACAATGTGATAACTGTATAGTATCACACCGGTCACCCGCGTATTACAAAGACTGCGAAGTACATATTGCCACGGACAATCCGGTGCATGTTTTGGAGTCAAGAAAAATGTGAGTTTAGTTCTATGTATGCATTCTATTTATGACCATTTTCATGTTCGGAAAATAAATATCGAAAATTTTAAATATCAGTATTATTCGCTCTTATTTACGGATAACAAGTGACGCCGAACCGATCACAATGACCATACTATATTCTTTAATATATGCCTCACAAACCTTAGTGTCAACCACTTGATTTTATGCATATTTATCATAAAACAGCCTCTTCAAAAAACGTCGAATGAAAAAAGTTGGTATCATCGGTTCGGTGAAAAAATACGTTATGACGGAATGATTGCTGATTATCCGGTGGATAACGGAACTTATGAATATGTATATACAAATGTCAGATTGTGAGAAACTACCGAATTTAATCACAATCAAGGGTCTGTGAAGTTATGAAGTGAGGGTCTTATCGGACAAAACTAATTTCAACTGCATTAGATTTGGAAAGAGCCATTTCCGACATGAGCGATGTCAACAACACCAACCGCTGTAGGCGATGTCTGTTTAATGTAATGCAAGTTTGCAGATTGGCATATTGTCACCTGAGAAATATCAGCAAGGTGCGAAATGTGGTAGACGAAGAGACGGCCAAACAACTCGTACATGCATTTGTCACAAGCCGTATAGACTATTGTAACTCACTTTTATTTGGTTGCAACACATACCTTATTCTGAAACTTCAGCTTGTATAAAACTGTGCTGCTAGGATTGTTACCAAAACAAAGACATTTGATAACACCACTCAAATTCTAGCTAAATTACACTGGCTTCCCGTTGAGCAGAATATCCATTTTAAGGTCTCGCTTTTCACTTATAAGTGTTCAAATAATCTGGCACCATCATACTTGTCGGATCTCATTCAGCGCTATCAGCCCGTCATACCCCTCAGGTCCGCCAAGGCAAATCAACTTGTCTATAAACCTGGGGAACTGGTTACATGCGGCGATCGCGCCTTTTCTGTGGCTGGCCCAAAGCTGTGGAATCTACTTCCTGATCACTTAAGGATTCCACAAACCATAAATGATTTCAAATCAGCACTTAAAACCCACCTGTTTGTAGTGGCATTTGGTCTTCGGCCCACATTGCGTAAAGTGAAGAAATAGCCGCAGTTTATGTTGTATGTATATTTGTATTGTGTTGTATATGTTTTATGTGTATATTGTTAAGTCCGAGAGCACATTTGTGGAGTCGTGACTATAAACCTTATTATTATTATTAATGGACAAGACTCATTAGCGTGCATCGCGAACTACGTCAGTTGTAAAATATGTCTGTTTTCGGACATATGAGTATTCAATGTGACACGACATATCAACCCTCAAGCGATAATTAGGACAAAATCAAGAAGGCCAGGGACAAAAGGCACAAAAGGGACGATACGGATCTGACGTTATTTTGTTCTAGATCTGGTCTTAATGGCTGATATACTACGCATATGTTGAATTACCAAGAAGTCAACACACAGACATTCGAGTTGTAGAATCTGTCTGTTTTTCGGACATGAGTATTCAATGTGACAAGAAATATCAACCCTCAAGTGATAATTAGGACATAATCAAGCAGGCGAGTGCACAAAGGGACGCGAAACATTAGACGATACGGATCTGAAGTTATTTTGTCTTAATGGCCAATACACTACGCATGTGTTGTCTCACCAAGAAGTCAACAAATCAACATTCGAGAAGTCAACAACACAATTAGGTGCGAGTTATGCAGACGCTCCAATTATTATACTTCCATATTTTAATATGAAGTATATTGTTATTCAATTTTTATATTTTTCCAATATTATTTATTATTATTCCCAGCAATATTATAACGCTTAAATCTCAGGAAGTATTAGAGATAGAGTGCTGGAATTTCGTATGTTTATAGCCCTATGATAGTTGTAAGTACTCGGGCTATATAGGATGTTGTCCTAACTTGATTTGCAGAGTTATCTCCCTTTATGTGAAAAATTTGGGTTGCCGTATCTCGAAAAGTATGAATAGCAGCGACTCTAAATTTGGACCATAGGTACAACTCAGAATGCCCTATTGGGTCCATACATTACAATTTATGTCCGAGCTTTGTCTACACAGTTGTCGCCCATTATTCGATTTATTTCAGATCCTATGTTCGCCTATAACATGCATGGTATCCATATTTGAAAGCTTCTATGCAGTGACTCGTTAGCAACTTGCTACGAACACAAGTTTTTAACAGGGACGGTCTTATATTTTTGTGTTTTGGGTGGGGGCGAAATTTTCGCAATTTTTTTTTTCGATGACTTCAACTATTTTTACTGTCGTGTATCGACAGGACGTACTAAGGATCCTCCTGAAAGAATTTTGTAAATCGGTTGAGAAATGTCCAAGTTACAGACCATCAAAAATTGTATTCATACATTGATTGAGGAGAAAGTGCTTGTGGACAAAACTCCTCCTTGACGATGCACATGAACTGGATTTGGTTTATGTGAGCGTGATATCCATAGAGAGAAGACGAATTGGTGCAATTTTGACCAAGATCCAAAGACATTTGTCCGTATTGGGGAGGGGGGGGGGGGGCAAAAATTGTCATTTTGTTATTTGTCTCCGATTTGAACCAAAATTGTTGTGAAGTATCTATAAGATATGCCGAGTGTCATTATGGGTGAATTTTGTGAATCGATTGACAATTGTAGAAATTGTGGCCTCTTCATTCTTTTCAAGTTGACAGAAGATGCACTATGACTTTAACTTCCTTCAACAAATCGTCACGTCAGGTGTCAATCGTTGGGTATTTTTTACTGATGATCCTCCTGAAAGAATTTTGTAAATCGGTTGAGAAATGTCCAAGTTACAGACCATCGAAAATTGTATTCAAACATCGGTTGAGGAGAAAGTGCATGTGGACAAAACTCCTCATAGACGACGCACATGAACTGGATTTCCATAGAGAGAAGACGAATTGGTGCAATTTTGACCAAGATCCAGTGAAATTTGTCCGCACTAGGGAGGGGGTCCAAAATTGTCATTTTTTTGTTGTATCCGATTCGAACCAAAATTCTGAGAGTACTCCCGAAAGAATTTTGTAAATCGGTTGAAAAATGTAGAAATTGTGGCCCATTAATTCAAACGAATGCACAATGAGTTAATCAGGATTAAGTGCCCGATATTACATACATTCACTTATTATGTAGGAAAATACCCCCAGATGACCGTATACACTAGGAAATTTAAAGTTCACGTAAAGGGTTCACGATATGATGATCTCTTTAAATAACAAAATTGAAATAGTTTTGTGGGTATAAAACAATAAATATGAATTAACGACCCATGTGCGAAAAGACTTCTATTAATTGGGACGAGTTATTGATCTATTTTTAGAACAGACCTCAGTTGTTACTGGTAAAAGTAACCACCATTGTTCGTTAGCTAAACAACCACACCTTCTTAGACAAGAAGATATTCGAAATAAATTCAATATTAATCGATAGAAGCATTTCCGGAAAGTCTTCGACTCATATGTATTATTTTATACCCTGATAACTGTATAATACATTAAATATAGGGTTATGGATATGTGTAGATCAGGGTTATGTTCAGTGTTAATGTTATGGGTAGGATCAGGTTTATAAATTGGGTTAGAGTTTCGGATATTGTTAGTGTTAAAAACGGTGACTGGGTTATGCAAAGGATTTGATTTTGGGTAGGCTTGTATGTATGACTAGGCTTATCGAAAGGGTTATGGTAAGGTTATGGTATGGCTATGGATATGGTTTGCAGGAGGGCAATGAATATGTTCAGGGTATATTATTGGGTTAGAGTTAAGTGCTGTAGATAGGGTAATGGAAAGGGTTGTGATCATGGATTGGCTACGACTGAGGTTGTTCTTATCAAAATAATAGGAATATAAAGCGGTTTATGAGTAAGGATCGATAGAGTTGGGTAGAGGATTGAATTATGGATGGTGATTGGGGATGTGTGATTTATATGGAAGTATCAAAATTCTGTAGGCCAGAATTTTAACCCTCTAGTTGTGCATTGATTTCTTAATAATACAACAAAAGTGCAACTGATTTAACCACTACATGAAATTGTTGCAATTGACATTATTCTGGGGAAATGGGAGGGATGGACACAAATATAACTATTTTCTAATGAAACTTGCGGACGAAACGGTTCATCAAGACATTTCGATAAATGGAGAATAAGTAGGTGTTCCAACAATGTTCCTTTAAAGGCACGTGCGGCCTTAATTGTCGAAAATATTCATTTTTGTTCCAAACACCGTAAACAGAAAAACAGTAAAACGCATACAGCTCCGTTCACATATACCATGACCATCGCGTAAACAGCATGTTATCATAGAGACTTACTATATTTTACCTAAGAAGAGACTGATTGTGTTACAGAAGACAGCACAATGCTACTGGCTAATCACACACACATGGCATTAACGCTCTTTATAAGTTCCATATCAGGTATTCACCAACAAAGAACGCTCTTTATGTTTACCATCATAATATAAACAAACACCAGAAAAGTAACTTTTTATGCCTTTGTTTACATAACAATGGTCAAAGATATGACCATAACATACTGTTTATGTGATATTTCTGATTTGTATACGGACAAAGTCTATCTACATTTTGATGTTCTTTCTGTTTGTGGCGGTTTTTGACGGGTGGAGATATTTTCACAGGATACCCACCGCCAAGGCCAACCGTGTCTTTAATAGTACTAAAATGTTCAGACGCAGAATGAATAAAATAAATAACTTTCCATTACCAGCTCAGTACTGCCCTTACATTCCCTCATCGCGTTCTTGCAATGACGAAATAGTGCCCGCCACAAATGTAAAATTTAACAAAACATACCTTAATTCCTGATGTCGTCAAATTGGTCTAAGGAATATCTGGAAAATAAAGTTTCAAACGACACCTCATCAAGCTGGCTTATGTAATATCATGGGTTAAATTTTCCAAATTTAGAGTTCATTTTGCAAATACGGCTTGGCGAATTTAGTGGAAGTTGAATAATGAATGACATATAATTGTGAATCATCTTGGTTGGATAGATCATTTCAACTAACCAATACTAACGACACCCTTCTTAATTCTGATGACACTGATTGAGATGATCTATCCAATACTTAGACACTGACGAATTTGTTCACGTTAACGAGACAGGCGATATCGAGGAGACTTCAATTGAAATCAGTCGACACCCAAGCCAGTGCGAGATGCAACAATCGTCGATATTGATTTAGGTGCTACCGTGCTAGTACTTGTCACAATCTGTCATTGGGTGACCCAAAGCAGTGTCTAGTACTCTGATGCATGCATGGAAAAGGTGTCGACCTTAATCAAGAATGTGATGAAGATTTCGTCGCGAACAAGAGTTTAATTCAATCATTCACAGTGCACTTAGGCACAAATGAAATTAAGCATAATTACCTGGACTATGATATTGTCGTCCAGCACTTCGCCAAGAAGCAGGAGTTGATCACACGATAACGTCCTAACGCATCTCTCATATACTGCACCATACCACCGCGTAAGTGAAAGGGACTTCGAATAAAGGATTTCAATGAGGCCACATATAGACTGAACTGTTATCTGGAGAAGTTCTGTAAGCAGATGGAGAATATTTTGTTCCTCGACACCATCTTTTCTGGAATGATAAGAGTCATGTGATAGTGCCACTGTTCAACGCTAACGAACACACTGGTCTGTATGTTCATACTATTGAATCATTAATAAAGTAAAATTATAGAAATAATTATATAATTTCACTGAATCGCGGAAATCCAGGCTGCGTGTGCGGTTGTAATAAACACGAAAATATAGCAAGTGCTTCTGACAGCCAATCGGTTGATAAGATCACTAGCGGAAGAGAAACGGAGATTATAAATGTACTCAGACAAAACTGTCATATCACTTCACGCCAGTTGTCTATGCGTACATGTAAGTGGTTTTGTTGACACATACATTATTTATTTTGATACATGTATGCATAATGGCTTGACATCATCTTAAGCAGCCAAATTAATGGGTCACTTTTGTTAGTCTGTCATTATAGGTACCGGCACATGTGTTATTTAACTCAAGTCGGCCCCACTGATCAACGACATTACTTTTCCCATGCGAAGGTTCTGAGGTTTGTTGAGTAGTGTCAAAATAATGCAACCAAAAACATATGTGAACTTGGTGATATAAGATAGATTTAAGTTACGAATAAGAAAACGATATACGTATATAAAGTATATTTCGCTAAAGAATCAGCGTCCCATTATTCCACAAACAGATGTAAAATTTATATAGTTTTTAGGTACCATCTGTGCTCTGTTTGTTTGGTTAGGATTTTACGTCGTTTTAGCCGTTAGGTCACATCACGACTGACAAAACTGAAACACAATTAAGCGAAGCAACCTTGAATTGGACTAAAATGAAACTAAATATACACAAATAAAACACCCAAAATCAGAGCGAGAGTGCTCAATTGGGATCAGAGCCATAAAGAAACTGACCACTGTGCAAACACATATAAAACAGAATATAAAAAAAGACAGCAGTACTTCTTTGGGAACAGCCAAGTTATATAACCTGCATACAATTAATCAGCAAAAATAAATAATTTAATTTAACAAGACTGTGACAGACCATAATATTTTTAGTAACTGTCAAACAAGCATCCTGAATGATTGATAATATCCGTTGAATCTGGCGTGAATCGTAATCAATTCATCAAGTTTACTATCGAATGGTAGACTCGACAGCCGCTATCCACTCAGTGTGCAAGTCGCCCCCTCCTTCCAAATGGACAGTTTATCGTTATACATCGTAGCGAACTTTGAATACTCAAAGTTCCACCTGTTGTTCTGAGAGTCTAAACTTTTGACGGATTTTGGATATTTCTGTTTTTTGAACACTGAAATCATCTTCCTTAGTTGGTTTTGTAGCAAGTGGTAAAACTGATGTATCCATTGCCTGTGAGGCAGGTTCTGGAACAGGAATAATAACATTCTCTTGAACTTGGCTTGCTAGTGAGATACTGACAAGTTTTGTTTGACCCTCTGAGTGGCGGCATCAACATAATTTGTTCGAGAAACGGCAGCTGAGTGTGTGACTTGAGCAATAGAGGGTGTCTGGTACCAACTATTTTCTTAGCATCTGTATACGATTAGTTTACAGCTTTGTATCTTGAATTCATAGTCCCATATGAGACATGAACGATCCATTGCAGCATGTGAACCTGGACAATTCGAACATTGTTTAGGATTTGTACAATCCTTATGATCATGACCAGAAACAGAACATCGTGCACAAATGGTTTCTTTACTTCTACAATGTTCCTGGTCATGACCATACTCCTGGCATTTAAAACATCGCAATGGATTTGGAACATAGGTACTTATATATACCTTCATATATCCAACCTTCAATGTCGGTGGATGTTCGTACGGATTTTAAGTCAAAAGACAACTATTCAGAGGAACTCGAATAACATCAACAGTTTTTGTAACTCGATGGACTTCTGTAACTCCCTGTGGTGCCAGCTCCGCCAATATTTATGATTCCGAAGAATCAGCTATATCGCGGGCCAGAACACAGCTCTGCTACTGTTTAATGTCTTGCGAGGAGTAACCTATACTGATGTTTGTGCAGTAGTTAACTGTAGGCGAGCATCAGATTGAACTTTCCTACATTTCAATAAATGGAGAATAATTAGGCGTTCCAACAATGTTCCTTTAATAGTACTAAAATGTTCAGACGCAGAATGAATAAAATAAATAACTTTCCATTACCAGCTCAGTACTGCCCTTACATTCCATCATCGCGTTCTTGCAATGACGAAATAGTGCCCGCCACAAATGTAAAATTTAACAAAACATACCTTAATTCCTGATGTCGTCAAATTGGTCTAAGGAATATCTGGAAAATAAAGTTTCAAACGACACCTCATCAAGCTGTAATATCATGGGTTAAATTTTCCAAATTTAGAGTTCACAGGAACTCGAATACCATCAACAGTTTTTGTAAATCGACGGACTTCTGTAACTCCCTGTGGTGCCAACTCCGCCAATATTTCTGACCAAAACTGGGCGTTTGTGCAATAGTTGTTAACTGTAGCAGAGCATCAGATTGAACTTTCTTTGAGCATTCAACCAAGAGAGAGCCACTTAATTGCACAGTCCTGATTTGTTTAACAGATTTCAATTGTCCAGCAATGATTTGTCGTGTTTTGTCAATGACAACAAATAAATTTTACGAAGGAAAATATTTTTATAGACGGTCGACCTTAATATTGTATCGACCTGCGACCGGGGTCAGCTGTTTAGAAAGTTCGAGGTCAAGTGAACATCTGAGCGCCAACCACGAGGAGGGCGGGTATCTTGATTGATTGATTGTCCTCGTGGTGACGTTGTCGATACCCGACTGCCCATTCAAACGAATTTCGCACAGACCACAAGGTCAATAAATTCTAGCTCCTGTTTCGAGATACTTATGGGTCTACTGATGTATCATCACCATCTATGTGTTTGCTATGTGTGCAGTCTATTCCAGTCTGGGGATGCTGTCTTGAAATGATTCTGTGTTAATGTGAGATGCGATGTTAACCAGAGCTGTGTTAGGCTTATGCATGAAGTTTTCAAAAATGCTATGAAGACTTCTACAGGTAATATGAACTTTCCATTGACCCTGCCCACCAGGAATGAGAATTCATTGACTGCCAAAGCTGACTATATCAATTTAATGTCAAAAGGCTCGAGGACAGTTATCTTGAAATGGACCACTATAACCCTCTGACAGCTATTTCCCATTGTTCAGGCGATTTCTCTAGTTTCTAGGGCTATGTTTGAAGATTAAGGTTTTCGTCATTCCATCCTTATTTTTCACAGGTATATTTGGATTGAGACATTTGACTTGACATTCAGCTAGGATTCCCGGAGGCGAGAGCCCACCTTGTTAGGAGCTCAATCACTGTTTTAGCTCCAGGGCAGGCACCCTTTATCCGTGCACGCGAATAGTGGCGATTTGCTTTTTAGGACTACTTTGTGGTGGGTTGCCAGGTGCGCAATGCAGTGGGCTGGCTCTTAAGCGGATGGCAAGTTTGGTCAAGGTGGCCACGGCGGATTACACCCTACATCCCGATTATCACTCATTACTCACCGGCCTAGAATGGATGAACTTCATGTTTTTCACACATAATATTCAATAATCAACAAAGTTCTCGTCAGTATAAGCTTTATGATTGTATCTGATAACCGACAATTTCTCGATTACTTTATATTTACATTTTATAAACCGTACTTTTCTTCGCGATGTTTTCTTACAGTGCACCAAACTAGAATTGACCGGAAGCGAACCCCACCGTGAGTCCGTCGTGAAATATGACATATTTCGTCGGAATACGGTACTTTCCCATTTATAAATTATTTTTTTAATATATAAAACATGTAATTTTTCTATTTATGTAATTTGGGTAATAATACGACATCTTGTAATCTCGCTTTCGACTGGAGTAGTAATTCTAAACTTAGAGTATCAACATTTTCATCTGTTAACGGCACAAAACTTATATAAATCGTGGATTATCAGGCAATGAAATTAATTCCAACGACTTAAACAATCTGTCAGCATCTATTTCACATCATACATTTGCCCGATGGAAGGATCGATTTGCTTTCGTGACAGATTGTCATGTACCTGCCACGAATTCATAAATGACAACATCAGGAACATGTGTCTACAATAGAAAATGGCGACTAGCTCCCCAAGGAAAACTGACTGACAGGTTTTAGCGGACGTTTGTCACACGTTACCGTAAACACTAATCTAAAGAATTGTTCCTTGGCTCTTCATGGTACGTCACTTTTCATAATGGGCTGCCTAATGATACTGTTGAGGTATAGTTTTTTACATTTGACTGCCCAAACATTGCAGGTATATTCTGTTTCCAAGTCACTTTTCTGGTACATAAAGCTTTTTAGTTCACATCTATTAGTGGCTCCCCCTTTACCCCGATGTATGCTCTAATTTTTCTCATGTTGTTATGTCTATTTATGTCAGATTTTAGGTGGACAAGGGCAATTTTGTCAGCCCGTTTTTTAGACATTTTTCATGAAACAGACTTTTCCATCCCCTTAGTGCCACCGCACACGCTGCGATTAAAATCGTAAGTGGGGAAAATCGCAGGAGGAAGCATCCAATGCGCATGCCCACGACAATATCGTAGCCAAATCGTAGCAATCAAGCACTGTTTGATTTTACCAGGAAAATCGTGGCGTGACTTTGGCAACGCGCGCGATCGTAGCTATCACATGACCACTGTCGCACTGGTCATGTTGTAAATGCCACGAACATCGTAGCTGCAAAGATCGCAGCACCGTAGCGTCTGCGGGCAAGCTACGATTTCTCCACCTACGATTTTCCCCACTTACGATTTTAATCGTAGCGTCTGCGGTGGCACTTAAAGACACGGTTGGCCTTGGCGGTGGGTATCCTGTGAAAATATCTCAACCCGTCAAAAACCGCCACAAACTGAAAGAACATAAAAATGTAGATAGACTTTGTCCGTATACAAATAAGAAATATCGCATAAACAGTATGTTATGGTCATATGTTTGACCATTGTTATGTAAACAAAGGCGTAAAAAGTTACTTTTCTGGTGTTTGTTTATACTATGATGGTAAACATAAAGAGCGTTCTTTGTTGGTGAATACCTGATATGGAACTAATAAAGAGCGTTTATGCCATTTGCGTGTGATTAGCCAGTAGCATTGTGCTGTCTTCTGTAACACAATCACGCTCTTGCTTAGGTAAAATATAGTAGGTCTTTATGATAGCATGCTGTTTACGCGATGGTCATGGTATATATGAACGGAACTGTATGCGTTTTAATGTTTTTCTGTTTACGGTGTTTGGAACAAATATGAATATTTTCGACAATTAAGGCCGCACGTGCCTTTAATTCAATTCCGTTGGTTTATTCTGGTCATCATATAGGATATTACCGATGTTACTATTACAAAATCTGTTACATAATATTTATGTATGCGGGCACATAGGTTATCATGTAGATTGAGCGGATTTCTACGACACTATGGTCATGTTCAAAATAATTATTATTTTAGATTTGATCATTGTGGTCCAGTGAGGCTGATGGGGTCATTGTCACAAGGCTCCGGTCACATTCGTAGCCAGCCTTTTAAATCGATCACAAATGTAGCCAGCTTTTCTACGGCGATCACATTTGTAGCCAGCTTTTCATATTCATGCGAGCCTCAATGAACAAGATTAGGTTAGTCTCATTTTTCTGAGTTGATGAATGAAAACAACATAAATTTTAATTTGATATTAGTTTCATCTAATAACCTGAGGTTTCCGATCAATGTCGTTATAGATGCTCGAGTTATATTCCAATAGAAGTTGATAAACGAAGTCAGTTTTGGAGCATGACGTCGACATTTTAGTCACGAACGCGATGACGTCATATTTCGCGCCATACAAAGCATGGAATTAGAGAAGCTGGCTACGAATGTGATCGCCGGCGAAAAGCTGGCTACATTTGTGATCGATTTAATAAGCTGGCTACGAATGTGACCGGAGCCTTGTGACAATGACCCCATCGGCTCCAGTGAGTGGGGTTTGTGCTATGAGTGCTAATTAGCCTCACGAGGACTGAACTCGTTTGGGTCGTGATTCTTTTGCGATAACTTTACTCAGACGAGATTGGTTGCATAAATGCTTACTTTTCAATGAATTTATAGTAACTTATGCCTTCCTTCAAGGTTGGGGCAGACCATTTGCCATGGCAGGATTCTCATCGTGGCAATTCATACTATATGGGTATCACCCGCAGTCTATCAATATCCTATGAATTTTGAGTAGATACCACCACATTGCGACCGGTTGCCATATCAACTTCTTTGCGGAAATTTATGATGTTGGGGGCTGTAATTTCGCTATATGACGTTATGTTTGAATAAAATATAAATGGTTTTCCTATAGCTAAATGATCCAGGGCTATTTTCCACCATCTGAAACTAACCTTGCTCTCAAATCTTCCTTCAGACTGTGGGCGCCATTCAAAATGGCCACTGAACCACCCTTTCTAATGTTACAATGCTTACTTTTATATAATTTTATAGCCATGTACGCGTTAATTTCATGCTGTGTCCGACTATTTGGCATGACAGAATTATCCAGGTGACCACTCATAATATACGGGTCATCAGTCGTGGTCTATAAATCTTCCAAAATAATTTGGTCAATGCCCCCAAATTGCGTCCGGTTGACGGGGCAACCCATTTTCGGGAAGTTATGCGTTTGGGGGGCTGTAATTGCGCTATACGAGATGTCGGCATGCGACATTTTGAATCAAAAGCAATTAATTGCCACAAACTATGGTCCAGGAATATATTTAAAATGCTCGCGCTTCTTTGTCTTTCCGCGGAAGTGGTCAAGATTCGCCTGCCATGGAAATTTCCAACCGAAATCTTGTCTACGCGTCTATGGCTTCGGCGCCAACATTTTGGAACAATGACGTCACAAAGTCACGCGACCCCCACGTGCCGCCAAATATAGGTTACATCTTCCTGGACCCCTCGCTGCGTGATCGGCCTATCTACTGAATACCTGATACTAGGCGCAAACATTTAATTATAACCGAATCATTCGCTTATTTCAAGTGCATGGATTGGGAAACGGACAACAAGTCTCAGCCTTTTCCGAAGACATTCGGCAAGTTCCTTGTTACGTGCGCTCGCGCAACAGTATGGCGATCAGACAGATTCGTGCCTTGGTGTCACTCTACTCCGTTCCACTCCATGACGTCACCAAAAACGACGTAAAACCTCGTGGCGTTCTGACATTTTTACTGTGCCGCGTTTTTGCTATGTTTATTTTATGTGTTTTCGATTATTTGTTTGTCGCCGATATCGCCATTTGTCGGGATTCCCTGTTTCTATATTTAAAACTGGCATGCTCGTAGTGAGCCTCGGTTTCGATTTTTTCTCCCAGGTCAAAATACGTCAGAGTTATGACAAAAATAGATCGACCTACATTTTATCCATCAGAACTCTACATCAAAGAGTCTATAGACTCCTTCGGGACCTACATAGACTCCTTCATTTGGGTATTTTTACTTATAATTGGGCAGTTTTATCATTTTTGGTTCGTGCGAAGACCTCTTTTTATCATGCGGGAAAAGAGACATTCAAAACGCGATTTCGTAATTCGACGCAATAGGCTGAATAGCATAACCTTCAACCGAGTTCCGGATCAAATACGACGAATTACGTAACACAAAGCAAAACGCATTTGTTGACACCGTTTGAAGAGTTTATTATTACATAAAATGATCGTTATTGATTAATTATTGATTAATTATTGATATTTATTGTTGCATATTGGCTGTTATCAATATTTACACAAATGGTAGTAATTATTTCTCATAATTGCTCCTTTGGTCAACTTTGACTATCGGAAAATGAAAATGAAAATATGCCGCTGAAAAAAAAATGTAATCGATATTAAAGTCTCATCCTTTCGGCAACATGGAATTGGTTTTAATTACTTAAATGATTAATATAGTAATTTGCCTTTTATCTGTGATGAAATGAGAAATGGTAATTGTCTTGTTTTGCTAACATTAAATTAACTTAAATAAATTAAGTAAAATACAGTGAAATTATTTTTTAATTATTTTTTATTACATTTTTGCGCACGTTGGCTTCTCTCTGAGTGCATTCTAGTTTCTTTTTGGTTTCGGGAGTTACATAATTGCAGTAAGGTCTGCGAGTTTGGTCTTTGAACGTAACAAGGGCGAATATTTCTAAGTCTCGGCTCGTGAATTTGTTGGCACTTCAGTATAACGGGGCATTCATCGCCCAGTTCTACATTCCAGGGGGCACATTGTCGTTCCGGGTAGTCAACATTGAGGCCTGTTCAACGGGTAGTTTGTGATTTCCTTTCGGAACATCAGCCGGCTGTGTACATATCTGCTGTGGTCCTGCGATATGTCGTGTTCTCTTTCGGAAGTGGTCTTCATACTTATATCAACTGCGAACTTGCTTGTTTTCGAGAGGGATTTCCCCCACTCCTGGATAACTCCGTCGCGTACAGCGATTAGGGCTTTTCACATTCGGATTGGTCCAGACATTCCTCATCCCCAAAGAATTAATTGTGTTGCGGATCTCCATCATCCACTTACTGTTGAAATATCCAGTGTGCCACAAGGCCATCATTACATCATATAATTTTAGTGTGATTCTGATTATGGGCATACAAATTAGTCTGGCCCATTACGAAATATATGAGGCCAGATTTCATTTTCACGGTTATAGGGCACAACCCAAGTTTGACATACACGAAGGACGTTGATGTGGAATTTTTTTCCCACCCCTACTGTGACTTTCAGAATCCATTTTTCTTACTTTTCGAACCGAGCTAGATTCTCATAACCCCCCCCCCCATCTCCGATTCCTTCGCCATAATGGGGTTACGAGTACTTGATTTATCGTCGCCTTCCAGAATTCTCTTTGCTCAGTTTGTGATTTCTGGCGTTACTGATTAGTGCATAGGTTGCGTTTTAGTTTCGTTCAATACCCCTAATATCGTTTTCAAAGTAATTTGATTTCACCATGTTTTTGTTGTTTGTTTTTCTCGTCGGGGAAAGTTGTACCTGCGGGCAATTATACTGCCCATATTCAGTTGACTGCCGGTTGCGCGGTTATAACTAACCGAAGGGGTTACAATGTAATGTTTATTTTTCCAGTAACATGTCGAAATAGTAGTTGCGTCATAATACAGAATATTACAGGCGGGGTATACATTACGATGGATAAGATATACATCTTCACGTGCACATACCTTTCATCGGGACAACAATTGTCCCGCGGTTACACACCTATACTGTGGATTCTCTCCCCTGTCAACGGATACCGTGGTTGTTGGTTCCTATCTACTATCTGCGTCGTCGATTTCGGTGGCATTTTTCCTTTATTTGGAAGTCTGTGGCAGTCAGGGTTCGCGCAAAAATAATTCACATTTGGCAAAATTTTTGGCAAGTCACATTTTAATTCCTCAAGCAATTTGGACAAATATTGGTCAATCAATACCATTAATTTCAGGATACTCTTACATCGTAATTATATTAGTGGTGTTTTATAAGGTTGAGGGACAGTTAACGCCTCTATTTAAATGCAGTTAATCTCATAGCATTAGTACTGATGGTTGGAGGGATTACTAATCCTCCTGTGATGTGCCCTACTGAAGGAGAAAGCGTTCTACCATTGTATTGTTCGGTGATTGGCTTATTGTTATATGATAAACCACAATAGAGATGCGAGTATTTATAATTATTAACTAACTGCCTTCTATCGATATCAAAAGTCGTTCAAACCGCGAGTGTCGAAACATAAGACTTGATAAAAATGGTACTATCAGGGATAACATTTGGCAACTGCTCCAATATTTTGGCAAAAAATATTTTTATTTGGCAAATTATTTGGCAAAAGTAAATTTCGGTCCAGCGCGGACCCTGGTGGAAGTGTTCTGGATGGCACATTTCCCGGGATGCAAGTATCCGGATTGTCATTGTCGGGTAAGTTGGGTACAGTTTGCATACAACTGTCTCATATACAGGTTATAGTACTGCCTCAATGTCCCATATATTCCTTGCCGTTGTTGTAGCGTCACTAGTCAGGAGGGGCTTGAGTTTTCTCCCCGTATCAGCATACTGTTGTACCCGATCAGAAGGGCCATTGGTTTATTAATCGACTATCCCTCCATTCTGTGATTCCGTCTTGTACACGGCCATTAGTAATTCAGGTTATGCCTTTTGATGGTTCCAGTCATGAATTAAAGACATATTATGGACTTGTTCGGGTGTGTTAAACTTTTAAGTTAGTATTCATGCAGTATGCCAACTGGAGGAATGTAGAAATCTAATAAATCGCAGAAATTCTCAAGCTAATCGGCCGCAGCTCTTTACATAAAACATCACCAGCAATACGCTCAATTGTAAATATTTACTTCTCGATTCGGGACGCACATATCGGCGACTAAGCAACAAACCGATTTGTAATGGAGAGACGCTGTATTTAATTAATATATCATAATGACAGTGTCTTCTATCAGTTTGGATTTAAATAAAACACAAACAAAACAAAACAATACACAAGATGTCAGCATAACTCACTTTCTAACAAACGGGTGAGGAGGTACTCACAAGTGAGTCAGCACTTCTCCTTCTTCCCCCGGGCGGACAGCTCGGATGGCCCGTGCACTCGTATAGTTACAGGTTGTACAAAATCGGCCCCCCATGATATGTTGCTCTTTGAACTCGGATGGGAGAAGCTGGACAGTAGGCGGTATGTTAAACGAATGAGTATATTTTACGATATTGCAAAGAGCAAAGCCCCCGCCTACTTAACTCGGCTTCTTCCGTCAAAGGTTAAGGATAACTGTGATTACGAACTGAGAAATGCATCAAATTTAAATCGTCCCATTTCAAATAGCAAATGAACAGATAAAACTTTCTTCCCCATATGCGTTATGGATTGGAACAAATTGGCTGACAAAAAAAAAAGGAAGAAACATTCCACTCGATAGGTTCAAGAAAGCACTAGTAACTAAGCCATTACAACTACCAACATGTTTTTCATATGGTAAACGGCTATTAAACATCCTTCATTGTAAACTGAGGAGTGAATGTGGTAATCTACAAGCTGATAAACTTAAAAATTATATAGCAATTTCTGCTACAGGTAGGTGTGGACATACTGTAGCAAATGCTTTCCACTTATTTTTTGAATGCCACCCACACTTTGAAGAAAGAATTACACGCCGTAATAATCTTCTGCGCTTTAAAGGCACGTGCGGCCTTAATTGTCGAAATTATTCATATTTGTTCCAAACACCGCAAACAGACAAACATTAAAACGCATACAGTTCCGTTCATATATACCATGACCTTCGCGTAAACAGCATGTTATCATAAAGATCTACTATATTTTACCTAAGCCAGAGCCTGATTGTGTTACAGAAGACAGCACACTGCTACTGGCTAATCATACACAAATGACATAAACGCTCTTTATTAGTTCCATATCAGGTATTCACCAACAAAGAACGCTCTTTATGTTTACCACCATCATAATATAAACAAACTTCAGAAAAGTAACTTTTTATGCTTTTGTATACATAACAATGGTCAAACAAATGACCACAACATACTGTTTATGCGATATTTCTTATTTGTATACGGACAACGTCTATCTACATTTTGATGTTCTTTCTGTGTGTGGCGGATTTTGACGGGTGGAGATATTTTCACAGGATACCCACCGCCAAGGCCAACCGTACCTTTAATATACAGTCAGTTAAGGCACTTATATTTGGTGACCCGAACTTAGAACAATTATAAACTGAACATATATTTCAAGCTGTGAAAAATTACTTACGAGATACAACTCAAGAGGAAAATCCGACAAAGTTCTGTTAAGACGCTCGAATCATTTGAATGCAAATTGTACAAATGTTAACAATGCACCATGAGGTACATGTATCACATTTAAAACAGCTACTTGGAATCATTAATGAAATTATTTAGAATTGGTGGGGTGCTGAGACTACACACTATACTTCAAATAATATACAATGATACACTGTATGTAAACACTTGTACATTATGTTATACCTATCGTGTTGACAACCCACATTATTATGTATCAGTGTTAATACGGAAATTGGGAGAGGGGGTTATGTATAAGTGGATCGCACTTGTCCTCCAATCCCAATATGTATTGTTATATACTTATCGGTAATAAATATGTTTAAACCAAACTCGGTTAGGTAATAGTCCTCATGGGGAGTTGTGTCGCGGTGATCGTATGGTATATATAGGGTCGTGGTCCGGTTTGACCACTTGTTTGTCCGTCCGTCCGTCCGTCCGTCTGTCTGTAGACACTTTACGCATGGTGCTATAACTGACCTATTTTCACGCTGATCGGTGCCAAATGTTGTGTATGAATTTCTCCGCACCAAATACAGATCGAAGTCGATTATGGGCTTGATCCGATAAATTTTAAAGGATTATGGCCCTTTGCCATTGAAATCATGCATGCTTCGACAATTCAACCATTTTTCAGTTGTTATGTTCCATAAACTTGGTCTGAGTTTCTCAACGCCCGACTACAGATCGAGTTCGAATATGGTTTGATCCGATATTCTTCATGACGTTCTGCCCCTTTGAACATTTTCTTCCTGTCTTGACAATATATCTTAGTTACACAGTATGCACTGTCCCGGTAGACTGTTATAAACCCGGTTTACAATGCCATGCAGTTTTTCCCCACATGTGTGTTGGCCATCAGATGCGATATCATTGAGGGGAAGGTTTCTGCTATCATTTTTATACGCATGGTTATTTCCATTACAGCTTAACCTGGTTTTACTGTTTCGTAGCATTACTGTTGGTGGTTAATGCAGTGATTGTGTTAAGTAGATGGTTGGTTGCATCAGCTACCCTAGTTGGTGTGGGCGCTCGCCATGATGTACCGGTGTGTTTTGGTGCATCATACGGTGGTCTCAGGGCTATAACGGGCGTCATCCGGTACGGCGTGCTGGCCGGGGCGTCGGTTACGCCTCTTTTTCTGACCTTAGTTCTTGTTTTCTCCCTTTTTTCAGATGCCAAAAGCGACAGCAATGACCAGACACCGACTAGTACCCGATGTCCCGGTGGAAGTGGTTGGACCATCGCGGGTGACCAGGCATGCATTACCAGCCGGCATCCCTGCCCGATCGAAGGGGATGCCCGCCAGGAGTGGTACATATTCTACGGCCGCGCCTACAATTGTTCGTCCCGTATGGCCGCGGGTCACGCGTGTGCCTGGCAGTGTGCGTCATAGGACGGTGCGGTCGACTGCAGCTTCATCGGTTGGTGCGCGATCGTCGCGTGGTCGGGCGCGTGCAGTCGTCATGCCCGAGGAGGTTGCATCGGTGGCTGCTTCGGCCGATATTCGCGGGGAAGACGAGCAGTGTGTTTTCCGGGCCAGGATAGCGGGCCTCTCCTCTCAAACCCGTTAGTACATTCTGCAGAGGACAAGGCGCGTCTGGCTCCAAAGTTGCAGGACGCATGGCTGGGACTTGGTGGCATCGTCTCCCGTTCAGGGTGCCGCGGTCCCTCGTCGGCATTTGGACAGCCACAGACTAACGCTACCGTGGCTTCTGATCTCGAAATTCCACCGGCTAGCCACATGGCCGACCCGGAACCGACTCCGTTGCCTGCGTCGCTGACCATCGACACCTTGTGGGAACTATGACTCGGCTAATCGATGCTGCCCTTCATGCTGTTCATCTCGGCAGTATACGCCCGGCACTGGGTTTTTTTTGTTCAGTTTGCTTCCCGCTTTCACGTCCGACCGTATCCTCCCGTTAACGTGAGCACGCTGGGGCTCTTTCTCGCACAACTTTTCCAGATCGGGTATAGCACCGCCACGGTGCGTAGTGTTTTGTCGGTCATCGCATATCGGCACAAAATTCAGGGCTTAGCTACTCCCACTACACATTTCCGGATTCACAAAATGCTCGCGGGCTTTCAACGCTTGCGCCCGAGCGGCGACCCGCGCCGACCAATTACTCTTCCCATGTTACACTCTATGATCGCTGTATTGCCCTGTTGCGTGGCATCACACACTGAATTGTCCTTTTCCGCGCATTATTCGTATTCGCGTTCTACGCGCTGGCCCGTATCGGCGAACTGTGCACGTCACTCTCTGCGCCTCATCTAAATGTCCTGCTCTGTTCTGATGTTACGGTCACGCCCACCTCCATCGACATCTGGTTCCGGCATTTCAAGCACAGTATTAATAAATGCTCCCCCCCCCCGTGGTCGCCATTGGCAAGTTAGCGGAACCTACATTTTGTCCGCATCGCCTAATATCCGTCTTCACTAAACATCGCGGTTCAACGGCGGGCCCTTTCTTCTGCTCACCGGACGGTCGGGGCATCACACGGGCGCATTTCAATGCCGTTCTCCGGAGGGTGTTGTCAATTCTGCGATTGGATGACCGGGATTTCAAGTCTCATTCCTTTCGGATATGAGGGGCGTGCTTGGCAGCATCGCGGGGGTTCTCCGATGAACAAATCCGGATGCTCGGCCGCTGGAACTCCGACGCGTTTCGTAAGTACATCCGTCCTCCGCCGTTGTCATAACAAGAGTTCCGCGATTGCACGTTTCCGTTCGTGTGTCTTGCCACCATCGTATAGCACAGTCACAGCGGCCGAGCGGGCACCCTTCCATCATTGCCGGGCGTCGTTATCTACAGTTCCGTTTGCCGACTCGACGGGCACGCTCAGTCCGATTTCCCGCGACTTGGAGGGGTTTGGTAGGGTTATCCGGCCTGTAAGTCGTGTCGCAGCACGCGTGGGGGATCTCGCTGCCTGGTCTCTCCCTGTCCTTTTTTTCTGTTTTCCGAACCCCCCCCTAATTTTCCTTTCCGAGCGGGGCACGAGCGTTGTCCGCGTATGTGCTACACAGTTTACATGGCCCTCTGGGAGTTACTTCATGGCCCGGTTTCCGTTTCCTGTCCGACCGACATCCGCCCCCTGCCTCTGCTGGTGGTGCGCAATGGTTGCACTGGTTTCACTGTGCTAGTGATGGTTTTTTGGTTGTTAATATTTGTTTTTTTTAAGCGCTCATCAGTCTCTGGTAGTGCCGGTTTTACTGTTCCAGTGATGGTTTTTTGGTTATTTATTTTTCACTGTCTAGTGATGGTGGTGGTGATTTTTTTTCATGCGCTCATCAGCCTCAGGTAGCGCCGGTTTCACTTTTATAGTGATGGTTTTTTGGTTGCGCTCTCCAGTCTCTGGTAGCGCTGGTTTCACTGTTCCAGTGATGGTTTTTTGGTTGTTAATATTTCTTTTTTTAAGCGCTCATCAGTCTCTGGTAGCGCCAGTTTCACTGTTCCAGTGATGGTTTTTTTGTTGTTAATATTTATTTTTTTTAGGCGCTCATCAGTCTCTGGTAGCGCCGGTTTCACTGTTCCAGTGATGGTTTTTTTGGTTCTTTATTTTTCACTGTTCCAGTGATGTTTTTTGGTTCTTTATTTTTCACTGTTGGTGATTTTTTTTCTAGCGCTCATCAGTCTCTGGTAGCGCCGGTTTCACTTTTATAGTGACTGTTTTTGGTGTTTTTTTTCAGCGCTAATCAGTCTCTGGGGTTGCGGTGGGTTTTCTCATTTCCCCGCCCTGGCGTTGCGTAATTTTACACTTTCTTTTTATAGGTGGGTTATTTTCTCAGTCTTTCCACTGGTATTTTATTGGCTTCTGGTGGGTGTATGCCGAGCTCGCGTCCAACACTTCACTCGACAAGTGGCGTGGTACACCCAGGTTGCATATTGTTCAATCGGGGCCGCGCCACATGCCGATGGTTGTCATAATTTCGGTAATTCAATTAAAGAATTGCCATTACGCAAATATGTCTTAGTCTTTAATTATTTAGCCCACCAGTGGTACCCAGGGAATTGTCGTAAAGTAGGGAGATAGGATATAAAATAAATTTTACGAAGGAAAAGATTTTTATAGACGGTCGACCTTAATATTGTATCGACCTGCGACCGGGGTCAGCTGTTTAGAAAGTTCGAGGTCAAGTGAACATCTGAGCGCCAACCACGAGGGCGGGTATCTTGATTGATTGATTGTCCTCGTGGTGACGTTGTCGATACCCGACTGCCCATTCAAACGAATTTCGCACAGACCACAAGGTCAATAAATTCTACCCGCCATCCCACCCCCTTCAGGTGTGGGCCTTTGGCCCACCACTCCTTCCAGTGACAGATTAGTGGCTTGGTTTGGCACGACCCGGTGCCGGCCATACATTTTTTGGTTTAGACGTGGTACACCCAGGTTGCATATTGTTCAATCGGGGCCGCGCCACATGCCGATGGTTGTCATAATTTCGGTAATTCAATTAAAGAATTGCCATTACGCAAATATGTCTTAGTCTTTAATTATTTAACCCACCAGTGGTACCCAGGGAATTATCGTAAAGTAGGGAGATAGGATATAAATAGGTCTGTTCACATTTGGGTCAAGGCCAAGAACCAGGTACTGACGGAATACCACATCATCATTGGAACTTGGCGATTCGTCATTATCATGAGCAGGACGTTTTTGTGTTTTGAGTTGCCATACAACAAGCAAAAATATCGACAACTAGCCCATCAGCCGCCGTGGACTACCCTTCAAATTATGGTCGGACCAAAGACTGGTACATAGCTGAATCGGTGATCTGTTTAGCCACTGCATATAGCAGCCTCCCGGTACCCCTCTACAGTGAGGCAGGCGGGAACAATACAGGAATCAACACTCAACAATCGTCAAGATGAACACAAGAGACAGGAGAGAACATAAACATCGTACATGAAAAAACAGACAACAATACTTCAAACATCAGACGAGCAATACAACATATAACAAAAATTTAATCTGAAACGCCGTGCAGAGGCGTGACTAGCCGATTGATTGAGTCGGTTCAACTCAACCACCCCTCTTGAAAAGATGTAGTACCAAAGAGGAGCATGAGCTAAGTTGTATCCACAGGTCGATGCATCACGTGATACGACCGCCATAGTACATCCATGAATCCTACACAACACCTCACGGGATGCACCCCACGACAAACAGGGTGCCACATTAGTGAATTTTTACCCCGAGCCCACACGGGAGTGTGCTCTAATGTGCCGTTATATTGTTTAATATTAATGGCGAATTTGTTTTGGATATATTGGAGTGTAGAGGCTGATATGCTTGTGGTGGAAATACAATTTATGCTGATACGGTAACAATTATGACCGATGGCTCTAAAATTAAGATGTATCCATTCTCTTTTTTAAGGGGAACGCTTTTCTGAGGGTATAGTAAAACTCAGCGGCATCGAGCTGATGATATAACTTTAAGCATCCAATCAAAGCAGTTTCGGACAGCTGCAAACCGATCAATCATAGCTTCTTGACAGCTGTAACAGTTGTCAATCTACAAAATACTATCTCTGGCACAGGCATTCCGCACAAGATCCCTCAATTTTATTGGCAGATTTAATGCAAATAACCACAAAAAACGAATTGCTTCATAAAAACAAACAAAATAATATATCACTATGTTGTTCAATTACCGTACAATGCACAGAGGAAATATATATTAGAACATGTTCACAAAGTACAGGTATCAGTGTAATATACTGTGTATCATTACATAATCAACACAGAGTGGCAATCATGCAAGATCCGTCTATATGGTCTTTTTCAGGTCCGGAATCTTTTCATCATTACAATAATCCCTTATTTCATCACTGCCAGCAAAACCTTCAATCTCCGCGCAGCAATCAGACCACCAGCAGCGTATCAATCTATATTGCAATAGTTTAACATGGTATCCACAAAATCACTACCACCACCACCACCACCACCACAAGAACCATGCACCCTGGTACACTGCGTTGACCTCATGACAGCACACTGCTCAATTAAGAAAACACTTCAACTCCATAGGCAATGCAATAAAGGCTGAACGCATTGCGGCTGTACGCAGTGGCCAGCGATAAAATAACCAACGGCTTGTATATAAGGATTAACTGTCATGTGGACTGTTTTTATGGAGATGTAACGGTGAGGTAAGTGGACATAACTTGTGTAAAACCCGAAGGGTTTTACATACAAGTTATGTCCACTTACCTCACCGTTACATCTCCATAAAAATAGTTCACATGACAGTTAATCCTTATATTTATATACATTTAGCGAAAAAGCCACTTTTGTAAATATATTTAAATCGAAAAGTGTATCGTGACAAGATCAGCCCAAAATACCCAATAGCACCCTTGGCATAAGTTAATAGGAACAATTTCTCTTCATGTTGAAACCCGATGATGTATTAAGTCAATCCTGCGCGAGTCAAAATGCGCCCAAAGCACTACGCGTTCGTCTTTCCAAACCTAATGACGTATCGATGGTGTTATTAGGCGTTGCGCATTCACCGAGAAATAACTGCAACTAGCCACGTGGGCGCCGACCAATCAGAATGCTGGATTTAGTGATGACAACACTTAGTGTGTAAATATACATAAATCATTGATGCATCTATAATCATTGACCCATCAGCCACTCACATCAACACACAGATCCACGTGCGTTGAGTTTCATCAACAACCGCCACCACCACCACAACAGGTAATACAGGAGATCCGATAATTCTGAATCCATCATCACGACAATTGATCATGGGTGTTCTCAAAGAGATACAACTCCGCCTCTTAGCGGATATATCGTGGATAAGTGTTGGCGGTGAGGGTTTTCCGTTTCGGTCGATATAAGTTGAAAATAGTTACAAATGTCATGTTTGTTAGAACCCGTTTAACGGAGAAGAGATATTCAAACAACATTTGAAGTCTTCCCAAGATATCTCCACTGACAAATAGTTTATTGACCATCATCGTTGTTTTTTCTTCAGCATCATCCCTGAACGCTTGATACTGCGACTAATGGCTGAAAATAGTTCGAAATCTAAAGTATGCTTTTATCGTAACGAAATCGTATTTGAGTTTGACATCTCTTCCACTCGGCCCTCCGGCGCAACAATCCTGATCTGATCAATCTCACCAAAACTATCACTTCTATGTCACCCTTCGTTGAAACTACCAGGAAAGTCTGCTGCCGGAACGTTTAAGTATCCAACAAGCACAACAATAAGTTAAGACGTTTTTGCTTAAAACTCAATCGGTGATCCCCAGCCAATGAAAGGGTGGTGCTTTCATCCCGAAAAGCAGGAACAGAAGAGTCGAGATGTTTTTGCCACTAGATGTGCCCGACCCGACGAACACAGATGGAAGAGAGAATATAGGAGCGTTGGTCTAGTGGAAGAGGTGAATTATAATCTTACAACGAAAATGTCGATCACACTAACTTAATGAGAGTAAGGTGCGCGAGTTGATAAAGTTACTAGGTTTGCAATGCTGATCATCACTAACATCACCACCACCAACTGTATGTAATAACTTGTGTAGACCAATACTTCCCCTACCGAAGCTGACAGCTTGAGTTGAATTGTTACCGATAACACCAAACTGAAAACCAGCCATGTCAATGTCGTACTTGCAAAACTGAACCTATTTTTGGGGTAATGAACATACATTTTTGCTAAAGGTGATTATGGTATATTAAGAAATATCGATTCTGCAATGGTCATGTAAATAATATATTACTGTAAAGGCCCTTCACGCGGCCTTTGTGACGCGGCATGCCGCGCCACTCATCGAATTCGAACACTGGAAGCAGTGCGATGCGGTCAACATCGCGGAAAACACTGCCGCAGGATTACATCAATGTCATATTTTGACAGTGCAGTTTTGATTTGTGAATGTTAATTGATTCACCATGTAATCATTTTAAAACAAAAATTAGCGAACAAAGAAACCACGGAGACATATGAGTAACCTTAGAAAACGCCGTCGCCGCAGTACACACTGATACGTGAGACAAACACCGTGTGGAAGGGCTTAATTAACCTTGTTTTGGAAGCCACCATTAATTCGGACTTCCCGAGGAACTTGAGGAAGTGAAGGAACTTCAACGGAGTCCGTCGTGCATGGTGTAAAATATAAGGCATCAGTTAAGAAACTCCATTGGAAATCATAATCTTGCTATCGGTTAAATATAGGATATTCCGATTAGATTTGATTAAGACATTAACATAATAATATTGAACCAGCCATGTTTTTCCAGAAGAAGGCTGTGACACGCGGCCGTGGATGGAATATAAGAGAACGCGCGCTTCCTCACATTGCATATGTGCCGAGTGGAACTATCATCATCAGCAGCAATAACAAGAAAACCATAATCAGAAATGGTAACGTCTTCAAGATCATATTATTAGCCATAAATATAAATTATAATATAAAATATATTGGTTACATGAATGCACTGCCTCAGAATTCCGTTAAAACAACTAAACTTTCAAACTATCACAACAAAACTACGGCTCATTACTGCAGGTTTCTCATTCACCACACCAGAAAGCTTCTAAATGCGGATAACAAATCGGAGGCATTGTGTTCCCGACAAGAGAGCATGGCACAGCCATTGTTCATACCTAAACATCGAAAGCAATTAACGCGGTCATAATTGTTACATACTGCAACTATAAGACATCCAGCGAATACATACCCCACGAAAACCCGAAATGTTTTGTCCTGCGCGAAATCCAATCGCTATAGCTAAATTTGACACGGCCAGATAGTCTTCCTACAATATCCTAAAACAATAAAGCTTCTCAAATCATCGGCATAGTCAACAGAACTTTCACGAACTTAGACATCGACATTTTCTAATCGCTCTACATAAGCATGGTCAGACCTATCATCGAATACTGTAACTCTGCATTGAGCCCACATCACACTTATCAAAGCATTGTGTTAGAGAAATACAAAGAAAAGCAACGAAACTAGTTCGTCAAATCAAAACTCTACGCCACCGAGACCGAATGATAAGACTCAATCTGATGTCTTTAAAATGTCGAATATTTAGAGGAGATCTAATCGAGTAAACTGTTGAATGGTCATTACAATATCAATGCATGTGACCTATTAGAAAGACATTCATCAGGAAGAACAAGAGGACATAATAAAACGCTACAGATGCCCATTGTTAACAAGGCCATATGAAAATATTTCTTCACGCAGAGGGTGGTAAATAGCTGGAACTCTCTGCCAGACTTCGCTGTTGAGGCTCCAACACTCGATCAATTCATTGTTCTATTATATAAATTACGAGTTCGACAAGTAATATGTTCAAGTGACTCACAAGTAAATATCGAATGACGATACATATATTTGTAAACAAGCATTGCAAATAATTATATTGGGACGAAAAGACGCAAGACTTGTTCCGTATTATAATGATGATGATTATGATATGACTGATAGAACAAACCACTATTATGATGATCGTGTCGTTATTTGCTTAAAAACGCATCAATTGACATATACGCACCCGTTCCCTAATTAAAATCAACATAATTCGACAATTGTAGGGGACCTCCGCAAATAGCGACCTACATGTACTGCGAATTGTCACAACCGTAAAACCAATTATCTGTTTATAAAATGCCCAGCGAACCACAGCTTTTTAAAAATCTGTACCACAGTATACACCCGAGGGGCGTTAATAATAACAAAGTCAACACAATTATCAGTATCACCACCGTCGTCGTTCACATCAAAAAAGGAATTACTGTTGGAAAACATAATTTACAAACGGTGAACAACTAGAAAATGTATCTGTTAGGATCAGCCCAGCGACGTGTCGACATGGGGGGGGGGGGTCTCACCCCCAAATTTTGTAAACATTTCATACCGACACAACTTTAGTTGGAAATGTCACACCAACAATAGGTTGAAAATGTAGTTTGATTTTCAAACAATTTATATATATATTGGGGGTATTTATTGTTTTTGGACAAATATTTGCATATTTTCCTACGTAAGGTCAAAATTTTGGTCTGAAATGGCCATCAGTTGGAAATTTTCCAACCTTAGTGGGGCGTGTCAGGTTGGAAACTTCCAACATTTGGAAAGATTGTGTCCTGGTCCCTCCCCATTGGCCAGTCAAAAACTGCAAGTTAATTTAAGAAAACAACATTGTCCTACATTTGGTCAACATTGTCTTTGGAGTAGTCATTGGAAATGTTCCAGCCTGAGTGGGGATGTCAGGTTTTAAATTTCCAACCCTAGGAAGGCTTGAGGCTAGTCTAGATGCCAGGATTTTGTGAATTTCTTGTTCAGATTTCAAAATTTTCCCCACACCGTGTCATGGTCCCTCCCCCTTGGCCACCAATAAAAAACTGAAAAGCTGCTAATTAGTTTAAGAATACATTGTTTTAATATATTTGGTCATAATTGTGGACTGAAATGTTCATCAGTTGGAGAATTTCCCAACCTAAGTAGTGTAGGTATATTTGGGGACAAAAAAGGCTCGGATCGATACAAGTCGGATAAAAGCGCCATTTGTTAGTATCTTGTAGGACAGCATCTCTACTCTAGGAATTTTCTCAAGAACCAACTTTTTGACCGACGTAGAGCCGAAAATTCAAGATGACGTCCAAGATGGCCGCCAGTTCGACGGTGGCACACCTAATATATTTGCTTCTCGATTTGATATGGTAAACATAATGAATTTCCCCACATGATCTAATAATGGTGTTTATAGAATAACAACCTTGACTTTTAGTTGAAAAATGGCCACAATTATTCAAGATGGATACCAAAATGGCGGCCGAAACATGAGAAATTGGGTTTTTTCCTTATTTTTGTATTAAATACTTTACAATTTTCGAGATAATATAAAAGAAGATATCAACTATGTGTTCATTATTTGATGGGATAACTTCTGTGGAAAAGTCATGCACATTAAAGTTGAAGTAGTATTGTTCGTTCTGGTAGTAATGTGAGGTAGAATATGTGCTATATAAAATGAATGAAATTATTCTCAGACTGTGTTTCATTCTGTAAATGCTTAATAACCAACCGTGAATGACACTAATGTCATCAATTATATTTGCGACACTACTATATGGTTGGATCAATTGAATACAACTTTGTATGTCGAGATGTTTACGAATAAAAAATCAATTTAGTAGTGGATTTACCACGAATTTAGGAAACACTAAACATCAAACTCAATTTGGTTCTAAAAAAACAAGAACATATGGAAGGTATTCTGCAACATATCTTCATCATCAGGCCTCGTATTCAAATTACCAATACTTAAATTCAGTGTTTTATGTCCAATTATACACAAAATGATTGAAGCATATACTCGAAAGTATATTTGAGTTCGGAATAAGAAAAAAATATTATTTCCTTGTATCATATAGTGTCCTCAATTATTCCAGCAACAGATCATGAAACAATCATGCGAATAGCCCATATTCAACTATATATACATTAGTACAATGTATTGCATATATATGCATATGTATAATTTTGTATGTTCTATTGTTGCTGGGATCAGCAAATATTAAAATACACTTTGTTTTAATAAATTGAATTGACAATTCACTACTCACAACCACATCTGCACAACTACGTACATGGAAGTTTTCTTTTTGAACATTTGCACCTGGAACAAACCGATTTGCAAACACAGTTATTCAATTCGGTGCACACTCTAGCCACTTCTGTGGTTGCCATCCATACAGGAACAAAATAATCATTAATAAATATCCACCAGAAGGAGTCACATTGGGGAAAAACTGTTTCACCAGAATCAATTCTATCACCCTTCCGGTTCCGTCTCCATCAAATTAAGTTCCGACTCTTTCGCGGTTTGTTAAAACAAATATTCGAAGTTTTGATAGGTTGTTTATACACTGAATGTCAATACAGAAAGTATTCTACAATAACAATCGACAGATTCGGTCTTTGTATGTGCAAAATCGGCTGCTTGTTGTGCACATTTAGAGACGTGCATTTGAGTGTATTTCTCACGAGAATTCAGCAACAGTTTGATGCTCAGATTTTATCACATTTAAATTGGGCTGGAACTTGTCAGGTTTTATGATAGAAAGTGTGGTTATTATAGTGTCCTGGTGTTCGATCATACAGCGATACATGTTCCAGCCCAACTAAAAGTGTCAAGGCCGATAAACTTATCAAATTGCTGCTTAATTTAAATAGGAAATGCACAAAAATGCATTATGCCTCCAAGTGCACAAAATTGCTGATTTCGCATTATTATCATCAATAAGCATCTATTTGTTTAGAAAATAGTTCTGTTTTGACATTTAGTGTATAAATGGCGGTCGAAACTTTTAAAATATTTGTTTTAAATCGCGAAAGAGTCGGGACTTAGTTCGATAGAGACAGAACCAGAAAGGCGATAGAATCGATTCTTGTGAAACAGTTTTCCCCCAGTGAGTCAGATGCTGGAAGCTTTCCATCTATTATGGGGCTTACAGTCCATATACCAACCTGATATATACTAGTATCACGATTTCTTTGGTGGTAACTGTTGGTGTGCACGGCCTTTGCTGAACATTTCATGTCTATCTTCATTAACTGAGGTCATGTTCGCAGATTTGTCATAAACAATCACGACGAAATGCTAAATACACTCAAATAGTGGTGATGGAACATTAAGTACCACAAAAGGATTCCTCGTAATTGACATCAATCATTCTGTTAGCCCTGGGTAAGCTTTTCAATCATCCCAAAACGTGCGCTTGCCCTTACCAAAGAAATAGGAAGTTGAGTCGCATCCTGCTATCGCATGGAAATGATGTAATATTGGAAGCACAGTTGAATTTTCTGAGCCCAATTGAATTGTACATATCAACAATGTTGCGGATAACATGGGATTTAGACTTGCCGAAAGACACAGTTTCAAATCTTTGTATTGGAGTAGCATAACATGCAGATGTCACAACAGAATCACGATAATATCCTTGTCAACAGTACGAACAATAATCGATGAAGAATGAGTTTGTAGCATATGAGATATATGTCCGACTAATCTACTGTCAGCTTCTTCATACGTATATCCAAAGAGAATAGGTTCCACATTTGGACTGTGTTAAGCCCACCGCACACGCCACAACATTGTTGCGCAACAATGTTGCGCAACAATGTTGTGGCGTGTTGTGGCGTGTGCGGTACCGCGTTTTTTGTTGCAGGCAAGCCTGCAACAATGTTGCGAACGATCAAATTATTTTGATTTTGTTGCTTGTTGTTGCTTGATGCAGCCAATGGATGGACAGCGTCAAATCACATGGCTGAATGGCATCACGTGAGGACTAAACTTTTACAAGAAAATGGCGGCCTCAAGTCAGACTACGAAAATAATAACTGTTGACATTGTCAACACAACTCCGGATTTTATCTGGACTGGGGAAGGAGAAGAGGCATTGATAGAGGCATGGCACAGTCAACATGTGTTGTACGATACCAGGCGCCATTGTATCTACAACATAATCTTCTCTGAAGTTCTCACGCGAATTCAGTCGTCACGTGACCAATTGTTGCACAACATTTTACCGTGTGCGGTCATTCGCAACAATTTCGTACAACATTTGTTGTGTCGTTTGTTGTAGCGTGTGCGGACACTTATAACAATGTTGTATAACCCCATACAACAATGTTGCGCAACAATGTTGTGGCGTGTGCGCCCGGCTTTATTATCCTCCGTTACGAAGATGGTTTTCCCTGTTAGTGTTTCCAATTTAAAGAGACATTCAATTCTTCTACAATCTGCGAGCTGCATCATAACATATGGAATAAACGCTGTGCTGATATACATTGAGAATGTAAGCCCGTCTTCAGGTGTCAGTAAATGTATCAGAGCACCTCCGTCGAGCACCTTATACTCGACCTTTGGATTTGGCTCTGTAGTTGCTATGCAGTTTGAATCGGATGGGACCTTCATGCAGCTTCGGAAGTCACATTTGTTACCTCCTCCTTTTATAGACGGGGGGAATCGCTGGTTTTGGTGTGAGAAGAACATATATTGCATATGCTACAAACCGATAATTCATCGATTATTGTTCACACTGTTGACATATATGTTATCGTGATCATGTTGGGACATCTGCATGCTATGCTTCTTCAATGCAAACATTTGAAACTGTTTGTATTTCGAGAAGTATAAATCCCATGTTACCTACAACATAGTTGATATGTGCAATTCAATGGGCTAAAACAAATTCAACTGTACTTCCAATATTACATCCGATATCTGGATGCGACTCAACTTCCCTTGTCCTTGGTAAGGGTAAGCGCAATTTTGGGATGTTTGGAAAGCTTAGCTCACAGAATGCTTGATGCCAATTACGAGGAATCCCTGTGTGGTTCTTGGTGTTTCATCACCGCTATTGAGTGTATTTAGCATTTCGTTGAGATTGTTTATGACAATTCTGTGAACCTGACCTCAGTTAATGAAGCTAGACATGAAATGTTCAATACCACCAACGAGGAACATGCTCTTTCAAATGAAAATCGTGCTACATATATCAGACTGGTATCTGGACTGTAAGCCCCACAGTAGATGCAAAGTTTCCAACACCTGACTTCTTTGGATGGAAATTGATTGACGGTTCTTTTGTTACTGTATGGATGACAACCCAGAAGCAGCTAGAGAGTGCACATAGTTGATTAAATGTGTTTGAATATCGGTTTGTTTCAGGTGAAAATGTTCAAGAAGCAAACTTCCATGTACGAAGTTGTGCAGTTGTGAGAAGTGAATTGTTCAATTCAGTTTTTTAAAACAAAGTGCATTTTCAAATTTCATAGTATTTATAATTTGAATACGAGGCCGGATGATGAAGATGTGTTGCAGAATACCTTCCATATGTTCCTGTTTTGAGAACCAAATTGAGTTTGACGATTATGGGTTTTGTCAGTTGGTGTTTCCTAATTTCGTGGTAAATCCACTACTAAATTGATTTTTTTATTTGTAAAGATCTCGATATTAAAATGTTTATTAAATTGATCCAACCATATAGTAGTGTCGCAAATAGAATTGAAGACATCAGAGCCATTCGTGGTTCGTTTCTAAGTATTTACAGAATGAAAACCTGTCGGAGAATAATTTTGCTCATTTTACATAGCACATATTCTACCTCACATTTGTACCAGAACAAACTATACTACTTCGCCTATAGTGTGCATGACTCTTCCACAGACGTTATTCCATCGAATAATCAACACATTGTTGATATATTCTCTTATATTATCTCGAAAATTGTAAAGTATTTAAACAAAAATAAGGAAAAAACCCAAACATTTCCATGTTTTTGCCGTCATTTTGGCATCCATCTTGAATAATTGTGGCCATTTTTCAACTAAAAATGGGGGTTGTTATTCGATAACCACCATTCTTAGATAATAGTGTGGAATTCGTTATGTTAAGCATATAAAATTGAGAAGCAAAACTATTAGGTGTACCACTGTCAAACCGGCGGCCATCTTGGACGCCATCTTGAATTTTCGGCTCTACGTCGGTCAAAAAGTTGGTTCTTGAGAAACGTCCTAGACTAGAGATGCTGTCCAACAAGATATTAAAAAATGGCGCTTTTATCCGACTTGTATTGATCAAAACGCTAACTACCTACACTAAAGGGGGAGTATGAGATTTGAAATTCCAACACTAGGAAAGCTTAAGGCCAGTCTAGAGGTTAGGATTTTTGCGATTTTCTTGTTTAGTTTTCAAATTTTCTCACAAAATTGTTCGGCCCGGTGTGTCCTGGGTTCTTGCCGTGTGCATTTATCTGGGGTTAGACCACTATATGGTAGGATTCATGCAATATTCAGGTTCAAATATATCAATGTTCTCATACCGGATACAGAACCATGGTTTATGAATATATAGACTATTAGGCACTGAGGTGCAAGGGGGGGGGGGGGGGGGTGCAAATAACTTTATGCAAAAACTTCTGTTTGGTCTGATTCAAGGGGGATGCAGTTGGAATTTCTCAAGGTGGGCACTCCCCAGCAGAAACAATCTAGCCACGTCCCTGAGGATCACACATTTCGTCCACCACTAAAACTGGCAATGTGATATGGCCTTAGTTGCTGAAAGCGACATTAAACCCCAATCAATCAAACAATAATAAATCAGAAATACGGTCAGTTCTTTATATATGCTATAGTAATTCTTGTTTATGATTCTAAGAAATTATATATAGCCAGTTGAAAACCCCGCATTATATAAAAAAACTGAAACATTGGTTAACATACTTTATATAATACTAGCAGGTTAGCCCGCCACTGGCGGCATTCGTCCCATGGCTTTGTTCGAAAAAGCAATTGCAACAGGTTCCGAGACACTTGTGCTGCATTTGCAGCAAATTTCGGCAATAGTCAGAAACATGACAATTTTAATTAAATTTTTTGTTTTTAAATGAGTTAATTATTTTGTTTTTCAATGAGTTAATTGTGCTTTTTTAATTTTTTAATTGAATTTGTTGTTTTTCAATTTTACCCGATTTTTTTTGTTTTTTCAAGGAGTTAATTGTGCCTATTTAATTTTGTTTTTCAATTTTACCAGATTTTTTTTGGTTTTTCAATGAACCCGTCCATGACACTTCCCGTATTTAGCAAGTTTGAGCTCAATCGGTTCGAGTCTATAAAGGACACACACATATATATGACACTTCCCGTAGGTAGCAAGTTTGAGCTCAATCGGCATTCCCAGTCAATATTTAGCAAGTTTGAGCTCAATCGGTTCGAGTCTATAAAGGACACACTCATATATATGACACTTCCCGTAGGTAGCAAGTTTGAGCTCAATCGGCATTCCCTGGAATTTGCCAGTCACAAACGCGGCGTAATGTTGGTACATATATAGAGACCAATTGTCCATCAGTAGCTTTATAACGGTATATATCTGGGGAGAAATCTGATGCTATATTCGTGATTATCTGGGATGATTTCGGTAAAGCGCGCCATCCGTGCTCGCAGGGAATAAATTTCGAGCGATAACGTTTGCGTAAATACGAAATTGTGAGTGTTGGTTTGTAACCGGGATTTCTGAGAAGCATTATGCCTATAACAACCCCCCCCCCCTAAGCCCTGACCTAAGTGTCATACATACTATAACAATGATGTTGTAAGAGCTCCAATACATCTGCCCGCATAGGCAAGCACTCAATGTTCCTGTATAACTCTGCAGATGCATGCTAATAACGTTGAATGGGAAACAGACGCTCTTTATAGAGATGCGTCAAAAACAAACGCTCATTAAATAATCACTTGATTAACCCACGCCGTGCCTTTGCGGTGATTTGAGATTGGAGAACGGGTGCTCTGAGCTTCTCTAAACCGCGACCACGGTCGTGTCGGTGTATTTGACACTTACATGGGAAGTTTGAGCTCAATATGTACACGCGTTTTGGATTCTATGAAGTACCCACACACATATATACACACACATATATATATATATACGGAGTTCTCAAAATATATAGTATAGATGAAATAATCATGACAACAATTCGTTGTTCAGAGCAGTTGTATGGCAAATCTTGCAACTAAGTTTATGTTCAAAATGGTAAGATTCTCCAAAAAACATGTGACACATAATTACTTCCAGATTTATGCAACATTACAAGTTAACTACAATACCATTGGTATATATCTGAACTACAGTGCTAATGGTAATTCCTAACTACATTGTTACTGGTGAGTGTTACTGATAAATACACGAGCTATAGCGTTACTGATGAATAAATAACATACAGTGTTACTCTCGACTGCACCATGGATGGATCTAAATGCACTCGAAAACAATCCACTATGGATACGTTACCACCATATGTTACCATGGATATGTGAAAGAACTTCTATTTAAATAGAAATCAGGTCTAAAGACCCAAAATTAGCAGAAATTTCCAAGCAAACAATAAAGGTAAAACAAACAAGTCGATCATTTTTAATTTACCCACAAAAGATGTTCTGTATGAGCAATAATTTTAGCAAGCCACAAACTTGACATGACTTCTCAAAAGTTTGACATGACTTCTCAAAAGTTGAACAACATGAGGTTTCCATTCACTGTTGTATTAACAACCAATTAAATATTATGTGAATAGAAAGCACTTAAAATATCTAATGTATATGACAAGAATATGTAATGAATCTGAAACGTATTTGTAAATCTATCAAACATATTAAGAAAGATATTTAAATAATCTGCATGTAAAGATAACGAATTTCACGAAGAGTTTAACAAGAACGTGATGTCGATGGACGCCATGATTACATTGTTGGGTTGGAGCCTCCTTCTTTAGCCACTAGCACATTTTCTTGAGCCACTTTTGTTTTTCTTTCGCAATATGCGACATTTGCTCACGGCAGCGTGAACACTGGTTGGAGGCTGTGTGCTTTTTAGAAGCATTCCAAATGGCTGCTTCCATGAGGAACACAGGTCGCCACACTTCATTATATCTTGTCGATGTATATTGGTTGGTCAAGACATGGACTTGGCAATTTCACATATATTTTTCTGCAGACCTTAATAAATAGCGTATCCTTCCTCCCACTCAGATGATTGTTCCGTTTGTCATTCTTATCAGCATATTTACTTGTAGCTTCCCTCTATGATGCTATATTGCCCGATAAGGCTGCCCCCACGAGTTTTTTCTCATATTTAGTGCAATGTGATGCGTATTCGGGAAATAAATTCCAAACCTACCATTGTTACAAACCATGCATAAATCTGACTCTGGCATTCTAGAAATAACCTGAATCGTGAATTGATAGTCCGTGCAAAACGCGAGCTATCGACTGAAAGAGCAATAATAGCTAGTTATGGCTATAGTAGCTACATTTCAGGTTTACCCATACCTGTTTTCGAGATCTTTCCTGGCGTTCGTTCTATGATTTCATAAGCCCAGCCTTTACTTTACGTTTATCATCATCCGAGTAATCGGTTAACTTATTTTTCCACTCAGTGGCTGCACTGCAATCGTAGGAACATGCGTTTCTGATGAACTGCACAGAAGTTTGATTGCAAAATAACATTATAATCATTACCAAAGTACACGCCGTCATAAACTCTTTCAAATTAGGCTGTTGATCGAATATCGTCGGCATAAAAAGTTTCATATTAGGGTGTTGATCAAATTTTGTCTGCATTTCTAATTATATTTGACGTTTTTTACCGCTGAATTGCAATGGCATATCAGCATACAATCGCCTCCACATCCGTAATATGGGCTATGTCTATTTTTGTTTCTATAAATATATCTAACATCAACCCCTACGATATAAGTAGGAGCAAGACCACCAATAGCGCAAGAGAGGAACAGTGAATAGGGATTGTCTGTCTGTACAACATATCTAAGCGATGCATGAACAGAAATATGATATGTAGATTCGCTACCGGTATTTAAAACGAATGCCCAGCACTCTTAGGTCAAACTTGTATTGGCAAGACACCACAAACATGCCAGACTTGTGATGGGAGCAAGTATAGTCAGCTCCATTGAGTGCATTCTAGTGATAATTGTCAGACACCACCTTCTGAAACTGATAAATCGCCTAAATTATGTTTGTTTCTTAAGATGAATAATACCTTCTTTTTTTTAAATCATCAACATGCAAATTGGCTCTACCCTTAGAACATCGTGTTACGGCAACATGGTGGCAGAAGAATGAGACGGGAAATTTTACCTCAGGTAAATTTGCTGATAAATTTTGAATGTGTGTGATACGGTCTTCCATTTAATTGCAACTTATGAAAGTGGGTGTTTTTCCTCAGTTATTTGAATTTCTTGTTACATATTCGCCAACAGCTTTCCACCCTCCCTCAGAAGTGCTTGCAATAATAATGAGCTTCGGATGATGCTCAATCAACTGTATACCTTCCGATGCCAAATTTATGAATAGTTGGACAACTGGAATACCCAGCCTATTCTCGCGAAAAACCGCACGTTATCTGCTTATAATATAACTTGTTTTATGTAGATAATCTGCTTATAGTCGATAATGTGCTGTAAATGAGAGTTCTAGTCAAATAATCGACTCACAATGAGGCGATTCTACGCAGACTATGTGCGGGAAATGACATCAATAAGAAAACTCATGACTTGTCGGGTGTACGCTCTTTAACATGTGTTTTCACATTTTAATAACCCAAATCATACGGTAGTGTGTCCATAAAATGAACACATGGACCGTAATTTCGTGAAATGTATCTTCCAAAGTATATGCGCTGCTTTCCTTGTTTCCCGTTATTTCGTTTGATTTACACTTTTAAATTAATAACACATGTTCGTTACACACTGATTAAATTATTTCCTGCGTGAAATAAAGTAAAATATATTACGTGTCGTATGATATAACTGATTAACGGGCGTAATGCACCGAATGAAATACCATTCGGTGCATGATGCCCGTTATTTAGTTGTATATACATATATAAAGATAAATTCCTCTAAATATGCGAATATAACAAAATAATGCGCATCACCAACAGAAGGATATCCGTGATAGCGGTTATAAATATTCATTGCTTTAAATATGTGAATATAACGAAATAACGGACACCATCCACTGAATATTGATATGCATTGCGCCAGTTATTTCGTTATATATTTACTTGTAATACGACCCTGCCTAACTATGCTTAAAAGCCATGTCCTGATTGGCCAGTGGCCCGAGTTACCATGGCTATCTCGTTCCAGTTTTGTGGTACAATTCTACTATTTCCAATTGTACCACGAAAAAAATCGGTTTATTCAGATCGCCGCACGCGACTTTTCCCGTCTTTTCTAACTCCGCGCAAACGGGGCATCAACGGAGTACACCCGCAACCCTTTGAATTTTGCATCTTGACAATCTTGCGAATTTTCTAGCGATTTGTCGCTTGAAACCAGTTTGGTTGCCAATGAATATGGTCCAAATGATGTTATGGTATATTGATATATGTTAGGACCAAAGAAAGTTACTTAACAAGTATATTAAATGACAAAATAAATCAATGGGGCCGGGCTGTGCATTCGTCGATTCGAATCTCGATCATATTCGATATTTCGGAATCAAGTTGAAAATGAAAGCGTTTGTTCACCAGTACAGAAGGGGAATAAGATTAGTTTAGTACACTAGATCATTTTGATCGCTTTGTGTAAGGAAATTGGTCCATAGTCGATGATCATATTCATGTTGTCCCAACAACGTTCAAAACAGAAATGACCGCAATCGTATTTCCTGTACGATTTAAATGAAACGCACGGGCGCCGCTGAAAACACATCGTTTTTTAGCCAATCACAACGATTATTTCTAGAAGAGGTGCCTCGAAAAGTCAACGGGGGAATTTCATAACAAGACAAGACATTACTAGAGTACTCCATGCAAAGAAATCGAGTACGCCCAATACGAATTACACCACGAAATGTTTTCTCACCTGAGACCGAAAAAGCGCAGTATTTCGTTGACTATTCAGTCGAATTGTGACCATAAACTTTCAGTCGTATTACAAAAGAAATAAATACACGGTATATCGGTGTGTATGGTCAAGTTGTACCACAAAAAAACTGATTGTAGGACTCCGCTACGCGTCGTCCTACAATCATTTTTTTTGTGGTACAACTTGACCATACACACCTCTACACCGTGTATTTATTTCTTAAATATTCAGTTCCTTCATATCAACACTATCTTGTATATGATATCAATGGGAGGTATATTAAGATTATTCCCCATCGAAATAACGCACACGTCAGTCGAGCTATGGACACAGAAAACACATTTAAACGGACATGCCTCATTCGAACCTCCATAATTTTTTCCACGTAATTTGGAGCGACGGATACGATAGGTCGATAAATAAACGAACTATCAATATACCGGCTTTGTATGCTCTGGAAAACACTTGCCAAAGTGACCGCCATTTTTCAACTTTTAGCCAGTCAGACATACGCAGTCAGATGCTCGTAGCCCGTTTCATTTCTACAACACAATTATCGTCTTACTTGCAGCACGACGTTATCGTGTGATCGACACGGAAGCGTTTTCTTTCAGAGTATGGTCAATATATTGCCGCCGATGCAGTGTATTCTCGGATAGAAAACAAATAGGCCTATGCCGAGGGCAGAAACTAAGTTGCGAGGGGCACCCCTGGTTGAGTGTGGGATATTTGGCACTCGGGACTTGGTTAGAGGATTTCGTTGGGGTGGTCTCCACCTTGGAATTTCCAACTGCACCCACCCCATTGAACCACACCAAACTCAGAAGTTTGTGTAAATAAATTTGCACCCCCCCCCCCCCCGTGCTTTGATTTTTCCCAAATGTTCCCACACAGACTACTAGATGGTAGCTTATTCTAAATGAACCAGTAATATTGTGGCCACTTGTCATGCAGGTTGGGGGTGTGGTTCGGCCCAGTATGCCGGAGATTAAAAAATCCTAACATCTAGTGGTATAACGCCAGACAAATTTACACCCCGATTTATTTGTTCTTAAATTAATTAGCAAGTAACTACTGACAAGGACACAGAACACGCGGGTCGGCCGATGGTTCGGCCCGATGTGAGAACATTTTGAAAAAATGAACATGAAAATTTGACAATCCTAGCAATCTAGACTGGCCTCAAGCTTTCCATTTCGGGGAAATTTTTAACCTGACACTCACCCTTAGGTTTGAAAATTGCCAACTGATGGCCATAATTTTGCAAATGAAAGGGAAATATGCAAATGTTGGTCTAAAAACAACAAATTCGTCACTAAGAAATTGTTGGAAAATCAAGCTACGAGAAAAATTTCAACCTAATTTTGGTGTGAATTTTCCAATAAATGTTGCATTAGGTATGACTACAATGGGGGGGGGGGCTAAGACCACTGCATAACCATCCCTGTCGACAAGTCCCTATATACTGGACACCCCATGCTAAGAGCGCGGTCTTGCATTCACTGAAGACGAGAAATAATCGATACTAAATTATGTTGGGTGGCACCCGAGGAGTCGGGGGCTACATCCCCACCCCTGTCGGGGAGGGATAGCCATCCCCCGTCGGTGAGATCTGCAATGGTCAACCCGGCAGCTAAAACCCGGCCCCCTGTCGGGGAATCGTATAGCCCCATGTGTCGGTGATATCCTGGCGCCACCCCTATTTGAAATCATATAGAAATTTTAAAGGAGAAGACCACATATGGAGCAGAAATAAGGGGAAAATGAGCTCTCATAACCACAAAAGTGCACTAAAAACATCCCAATAAATCCAAATTGAATGCAAACGCATATAGTATATATGTGGTATCGTTCTGTTTGCCTCTCTGTATCATATACATACTTTTTCTAAAAACCCTTAAACCAATTCGACGTGCGAATTCCCTGCGCTCCTGTTGCGCAAATTCTAGTATAAAAAGTGCGTCTATTTCAGACAAAGTTCAAACAGTAAATATGACCAGACAAGACATAGGAACCGCTAATCTCGTTACCAATCTAACAACACCAGTCGAACATGATTACCTTTCAAAGCAATAACACCGGACACCATGTTACGGACAACCACAGGCACACACACTATGGATAAATACACGGTCAAAAGAACGGCGTTTTTTGTACGGTTATATCTGGCATATACCCATGGTTATATATAAACGGGCTACGAGCATCTGACTGACGATCTTTATTGCTACCTTATCAGGAATAGACTACCACGGCACGCTATGTTCTGTTCCGCTGATCCTGCATCATCGCGGCTTTGGACCAATTTTGTGTCGAATACGAGGGATGACTGGACGCCGACGAATTCCAGTGTGATTTGTTCTGAGCATTTCGAAAATTGGATGAAGTTAAGGCTGGATTTGCTAAGAAGTAAGTTTGAACCACATTTGTATCGTGTCAGCTTACCATAAATGCACTCCCTTTCAGTGTTTTCTCGTTGACAATTTATCCATACTTGTCAAATCAATTGAAAATTTACAATCACTGAATCAATCGATCGGATTGAATCCTTAATGAATAATTCAATAAAAATTTACAATCACTGAATCAATCGATCGGATTGAATCCTTAATGAATAATTCAATAAATCAGACCTTTCATTATTCGATTCATCATTCCATGACCTGACTCTGGGCATTATATAATAACTAATCACTTTAGCCAGTTAGAACTTTACTCATTTTGAGTCCAAAAAAATATATATTTATTATATACTATTATCATAAGTATGATCTTATTTTTATTCCAAAATTGATGAGAAAAAAGAAACTAATTTTTTACACAATCAATGAATCAATTATAGATTCAATGAATCATTTATTTCCATGATTGGGCCCCATATGCTATGATATTTGAAACCGATAGTTTGATCTTTACATGTACATAGATTATGTAACTCTGTTTTAACATTGGTCTTGATTAGTTATGTACAGTGCTACGTTGAAAAACATCGCAGCTCAAATAATAAATAAATAATAATTTTAATTATAATTAGGCATTAAAATGTATGTCGTATTGTCGGTCGATTGTGTTGTGATATACAATTTGAATAATCTGGTAGAGCGAAGTCTTTCCTGGACAATATAACGGATATATCGAAAGCGACGAGCTTTATCTATATTCAGGTATTGCCAGTTATTTCGTTCAAATGTACAACACCTTTGGCATTTATATTGACCCGATGCAGTTCGAATAATAGTACTGGAAATTTGATGGTGAAATATCATATCACGATTACTTTTGTTCAATAGAAGCAAAAGTTCTTGTGCGAAAACCAGGCACAGAAGATGTAGGCGGGATAACTGTACATGTCTTATACTTCAATATTACCAATTGGGTTATCTATCTTTTTCATCTCATAAAATCAGCGCTATTTACTTCCATTGAAATGGCCATCAGTTGGAAAGATTCCAAACCTTAAGGGGTGTGTCAGGTTGGAAATTTCTAACACTTGCAAAGCTTGAAGCTAGTTTATCTCGATGCTAGGATTTGACAATGTTCATGTTCATGTTTCAAAATTTTCTCACACCGGTGCATACCAGGGTTGGTCCAGTGGATCCTGTTCACTAGTACTCCCTGGCCAGGCGGTCATCCAATTCAGAATAGATTAACATCCAGGCCTCTGAGGTACCGATCAGAAAAAAATCCAGGCCCAAAAGGTGCAAATGGAATCACGCAAACTTGTGAGTTTGATCTGGTTTAAAGGCACGGCTGGCCTTAGTTGTCGAAAATATTCATATTTGTTCCAAACACCGTAAACAGACAAACATTAAAACGCATACAGTTTCGTTCATATTTACCATCACCATCGCGTAAACAGCATGCTATCATAAAGACTTACTATATTTTACATAAGCAAGAGCCTGATTGTGTTACAGAAGACAGCACAGTGTCACTGGCTAAGCACACACAAATGATATAAACGCTCTTTATTAGTTCCATATCAGGAATTCAGCAACAAAGAACGCTCTTTATGTTTACCATCATAATATAAACAAACACCAGAAAAGTAACTTTTTATGCTTTTGTTTACATAACAATGGTCAAACAAATGACAATAACATACTGTTTATGCGATATTTCTTATTTGTATACGGACAAAGTCTGTCTACATTTTGATGTTCTTTCTGTTTGTGGCGGTTTTTGATGGGTGCAAATATTTTCACAGGATACCCACCGCCAAGGCCAACCGTACCTTTAAAGACACGGTTGGCCTTGGCGGTGGGTATCCTGTGAAAATATCTCCACCCGTCAAAAACCGCCACAAACAGAAAGAACATCAAAATGTAGATAGACTTTGTCCGTATACAAATCAGAAATATCACATAAACAGTATGTTATGGTCATATCTTTGACCATTGTTATGTAAACAAAGGCATAAAAAGTTACTTTTCTGGTGTTTGTTTATATTATGATGGTAAACATAAAGAGCGTTCTTTGTTGGTGAATACCTGATATGGAACTTATAAAGAGCGTTAATGCCATGTGTGTGTGATTAGCCAGTAGCATTGTGCTGTCTTCTGTAACACAATCAGTCTCTTCTTAGGTAAAATATAGTAGGTCTCTATGATAACATGCTGTTTACGCGATGGTCATGGTATATGTGAACGGAGCTGTATGCGTTTTACTGTTTTTCTGTTTACGGTGTTTGGAACAAAAATGAATATTTTCGACAATTAAGGCCGCACGTGCCTTTAAGGTTGGGGTGGGGGTGTGGATTGGAAATTTGAATTTGGACACCCCCTCCGCAAATCGAGAAAATCTAGCCACGTTCTTGCTTGTAATTGTAATAACCTCTCAAAATAACCAGATCAATGACAAACTTTATATGAGCCTCACCCATCTTGTTGAAAATTGTAACATGATGTGATGTGTATTACTTTATATCACTATATCTGCAATGACTGTCCCCAGGTACAATGTAAGAATAATGACTATTTGATTGATGTGTAAAATCGATATTTGGTATATATAATGCCAATTATGCCAATGTCACAATAATTAACCATTACATTATTTTTAAGATCATGATTCAAGTTTTCTTTTGCTACATGTTAGAATGTGAAGGCAATCATCACTGGTGTGCATCAGCAAATAACTAAGTGGTTACGGGAACATGTGCACACACCACACTACTTTGATTGTTGGCATGTGGTGAAAGGTAACATGTATATACCTCACTTGATCGAACTCATAACATTAAAGAGACTCAAGGCCTTCAATGTGGTTCTTATGAAATAACATAACTTAAAGATGCACAATCCGAATTAACGCTCCTAAATTACTATTTTCTTTGGCTTCGGGGTATAAAATGTTTGATTCGAGTCAAGGAACCCACCCAACAAAGCTCAGAGTTATCAGATAACGATTCTTGAAATTTGTTATTTTTCATCACTGGAATAATTGGCGACTGGGCAAATATTTAACAAACATACTCTCAATACCAAATTGTGTTTAACAAAATGTTGAAATATTACACTTTTGGGTGATTTAATACTAAGGTTGACAGTGGTTAGCATTATTTTTTGTCAATTACTCGATTCTGATAACTGAAGCGGTATCTCAAGAAAAGTTGCTCTGATTGTGTCAGTAAAACAACTATTGTCAACAAATAAATGTAAAATAGATACATTTCCTTCTAATTTTCATAATTAATAACTCTCCAATAATAATATATTTGCATATTCATGCCATTGTTATGTAAAGATTACTGTTACAGTGAGTGACACTGCCAACAAAAATCAAATTAGTCCAATAAGATACCAAAGTTTAATCAAAACATGATGGTAAACATTGGGAAATGTATTGAGAAATATTCTCAAAATCATATTCAGACCAGTTGTTCAGACTAAAATATTTGTATTTACTATACAATTGGAAGTTAAAAGACATATCACTATAACAGTTTTGTTGACATAACAAACATTTAACACGCAAATTGTTTTTATTTTTCAAATATTCAAAAGAAAACTTATCTATCTAGTATATTACGGACTTATCACCACTCTTATTTTCCCTGTTGTTTGGTATAAAAGTCAATCTATTTTTCACTCAGTTTTAAAATAGTACAGCATGAAATTAAATGAGTATGGTATTCTTCTTAGTGGTGTTGTTTTACATTTCTTTCCCCACATTTACCCATTGCGGGTGCCTTGGATTACAGCATGATTTTCAAATAAGAGAGAAAGAGAGAGAGAGAGAGAGAGAGAGAGAGAGAGAGAGAGAGAGAGAGAGAGAGAGAGTGTGAGAGTGAGATATTGTTTATTTTGTGACATTTGGAATAACACAATAGTAACAATAACAAAGAAAACCATTGACAATTTGCACCTGACCAACAGGGCATATAAGTCACGCTTCAAGTATATAACATACATGCTGTGTTCAACGAAAAATACAAAACAAAATTTGGGCTGTATTTAAAATAAAAACCCGCTATAATGTAGCTTTTTTAGAAATGAAAAATTTGATTCTAGGAAAAACCAATCAATCAAACTGCTTCTGACTATTTCTGAATCACACGATGATGGTCACAAAATTCATTCGATGCATTTTCAAATTATAAGTCTTCATGCCAAATCCATTGTATGTAGCCCAGAATCATACTGGGCCCAGATTGTCAAATTATAACGTCACAAGGACCATAAAGTAGTAAAAATGAGCGAATGGAACCTAAATTCAAACTTGATCTGTATTTTCATGAGCAATCCACATACCAAATTTGAAAACAATGAGATAACTACTAGTACAAGGACCATAACTCCGGTAAAAAAAAGACAGAATCAAAATTATTCGAAATAAACTATTGATAACTATAGAAGATCACATTTATAGCAATCAGGAAGAAGATAGAGTGGCTATCCAAAAACGAAAGGGAATGGAAAAGATTGATTTGTGGCTGAGGAGCACAACTGTCACATGCACTGGTGTGTGGCATCAACAGAAGCTGGGGACACAGAGGCAATATGAAAGAAGTGGCTGGAATGTCCTGAACATATCAAAAAACATTCATCAAAACTGTAACCACGAAACATGAAAAAGAAAAGGATTAGCTAGAGGCAGGTAAGAATTACTATTCATTTGTGGGATGTTCAGGTAATAAAACAGGACAGACAGACAAAATAAAAAAGTGTACAAGGATTCCTGTTCATTGGAGGGAAATGTTCAGATAGTAAGTTCAAATGACATATGGTTGTTTGTTGAACTGATTGTCTGAACATTTCATACGGGAACTACTCATCAATGAATGTTCAGAATCGAAAGGGTTAATTACTTGAGGCACTATTTAGCAATCATGTACCCATACACTTTTTTTTATTTTGGGATCCAAACCAGCTGGGGAGTTGGAGGCGCTGCTGTCAAAGACACGTATTGTTAATCAAGTTAAAAAAATGTCACCTTATGGCCAAACAAGTCGACTGGAAAACTTCAATGGATTGTTGAACCACGGCTTCATATCTCCTATGCTCGAATGAGATCCAGGTGAGTAATATGATATAATATCAACATATAAACTACATCCATTTCCTTCTGCATACATGTTGCCATGAATTTATAAATACACACATCAGAATAAAGGGTATTAGGTGGTATTACACACAGCCTGTGGTGTTTTTATTTGTGTAAGGAAATTCAGAAAGGAAGATCAACATACAGACTGAGGATGTTTGTGTGCATTATTAGCTATTCTAAAATGAACGAGAAGGAATCATTCAGCAAGTATATAGTTTGAAGATTCTAAAATATAAATTGTTTCAACCAACAACAGTCATGGATGAATATATGAAGTCAGACCATAAACATTATGTGGCTTTTTGAAGGTCATATACAAATAATTGTTGAACTGTTATTTCAGAACGATGATAGCAGCGCTTCACTATAATGAAAATTCTTCAAGGATGCAGACAAAGACGCAGGACGGCAATCTAAGGTGGACGATCTCATACCCAAAGTTCAAGGATGGTCATACATTAAATGCGATAATGGAGTCTTCAACATACAGTAAGCTTTGTAGGGCAATCGTATGCTATTATTTGGCACAACACTGCGCCAGAATTAGCTTCTAAATTCGTTCAAGTCGAACAGAATATAAAATTGTACAACGCAAGTTTCAGATTTCCTTGGGATTTTCCAGATGCGTGTACACTACAACTTAATGAAGTATCTTTCCGTTTTTAGTTGTCAAGTAGCTAAATTACAGATTTTAAAAAAACAAGTTGAACCAATTACTGCGGGAAAACCACTGCGTCATTGGAACTTGGTGAGTCATCATTCTTACGAGCAATACGTTGTTTTTGTTTGTTTCGAGTTGCCATATGAAAAGCACGAAATCTACAACTAGCCCAGTAGCCGCCGTGGACTACATTCGAATACTGGTCGGGCCAAAGACTGGTACACAGCTGAAGCGGTGACCCGTTTAGCCACTGTATATATCAGCCTCCCGGTACCTCTCCACGACGACAGGCGTGAATACAGGATTCAAAACTCAACAATCTGGACGAACACAAAAGAGACAGGAGAGAACAGAAACATATTTGAAAAAACAGAAAACAATACTTCAGTCGAGCAATACAACATATAACAAAAAAATGAATCTGAAACAGTGGAGAGGCGTCACTAGCCGATTGATTGAGCCTCGTCAACTCAACCACCCGTCTTGAAGAGGTGTAGTACCAAAGAGGACCATGAGCTAAGTCGCCCACGGCAAACAGGGTGACACACGGTGGACGTTATCAATTAAGACCGATTAATCTTAAATTAATATGTATATCTCGCTTTGGATAACTGAGATACCAGCAGCTGTAGGCGATGTCTTTATGATGCAACATTTAAAGATAGCGATAATTGGCGGCACAGGGCTGATATTAATTTAATCATCCAACACACCACCGAATAAAATACTCACTCTGGCATGTGATAAGATTTTGCACACAAGGTAACTCAATTTTATAGGTATGTTCATTTCAAAAAATCATAGAGAAAACGTATTGCTTTATAAAAGCAGATTTTATATTAGTATGTTGTTTAATTCCAGTAGAGTGAATAGTGGAGAGTCTGCATATGTTGACAAAGAACACCTGGTGGTGTGAATCAACTTTGTCCCATTGCGTATTCTTCAAACCAAATTAACACTCATAAGCGATTCCTATATATGCTCCTGTTTACGTCAGGTATCGTTCATCATGACATTAATAACTTATTTCGTCACTGCCAACCATACCATTATCAACTTAATCGCAGTAAGCATACCATCAGCGGCTTGTGCATTTATTTTAAAATGATTTGACATGTTATCGTCAAAGCATCTGCCACCATTTCAAGGAAGATATGTGATTACGTTTATAGATATCAATCAGTCGTTGGAAAGTGGTAGAAAGGTGCAGCAGATTCAAAGGCATGGGTCAGCGTCACAACCACAGTGGTCCATTTAATCCCCAAAATTCAGTTGAGCATGCAGTTCAACATCGACCTCTCTCCGGCACATTGGCTCAGTTTTAAAAACTTCAACTCCATACGCAACATTCCATCCCGCAACACAAACTGCCGCACTAGCATTTCATATTTCCGAAACAAATTATTGACTGCACGCATTGCTGCTATTCAGTGGCCAACGACAGACTGGCGCGTGTACAAACAGCACTGAGGCCTCTATAATTAACCAAACAGCCACCGATTTGCCGCTTTCTCAACTCACGGATCCGACTCCACCACTTAACGAACATACCATGGACAATTGTTGGCGGTGACGGGGTTCCATTTCTTGCAATGTATAAGCTGATTGAAAAAATCCTGTACCAAAATCCATTTGACGGAGAAGAGACTTTCCAACTAAGACATATTATACTGATCATCATCGGTTTTTCAATATGATCCCTGTAGCAGGACCTGGTAATCTATAAATCAGCACAATGCGCTTGATATTCCAACTGATCTGGAATGTTATACTTATTGATCTTGCAAAGACGCTTGGATTCAACTCAAGGAGCTAGATACATACCGGGCTGCTTTCGTACACCAAAAGTCTTAGCAGATACTTCAGATATGTTCGCAGGGCACGGCTGGTGAACTTCCATTCTGCGGATTTTATTTCACACGCAGCATACCACCAACAATTGAAAATTGTGAACAATGGCTGAAAACATTTCAAGGTCCATATTATTCCTTTATGCACAAAATATATTTGGATGAACCTCCATCAAGTTTGAGCTAAATAGTGTTGAATTTGAATGACCCCCACACACTAAACATTGGGGGTTTAAGATTCGGGGGGTAAGTTAAGTGGAGACTTAATTCAATAGTTTTGCGTGGCCATGAGAGGTCGTTGTCAATCTCACTGAGACTCAATTTGAACTCTCCCGGGAGAGATTACTTAATTGGAGGAACGAGATGTGGAAATTGGGGGGGGTGGGTCCGCAAAAAACGTGCTAATCTCATTGGTGCACGTGATATATCAGTAATTTTAGCGGGCATTTGGAGACTCGCTTTCAGATTCACATTTCATACATCATGGCGGACGATTTTGTCTCGGGTAAATTGGTTGAATGGGGCCTCTCGGACCTGCAACAACGATTTAGTGGTAAATATTGTTCGTATCCATGTAGGTAACACAGATAACGAAACTTGAACTGGGTGTTATTGCATGATGGCCATGCAAATGTTTCAAAAATCAAATTGAGAGCATGTGTGTTAACAGTCTAAAAATAGAATGTGTCGATCCAACACAGATGTGATCGAGGGGAGACGACTTAAAATAACTCGGAATTAGGAAAATGTTGCATTCCACAATGACAATGTCATGTTGCAATATTGCCTTGACACATTTCTGGGACTGCACCATATTCATAATTCATATAAAATTCAAGACAATAAACTATAAATTATCTCTGTAGCATCTTCACAATCACATCGTTTCGTTTTTCCTCGTTTTGCATCTGTCGCCGTGGATACGCAAAAGTTCTACTACACGATAAGAAGAAGAATAGTCTATATATATCGATAATGTATTGGAACATCTATCAATAACACTTTATAGCAGCTAATTTTGGCTTGACATTTTCTTGTTCAGGTGATTTATATCTACTGATTATTATTTTGTCATGTATGATGTACCAATTTCCCCTATAGGCTATGGAGTATGGCCTATTGTCGACGTTTGTTGTTAAAATTAAACTAGGGCCTACATCAAACTGCTTAAGTCAAGACTAAGAGGGAGGTAAAGTGGAAAATTTATTATTTTTCTCCCAAAAGGGTTTCCTTATTGCGCTTAAGGTCAATTATTTATTAAATGTCAATTTGGCATCCCATACATGTTGGCCATTAAGGCATTATAAATAAATATTAGCCATAAAATAAATACAAGTAGGGAAACAAAACATGTTCGACGCTCATGCACCTTATGATTATCAGGTCTGGCAAATGTGAGAATACAGCTACAATAACCTAGCTGTATTCTGCTATATATTGTACTCTCAAACCGACTGTTTTTCGATATTAACTATTTTATGTGAAAACATACTGTGGCGGTTGATGTCGGTGAGGAAATATTCTGGGGACTATTTTCTGCGAATGCATCCACTAACTAATTGTTGTTTTTATTTTCGCAATTCGCATTGAATTTGACAGCTATGCGTTTCCGTATTTTTGCGGATAGTCAGATCAAGCAGTGAATGGAACTCGCCCCATTAAGCTCTTGCTCGAGATGTACCCTTTTTGACCTATTTTAACGCACCAACCAAACAGCGTTTTAGCAGCATCCTATTGATCATACTTCCGGGAATAGTTCCATCTTCGGTGATGAATATTGTATTTAATGTACATTTCAAGGTATTCCTCATTGCACAAGAGTGTTATTAAACCATTATGACCGACATCGACCGCTGTAGAAAATGTTCACACAAAATTAGCGTCGCCGTGTCGACAAAAGGCATTGCAGTTGAGAGTGGCGGAGAATATCGTAGCCTATTTTCGATGCGCAAATTAGCGATTATAGTTTATATCGAAAAACAGTTGGTTTGAGGGTATAATATATAGCTGAATACAGCTTGGTTAGCTGAATTAAGCTATTGTAGCTGTATTCTCACATTTGCCAGAGTACCTGCTTATTGCTTGTAGAAAATTTAGAAAACAATCGTTACATGTACACATCGAAAGGCCAGACATCTTCGGGTTTCCGATTCCGATTTGTTTTTATATTTGTGACTTACTGCATCATTATGCGCATAAAAGGCATTAATTGTCACTTGTTTTTCTTCTTCCATTCCAAATATTAAAGACCTTATATTGCACTGTTAATTGAATGTAGCAGAATGTCCATAAAAACAATATCTGGTATTAAATACAACGTGATTGTTTTGGGCTGACTTTTGTAGTATATGTCCATCCGCGCGCCCCAAGCTAGGGCTCTGCGAATATTCGAGATTCGATTCAATGTCGATATCGGGCAACCGAATCGGTCTGCTGATTCGGATATTTTCGAATCGATGTTACTTTGGTGTAATGTCGTTTTTTTGCATCTAGAAATACATGTTCAGAATACACGTGCATTATGCAAATTATGTGCTTCGATTGCACCCGTGACGGTGATCAATCGCCGCATGTATTTGTAATCTGTATCGACACTGTATAAATTGTCTACACGGTGCTTGAACGCTAGATGCGGAATTTAACTCAATTGATTTCGGTTGTAATTTATGTCTGCTTTCTAGGACCCCATCCATGAAGACAACTATACTGTGAATATGGGATGTAGGTGTGTGATATATTGTGGGTTGAAAAGTTTAACAGATAACCATCAGTGCAATTACATGTATATAGCCGAACGGTGTACCCATGTCCAAGTGTGTCAAATCTGTATTATCTTTAATGTAGGCAAGTGACTTCCATTTCATGGTGTTTGTGATACGTTTATTGAACTATCTTTATGTGTCTTACTGTCACTCTTTGACTTCCAATTCATGGGGTTTGTGATACATTTATTGAACTGTCTTTATGTGTCTTACTGTCACTTTTTGGTGTCACGTTCGCCGGACACAGCTAGATAGAAATTCAATGCAACATATCCCATGAGAGTGAGAATGACTTGCCTATGTCATGATTATCCTAAATAAAAAACACAAGATCCCTACGGATGTTTATGGAGATTAACATTGTTACACAGTATCTAGTGACTTTTGCAGTTTTTTTCATGATACAAGAAAATAAACACATAAATCAACAATGTCAATGACTAGATGATTCAATTCGATATTGGGAAGAAGATTCGATATCGAGATTTGATTCGATGCAAATTCCTCGATTCGCATATCCCTACCCCAAGCACACCTACCCTGGGTTTAGCATTTGTTATATGTTTTGCGAAGGTTGTGTTTTTGTGGTGTAAATCTATAGACTTGACCGTTATTTCATAAAAGTAATAATTTACGAAAATAATGGGCATCTTAGAGTTCTCTCTCATTTGAAAACATAAACATTGGGCGCTGTCGCATCTAATCCCATACTATGCCGCATAAAAAATATTTTGTTTTACGTACATTACTTTGCTATGATGTAATTAAGCGAGCTGTTAACGAGGTTACGGGTCGGTACTTACTGTGGTGATACCACCATAATACCACTGTTATCATTTTGCATCGCAGGTCACCGCGTTATTGGTGCTCGTTACCGCCATACACTGCGTTATTTTTTTCGTGACCACGTTCAATTTACTGCAAACTGCCCTCCACCGTGTAGTGAAAATATGCGTGAAAGAAACTACATGTAGGTGGCCTGCAGGAATCCAATTTGTGATCTCGGGAAGTTAAAAAAATACATTATTGTAACGACAGAACACAATCCTACTCAAGATATTAAAATGTTCGTATTGCGATAATCGCCAACTGAAAAAGTTATATTGATCACACATCTTCTGTGCTAATTTTTGTCGTGTTTTTTTTTATTATATTCAGCTGATATACAATTAAATTGTTATCTGGATAAACCTGTCAAGGAGTGTATGCAGTATGTAAGTTATAACTAGACCAAGGTTTCCTTAGTTAATTCTGTCGAGAGATACAGCGGTACTTAAATTAATTTTTGAGATGGACATAATTCCCAGCTTGTGACAGCTAGCCTAGCTCATTAATATTCAAGCCGAATGGAGTTGTTAGTGAGGTAATAACGATTAAGAGTAATTAGCTATTAAATATGAATTTGGCCTCCCATAGAAAACACTGTCTGATCTACACTCAATTGTAAATAATTACATCTCGATTCGGGACGCAACAATCTTCGATAAGCTAATGCAGATGATTTTGCCATTAATATACGCATTGCATTTAATAAATATATAAGACTGTCGGTGTGTTGTAAATTTGGATTAATATTCATAAATATAACTAGTTTGAGCAAGATTATTCTCCATTTCTTTTGATCACCCAACAAAATGTTTCATATCACTTTAATATTGGCGCTATCAGTTTGTTCTAGACAGACATCCCATAAACTAAACTTTCGGTTAATTACACACATAATATTATAAAAGACTATTATGTACTTGTTCGGCGTATAAAACTAACTTTATAGATCATGCCAGAAATCTATACTCTGGCTAACGCCTATAAAATTCATATATTCCATGCACCTATCCATAATCTTGGAACTTTTTGAAGTTTTGACGGGAACCTTAATGTAAAGTCGAAAATATAACTTGAGGAGAAATTGCATAAATTATTGTAAGGCCAAAAAAAAAAGATGCTATGTTTCCGTACATCGACCGACCCTAAAAATAACCCGCCGACCTTAATCTTTTTATTGATAATATGTTTTGTTTTTTTTACTGTTTTTACCACTAAAATGCTCATAAATATTGAATATTGATGATCATTAGTGGTTTCTAACATATGCCTGTGAAAAGTGACCATGAAGTGACAGTTGTCTCAAAAGCCCCAGGTGTGTGATGGGTTGTGGATTGATGGGCATGAATTTTGCAATTTTAATTTCATGAGAGTGGATCTCATGCCTGCTTTACCTGTATGCCTTGTTTGGGACTTATGGAACATACTCATGGGTTCCAAATAAACATGCACGCATTTATTATTTTCTTGGAAAATTTCCCCCAGGCTGCACAGTGCTTATTTGAGTCTGCAATTTTATTAATTTTGATGCTATGAAAATTGAAATCATCACAAACTCAAGATTTCTATATGATTCTGATACCAAATTGATGAGCTTATAATTTTATGCATGTACATATTCAAATATATGGCGTACATGTGAACATTTAAATATTGAATAAAACACTACATGACACATACTATGTTGATTCATATGCTTGACCTACTAGTACATGTACTTTAATTTTTTTAACTATAGTTGATGTTTTGCTCAGTTTCCACTGTGCTATTATTTGGGTCTGCACTGTTAACTTTCAATGGAATTTTTCCCCTGCACTATTATTTGGGCCTGCACTTTCATTTGGTAGTACCGGTAGGAGCACTATCAACAGACATGGTGTGTGTGTATATATATATATATATATATATATATATATATATATATATATATATATATATATATATATATATATATATATATATATATATATATATATATATATGTATAGATGTTATCACCACATACCGGTATGTTAGGGGTACAGCTACTGTTTCCAAAAAACAGGCATGCTAGGTTGGATGTAATGGCTACCTCCAGACAATGGGATGTAGTCGTCACAATATAAGTACTGTATAATGGTGGTATTATGGGTAAAATTCTTATAAACGTTAGTGACATCAATTTCGTACCAAGTTTATAGCCAAATGTATGAAAATGTGGTATGTGAATAATAAATAACATACTTAAGCATGAAGTAAGCTTGATCTTTCATCAATCTTAATGTCTATTTCCACTGTGTTTATCAAGTAATACTTTCCCCACAACACAAGTTGGCATTTTATGTCACTTCAGTCGAAGTAATTCAATATTTCAGCAGCTGGATAAAAAATATCAAAATAAAATAAAAAAAATAAAAATTCCCTACCTACCTACCCTAATTTTTTCACTCCGTTATCGGAAACATACAATCTTTTTTGTTTGGCCTAAGCAAAGCAAAATCGCTCACAAAATCACTTACATCATCAAATTTCGGGTTGGGTCCTTCAGTCAAGTAATAATGAAGAACTATTTTTCCTGTGTTATTTTTAGTCGAGTTTTTGAAGTTTTTCAAAAACTCGACTTATGGTTTGGCGAGGGACGGTTGGCGGGCGGGCGGGCCTAAATAATGCCTTATAACTTTGACATTTGTGAACAGATTCAAAAAAAGTTTGGTATGGCAGTTGCTCCCAATGACTATTTACTGCCTGTAGAAAATGGGTCACGTCCGAACTTTTTTACAAGAGTTATCCATCTTAGATGGTTTTTAGTTAAGTTTTTCACCGATAGCGCGATAACTCGCGCAAATATTAACTGATTGCAACAATATTTGGTATATGAGACTCTTGCAACAATATCTCGGACGAGTTCGAAAATCAGGTTTGTCCAAATGTTTTTCGCGGAGTTATGGGCCTTAGTTTGTCTATTTTTAACAATTTTGTCACCGATAGCGCGATAACTCGATGAAATATTAACTGATTTAAACAATATTTGGTATACGAGTCTCTTGCAACAATATCTCGGACGAGTTCGAAAACTTGGTTTGTCCGAATTTTTTTCGCGGAGTTATGGGTCTTAGTTTGTCTATTTTTTAGCAATGTAATCACCGTTAGCGCGATAAATCAATGAAATATTAACCGATTTAAACAATATTTGGTATATGAGTCTCTTGCAAAAATATCTCGGACGAGTTCAAAAACCTGGTTTGTCCGAGAAAAAAAATCCGGAGTTATGGGTCTTAGTTTGTCGATTTTAATAACAATTTTATCACTGTTAGTGCGATAACTCAATAAAATATTAACAGATTCAATTGATATTTGGTATATAGGTCTATGGCAATAATATACCACCGTCCGACTTTTCCCCCCGAAGTTGTGCACGTTATTGGCAGAAGTTTGGTTGGACTGCCAAAAAATTCGACAAAAGCATCTTAGATGCGTACCCCTTGTTTGGACTTTGTAATGCTCCCTGTCAAAACTTTTAAAAAATCCAACGTTTTGTACAGGTGGAGTTTGGTCTATTTGTAAAGCTATAGGCAAATCTAGAGAATTAGCCAGAGAAGAGATAATGACACGATCTAAACATAAGTTAGCATTCAGGGCCATTATCCAACAGGCGGGATGTAGCATTCTACGAGAATCGCCAGAAAATCTGAAGCAAATTGTCTGAGTGAACTACTAGTATGCTCAATTGTAAATAAGTATTTCTCAATTCAGGATGCGACTCTCTCTAAACTAATGAAAATTATTTATTTTGCCATTGAGAGTCACTGCATTTAATAAATATATAGAAATGACGATGTGCATTGTCAATTTGGTTTATAAATTTGTAAAAATAACTACCGGTACTTTGATCAAGATTTTATTGCATTTCTATGTGATCACCCCACTGGTGTGTTTTACATAACTTTAATATAATAAACCAGAAATAATTAAATTTTAACGTGTGTCTAGTATTTTATTTAGTCATCAAAAGTAAACAAAACAACATAAGTATATTTTAACCTAATTCCGAGCATGTTGAATGTAACCAAATTAATGTTTAAACCAAGTACATGATGCAAACGTTTATACACTTATACGCCATATACGGAATAAAATAAAGACAAACAGTGAAGATATGGGTGTTTATTTATTTGTTTATACTGAATTGTATCATCCTATCGTGTTGGATTTAGTTTGCGTCGGCATTTTGTCCCAGTTGTTTTCCTCAAAATTTGGCTAAAAATGTGCTCCTAATTGACTTACCGGTCTATAAGTCACAGGTGGATTTTAATAGGGGAAATAGGGTTAGAAAGATGTGACTTATCCACCGAAATTTACGGTATATTGATGCGATGTTTGACATGTATATGAGCTACAAATATTTGTCACATGTGATGAGAAAATAAATTTATCCATTTGCTTTTGGTAAACTTTTGTTTCAGGATGATTTTCGTAGTGTATCAAGTTTAAGTGAAGTAAGTGATGTCAGTGACATGGGTGAAGCAATTGATGTACAAACAATCGCAGTGAGTATGCATTGCTTGCCTTGTATCAATTGAAACTAAATTGTGTGTGACATACTGATGCATATGATTCCTCTAATAGGGAATGGAAAATCTAAAAGACTAAAAGAGTTAAATTCAGGTTTGTGCTGTTTTTAGCTCAACTTGAGAGTCAAGTTTGAGCTGTTCCCATGGTTTGTGCTCATTAGTGAGTACCGGTGGTTTATGGTGCACATAATTAACGTAAAAATTACACCAGCCGAGTTGTTTAACCAACACCCAGCCAATAGGCCAGATTATGGAATACGTCCACTGTTATTGATAATAGGCACGATTAATCGATTATAATCGATTATTGACGACCGAATTTCCATTAACGTAGACTGCTGCTTGCTAAGACCAACAAATATGTCTTAATAATTGACTCATTGAGGACTATCAAGATCTACAAAATAAAAGGTAAAAGAAACAAATGTCATATGAAAGCCACTTTTTTCAGGACTACAATAGGGTAATACAGATTTATTATGTAATTTCAGGCAGCAATTGACTGAGGATGCTATCTGAGGTGCCAAACCGAAAACACAAGCTTTGAGTAGCTGCATTGACTATCTACTAGTACTGTGTAAGCCCAGGGCGAGGGTGATTGTTTTGACACAAAATCTTGGGACTAGTGGGCTTACATTAGAGGACCCCCACCTTCGCAAAGATACGTTCATTTATCAAAACTGCATGGTCGGATTTGATTCTGTTTAAACATGGTTTTGTAGCTTGGTAAGTTGACTATACATGTGCTACATATAGACACAATAAATAGGCCCATCGACCTCCAGATAAGAAGGCACACATATGTTCCACACATAGCACATTGCGATCATATGTGTATCGGTGTGTCGGGTTAACATAGAATCGTTATAATATTATCTGGTGACTCTTTAAAAAGCCACAATTGTATAGTTTGTACATTCATAATAGATATGCACACAATATTTCGCCTATGTTATGGATTCATATTTCAGATGACATTCACAGTCCAATTGATCAGCCTCAGATACACATAAGAACACTTTAAAACTCATCAGAACTCCTTAAGTGATACAAATGTTACCACACAGAAGCTCAGCGTTTGGTGACATCTTATCTGCGATGTTAACAACTTTCTGGACCGACAGTGGTCCCTGCATATTGCGCGGATTTTGAGAACGAAACTGACTTTTAAAATTCTGTTCTATCCTATGCTTCATTGACAGATACAACTATATACCGGCATTTGTTTTGGAAGCGTGGAAGTCCAGGAACTATACTAGTGGGTGGATGTTCTCGAAAATTTGAGTGAGCAAAACCAAAAACACTATTGAAAAAAGTTTTGCCAAAAGATATATTAAATGGTTTGATCTGGGAAAACTGGTGGATAAAGACTCCTGCTTTGTGTGGACAGACAATGTTCGTTGTCTGTTTTATGATCAGAAACAAACATATCCCCATATCACATATACACAGAACGACTCGATGTGTAAATGGGTTTGTCGACACGGCACGAGTGTTGTCGCGGAAGGATAGAATCGATTCTATCCTTCCGCGACAGCACGAGTGCCGTATCAACAAACCCATTTACACATCGTGTCGTTGTGTTTATTACTCGCTTTGCGTCCTAGAATCAGTGCATTAAAAATACAGGATTAGAAGGCTTATTTAGGTTAATACAAGGCGTGTTTGTCATGTGTGATGATTCTTTTATTTAAATATTTCCAGTTTCATGGTTGATGCGAACGTCGTGTACGTCATTTTACGTCAAAGAGATGCGTATGGAACGTACGTTCCATACGGATTTGAAATATGGAACAGCAATAACACTGTACTTCTAGTAAACTTGAAAATCAGTTTCCCATTTTCTCGGCTTTGGTGATACCCTCAGCTTTGTTGATACCACGTACACAGGAGTGATACTGACATTCACTTGTTGTCATGAAGTGAGCATAATATTGATATAGGTGTGGCCACTCCGCCAAGTGATAACAATGCACAGGTGTGTCTCCCTTTGACAACGTGTCAGACATTTAATTAAGGTGGTGATGCTAGTACTATTATGGTGTTGATTCTCTGTCATGTCTGGGCATTCCAATGCTTCCTCATAAATATTTATTTATTATCAACTCGGAATGATATGTTTCTTGAAGGGCTCATTTATTGTGTCGTGTTTGATATTTTTCCAACATTTTGAACTCTGTCACAATATACTGGCGCAAGTAATACGAGCCTCTCGAGGAATCATCCTCATCCTTATCACAATGATAAACAGTTAAAAATCACAAGTATTCCTTAATGGACGAAATCATCTGTGAATTCATCTACACACTCGATCTCTTTCGCTCTGCCTTCGACGAAACAATCTGGATCTTATCAATATATCCAACTTAAAGCTAGCACCTTTATTATATGGCATATATCATTACGACTCTCAAGAAGGTCCGCCCTCGGAGCGTATTACTATGCAACAATTACTAGTTAAGACGTTAGTGCTGAGAGGGTGTGATTTCATCTTGGAAAGCATGAACAGAACTTACAGAAGGGTCAAAATAGTTTGCCACTGGGTTCTCCCGACGAACACAGATGGATGAGAGCATCTAGGAGTTTTGATGTATTGGAACAGGTGAATATTATAACCTTACAACAAAACTTTGATAATTAACTGTTCTCATCCGCAACATAATGGATCATAATGCGCGTAAGATCCGCAAGTTGATACCGTCGCTTCCTTTGCAACAATCACCGCCAACTTCTCATAATAAAATGCATCGAACAATGCTATACCTGCCGAAATGTTTGTATTGAAGTATTGCCGATGACCCCAAACTCAAAACCAACTATGTGATGACATGCAGCTGTACATCATTTACATTTGGGATTGGTTTTCCAAATGACAACATGGCGGTTTGCGCTATAAATAATACACATAATAATATTCGCTTTCAAATTTTCCCGGTATCGATATATGAATAGGTCGATAAATACTTGAGCTACCTTTCTACCAGCATTATACATGATACCTGTATGCCCGAGATGAATGCATTGAAGTCGTCACACATATTACTGCGAACACGATGTTTGTGTCCCAGACAAAAAACATCCATGTGTACGGCATGGAACAGAAAAGAGCGTTCCGTGTTAGTTTACCCTGATAAGGTAGAAATAAAGAGCGTTTGTTTCACTTCTGTGCTAACAATATAAATCAGCTGAAAAATGGCTGTGACCATGGCAAGTATTTTCATAGCATCGTTCAGAATCTCTTTATCAGCATATTGTCGTATAACGGGATTATGGAAGCGTATTGGTGCCACATAAAAATAAAAATTTGGGTCCCAGTATGTCCTAATTAGGAGATCGTAAGTCCTAATTAGGAGATAGTAACTCCTAATTAGGAGATAGCTATGTCCTAATTAGGAGATAGTAAGTCCTAATTAGGAGATAGTAAGTCCTAATTAGGACTTAGTATCTCCTAATTAGGAGATTAGTATCTCCTAATTAGGAGATAGTAAGTCCTAATTAGGACTTAGTATCTCCTAATTAGGAGTTACTATCTCCTAATTAGGATATTATCTCCTAATTAGGACTTAGTATCTCCTAATTAGGAGATATTATCTCCTAATTAGGAGATAATACACATACAAAGAACTCAACATGTTCGTGGTCAGATTCATCTCCGGATCACTCGGCTAACGGTCGCATCGCTCCGTTCGTTATCATGCATGCCTTTCGCCCTTGTTTTCAAAATTAAAGGCTTAAAATGAGGGGTTAGGGAAAGGACCTATGGGCCTTTTCGAGAATCCCGGAGTTAGCCACCCCATACCCCAATCCGCCGCTGTCATTTTATTATATATATATGACAAAGTTATGTTACAGGGCCAGATGTGTGTATCATATAGTTAATCCACGACGTAGAGTATGTATGTATATACCAGTGACTATCCAGAGATAATTTTATGTCACCTGTTTATATGCCAAAATAATTTCATTTCATTTTCAGTTTACGCTTAACAGTACGTAGAGATATGTGCAAATTCCGTGTAAATTAGACAAACATTGGACGATGTATTTATAACTCAGCCCCAAATTGAAGTAGAGTTGCAAACGAATGAATACAATAATTATGTGAGTGGGTCTAAATGACCGCGAACCGTTTATTGGGAATTTGGGATTGGGGCCCGGGAGGATTTGGAAGGGCAGTATGCCCCCCCCCACGACCCACTTAGGAATGATGTTGGGTGTTATTAATGGTGATATAACAATGAAAAATGATGGGAAAATGATCTAAACTTTTTTTACTTCTTCTTTTTCGCTTTTCCCCCTAATTCTGTATACTGTTTCTGTGTTTCACTTGTTCTTTTTCTTCTTCCCTCGAGTGGTATTGATGCCCCCTGAGGGTGGTTTCCTGTTGGCCCTACCAGAGGTATATCATACCCTATCAGGCCACTGTTGATACTGGTGTGACCTGTTACTGCAAAACAACTTCAAGTCAGCCTGCATTTGTACGTATGGTCATGATTGGACCATGGACACAATGCACCGACTGGAAAGAGTTCACCTCGTGCGAGACATGGCTGGGGATTAAAGGGTACTGTACACTAAATCCAGCTATTTATGAGACCATCTCCTTTTATACTCAACATAATATATTTGATTGAATGAATTTGAGCCATGGATTAGCGCAAAGTACACTCGTGTGTTCTACGAATGATGCAAACAACATGGTAATTATAATGGAAATTAATAAACGGCTGGAGTCATAAATAAATTTTCATTATAATTACCATGTTATTTTATTCGTTCATAGAGCACACGAGTGTATTTTGCACTAATACATGTCTCAAATTCATTCATTTGTTGCATAAACTCTGTTGAGTATAAACGGAGATGGTCACACAAATTGTCGGATTTAATGTACAGTCCCCTTTAAGCTATCCATGTCCAGCCAAGCCCGACAGAAAAATCAACCGTCACTCCAAGAGGGCACGTCCTTTCTCTGGGCGGCGACTCTGAGCGATGGATGGGAATGAAAATGACCGCTAACTGGTGTTGAGTTCTTTTACTAAGTCCTAATTAGGAGATACTAAGTCCTAATTAGGAGATAAATATCTCCTAATTAGGAGATAATAAGTCCTAATTATGAGATACTATCTCCTAATTAGGATATACTAAGTCCTAATTAGGAGATAGTATCTCCTAATTAGGAGATACTAAGTCCTAATTAGGAGATACTATCTCCTAATTATGACTTACTATCTCCTAATTAGGACTTACTATCTCCTAATTAGGACTTACTATCTCCTAATTAGGACATACTGGGACCCAAATTTTTATTTTTATGTGGCACTAATACGCTTCCATAATTAGTCAAACACTATCCACACTGGAAGAATGTAGCAAAGAATTAAGGTAGTCGATAATCCAAACCACATGGACTGTGTCATTACAGAGAACACAGCGATTGAACTATGCACTTGGCGGCAAATGACTGCACAAAGCGCGATGTACCTTATCGGCCGAGCAACAGCAATCTGAATATTAGTACTAGTATCATTACAAATTAAGTATTAATAACAAGAAATGTGTGCCTTTATGCGAATTAAAAAATTGATCACATGCATTAAGTAAAGTTAGTACGAATGTATATCAATTACAACACGACTGTTAAAACTTAGACATATTATTGATGGAAGGCTATGTCGTATCGGGAGCAGATGTCGCTTATGTTTGCTGATGTATCCATGGGGTTGCATTCGGATCATGTAAACATGCGAGATATCTTATTTGCCCAATAATGATTTGCATTTACTACAATTCCTACATCATTTCATTTCATCCGAACAAACAGCAACGTTCATAGTATTACCTTGAATAATACACAGGGTCGACGATAGTTACAAATCCGTATGAAAAAAATCGGAAAAATACACTTAACTGTACCTGGTCCTCTCTTTGATGCTTTGTCATGTCTATCCAGGTTGTGGTGCAAAACTTACTCAGTGGTAATATCCTGTGTGCGTGAGTTTCTCAAATACCAATATCAACATAAATATCCTTCATCCTCCTAATGAGATCATTTTGCATTATGTCAGATACAGGTACACAATATAAAGATGATCATAACAATCCATGTTGGTTTTATGATCTAAATTAAAGTCAAATGATAACATCATGGTCAGCTAATTCTATTTCACTCTTATGTCCATTGAATAGTTCCGTACATTCCACAGTGCCCCAGTGGTAACTCCCACCCACATCGACAAAATAGCTCGCTCCCAGTTATCACTTCAAGTTCGAAGGCCTGCAAGAACAGTGACACACTAATATATCTCGATATTCTATTATGGTATTATGTACTCAACGGTTAATTTAGTTCAACCATTTTTTGAATTTGTCCCATACTGATGTGGAAAATATCCACTCGAAACAAGAATAGGCATGTTTATGTTCACTCTAATAAAATATCGTTTGACACCATTACAATACTCCCCAATATGTGTACAGGCAATGCAGACGTTCAAAGTATAGTTATCTGGCAGAAATGCTATAGAAATCTTCTATCTACTCTCCGAGAGTCAACGTGGTTGCGCTGGATGGTGATCTTGAAAGTGACGATATGCCCATTGTCAAGACTTAGAACCAGCGGCTCGATGGGTGTACATGTCTCTGATATATATTTATTCACGACATAGAGATTACCGATAATGGTATAATACGTAGTGTATATATTTTAATTTTTATACACATGTACATATAAACTTATGAAATATTTAGCGTTTATTCAATTCCATAATATTAGAGAAACTACCACTAATTATTTTAATTGTGTTCTAGAATTTGGAGATATATGTTAAACTCTGCAGTGCCATGTCGATGAATAATACCTTCTCATCATTATCTAAATGTTTAGCTATTTTTCTCAATGAACGAATCAAGTATACGCTGGACACGACAGGCCATGTTAAAACTAATTAATTCAATGACAAATGCAGACGGATGCTTAATACTTTAAAACTAATCACATTGTATCTGAAGATAACAACCACTTAAATAAAACTGAAAAAACCCAGTATAATAAATTTACGACCAATTTACAACAAGCTACATATAGGCATTTCACACATTTGGTTACATGCAGACAAAAACTGAGGAAGAACGGCTATCTACTCAAAGATCCACTATCTCGAATACTGATCAAAAGCATGAGCAGTGTGGATCTGAGTTCTTTAAATACGACATCATAACTCTTGACTGTAGCTGATATATGTATATTGTGCCCATCAACACAAGATCGAGTTGGCAATTTCTCTAAAGGCAAAGGTAATTGTTTTTAGAGTTTAAACATACTTTAATGTATATTGTATCCTTCCCCAACTCAGCTGATGGTTGCGCTTTTATTTATATCGCCTTACTTTACCGATAGTTGCTCGTTATGGTGTTTCACAGCCCTAGATAGCTACCCGGCGTAATTTGTACCGGTGTTGAACTTTGCATCTAATATTCTACTCTGGCGTGGTAACAAATTAAGTACAGCATTGAACAGCTGTCGCCATAGTTACACACATACATGTAAATCAGCATCATTAAACAAATTTAATTGCACGCTGAATTTTACCCGCAAACACATGATTTGTATCTGTCATTTCATTACACTATAGTATTCGTCATTACACACGACGCATATTGCTATTTCCACTTTGCCCATGTTTTCGGCAAGATAACTATATGTGTCGTTACATCGGAGAAGGAGACAAGACCTGCAGCCGCCACATGCACATGATTCCGCGATAAACGAATATGTTCTGCAGACGAACATTTTCATTATAGATACCAAAGTGATGTTCGTTCAAGTTGTCAGAATTTCTTTTCAAACTAAAATACTTCAGTCGCAGTTCATTCAGAATATTTTCGTAATATCAAAATTTGCTACTATTTTAGTCCAACTAGTTATATTTGACTCATATTTAGTACCATTGTGTGTTGAAGAAATTTTCCAATCTACCATTGCCACAGGCCAAGAACAAATGTGAATCAAGGAAATCACCTGAATCGTGAGTTGACAGTTAGTGTAAAACGGGCTAACGACAGAACGATCCATAATAGTTCTGGCTATAGTTAGTATAGTAGCTACATGTACATTTATGGTTAACCCATTTGATGCCTTGGAACAATTTCGTGGAGATCTGCCAATTTTGTTTACTGTAACTCATGCACATTGTCATCAAAATGTGAGTAGGAAGTGGCACATAAGTGATATAACCATCATCATTCTTGCATAGCTTATAACGTGTTTTTGTTGTCAGTAAGGCCGTCTCATCTCTTAATAAGTTGACAAACAAGCATCAAATATCTCTACCAACCTGAATGGATGTTATCAATAGGGAAAGTTTCTTTTTTCAATGCTACAGTCGTTATGAACAAGAACATGCCTTCATTCGTGTTGGTGGATTAATAGACGTACCATGCTAGTTTGAATCCTACTTCACTTGTTCCGCTTCGCATACTTTTTGAATTAAGGTTGATGTAAAGCAGTCAAATCCGATTTGGCCAAATAAAATGTATTGTAGACACAATTCTTCCTAAATAGTTCAGCACGAGAAACATTGTTTCTAAAGCTGCAGATGATATACCACATATATCATATATTGTAGCATTAGAGGAGACAAAATTAAAAGGCAGAACAGAACCGAAAATATACATATGAGAGGCCTTTTGGGAGGTGAGCTAGCTAAAAGTCGCAAATAACACTATCGTGAGGCATTGCAACCCAAAATACTGCGAAAAATTGCGATCACGTCTTCGACAACTGACCAGTAATGGCGTGTTTCTCAACGCGACCTTGTCAGTTGAAATTGCGTTTAGAGAACTAACTTTCTCATCAAAATCATTCCGCATAAAACAAAAATAGTTTATTAGCTGTCTATATTGCCGAAGCAACCATAAGTAATGACGGCAAACATATATACATTAAGAAAAAGAGCTTAACTTTAAGTTTATGACACAATAACAGAATTACTAATGGAACTATATTTTATAGCGACAAGTTGAATGAGAGGTGTTCTGTGGCTTATCGAAGAACTATTCTGCAAGAAGTGAGAAAGTATTCTTTCTTTTTTTCAGAAAGAAAAGGCTGCGATCGCTCAGAAATTTCAATTATCAATTAGAAAAAGCATCGACGCATTGAATTCAACCTTCAGGACGGCCGATCCTTCATATATATTATCTAACTGATAGTAAATCGTTATAATGTTGAATTGAAAATTTGGGAAGTGCCTCGATTTCTAGTTAGATGTTTGTTTATAACAAATCGAATTATTATGCCAGGAGACAGACACTCGTCAAAGTCAAAATTAATTTAATTTTTAAATAAACTGAATGTATAGTACTTGAATAATGGTAATTAAGCTTTATATGTTCTAATTTAAAAAAAAATAAGTAGAATACATAATTTGAAGGTAAGTTAACCATGTGCTCTCTGTATGGTTGGTCAAGAGAGTACAAATTAGTAAATATATACGTATACTCGCATGCTAATAATTGCAAATATCTTCTAATTTCATCATTGTCAGTGAAGATTCTTCCATCGTAGGATTGAGCGATTGTTCTCGTATTGTGTTTATATTTTATTCTTGGATTGATGTTTATTGTGCGTAATATTAATTAATTGATTATATGAATTGATATCGGCTAATATGTGATGCTGGTTCTTGGAAGCAGGTGATGTTTTGTTAGGAAATGACCCCTAGTGCATTAACCAACTCATATATGACAAAAGACAATATTTTCTAAGAATGACTCGTAGGCGCCAGAGCTACCGTTTCAACCGTTCTCCAGGTAGAAAGAGTTTGAAGTACAAACGGAAAGCTAAGTTAGAAAAACAATCGAGTGTGGCTCCTTTAAATTTAAAAGGCCGACTGTGAATTACCGGTACAAAGTCATTAATTCTCAGGATGTTATGAGGAAGAAAATTCTGTTACGAAATAAGAAAACCAGGGAGTTAAATGGGTACCGAATTGTTAATATGAACCTTCTGCAAGAGCATATCGTTGAGATGACAGCTTATGCAGTTTGCTGTGAAGCCGCCTTCGATATTTATTTAGCTGGGGACAGCCAATAAAGGTTATCAATGAGATAAAAACATATGGGTTTGCATAAATTGTGCGGGCACAGTGCGATGGGTGTGGGGATATATTCCATTTGAACACAAGCGGAAAAAAAGTGAAAGTACCTGAAGGCACAACACGATTTGACATCAACATTCGCGCAGTCTGTGGAACAATGATCACAGTAGGACAGTCACGGCTGAATGAACTCTCAGCAACGATGGGAATCCCAGCGATGACTCAAGCTACATTCTCTACAATAGAAACAGAAATTGGTGAATATTGGCGGAAAGAGTTGATGGAGGAGTTGAAGGATAATGCTAAGCTGGATTGGGAGATGGTAATTATACGAAGGAAATTCAGGAGATCACCGTCATAGCAGATGGAGGGTGGAGTAAACGAACACTCTTATAATATGCTTGGGTGTGTTGCTGTCATTATTGGTGCAGCAACCGGCAAGATGTTACACATCGGCATTCACAATAAACTATGTTATATTTGCACAAAAGCTGACATCCTAACGATTGAACCGCGGAAACATGATTATTTAAAAAATTGGAATTCCTCTAGCCCATCAATGGAATCAGATATCATTATTGATGGTTTTCTCGAAGCAGAGGAGAAATATAGTTCAAGGTATGTGAATTTAATCGCAGATGGTGTTAGTTCGACACATGCGCGTATTGTATCAGAAGTGCCTGTGTGGGGTGCAAAAGTAAAAAAAACAATTGGAATGTGCAAACCATATGTGCAAATGTCCAAGAGGCAAACTGGGGAAGCTTGTTGATAATAATCATCAAGGTCGGAACAAGCTGTCCAAAATAACCAGAGTGAGGATAGTTTCTGCAGTTCGCTGTGCAATTAAAATGCGGTCCAAGAAATTAATTACCCTCTCCTCCATCGAGGACAGAAATAATGCCATTAAGAAACTTGAACATGATATCCTGAATATACCAAGTCACAGTTGTGGGCAACATGATCACCGCAGTACAGATTATTGTAAAGCTAAACAAAAACAGGTAACACAAAGTAAAAGTATTGACAATAATGAACAGATACCGGCACCTGTAGCGAGTGGCCATTCTCATTCCGATGGTGCTCTTCACGCCGTTGTTGATCAGATTATTGAATATGCTACGGGATCATCGGATGATGCTCTAGAACAGGCATGGCATGGGACCGAAAATTCGTGGAACATGAGGATTTACGGAGGGATCTTGCTGCAATGTTCTGCAGTAATTGGGAACTACACAAATAATGTGGCAGAGAGCTGGATGTCTCTCCGATGCAAAATTGATGGCGGAAAATTCTTTAAAAGATCGTGGTATTTGGCAGATGTTTTGGGGCAGGACAGACAAAACATTGGAGTTGACTGGTCTGCCAAGGTCTTCAAAAATGTAACGGGATCAAACCCAGGAGCTGCTTTGGAGTCCCTTCATGAAAATAAAGCAAAACAAATAGCGTTTTCTCTAACGTCTAGGGATAAACCTGATGTTCATAAGAGAGCAAAGAAAAGGAAATTGGATGGTTTAACCCTTTCAGTGCCAGGTCCGATTTTTGTATCAACCCATATACCCTGTGCCAATGCATTCTCTTATATATGCGAGTCGACCATATGTCGTCTCGCATATATAAGAGAATGCATTGATCTAACAATTTTTCATCATTTATTATTTTTTTTTACAATTTTAATGTTTTCTTATATTCTTTAACAGACTTATTTTGTAGGTTTAGTGCCAGGGAATCTTACGTTTTGCATGGGCATCAAAATTATTACTATGAATATTTGGTGATAGTTTTGAGTTATAACATGTCTCTAAGGTTTTATCCAGTTTTTAAATTCGCTATAGCATGCTTAACCATACCCAAAAACAATTCAACCCAAATAAATCTAAAAAAAAAAAAAACAACATTTTTTTAGGGCCGATTGTACAGACCGCAAATTAGGGCCGATGAGATCGGCCCCTGTCACTGAAAGGGTTAAGCTCAGGAGTGTCTACGAAGGTAAAATTAGACTATGGTCCTGACTCTTCAGTATGTGATCATGTTGCTACCTCTGCTGAGTTAGAAGAAAGTTGCAAAACACACTATGATCAACATGTCCGACTCATTCCACATATAATCGAAAGTATTTACCAGGAAACTAAACTGCAGAGTGTACAACAACTGGACTGATGAAAGAAATAAGATTAACTGCATCACTGTTCAAATCAATCGTTTGCCGGATCCAAACTCTCTCTCTCTCTTTCACACCGCTTGTAAAACGTCTATTATACAATAAATTCACCGGAAATAAATATACAAAGACACATTGAACTGTCAGGTTTTCCAAATGTTAAAGTTGAAAATGTTGGGCTAAGAATCCATCCAGCTCTCAATCATCTTGATGCCTCTTCAGATGGTCGGGTGATCCTCCCCAGTGGTGATACTGGTCTTCTGGAAATAAAAAAACATATTACAAACACCTATTCATTCCGGGAAGCTGTCACAAATGTGTCATCCATCTGTTTAGACTTAAAAGATAAGTCTTCACCTGATAAGGAACCATCATTATTATTATCAGTGCCAAGGACAATTAAACATCTACCAGGAGCCTTGGTTAGATTTCATGGTTTGAATAACCAATCCTTATGAAGTCCACGTTGAACGGATAACCACAGACGTTGTATTATGGGCAGATATTTTGGTCCCAAAGCTCATTGCCTTCTACTACAAAATGATGTTGCCATAGCTAGCTGTTACAAGACAATAAGGTTCCAGGCATCAGGGAACCAGGTGTATCGGTAAGAGAATGACAATAACTAATTGAAAGTCTCAAATCATTAGTGAAAGAATTCCACTACTATGCACCGTTTTTTTCTTCAATTAAGCACCTGTGAAAATGTTAGTTGAATGATACCCAAAAATCAATGTATTTGATGACATATCTTCTAGATACCAAACACCTCTCTCTTTGAGAATGTACATTGTATGCTTAATAAACGTGTAATGTAACTTGAGCATATAGGACTCTTTAAATATATTCAACAAGTACCAGCATGTATATTTTCAAATGTAATGTTTACTACAGTACTTAAAGGCACGTGCGGCCTTAATTGTCGAAAATATTCATATTTGTTCCAAACACCGTAAACAGAAAAACATTAAAACGCATACAGTTCCGTTCATATATACCATGACCATCGCGTAAACAGCATGCTATCATAAAGACCTACTATATTTTACCTAAGCAAGAGCCTGATTGTGTTACAGAAGACAGCACAATGCTACTGGCTAATCACACGCAAATGGCATAAACGCTCTTTATTAGTTCCATATCAGGTATTCACCAACAAAGAACGCTCTTTATGTTTACCATCATAATATAAACAAACACCAGAAAAGTAACTTTTTACGCCTTTGTTTACATAACAATGGTCAAACATATGACCATAACATACTGTTTATGCGATATTTCTTATTTGTATACGGACAAAGTCTATCTACATTTTTATGTTCTTTCAGTTTGTGGCGGTTTTTGACGGGTGGAGATATTTTCACAGGATACCCACCGCCAAGGCCAACCGTGTCTTTAACTTGCTAGGATTGTGTACTAATTTTAGACTTGTAATAATCTTGGGCACTTTTGATAATTTCCAATCTATTATATATAGTGTGTGTCTACCTTGTAACTGTGTCAGTCAGTAAATACCGGTACAACATACCATCTACTGCAGGAAAGGGATTGGTTATTATTAATGACAAAGAACCTTCCATTTTGGCAGTACCAGTGTAGTATTTTGATAATGGGGGAAACTATTGTTGGTTTGCAATAAACACCAGCAGATATAATGTGATAATCTTTTTTGTTTCAGATAATGTAGTTGTGTTTAGATTGAAGGTCATACATAAATCATTAAAGGTACGGTTGGCCTTGGTGGTGGGTATCCTGTGAAAATATTTCCACCCGTCAAAAACCGCCACAAACAGAAAGAACAAAATGTAGACAGACTTTGTCCGTATACAAATAAGAAATATCGCATAAACAGTATGTTATTGTCATATTTTTGACCATTGTTATGTAAACAAAAGCATAAAAAGTTACTTTTCTGGTGTTTGTTTATATTATGATGGTAAACATAAAGAGCGTTCTTTGTGGGTGAATTCCTGATATGGAACGAATAAAGAGCGTTTATGTCATTTATGTGTGATTAGCCAGCAGCATTGTGCTGTCTTCTGCAACACAACCAAGCTCTTGCTTAGGTAAAATATAGTAAATCTTTATGATAACATGCTGTTTACGCGATGGTCATGGTATATTTGAACGAAACTGTATGCGTTTTAATGTTTTTCTGTTTACGGTGATTGGAACAAATATGAATATTTTCGACAACTAAGGCCTCACGTGCCAACCGGTACATATTTGAATACACAAAGTCTATGTCATTTAACATGATAATTTTCAGGGCAATATAATATTTTAACCCTTTCTATACTGAATTGATTCTCCGGTTGATTTATAAAAGTATACATTGGCACATGCAGACTATTATCCATCTGGTAATAGTATCAGACGACAGACAGCAGAAAAAATCATAGTCATTGGTGGGAAACGTTTAGATAACAAGTTCAACCAACATTTGTTGAACTTATTATCTGAATATTTCCTAAGGGAACTACCCTTCAATGAGTATTTAGTATAGAAAGGGTTAAATACCAGTGTAAATCAACTTTCATGTAATAATTCCAATATAATCAATATTAAATTCCCACTACAGTTTACAGAGGCTGTTGCCATAAAGAAAACAGTTGGCAATAAAAGAAGGGCCGGAAGACCAGCAAAGAAGACGATAACAGTTTCCCAACCAGTCAGTAAACGGAGAGGAAGGCATGTGAATACCCAACCATTAAAGACACGGTTGGCCTTGGCGGTGGGTATCCTGTGAAAATATCTCAACCCGTCAAAAACCGCCACAAACTGAAAGAACATAAAAATGTAGATAGACTTTGTCCGTATACAAATAAGAAATATCGCATAAACAGTATGTTATGGTCATATGTTTGACCATTGTTATGTAAACAAAGGCGTAAAAAGTTACTTTTCTGGTGTTTGTTTATATTATGATGGTAAACATAAAGAGCGTTCTTTGTTGGTGAATACCTGATATGGAACTAATAAAGAGCGTTTATGCCATTTGCGTGTCTTCTGTAACACAATCAGGCTCTTGCTTAGGTAAAATATAGTAGGTCTTTATGATAGCATGCTGTTTACGCGATGGTCATGGTATATATGAACGGAACTGTATGCGTTTTAATGTTTTTCTGTTTACGGTGTTTGGAAAAAATATGAATATTTTCGACAATTAAGGCCACACGTGCCTTTAACATCATCTGCAGTTGAATATAGTTTCACACAACCTGTACCACAACCTGTCCATTCTGGACGGCGTTCATTGATCTGTAAAATCTGCCGTACACTTTGTTGGCCGAAGGTAAGACACAGGTACTTTTTTACTATTAACCCTTTGATGACTTCTAGAAAATAGTGATTGAGAAGTTTCCTTGGGAAATCGTTAGATACTAATTCCAACAAACTGTCTTCGACCATTTGTTGAACATTTCCTGCTGATCACTGATACGAAATCTTGTGTTTCTGCCCTTGATGTATCAAACACCTATGTGGCCCTTCAAGTCAATTTAAATAATTATTAGTCATCTGGTACCAACGGCACCTAGTGCATGTTACATCTATCTTTTAAGTTGATAATACCCGCTCTTACCAGTGCCTATTTCAGTCATATACTTTGTATAGAATATATTGTTTGCAGTTTTGAAATAAAAGTGAAAGATAACCGAGAAACCGTAAAAGTGCACATCACTACTGCTCTTGTTCCCATACAGTTATGTACTTCAGATAAGGTGCACATCCCTTCACATCGACGGCTGTAGTTGCTCATGACTTGTAAGAAAAATAACCATAATAATATATCTCTATCCAAGAACTGAGGACATTATTGCTAATGGATTGATCAATTTATGCTTCTTCACTATTACAAAATTACAACATTGAAGTTCATTGGAAATGTGGCATATAAATTATAATTATAGAAATATCTTTTCACAATACTTCTACATATTTCACAATTTCATTACATACCGTATTGTATATGCATTTCCATATATTATGTTTTATAAATTTGCTATCCACTCGCACATGCTTCTTGTTGTGGATATTATTCATCAATGCTATTTACAGGTGGTTACTTGGTGGGACCAGTCAAGACACTGAATGGTACACAGGTCACGTCCTTCGAGTAGTGGAGGATACAGACGGCAAACGTGGTGCAGTGTATGAGATTCTCCATGACAACAAGCCAGACCTGTATGAGATTGAACTCCTAGAAGACTTTCTGAAGTCCTGGGTGGAGGTTATTGATGTGTAGCAACCGGTAGGTACGTGTATAATTTATTGTTTGTTTTATCCTGTTCCCCGATAGCTTTCATTAAATGTTCATGTATCTGTGAAGGCCACAGCTTTTTGTGTTGCTGCAGGTATTACCCCCTCTTGTGATTTGTAAATATTTGTTTATAACAAAAATGTATTAATAAATATGTTGTCTCATTAATTTTTTCCACTCTGGTTTACCATACCTGAACTATTTTGTATTTAAAATGAAGCAACTTGGCTCTCATTTCTCAGAATACCTACCTTGGTATGTCAGTGGATTTTTACTTTATGTATGTAATATTTGGACTTCTGGCTCTTGCTGTTGACATGCGTACCATTTTATTGGATAACTTTCTGTATTTTAGTAGGTGACATATTTCTGGAGTGTTTGTAGAAATGTTTCACCTATTTTAAAGTTTAGATTTTATTTATATTGTCCGAGTCTACCATCAAGCAGTTCCGTATACCTAGATTTTCTCCCTTCTATTTGACAAAAAACAATTAAAGAATCCGATTAGTAGTTTGGGAGATATGACAATCTGAATAGTCATACGGCCGTCTTGACTGTTTTATATACACATTACTGTTGTCAATAGTACATGTTTACAAAGTATATTTTTATGTGCGTGTATTAAGCACGTCATACAACGTTTCAGGGTTCAACGAGTCAGAATATATACACGTTAAGCTTAAAACAACGTACGATCAGTTGTTATGTATAATAATTGCAAAATTAGTTATTATATATAATAACTGATTTCGTTATGTATGAGCTCATATTGAACGTATTGAAATAACACAAATATCGCCCAGATCGGCTTTTTTACGGTCTACGTGAACCTAAATCGACTTACCAGATTACACTCTTTATACTGTTCGTTTCCCTGTGGCCCGCGCCTTAAACGAATAATGAGTACAAGTTGACTATGGGATTACTTCATAATCACATAAGTTCAATATGAGCAATATGAAACCATCGATATGCTGACGTGGTACGTATGACACCATTCTGTACTTTCAGATCTATTTCTACAATTGACACGTGACAGTGTAACGATCAAATAGCTAACGTGCTTCCAAAGTGCAACCGACTTTCGTATTCCATAGTACAAAACACGTATATCATATCAAGATACACGCTCTCTAATCTGTCTGACAAAATGAAACTTGACAGCGGGTGAACGTAAAATTAGTCGACAATTGTCCAGCTTGTTGTCATAAATATTCAGACATGACTTGGAAATCACTTAAATGTTAACAAATTCCACGAGAACGGAATAGGTATATCTAATTCTGAGTCTTATCAGGTCTTGAAATTTCTAGCCTTTGTACACCTGGAAAGTTGTGGGTTTGGCTTATTTGTGTCATTGTCCGCACATAATCTGCTTAGAATTATGAGTCGAAAATGTGACTAAAATGCTCCATTTTCAGCACATTATTGACTCAAAATGAAGCGATATCTAAGCATTTGATCTACCTAAAACAAGTTTTTTATACGCACATACTGTGCGGATTTTATGGGTAACAGGCGGGTGAGTGACATGTGAAGGTGTGACTTCATGCAGACAGCCAAGTGACCACGTGTCACACATAGATACATCAGAAAGGTTTATGAACAATTTACGTGCTATATAATAGTGACACCTAAGAAAGTATACAACAAACAGGTACATATATGTTCAATAAAGTTGGGTTATCCCGCTTCTCCTGTACGCGGGAAAAATGCAACATGCGTTTTAGCGATGAAGCAATAGGTCAAATTTATGTGGCCCCGGGATAGAATAATCCCACCGCCCCATTGCGTGGGGCAAGAATTTCCAAATGTGGCACATGTCTGCTGTTGGGTGCATCCCGTGAGGTGTGGTGTATGACAATTGGCTGTACTAGGGTGTCGTGTCGCTTGAGCTAAAGGAAAATGGCTTAACACAGGGCCCACTGCGGGCCTACATCTCTACAAAATGGGTGTATTAGTTGATCCGGCTCAATCTACGAGTCATAACACTGCAGTGTGTCAGATTAATTTTGTGTTATTAATTGTTTTTCGCTGTTTTGTGTTGTGTCAAATCAGTACTCATGGTTGTACTAGGACGTCGTGTCAGTGATCAGAAGCATTGACGGCTTATCTCAGGGTCCACTGCGGTCCTACCTCTCTTCAAAACGGGTGGATGAGTTGATCCGACTCAATACATGTACTAGTAGTCATGCACAGTGTGTCAGATTAAATTTTAATTAGTTATTGTATTGCTTTCGCAGTTTTGTGTTATGTCTGATCCATTTATGGATGTTGCTGTCGTATCATATCTCGTTGAACGTCGTCTTGATCATTGTTGAATGATTGAATCTAGTACTTTTCACGCCTCTCGTTGTGGAGAGGTACGTGCCATGATGATTCTTAGGTAGTGGCTAAACGAGACACCGCTTCAACTTCAGCTATGTTCAAAATTCTACTGATTATTTGATACTGATTATGTATTTCACCTGTACATAAGTGCTAATGTTATGTGTTTTATATTATATGTTTGCACAGTAGTCAGTTCTTGATTTATATGTCTGACTCGAAGCGGAAATAAATCCTCTTGGTTGCATTTAACTGTACATAGCTCATTGTTTTATTCTCATTTACTGTCTGCTTCGTATGCAATGTGTCTTTACTACGATGGTGTTTTGGCGACTTTGTTTCTGTTATTAGTTGTGATATGGCTCTGTGACTAAAACGAAGTTAACAACATAACAACGCTACTTATATTTACCATATCATGAATACACTTGTCACTAATGTCGTTTACATCAAAGACATCAAAAACTGGATATGTTGTGTTGCTATCTGAGGCGAAAGATTCTTTGACTCAACTAGGATTTTCGGTTCATGAGAAATCCGTTCAATAGTATTTAATGTAACTATTGGTCTATTTTGATTCCCGGAGCCGGAGCGGAATGCGACAAGATCGATCCATTAGGAAGAGAATTTGAAACTGCGAACAACCTATCTTGATATCGCCCATTAATGCCCGCTGCATTCATGTATTCGAAAACATTGTTGAAAGACTACATCAAACATTCATCGCCACGTCGCCCGTTACAATACAAAGTGTTCATTCAGATTAAGGAGGAGGTCAAATGGTCAATTTTGAGGACTGGACGAGAAAGTAGAGTGCCTTTGGAAAAGAAGCCAAAACTTCAAAACTAAATAAAAAACAAACATAATTTTGGTACCAAAATGTGCTATAGGGATTGGTGATGATACACCACACAATACTGCTGTAGAAAATTTAAAAAAAAAGGAGTTTGATGGGAATAATCCCATGATTTTTTGGCGAAAATTTCCCCAGCAAAAGTTACATACCTAGCAAGTGTGATAAACTCCAACGAAATGTATCATAATATTCCTCAGATATTCCCCTTTTATAGTATTCCAGAAAGCAGAAATAGAACATTATAAAATGTAAACAGCACTGGACCCCATTTCTCCATTTGCAAGAACTATTTACGTTGAGGTATGGAGGACCAAATCAGCCATACTCAGACAAGTTCTTGTAAATGGGAAAACTGAAAATCAATGGGTTGAAAAGGATTTATTATTAGTAATGAACAGTAGAAAGGCTGTAGATAGTTCTTTTAACAGTTATAACACACATTTACATGTATACAAGGCAATTGTCATCAAAGTCATCCATTAGCTGGCAATAGTCCATCTCATATTTGTCATCATCGCCATAATATTTAATTTCATACAATGCACCATCGCTACCATCTAATAATGCTATTATATCTCCATCTTACCACTGTATTGTTCCTGAAATAGTATATGGTCTGTCATAGTCAAAAATGATAGAAGCGACAACAAGTGAAGAGAAAATTAAGTAAAAATGAGATATGTAAAAAGTTGTTCTGTGAATAATTCAGTATACATGGAAATTATATGAAAACTTAGCCAAGGGTATTGTTTGGATAAATGATTAAAAAAAATTGTTCTTTAATGACAATGCAATTATGATTTTTTCAAGATATTGTTGTAGTAATCTGCTGGATATATGGAGAGCAGGTTATAAGCCATGTTTTGAAATGAATTGCCAACCATAGAGAAAATCAAACACTAATCAAAGATTGACTCTGGCATGCTCATTTTGAAGGGGCAATAGAAGAAGAAATGCAGCAAACCTGTGTCTTCGTCCAACCACTTGTGTCTTATTTTCTTCCATGTGAAGTAGAGTCTGTTTCCAGTTGCAGACAGATGGGCAGAGTCTGTAGAAGGGAAAACATAATAAGTACATGTAACAGACACTAACTTGCATCAATATGAAGATAATTCTACAGATTCCAGTCGTGCAACATACAGATTCATTACAGATATTAAAATACACTGATAGCTATGCTGTGTGGTGCAATGATACATGTACTAGAGGAATATTTGTCACAGAAAAACAAGGAAATTTAAATTGCGACAATATACTGCCTTTCAATCTCACCAGACCTGAACATTGATGTACATGTACAGATGTAGTGGTACAGTAGGTTAATATATAATATACAGGCATTCATTATTATAGGGGATGGGGTACAGGTATATCAAACTATTTGTAAAAGGGACCTGAAGACTTGGAAAAGGTAAGAAAAGGCATTTCTTCACAGATACATGTCTGTGCTCTACAGCGCAACTTAATAGCTTACTAATAGCTAGAACAGAGGAAGAAACGAGTAAATCCTATCGAATACAAACCGTCACTGTCACCAGAGCTGTCCTCTTTCTTACGACGCCGTCTTTGTCCTCTCTTTTTCTTTTGCTTCTGACGAACTGGTTTTACCTTTTTATCACTATACTGTACAACATTAAAGACACGGTTGGCCTTGGCGGTGGGTATCCTGTAAAAATATTTCCACCCGTCAAAAACCGCCACAAACAGAAAGAACAACAAAATGTAGACAGACTTTGTCCGTATACAAATAAGAAATATCGCATAAACAGTATGTTATTGTCATATTTTTGACCATTGTTATGTAAACAAAAGCATAAAAAGTAACTTTTCTGGTGTTTGTTTATATTATGATGGTAAACATAAAGAGCGTTCTTTGTGGGTGAATTCCTGATATGGAACGAATGAAGAGCGTTTATGCCATTTGTGTGTGATTAGCCAGCAGCATTGTGTTGTCTTCTGTAACACAATCAGGCTCTTGCTTAGGTAAAATATAGTAAATCTTTATGATAACATGCTGTTTACGCGATGGTCATGGTATATATGAACGAAACTGTATGCGTTTTAATGTTTTTCTGTTTACGGTGATTGGAACAAATATGAATATTTTCGACAACTAAGGCCTCGCGTGCCTTTAAAGGCACGTGCGGCCTTTATTGTCGAAAATATTCATATTTGTTCCAAACACCGTAAACAGAAAAACATTAAAACACACACAGTTCCGTTCATATATACCATGACCATCGCGTAAACAGCATGTTATCATAAAGACCTACTATATTTTACCTAAGCAAGAGCCTGATTGTGTTACAGAAGACAGCACAATGCTACTGGCTAATCACACACAAATGGCATAAACGTCTTTATTAGTTCCATATCAGGTATTCACCAACAAAGAACGCTCTTTATGTTTACCATCATAATATAAACAAACACTAGAAAAGTAACTTTTTATGCTGTTGTTTACATAACAATGGTCAAACATATGACCATAATATACTGTTTATGCGATATTTCTTATTTATATACGGTCAACGTCTATCTACATTTTGATGTTCTTTCTGTTTGTGGCGGTTTTTAACGGGTGGATATATTTTCACAGGATACCCACCGCCAAGGCCAACCGTGTCTTTAAGCATGATATTAGTTCTAGGCTTGTGACAATTATTTTTTTTAATTTTGAAATGGATTCTCCCATTCGGCTATAATAGTATATACTTGAATGGTCTATTATTCATCTGAAGGGGTGTTCGGGAAAGATTAAGTGGATGAAAGATAACAACACTGCAGAATGAGTCCTATTTATTGGAGGGAAATGCTCAGATAATAAATTCAACAAACAACCGATATGTATCGTCATTTGTTGAACTGATTACCTGAATATTCCTCTGGAATAACTATTCACCAATGAGTATTTCGTAGAGAAAGGGATAATATAAATGCCAATAGCCTCTCTCCCCTCTGTCTATGATATTAACATATTGGATTATGAACCAGAGTAATCAGCAAGTTCGAAGTAGAAAAGGGACATAACCCCATCAGAAATGATCGGACCAGATCCAGATTTGAACTGCAGCAGGACTTTCCCCTATAAAAGCCACATACCGATATACATCAAATTATGCCTAATACTATTCAAGTTATCATCCGGACAACACACGATTCGGATGGACAGATGTATAGAAACACTGCAGAAAAGGCACTGCCCATTTCTGTCTTCCCTCGAATTTCCTTTTGGGTGACAATAATGCATGATTCAGATTTTATAATAATACATGTGTATTCATACAAACAATATTTTATTTTATTGGTGCGTGTACCGGTAGATTACAAAATAAATCAGCTATATGGAGTAACCTACATGTACATACCGGTATATGTACTGTAGTCTGTACTAATACCTGACATGTACACCAATTACCAGTATTATAATTTGTTACCTCATCAACTTAAAGTAATCAACATGCAACTACACACTAATTAAAACCACATACCCACTTGCCTGGTTCTCGGATACCAGGTTGCTTGTTGTATCAAGGGGCAGTCAACTCGGGGAGAATGGCTTTTGAATAAAAGGCAGAGAGTTTTGGCAACATGTCATTCCAAAGGTTTTGATCTTTATAGAATCGCTCAATGACCATTTGATAAGGGTGTTTGGTCCTGGTCACAAAATCAACCCAATCATAATTTAAAACATGAAGCTGACCCTGACATTGATAATAGTATGCATGCCGATGTTTCAACCTCAACTGACCATTGACCTCCAAACAAAAACTAGATTGGTGGGTTGCAGCATATGTGAGAGAGGTGTTTGCTTTATTCAAAAGAAGATTTTTAATCTCGAGCAAACCTTTTTGGCCATCACTTTGGACAATTAAACCATCAGGACTAGCAGCCAAAAACTTATGTTGACAGCATATTGTTAATCCAACCCTCTTGAATGCAACATTCAATCCTTTCTCTGCTTGTCGCAAAATGTATTCTTCGACTGTTTCTGGCTCAGCCCAAAGCTCTGCCTTGGTGTTTCGATTTCCTCTGAACGTGGGAGACAGCAAAGTTCGAACAAGGACTTCCACTGATTTGGTTGGATCTTTACTCATGACCCTTCCGAAGTTTGAAGAAGTGAGCCGCTTCATTCTCTCACTGATCCATAAACCAGATGAACTTTGGTCACGTGTACATACTTCAATCTGCTTGAGTGCTTTATCTGATATATTTATATGTCGATCAATATATATGTTCTTCGTGGTCTCCCGGTTGTCAGCAGAAACATCATCTTCAACCTGGACAGATTCAACGCCATACTTTCTTTAGCTTTCTTGCTGGAATCTGTCTGCAGCAAAGATATTTTTTCTCTTTCTGTCCCTATATTGGGAGTTTTCCTTGCTGATCTTTGCAGAGATATGCTTTTTTTTTATCTCAGGACAAACAATCGAATAAAGAAGGAGCCGGTGCTGTTTTAGTTGCTCTCTCCCAGACAGTAGGTGACCATGATGGTCCCAACAGAGATCTCAGACCAGTACCAAAGCAACGCGCTTGTCATGAGCCTTTATTGCATCGGTTATAAAAAAAATTCCCCCATCAAATTTGGATCTGATGGACATCCATGATTCTGCTAAATTTGTTGTCACATTTCCTATGAGTGATGCAGATTTATTTGCTACGCGATCAAGAAGAACAGATACATCAGTTAGCATATTCTTTTCAAGGATATTAGGATGAAGGCCGCAATCTTGCCTTGATGCTTCCATAGCCTCATCCGACGTGCATGAGAGCCAAAGATGTGTCTGTTCTTCTATGACATCAGCAATTTCATCGGTCTTATCATCATTTATGTTAGCTGTGACAACAGAACTAGTAGCATCGCCAGTAGCAGATGTATAGAATTTCTAATGTCACGTTAAAGTAATTTCTTCCCTTATGTCCTATCCATTTTAGACCTCATCCTGATGGAACACCTCACACCACTAGTCAACCTCATCCTAATAACTTTGGTCAGCTTACCGGTTTTTCCTTAACCAACTTCTCAAGACTTCCCCTGAGACACTTGCAAACATGGTTGGCACATTCTTTTCTTCACACGAGGTCCCCAAACAGGCACATCTTTTTGAATATCTGCATGGACACTGCTGTCACCATCGCCGATGAAGCGCATGTACATAACGCCATGTCTGGATTTTGCTCGCTTGAAACCTTCTACAATGATGTCTGATTCCATTGCCTGACTGCTCTGCAACCAGTTTTTGTAGCATTTATGCTCAGTAATCTCCACCGATTTGTTGGTATAAAAGGTACATGTGTAACAATGCCTGTTCCGGACACCAATATGGAGGACTTTTCCAGTGGCTGCTCCAATAATTACCCCAACGCCCCCCATGGCATTGTATGTGTGTTTGTGAGACCTCTTGGACCAGCCACCATCTGTGATCACCGTTATTGCAGGTATGCCTTCATCAAAATCAACTCTTCAGCTAGTCTTCTCCCTTCTATACTAGCGGCAGTCAAGTCCTCGTTTAACTACTTGTCCCACCACACACTGATTTCCTCTTCACTAGAGGTGAAGGTTGTCGGGGACATTGTTGGTGCACTGATGGTCCCCATTATCTCATTAGCTGAGAAAGACCACAAGCAGCTCCCGTAGCAGCCCAAGCAGCTCTCATATTGATATCAGATATCTTGTGTGTCGAACTACTTTGTGTAAGAGGACTTGTCTGGAATGATATAATCTTACCACACGCATTGCATCTGACAGACATACAGTTGGCAAACCCCTGAGTCTTGTCTTCTTGCAATAAGTCCAATAATTATATTACCATCATTTTCATCAAACTTTTTTGCTGGCTCACATGTTAACAGATGTTTTGCTAGAGCATTCAAAGCTTTATTCAGACAAGTTGTATTGATGACTCTGTATCCCTCATTGATGAGTTTATCTTTTTGAATTAGTCTTGACTTCAGTGGCATCTGTTTTATATTGGACCAGCTTGAATCTCACATGTGGCTGTTGGTTATACTGACATGACTTGGAATCTGCGTCTATTCTGCTGACACGTCGCCTGCATGATTTTTTTCTGGTAACGTCCAGATGCACCCACATTAAACCTTATTCTTCTCCTTGTTCCTGTTGACTCACCCATTATTCAAAATTACACCAAAAGGGCAGCGAGACAGTTCTCGTCAGACCCAGAGTAATTTCACAGTGATTTTGCACAATGGAATACTCATGAAACAAACAGGGCAGCGGGACAGTTCTCGTCAGACCCAAGACAATACCATAAAAGTCACACAAAAGAGACTGACAATTTCAAGGCAGCGAGACAGTTCTCGTCAGGCCCTGATTAATTAAATGTAGCTACTTAGTCGTAACCTAGAACTTTCAAAAATGCCACAGCAACCAACAACAATATTAAGTGCAAACCATTATGAAACTAAACAAAATCATTCACTGAAGACAATTTAGATCATAAAAGTATTATATATTGTGATGCTGAGTACAGAACCATGTGACTTGACTGCTATTGACTATTCATGTGAGTGATTATGTGACCCAGTTTGACCAAGATATGCCTTGAGAAGTTCAACTACAGCTGCAGCTCATGATTCACAGCTGAATGATTTTGAATGAATGCCCTGCTCACACACTGGTGATGGGATTCAATAGTGTCCAGTCTCACGTGTACAGCTCATGCCAAAACATTGTGTTAGCAAAATTGATGTTGGAGCATGTACACAATATGTTCTGATTAGTATATACACATATTATTTATATTATGCTTACCACATGTACAAATGAAGAGCACTTCATTAATCCTTGTCTCTTCTTCAATAAATAAATAAATACACTGGTCTCATTTAAAATCAAACTAGACAGTACACATTCTTCCCATTGCAACATAACAAGACTGATCCTGTCAGAATCCTCCGAAAACTAAACAACACAGAAATAATAGAGATCTTTGACATCAGATATTAATTTAATGACGATTTTTCATGAGTTCCTCTGACACCTTCAGAATACGCAACAACCATAACTTTGCAAGTTCATCAATTGGATGTACACCGTCAAGATATAATATGGTATTAAGATATGGTCTTGCCGCATGTCCTTTCTCCTTCCTGGCCCGCTCGATGTCACAGCAAAATGTTGGACTCACAGCCCCCACTGAAGCATTGTAAGAAGAATCCAGCCATTCACTCTGACTAAACGTCCAGTTGGTGATGACAGAATTCCATCTGTCATCACTGCCTCCTTCATGTCAACATTACACATGCACTGTCCTTTCGTCTCCTCGTTCCACCGGCGTACACTGATGAATGGAATTTCCAAATATACACATTTGAAAAGTGGATATTTCTCATATCTGGTTACCACTTCTCGGAATCAATCAATAATATTATCAACAGCTTTGTCGTCAGTCGAATGCCTTAAATAAATACAGCTCTGTTGTTTCGGCTTTATCATCAAGTCGCAAGTTCCCAGCCAAATATAAATATTTACAGCAACCTCTCCACAACCAAGCTCAAGTAAGTCCTCATGAACTCGGCCCATCTTCTCTCTGAAAGTGACATCTGATGTCCACCATGTCTGCATGGAACGGTCCATTCCCAATCTCTTGACAGCCCTCTCCATGTAGCTCCCCTTTCTGTCAGAAATTATAATTGTCTGTGAGCTGCCATTTTGTGAGAGATTTAACTTATTGATTTCATTTTCATTTTGTTCATGCACAATTTTGGAAAATGACATCTTCAGAGTAAGAGTTGATTGACAGTTTCAGTAACAGCAGTAGGTAACGAAATAATGACTGTTACGATAATGAGCGTAACATATTTCAGGCGCACATGTTTTGTAGTCAAACACCGTTTAGTTTACCATACTTTCGCGGCGTTTTGCCCCATATCGACTAGATGGAGGCTTGTTGACAACAACAAACCATGCATGCATCTAAAAACTTTCAACAAACAACTATAAATAGTGGGCTCTTCGTCTTTCAATCGGACAATCTTCGTTTAACTTGATTTTTTTGTATTATTTTCAGACTAGCGGCGAAAGTGCCCTGGCACACATTTTCACTGGAAATATTCGTGGGTTTGATGGGAGATAGTTTCAAAATGGCCACTTACTGTCAGCGGCTTGCCTGCGTTCGTGGTAAAATTGATTTCGTGTTTAGTTGCACCCGCTATGTTCCCAATAGAAACAACTGAGCCGACCAGCCAGCTAAGTACTTTGATTTCATGATTGTTGGGTCTGTTGATCAACAGTGCATATTCTCAACTTTTGCTGGGGAGAATGTAAATCCCCATTCAAAATGTTTCACTTGACCTCCCCCTTAAAGATACGGGCGGCGTTGGCGGTGGTATGCTGTTAAAAATATTCACCTCCGTCAAAAACCGCCACAAACAGAAATAGTAAAATATAGACAGATTTTGTTCCTATACCAATAAGAAATATGGCATAAACAGGACATGTATGTTATTGTCAATTGTTTCCCTTTGTTATGTAAACAAAAGCAAAAAACGTTACGTTACCCGGCTTTTGTTTAAATCCGGATAAGGTAAACATAAAGAGTGTTATTTGTTACTGTTTTCCTGATATGGCAATAATAAAGAGCGTTTATATAATTTTACAACTTCTGTAGCACGAGCAGCCTCTTGTTTACGTACACCATCGTACGTCTTGACAATATTCTATTTACGCGCAGATTATGTTTGGCATATGAACAAAACTATATATATTTTAATATTCCTTCTGTTGATGGCGATTTGAAAATATATGAATATTTCTGCAACGAACGCCGCCCGTGCCTTTAATGGCTTCGTTTTCCTAATATGGTAACGATGCCGAGCGTCCGGAACTCTGTTGTTAATAGTATGGCGTTTTTATTTTACCCGATTACGGGAGTCATGTTTCAATAGTGTAATATATCGGTCAACCTAACGAATACATACATGCTGGGTTTCAAGACGCGGGCGGGTTCATGCCTCCAATCAGGGTTCAGCTGCCGTAGGCCAAATTGGCGAATGGAAACTGTTTTTAATGGCCAAAAAGTAATCATTTAGCCAAAGTCTTGTCTATTCATAAATCGGAAATCAAATTTAAACAAGAAATTATGGCATTGAAATCCATGTTAAAAAGGACGACCGTGCAGTCACGACCTGCACTATACTCAGACTAATATGTGTTGACTTATATGAACGTCAAGATTTAATTAACTATAAATATTTCTTATAACCAATTACGTACACGAAGTTGGTTGCTTGTGGTAGGGGTTTGGGTCTGTACCTCATAATTATCATATTATACTCATACATGTATCTTCCATCAGCCTTTCGATCGTGGCTCTCCGAGGCCATTTTTTTGACTGGCACATATGCCCATTCTCAATTTGGATGAAATATTAGTTGTACTCGCCTCCACAACCCTTGGCCTTGGTTGGAAATTGGGGTTATTATGAGTGAGAACTTGGGTTTACCCCCTCATAATTTGGGTTGTTTGTTTGTTTGTTTCAAATCACAACCCAAATCATTAGAATATAAGTAAGGAAGAACATTCAATTGCCAAGAACATGATTTGTTTGTAGGCCTACCTCAGTACCTGTATAGATTCTATAGTGATTTTATAGGTTGGGAATTGATCAGTTTGATTACAATTGCATGGAGCTACATTTATACCAGCGCGGACTCGGAGCCATGCACTATGAAACAACGTCAACCCAACCAAACCTAATGCGAACCATGCCAACATTATACATGCTTTGTGTGCTATGTCGCGTCGCTGTCAAAACGTCAATAACTTTCGCGGGAAAATGCGCGTGCCAATATGACGTCGCTTTGGATACAACATATGACGTAACCTAACTGTTTACAGAACATGCTTGTACTAATTTACTAAACTAAAGAAAAGTTTATTTAGTTATATGATAAACATTCAAGATATTTACGATATGAATTAGGCCTATGTTGTTTTCGTGAGGTGGCTAAGGAAAATTTGCAGTTTTACGTAAATTTCCGACATTTCCCGAATGGCATAGCAACCCGAGTCCGGTCGACAATATTTATGATTTAAGTCATGATTATTGTTCAAAGAATAAACCATGTAATGCCTTAACGCAATGAATAATGTTATGTTGGCTATATGAAAAGTAACATTTTGTAGTTTTAATTTAATTGCAATGACGTTTCAAGATGGCGGCCCCTCAAGTTCAAAATGGCGGCGCCCCTAATTCAAGATGGCGGCGCCCATGTTCGAAAGCGAACTTAGTATAAGGACGACCTGCGCCAACATATGCGCGGCTGGGCTGCGCCCAGCTGGTCGTCCTTAAAAAACCAAATTGATATTATAACTGGATCGAAATGAACATCAAATTTATAGTGTGATCATCTGATAATTGATTTGGGTGATAGATTAATTCGTAACAAAGGCACTCATGACAGTGCACTCTCAAACACTGAGGGACCACCAAATGCAATAGTAATGTGAGTTAACACTAATTAATCCTTTGTTATAAGCCTGAATGGCACGTGTAGATGGAGGATAATGGTGTATTGTCAAGTAACAAAGAAGTCTAGGGGGAAAAATCAGAATATATTTGGCCAAACAAATTTGGGGACAAGATTTTTGAAATGTGTATTGTTGCATCTCGGTCCTGTTCCTGGGATCCAAAATAGGTCGATAAACATGCGAAATGTGAAAATTCAGCTACATTATCTGAATACCGCTATACGTTATACACACCAACGCGACAGGAGCGCGCAAATTTGCATCGAAAATATGTTACCCATATCTTGATCCCAATCTCAGATGACAGAATTTGGCATCTTCACCTTCGCAAAATGTTACCGCTTCTCAATAGAAGTATGACGCTTTTCCTCACAATGAAAACAACTTATCACACATTTGATCATTTCAGGTCACTCACTCTCGTTCGCAATATTGATCTGAAAACCAACAAATACTGGGAAGAACGTGCAAGCTCAGTCAACCCATGCTAAAAACCAAGCATATATCACGGACAACTTAAGCTAAAAATCAAGCAAGTGGTGCCATGAGAGTCGGAAATATTTCGAGCACCATGTTACCAACTTTTTCAAGAACGTAGGTATTATTATAGAAAAGATTACACCGTACATATGGCATAGTTTGTTCATTATCCACAGTAAATCACTTGCTGTATGTTCAATTTACAGAAACATCTTCACCTCCATCGTTCCTTTGTCCGTTTCGATGTTCCCCATTTTTCAAGGAACTGCTTATAATTTTAAACGTACTTTCTTGACAAACTTACATCCTGTGGACAAGAGTTATTTCCACTCAGTTTCCATACGGTCTTTTCTATAACTGTTCCCCCATCGGCCCCCACAATTATAATGTATCCTAATCCACGGACTATCTTATGTTAGAGAGCTCACTATCCAGCGGTTTGCCGCCGAATGAACGACTTCTTTGACAAGCTGCATATTTGAAAGTAAAGTGAAAAATCTGTTTAATGGGTGGAAATGACTTTGCATAGATAGTACATTTGAGTGTGGTTTAACCCTTTACCCAACAGAACGGCCCTGTGCCAATGCATTCTCTTATATATGCGAGTTGACCATAGGTCGCCTCGCATATATAAGAGAATGCATTGGCTTAACACATTAAAAATTATAAAATTGTTAAAGAATGTGAGAAAAAATGGTAAAAAGTGTTAAATTTTTATTTTTTTAGGCCAATGCATTCTCTTATATATGCGAGGCGACCTATGGTCGACTCGCATATATAAGAGAATGCATTGGCACAGGGCATAACTGTAACTATCAGAATGTGGTCAAGGAGCCGGTTCCAATGATATCCATATCTGTATGGTTCTATTGAGAGAGACCGAAGATATTTAAAGTGTTATAAGGGACGTGCACATTATTTCACAAAACTGATCACAGCTCTAAATATATCTTTAACCAAATTAAAGTTTTACATAAAACACGTGTGAAGTGACAAGATTAACTTTAATAAATTTTAGCTCAACTTTACAAAGCAATGTTTGAGCTATTGCCATGGGTTGGTGGACGTCCGTGTGTCTGGTCGTGCATGAGTCAACAATTTCCTCCGGCACGACCTACATGCCGCAGCCCTCATCCGATCTTCACCAAACATCATATGTAGCATTGTAGCTTCAGGGCGACCTATAGCTGGGAGCTATATTTCTTTTCGAATTTAGACGACAAACATGGCCGACAGCAGCCATCTTGGATTTCAAATTTGAATCCAACTCATACCCTGCAGCCCGTATTTATGACCGGATCATTTTATATTTACAGGCACGATTGTGATCACATGTAGAAGGGAGCTATCGAATTTGAACGATTTTCGATGAAAATATGGCCGCCGGCACCATCTTGGATTTACTCTGTGCATGACTAAAAACTTTGGCCCACCTACAAACCATATCATTGAAACTTTCATTAGATGATGGTCTCAAGCAGGCCAAACCATAACTGCAAGGTGAAAATCCAATGTTTATATTTGCTAAAGTGCATGAATGTCCAATTAATGACAATTTTGGATAGTGTAAGACAACAACCCGCCCTTTACCGGTTCGATGTCCGGTGGTGATTTCATGAATGACGAGTTGCTTGGATTTCAGTTTATGTCTTTTATAATGACAAACCAACAGCAATTAAAGACACAGTTGGCCTTGGCGGTGGGTATCCTGTGAAAATATCTCCACCCGTCAAAAACCGCCACAAACAGAAGGAACATCAAAATGTAGATAGACTTTGTCCGTATACAAATAAGAAATATCGCATAAACAGTATGTTATGATCATATGTTTGACCATTGTTATGTAAACAAAAGCATAAAAAGTTACTTTTCTGGTGTTTGTTTATATTATGATGGTAAACATAAAGAGCGTTCTTTGTTGGTGAATACCTGATATGGAACTAATAAAGAGCGTTTATGCCATTTGTGTGTGATTAGCCAGTAGCATTGTGCTGTCTTCTGTAACGCAACCAGGCTCTTGCTTGGGTAAAATATAGTAGGTCTTTATGATAACATGCTGTGTACGCGATGGTCATGGTATATATGAACGGAACTTTATGCGTTTTAATGTTTTGCTGTTTACGGTGTTTGGAACAAATATGAATATTTTCGACAATTAAGGCCGCACGTGCCTTTAAACAGCAGAAATGAAACGCCTTAGACATAGCCAAGTTATATTAAGATTATGGAATCGCATGATGAAAATCCATTTTAGCTCCTAAGAGCGACCCACTCTGCTTCCAATAGCTCGATACCTCTATCTCTCAACTCCCTGGATAGCCTAGAGTTCTCATGTCAAAAAAGGTTTTGCATAAGATGCTGGAATGCGTCTGAATCCCATTAAAGTATCAGATTACGATAGCTCTTCGGTCTGATGATGCTGATGTCGAACTCGTTAGTGTATGAATAATTAATATTTGAATCAGACATCCCCGCTAACCACATACCTAAGGATCATATATACGGATATATAATTAAGTAACTTCCGTGCGTGTTTCATTCCATGTGTGTTCCACAGGACCGGTGCATGCAGGGACTATATTTATGGCAACATATCCAGAATCGTTTAGTTTTTCGCACAAGTGGGTAGTCTTGTGTCTTTCGTAATTTATTCGTGGTTGCGGGTTCGTCATTGTCATGCACGTTTGTGACTTTCTCATCTAAATTTCGTGTTATATGTCAAAAGTAGTTGCAACTCATATATAATATATAGACAGCACACAACGCGCATCTTAATCGAGACTCTTTTATCAAATGAGTTGCGAATGGCAACGAGTTCGATAAAAGATTCGAGATTATGATGCAAGTTGTTTTCTGTATTTATTCTACACCGTTCAGTCAGATAAGTTCAATCCATGAATGTCACATTCATTGTTACTATAGCTACCTTTATTGTGATTTAAGTCTGACAAATGACCAGTAATTATGGGGGGATCACAGGAAGCGGATGATCGACGTATGTATGTCATCTTTTTTGGCGACAACGTCATCGAGAATAGTTCCGGCTTGTATTCCATTAGAGGTATACACTAATATGTATTAAATGGCTGGCATTCCGTTGAATACATGTGACTCACGTCAATGGGTGTGGAATAAAATTTAGTGACAAATATAGCAAATACTTTTCAAACTTCAACGCACATTCAGTTCCCCATACGGACAATGAGGGAGGTGTGGACAACGAGCGTAGGATCTACATGCACATGTGAGCTACCCCGGATATGGGCCGAAAGCATGTTATATATTGGTGTTAACATCGTGATGATTGATGTCCGTTGTCTAAGAACTTCGCTGTATACAAGCACCGGGCCAGGTTTGCTGATGGCTGAGAAATTAAGAAATAAGAATGCGAGATGTGATATATCGTCCCAACATTGTGGTGTGTTATTTTTAAGGGAGCACTCAAGGTACCGGCGGCGTTCGTTGCAGAAATATTCATATTTGTTCAAATCGCCATCAACAGAAGGATTATTACAAAATATATAGTTTTGTTCATATGCCAAACATAATCAGCGCGTCAATAGTATATTGTCGTCAAGACGTACGATGGTGTACGTAAACAAGAGCCTGTTCGTATTACAGAAGTTTTGCGTCTGTTTACATAATACAGCTCAATTATGTTGGTTAATCACACACAAATGACATAAACGATCTTTATTATTTTCATATCAGGAAAACAGTAACAAATAACGCTCTTTATGTTTACCATATCCGGATCTAAACAAAAGGCAGGTTCTGTAACGTTTTTTGCTTTTGTTTACATAACAAAGGAACAACAATTGACAATAACATACTGTTTATGCCATATGTCATATTGGTATAATAACAAAGTATGTCTATATTTTACTATTATTTCTGTTTATGACTGTTTTTGACGGAGGTGAATATTTTAACAGCATACCCACCGCCAACACCACCCGTTTCTTTAAATAATCGAATGATGAAGACGGAAAATAAATATATAACCAAAGGAAAAAATCTAAGTCCGTCGCGTCTAATGCTCAAATGCGCTCTGTGTGCACATAAACGCTGGTTATTTAATCAGCCATGAGTGGGACTTCTTCAATAAGAAATAAGCCCGCATTGTGCTTATTTTCAGGAGAAAAGTCTGGAAATAATACGAATAAACCAAGCCACTACTTTCAAGCACTTTATATTGTGTTTTCGCCATGGCCATGCCATCCAGCGGAATAACGGGTGTAAGTCCACTTTCTTCTCGACTTATAGTTATCACAGATAATATAGCATTTAATTAATACAAAATAAGAGTAAATATATAAAATTGTATAATATGAAATTATAATACAATGTTTGTACATCATGTGTTTATCTTGTACGACTCCAGGGGTCAATACTATGAAACTTTTTCTTTGTAAGAATCTACAATTGTTTGTAAGAAATAACAATTTATCATTCCGCCAATACTATGAACCAACGATTACAAACATAAATCACAAATAGTACGTGTTCTTTGTATTTACAAATATCTCCAATCACAAAGAATGTTCGAGTACTATGAAACATAATTTTTCAGTTTTCGCACCCTTAACCCGGATAATATATCTATCTATGTTACGCAGGGACGTGGCGCCAAGGGGTCGATTCACCCCCTCGTGAAAATATTTTGTCAGCTGGAAATCTCAAGTACAACCCACAGGGACGTCGCGACAAGGGGGTTGGGTTATGTTTCTCGCTCCAAACATTTTATCAACACGTTCAACAGCTGGAAATTTGATACCAGAAACAACATGAATTGGAAATTTTACAACAACAATAGGTTGAACTTGTTCTGTTATTTAGTTTTTTCCAACACTTTATTAAGGGGTATGTTTTGTTTTAGACCAACATTTGCATATTTACCTCCTTTGGTCAAAAGTTTGGATTGAAATGGCCTATATTTAGAAATTGTCAAACATTATGGGGTGTCAGCTTGGATGTGAGGTAGCAGTATGTGTTCCTTGTAACTACTGAAATTACCCAATTTATTGAAAGTTACAACGTTGAGGAACATGTATAGAATATCTATATAGGGTGTCATACATAAATTGTCGATTTTCACATCCTTAAACCAGAGCATATAACCATCTGATTCGCAGGGATGTAGCCCCCCTTATGAAAATGTGTTATCAATGGAAATCTCATAAACAGGGACATGGCGATAGTGGTCTTGGGAACACGATGCCTGGCGCATTACAGCTGTTCAGAATAGGAAGGGGCGAGTAGCCGCCAAATCGTATGAGTCACAACATCTCTGACAAAAGTTAGTGATTAATACAAATAGTGAGTGATACTTGCGGATTATAGCCAACATTAGCATGTAACATGTACTTATCATAACCAATGGTATATCCAAGATTGTTAACGATGAGTGAAGTTTGTCCGGCGGGCGGGCGTCCTCCTAGACGAGAACGTATCTTTTTAGAAAGAAGGTTCGAAACCTCATCGCTGTACGAATTCCGGGAGAGGTACAGGGTGCCCGAAAGTGTGGTGGAGTTATTGGTGGAGAAGATTGGCGATTATCTATTGCCAATGACCGGTCGTAGCAGACCACTGACACCACGGCAGCAGATCTTAGTTTTCCTTCATTTTTTGGGAACGAATGGTTTTTACCATATGGTGAAAGACTGCCATGGAATTGGAAGAGACACCGCGAAACGAGTTGTGCATAAGGTGGCACCACTCATAGTGGATTTAGCACCGGGTGTTATTCGCTGGCCAAGGAACCCAGTTCAAATTGCAGAGAACTTTTTCGACATCAGCGTTATTCCGGGAGTGTGTGACTAACATCACCCTAGTAATTTTGATTAATGTTATGCCTCATTCATGTTGGCTGAGCTAAGTCAGTCATCCTGAGGAAAAACGTTTGACTAACATATGTTAGTCATATTGACTAACTTTTGTTATCAGCGTAGAAAAATAAAACTACTTTCCTCTTGATATACGATTCCATCGTTATGTGGAATTTATAGGCATTTTTTTGTTCAAAGGGTGCATATGGAAATTATAGGATGGACACCCCGTCGCCAAACTGAGCCCAAATAGCCACGTCCCTATCTAGATATATTATAAGATATCGGAGCAGTTTGAAATTATAAAATGACACCCTTATTGGTTTGGTTTGGTTTATTAGGGTTTATCGTCGTTCTAGCCGCTAGACCACACACGACGTTGTCAATTTTACGGGTGGAGGAAAGACCATGCAGAGGCTTGATTTCACCGAGAAATCGTCCCACTGCGTGTAGAAACCACCGACCCCCGGAAAGCAACTGAAAAACTTGCCCAGATACACGATTCCGGTCACCCTCCATATGACGGGGTGAGAACCAGCTTCGTCAGCGCTGGACGGCCTGTGACGCTGTAATTCACCTGGCACTCTACCGACTGGACCACCGGGGACCCCGCACCACTCCTATAACCGAGACCATTAGCCCGTCCCTGCTTCGATACACCCCCTCCCGATAAAATGGAGCCACGTTACTGCCTCGATGTGTTATGATAAGAGTAGCGGATCAGTTTGAAATAATAGGATGGTCACAGTATATATAATGCTATGCCATCAAAATAATATTTTATTTTCACAAACTGAATGGTTGTAAATTTGTAAAAACAATGATACCAAATTGTTTGTAGTACTCGTTATTACACTGACTTGTACTTACAAACACACACTACAAACGAACCGTTTAATTGTTAACTTGCGCAGACAAGTGGTCATCAACTTAGAAATCCGTGAACCGATTGGATAGCTCTGATAAGCGATCACCTCTCAACTTATGATTGGTTATTTCTTTTGTAACTTTGGCCCGCCGTGATTCAATATATTGTGAATCACTCACACGCAAAGGTTTGTCCGTAAGCAATCTACAATAATCAACAGTAAATCTTTGTGAAATTTGCGAGATTTTGTTAGCTCATCGTTGCATAGTACCGGCGTTATCACTAATCACAATATGATAGCACGCATTGTAACTTCCCCATATAAATTGTCGTCAGTTATTTTAGCTCTATATACATGTCCGTCTAATTTGAACTGGTATTCAGATAACACTGATAACAGGTGCATGGGAGCAGAGTGGTGAGTTAGTTTTTTCTAAGTTTCACAGCTGCCTTTTAGGGGTTTCACCTTTCGTCCAGTCTAAGGTATTACAATAATACGGCTAAATTTTCCCTGTGCTATGAAACCAATGTGATAGTTAACACAAATTTGTAATTACAAATTAATAATTACAATTTGTATTTACAGGTATAAAATTGTTCATAGTATTGACCCCAGGTTGTGGTGAAAAGTCATAATGGACGAGCCACGCAGTGTAGAGTCCATTATGACTTTTCACCACAACATGGACGAGTACAAGAAAAACACACTTCACAATATTGTATAATGGCATTTTCATTATCCATCTGTATGTTTATTCAAGTTTTAGGAATAAAACTTTTGTTTATTTTTTGGTATTTGTCGGCAATTGATTCTATATAAACGCCAGTATTTTATCCTCAGAAAGCACACCGTGTGGACCCGGGGTAGAATATGCGTACCGCCCCACTGCGAGGGGTAAGAATCCCACAATGTAGCACCCTGTTTACGTGGGGTGCATCCCATTAGGTTTTGTGTAAGAGTCCTGGAGGTACTAGTGCGGCCGTATCACGTGACACGTATCATCCTACATCTCTTCAAGACGGGTGGTTGAGTTGACCCGGCTCAATCAATCGACTATTCACGCCTCTCCACAGTGTTTCAGATTACATTTCTGCCATCTTGTATTATGTTTCTGGTGTCTATTATACTATAGTTCTGCCTTCCTTGTGTGTTTCTTTCGTGTCATGTTTGTTTGCGTTTCGACTTCATTGTTTTATGTTTGTACTGTTCACACCTGTCTCACTGTCGTGAGGTACGGGGAGGCTGTTATATGCAGTGGCTAAACCGCTTCAGCTATGTATCAGTCTTTGGCCCGACCATAATTTTAAGGGTAGTCTCAGGCAGTTGCTGTGCTAGTTGTCGATTATTTGCTTTTCATATGGCAACTCATAAACAAAAACTTAAGAATGACCAGCCGTCAAGTTCCACTGATGCTCTGACCTATCCTCAGTACTGGGGACTTGGTTTTGATCAAACTGCCAAGAGACCTTCTGTTGTTGTGATTGATAAAATGCTACAAAGAACAGCGGGACAATTAAAATATGTCAAACCGATCAGGACTGGGCCACTAAGTGGCTCTCTTCTGATCGATTGTTCAAAAAAAGCTGACGCTCTGGTACAAATAACATCTATTGGGCAAACACTTATGCTGATTACTCATCACAAGACATTGCACAGTAGCAGAGCTGTGTAGAGAACTCGCAATATAGGCGATTCTTCTTAGTCAGAGATTTTGGCTGAGTTAGCACTACAGGGAGTTACAGAAGTCCTTAGATTTACGAAGACAACCAATGGTCACAAAATTCAACTGATCGGTTATCTTCTGACCTTCAAATGGTGCGAATATCCACCAACATTGGAGCTTGGGTATATGGGGATGGATTTAAGTGCATATGTTCCAAACTCATTGCGATGTTTTAAATGTCAGGGGTATGGCAATGGCAAGGAACATTGTAAAAGCAAGGAAACCATGTGTGTACGATTTTCTATTTCTGGTCATGATCATAAAGATTGTACGAATCTTAAGAAATGTTCAAACTGTCAAGGTTCACATGCTGCAATGGATCGTGCATGTACCACTTGGGACTATGAGAAGCAACTGTCATATATAGATGCTAAGAAAATAGTTGGTCCTCGTCCATCATTTCACATACTCAGCAATCGTTTCCACCAAAATGTGTGTTGATGCCAGCACTCAGACACAGAGTCAAACCAAACTCTTCAGTATATCATGACATGTATAGCGACATAAGTTGAGACACTGATATTATTCCTTTTCCAGAACCTGTAGCGCAGGTATGGATACAGCTTCTGTCGTTGAGAGATTTCCTCCGAAACAATCTATGCCACTTTATCATATTGTTCCAAAAGAAAAATTGCCTGCTCAAACGTTTCGACTCTCAGAGAGGTACATATTTGACCTCATTGTTAACTCTCAAAGACAAGAAACAGTATTTGTGGCTCGAGGCTGTCTGTTTGGGTGAAGGGTGACATTTTGCCTCACCCACCCGACATCAGGTCGATGCATTGATAATGGTTCATCAAGTCATCATGTGTTATAAATACCTTATAACTGCAAAATCTGACTTAAAAGCTACCTTACATATGTCGATGTGGCTCCTTGATAGTTCCGTGTTTTTTATTTGCTATTTATTATCTATTCTTATACGACTTTTATACGTTTTATAGTATGATTGCAAACTAGTCAGTTCTTGAATTTATATTCCTGACCGCAAGTGGAAACATTCCTCTTGGGTGCTTTTATTTGTACATATCTCATCATTGGATTGTTTTAAAGGCACGGTTGGCCTTAGTTGTCGAAAATATTCATATTTGTTCCAAACACCGTAAACAGACAAACATTAAAACGCATACAGTTTCGTTCATATATACCATGACCATCGCGTAAACAGCATGCTATCATAAAGACTTACTATATTTTACATACGCAAGAGCCTGATTGTGTTACAGACGACAACACAGTGTCACTGGCTAATCACACACAAATGATATAAACGCTCTTTATTAGTTCCATATCAGGAATTCAGCAACAAAGAACGCTCTTTATGTTTACCATCATAATATAAACAAACACCAGAAAAGTAACCTTTTATGCTTTTGTTTACATAACAATGGTCAAACAAATGACAATAACATACTGTTTATGCGATATTTCTTATTTGTATACAGACAAAGTCTGTCTACATTTTGATGTTCTTTCTGTTTGTGGCGGTTTTTGATGGGTGGAAATATTTTCAAAGGATACCCACCGCCAAGGCCAACCGTACCTTTAATCTACTCCACTGTCTGAATTATCTGCACACTTCCTTCGCTACAATCTTTTTTTATATCCGATTCTGTTCTTGGTCGTGATATGGCATGGCGGCTAAAACGACCTTATACCCCCAATCAGTCAATAAATCCTCAGAAAGCATAATATGGAACAGTAAACACGGAAGTGAAAAGAGAAACGTCTACATCCACCAGAGTATTGCGCGCGCATCACAATTTCACCGAATCGTTGGCCAATAGAGTTACTGCGCTTTGATTATAATTATTTCGTTACGCCACGGAGTCCCGATAATTATTTTTAAAGTCATATTGGACTCGTTGCAAGTCAAGTGTGACTTTCGGGAGTCCAATATGACTTTCCCGGGTTATCATGTGACGGCTTTTGACCAATCAGAAATAGTGTTAATAATGGGTGGATAATAAATATATATATTTGACACAATCAGTAATAAAGCTACAGATGTAAATATAAAAACGTTCCATTTGGTTTAGCGTTGTGATGTTATGTTATTAATGTAATTTACTAGTTTTGTATTGGAGAAATAGTGAGAGAAAACATGACCCTTGTTTCTACTCTCAATATCAAGAACTTCACCTTGGCTGTTCTGGTTGAATACAGAGAACGAAAGATTACTGCTTACGATCATATGGCCCCTCTGACATCAGCTACCTGGTGGTGAGATACCTAAAATAATCACTCGGTAGTTTAGCGAGAAAACCAGTTAGATTGGTATTTGTGTAATTTTCGATCACTATTAATAAATTTGTTGTATCGCCTAATACCGACACCAAATAGCTGTATTATCCGACCAAAAATGTAAATGTCATGATAATCATGCTTGTACATTTGCCATTTTAGTTATTAACATCTAAGCACATATACCGTTGCTTTCTCACTCAAGCGTGTTGTGCATAGTTCTTCGCAGTCTCGTCTTTATTGGAATGAAACAAAATGGATAAAGTTGCCATTTTTTTCGATGATCACATTTCTCATTATAACGCTTTCGCTGATCGGAATCCAAACTTCAGCGCAGGATATTTTTGAAAAAAGTCCCAAAAACATTTGAACCAGGAAAAAATGAACACACTTGCAATTGTTGTGTATATGACTTGTATTTCGTTGTTTAATATAGTATGAGTATATTTCTGGACGCTTACGAAGTCACCGACTCTCGAAAATCTCAGCACATTATGTGCAATAAAAGTATTCTCAATCATTATCTGTGCCAGGTTGCAAGTCTAACCCTAAAATGGACCAACAACGACCACTCGAATCACAACGAACCATACAGGGTTTGTGACACAGGGGTAACATAATCGTACTTATTAGAGGTTCGGCGATTGTCACAGAGGGCTTTGCAACAACAGTGAGGCCGTTTCGAAATATTGCGGATTGAACTGGTATCTTCATATAGGCTGATCCATATATAAAACATTGAGATACAAACTTTATTTTTTTTTAATAATATTTTTATTGAATAACATTTGAACATACGTATACATAGCTAATACAAGTTACATCTAAAGAATGCATTAATATGCAGACACACGCCTATCGCTCTGTCTTGCGCTCTATACAGACATACCAGCTTTCACACGTGACTTACATACAATCCCGACTGAGGCCACGTTCACGAACCGGGATACCCTGTCAGGGGAATACGTAGCATTTGACTTACATGTAAAGATTTGCTAAATATGGAGTATAAACTACGAGTGTTATTTTCAGTCATTGCCGTCTATTATATATTGGACAGTTTCGAAGCCGGGAAATATATATGCGCTCATGGAATTTTAGAGATTTCAGACATACAATTTAAAATATTTTTAAAGGTCAACTGTGTAATCGGTATTTGTGTTTAGTATCTAAAATCATATGTTCTAATGCTAAAATAATATACACTAAGAATTCAAGATATATCATTCATATGTGCAGGAATTAGCTTTAATTTGACGAATCGTGTGGAAATTTGGCGTGCAATTTGTCGAGGTGTGTGAACGTAGCCTTAGTCCCGTGGGTGAAGGTCGGCTGTTATCGGTGGCGAACAAGTAGATATAGTTTCTTTAACAGAGTATAAGAACATGTGATGTGGGTATACATGTATATATACACAATGGAAGTAATAATTAGTTATGTGCTCTCGTCGACATTTCTGTATTCATTCATGGCCAACTAAGGACGGCTATGAATAGTAGGAGTAATATAATAGTAGCAATAATAACATTTATGGTGATAGGAGTAATTATAGTGCATTTTCTTTCACGGCAAATTTGAACAAGAACCAGTCTTTTTCGAACTCTTCCAATTTAAATTCACGGCGTGCATTATATTTTCACATTTTATCGAAAACGTAAATCTCCTTGGAATGACGAAATTGTTAATTTTTCTGGTGTGAATTTTGTTCTATAGAACATATTGTTTTATAGAATATATTGTTTTACTAAGAGCCAGAATAAATTAGTGGTATAATTGTCATTTACACAGCGGGACCCAATTATCATTGTTCGTTTACTCGCTTGCAATTTGACGTTGTTTCGGTTACCCCATGAATGTATGTCTGTCAGAAAAGTTTGAACGTGTTCACATTCCCAAAATATATGTGATATGCTTTCCTTCTTGTCTATGCAACGCACGCATGTGCCATCTTGTCGAATTTTGGCTATTTTCAGGAAGCTATTAGTTGATATAATTCTAGAGTTAATTCTATACTGAAGCTTTGTGTCAGGCGTCGTGGAAAATGGTAGTTTATTGTATATATTCCAGTCAATTTCCTCTTCGCCTATTTCTATTTGCCATTTTGCATGGGAAGTGCATGAGTACATGGCAATCGTGGTTCAATATGTCATAGAAATCGCGTCCTCCGCGATGATTTTTGAGTAGGGTCGCGAAATTATCTGGGAGAGTGGGCATCGGGCTTCGGACAATGTGTTTTGAGATTTTGTTTGAGTAAAAGATAAGCTGTCGTCGGATACTATTTAAGATAAGGAAGTTTGTACGTATTTTGTAAGTTGAGTATATCGTTTCAGTCGTATGGGAATTGCCGCTTTCTTGTAACAGATCGTGTACAAAATATATTCCCTCCTTGCGCCATGCAGCAATGTTGATAGGGCTTCCATTCATTTTTATATTGGCGTTGTTCCAGAGAGTGCATGTAGATATGTTTACATTTCTAATATTTTTTTCTAGGAAATTTGCCCATGCTATAAGTACGTCGCGCCAGAAGTGATTTTGAACCTTTTTCGTTTTACTGTAAAAATATGAATAATGATAGGTGAGGAAAAAGGGGTCTTTAAGAATAGGGAGTTCTGTCAACGGGGTCCATTTAGAGCTTTTGTTCACTAAACGCCTGATCCATGTTATTTTCATGGAAGTGATGAAGTTTTTAATATCTACCATCTTGAGGCCACCTTGTTTATAGTCTTGGCATAACAGTTTTCTCTTGACTCGGTCACGCTTGCTGCCCCACACAAAGTTAAAAAACAATGATTCTAGTCTATGTACTAATTGTGGTTCTGGGTTGGGGAGCGATATGAATAGGTGAGTAAGTTTGGGGAGTATGAGAGATTTAATCACCGTTAGTCTACCTAGCGGGGTAAGTAATCTGTGCTTCCAAATTTCAATGGATCTTGTTATGTCGTCGAATTTTTGTCGTAGTTATCTGACATTAAGTTTAAGTTTGTATTAAAGCGGATACCAAGTAGGTCGAAAGAATCTGAAAATTTTATATTGAGGTCTGGGCATATATGGTCACTTCGCCCTGTATAACAACCAATCCACGACGCCTGACATATAGGGCTGATCCATAAACCAGAAATTTGTGCGAAAACGTCAAGAATGTGATATGCTTCTCTTACACTTGTTTCATTGCCGTCCAGGATTAGTGTCGTGTCATCTGCGTATTGGGTTAATCTGTATTATAGACAAACTATTTACGACTAAGAAATACTGACTGGAGTGAGCGCCATTGCCGCATCATAATGAGATATGGACCCAATTGCCGGATTCCTTATCTCCGGTTTAAACCTACATTGTCGGTCCAGCCAAACCGGGTCTAAGGGGGAGTTTTTGTCGTTCAGTTGCAAGCTAATTGACAATCGATTCTGATATTCTATTATATATGTATATATTAAAGAGTATAGAAGCTGTCTATCTGTATCTCCGTGTGTCTGTTGGCAATTATGTTCCCATAACCCTTGACCGATTTAAACCAAATTAGGTGTGGTGACTCGGATGGTATAAGGGCGTTAGGTTTTGAAGAAAAAAATATTTAAAAAGTTAATTTAAAAAAATGAAAAATTGGGTTGTTAATAAGTTGAATCTAACAAGAATTTTTTTTAATTTAAATTAATATCTGATTGTTTCAAATTTAATTAATATTTTTTTTATTAAAGTGATCAAAATGTGCACAAAGGTGTCGCAGGCTCTCTCACGCTGAATAAAGACTCCATAATCGAGTCAATTTTCAAGAGGTCAGTCAAGTAAAGGCAATATGCTTATGAGTGCACACCAGAAGAGGCATCTGCACTGTATGGAAGTGGGCAACCATGCATAGGGACATCTTGTAGTAAAGAAATATATTACATGCATTGCTTTTTTAAATCTCATAAATTTCCCGTCATACTGAAAATCAAAAAGTTCTCAGGTTTCGAACTGGTGGAATATTATGGGAATTTAAAGGGAGTGGCCAGAGTATAGCCTTGTGGCATGATCTACATCAAAATAAATGTTATCAAATTTGACTCATATAGCAATATAAGTTTATGATTGAAAACAATGTGTATAGCATATCTGGTCATGCAGTACAATCGTTTTGGTGTCAACATTAAAACGTTGAACCCTCCAAATGAATTCGTAGAAAACACCAGTATTTGTGATTGCCACAAGCCAAAACAAAACCACAAGATAGTTGTAAAAATCATATTGAAGGAACATGTCCATATTGGAGCAATGATCGCGTGCGAATGAATCAACTGCGACATTATAACACCAGTCGGCACTTAGACACGCCCTCACTCGAGATTATTTACAGCTCCACATTTTGACTGATTTTTTGACAATTCTAAACCGCGATTTAGCTGGACCACGGAATTAGATTGTTTAGTTGCCGGTTTAAGTTTATAAAACGCAAAACAAAAATCGAAATTGACAAAAACTTATCATCACATGCTTTATAGGTGTGAGTGCTTCTCGCTTATAAATTTCCAATCAAAATATGCTCGCTGTCGTAATTATTGATTTTCGCAATCAATTAAAAGAGGCGGTCCGCATTAGGAAAGTACGATTAATTATCTCGGTGATACAGACACTGTATCTAAACCTGCTGCTGGACCAGGTGTGTCACATCTCGGTTTAAACCACGGATTTCGCTGACTCACGGCGGTTTAAACCTAGAGGTTTACGTAGACCAGGTTTAAACCTGAGATGTCGAATCCGGCCTTTATATTCACAATATCCTCGCGGAAATACATAATCCACGTATAATGTAAAATAGGTACATATTGTGATCATTTGATTCTGAAATAAGCCGATAATGGACTATTGCCCGTTATTTTGTTTTATGGCGCGGGCCACAGTGAAAACACTTGTTAAAGAGCGTACACCTGAACAGTCGTGAGTTGGCTTATTTGTGTCATTGTCCGCATATAATTTGCTTAGAATCGTCTCATTATGAGTCGTTAATGTGAACAATATGCTCTCATTTTCAGGACATTCTCGACTCAAAATTAAGCAGATTATCAACGTAGCACAAGTTCTATTATAAGCAGATAATGTGCTGGTTTTTGGGAGAACAGGCTGGTTTTATTAGTTGATAGAGATATTTTCATGAGTGCATGTGAAGTCATTTTGTGGGTGATGTATGCTTGGTCGGTCTACATGTATTTCCATATCCATAAGGCGCGAGCAACTACCAGGTATCGTTTCGGGTTCGAACGGTTACAGAACAAATCAATTCAACCTTGTATCTACTCTCAGATTCCAACTTAGCTCAGTAAGTGAAATAGTGTAGAATCATCCACTATATCTGCGAGTGACATTTCCGCACAAGGAATATCTGCCATTTAGGATAACAGCATAGTTTAGACCAACATTCACAGCAGTTCCGTTCACATCTACCGCGCTTATCAGGTCGCCTGGAGAAACGGGCATCTGAATGTCAGATAAACCTTCCACCAACAGTTAGTGCAGTTAAGGTTAGAAGGAAATAAATAAGTAGAATTACGTCCCTTCGTTTTTACATAGTATCTCGAATACGAGTTAAAAAAATTCTGGCACGCGATTAGCGTATAATATTTCAATAAAATTTACAAATTAAAAAGATATAATACATATAGCATGTATTAATGTGGTTTTCCCTAGTCTGAAATGCGTTCGTGTCCAAACATTGCCGGGAGCATAAGGCGGGGTATTTGTTTTCATCAGCAGTTAAAACATTTTGCAAAATGTGGGGTAGTGTAGAAAACGCGTGTTGTAAAATTGAAAAAGGTGTGGTCAGGATAGTACTCATACATGGCAAAAGATGCGCGAAGGGTTGGGCTTCACGAAAATTACGATTTCATGCAATTCGTATGTAGCAAATTTAGTGGGCGGGGCCAAACATTAACAATGAGGCCTATGGAAAACATTTGGTTCCTTCTAACCGCTACTAACCGTACATATGCAACACAATTTGTGTTTCTTCATCCATTGTCATTTTAGCAACGAATTACAATCACTGATCCACAAATGCATGCAACGGTTTGAATCAGACAGCAGCATGGGTCTAATGATTCAATTGTGGGCCTACTTTTTGTAGAGTTCTGAGAACTGCAAGTTGGCCAATTGTCCGATCTGCGAGGACGATATTTGATATATACAGGTAACTATAGATAGATGAGGTGTCTCACTCTGTAACTCCACAAACATTTGATTGCCTGGCTCGTGACACAAGACATAGTTCTGTTAGAACTGCATTAGGATAATTTCGCGTAAAATATTGGGCAATGCGTGACTATCAAATATCTGAACATACCTACGTATTTTTAATAGACCATACAAAATCTTGAGCAGGTATGAGTGAGTGCCGGTTGTGAGTACAATGGGTATAACCAAAAGTTAGTAATATCACAAGGATAGCTACTATATTTGCGTGGTTATGTTATGACGCAGGGAGACCTTTCTGTGGCACACGGGGCAAATATCCAGTCGCTCTTGCGGCTACACGCTTAAGACTGTTCAGATACACGAAAAAGCATGTTTAATGATAAAAGATTCGACTTGCTTCTGGCCCATTACAAGTCCAACACGGCGCTCACAATGGCGTGAGAGATTATTGCAGGTCGTTTATCTTATTCAAACTTCATGATGCTTAGGTCCCAGATCAAACAACCACGACTGGGTGTATCACTTTGTTGGTCGTTCATCAGTTGTAGAGAAAATCCTGGGATTTTGTGGCTGCGTTTCTTTGGTCTGCCCGACAGGAAATAACTCGGAATATAATAACGCCATACAGAGATTTATCGTATATATAAAGCCGGCCTCGCAATATACTGTACGGTAATAAAATATCTTGTCACATACATCATCGTTGCCTTTATTATAGGTTTTATGAATTCGATATCGCCCTACACTATGTGTTCTCCGGTTCTGTCGAGGGTGGTGTTCGAGCTCAGTACAGCTAGTATTTGAATGAACTTTCGCGATATATGAGCGACTGGCAGAGAATATCGCCTGACTGCTGAAATAAAAATAATCATGAAAATAAACATGTATATAATTAATTATCGTTCTCCAAAGAGATTAAAGCTGCACATAGATATGATCTGTGTTACTCTAATATATACTCTCAAATTACGGTTTTGTGTTTGATCTGTTGTCTTAAAGAGTCTACCGATCAAGTGATATAACCAACGACCGAGTGATATAATTTAGTCCTTTGCTTCAACTTTATAATGCTTGTTTTTGGGATGTGTGCTTACCATCGGGATGACCTGATCGACTGATATCTTCCTTTACCCCTCACGTTATACCTTTGATTCGTGACCACCAAAACAGCAAGCAACGTGTTCTCGTGTGGCTGCGTCTTATTTTATCGGTATACATGTATTTCCATGAAGAGCCGATCTCGATATATACATAGTACATGGTTGTGGATTGTTGATCTTCATATATATGCTGTTTTATCTCCCCAGTTACTGTTTCTATTTTTCAAGTTTTCTTTTCTGAAGACACTTGAAATTTCAGTGCATTCATGACAAATTGGGGATCGGGACTCGATTAAGTGTCGGCATCGGATATACCGGGCATGCCACCATGAGCGAAACGACTGTTTGCTTATTAGACTGACATTCTTCACGTATGTGCATGGTGTGCCGTTCGTGCAATATATATTATCTGAGGCATGCTGCCTTCTAGTCGTGCGAAGAGTTCTGATCTATGGACGCATTCATTTTCATTCTTCTAATAACATAAAATCACACAGGCAAATGGCGTGGTGTGTGTGCCGCTACAGCAGCACCACAAGAATGTCAGCATAACATAGACACGTTTTATGATGACACTTCATTCAAATATAAAGCGAAACCAATTAATCATATTTGAAGAAACACTTGTAAACAAAAATTATGCAACGAACTAGGCGGAATTCCATATCACGGACTTTCTTCACGCATTCGATGCTGCGCTCACGGGCGTCGCGAACGGCGGATTTAAAATATCTGATCAATAACGACTGCACCGACTACCCGAACATCGAGATAATGTCAAGAAAGACAAGGAATCGCAACGCCACGTTCACAGTCGACGATGGTTAGCAAACGCAAAATTCAAATTCGGTGTTTTTTTCATGACAACAGATACTGTTCTGGATTAGAATATAATTTATGTACCAATTGTTCATCGGCGTTCGACTATTTTACACGTATCCAAGATCTGAGCTTGATCGGAAACTTGCGGTCTGTTCCATCAAGAACGTGAAATCCGTAAAGGCACCGACCGCACCCTTACCTGCCTGACCACGGAAAGGGACATCATAGCATGCAGTAAATACCCCTCTGCATCCGAGGGGCAAGTAGCATGCACGCTGTAGCGGAAGTGAATAAATTAACCCATACGCTGTTGTCGAATTCGCTATGAATACGCATAAACGCCGACCGCACCGCTACCAGGGGACCGAGCGAGATGGGACATGCATTATCGTGCATAATAGACCTGTATGTACCAAAGTCCCAATCGCCAAGTCGATAGCTCGAAAATAAACGGCACTGTTAACCGCTAATTTGCGGCTGGTTCCGTCAGGCACGCAAAATTGGAACTTTAATACATACAGATCTATTCTGCACGATAGAGCATGCCACATCTCGCTCAGACCCGTGGGGAGGTGGGGTCGGCGGGTGTTATTTTCGGCGTTTTTGGTAAATTCGTAGCGAATTCGACAGCAGCGTATGGGTTAATTTATTCACTCCCATTGCAGCTAGCGACTTGCCCGATCGCACATGGCTGCAGAGGGGTATTCGCGGTATGATATGATGTCCACTTCCGTGACCAGGCAGCCAGGGGAGGTGCGATCGGTGCCTTTTTGGATTTTGCGTACCTTACTGAGCCGGCCGCAAGTTCGGGGTTAACAGTGCCGTTTCCGCTCGAGCTATCGACTTGGCGAATGGAACCTTGATACATACAGGTATATTCTGCATAGTGCATGCCCCATCTTGCTCGGTACCCTGGTGGAGCAGCGGTCGGCGGGTGTTATTTTCGGCGTTTTTTGCGTACATTCATAGCGAATTCGACAACAGCGTAATGGTTAATTTATTCACTTCCACTACATCTAGCTACTTGCCCGATCGACCATGAATGCAAAGCGGCGATCGCTGCATGATATGTCTCTTTTCGTGGGTATGCAACCTGACGGGACCGGCCGCAAGTCAGGGGTTAACAGTGCCGTTTCCCCTCGAGCTGTCGACTTGGGGATTGGAACTTTGGTACATACATGTATATTCTGCACGACAGTCCATGTCCCATCTCGTGGAGGTGCAGTCGGCGGGTGTTATTTTCGTACATTCATAGCGAATTCGACAACAGTGTATTGGTTAGTTTATTCACTTCTACAACATCCAGTTATACTTGCCCGATCGACCATCAATGCAGAGTGGTATTCGCTGCTTGATATGATGTCCCTTTCTGTGGGCAGGCAGCTATCGACTTTGGGATTGGAACTTTGGCACATACAGGTCTATTCTGCACGATAATTCATGTCCTATCTCGCTCGGTCCCATGGGGAAGGTGCGGATGGGTGCGGTCGGCTTTTAGTAGGACCTACTATACATGTAATATAGAACTGTTAGATGACTCATAATTCATGCATATTATGGTACGGAATCTCACAAATAAACCTGCACCTACAAAATGTTCTGAATGTAGTTCTCGATTTAGTAATAATTTGTTTCCGGCTCTGATGATCAAATATGTTAATAAATACGTGAAATTATGTTTATACGATTCGATATACATACACATGTACCTTAATATGAATTAGTGGCGTCATAGAAATTACCAATTCTGAGAAAATTGAATTTTTAGTCTTGAATCGAGTTCGGTGGAGTGTATTGAACGTCGATACGGTTTATCATCTCAACGGCCACATTAAGTAAACACAATATGCAGACCCAAACCTCTCACGTTCTTTTAGCTGCTCTGTAGCTGGCACATTCTTATTTATTTTGTCATTGAGGGTGGTACACGTATATACGTGACTCGAGATTGGCCACTCTGCTTCAAGCCGTGCTCAATCCCTGCGTTGACACCGTGCTTGTGTCAGCTAGTTCTCGGTCTGAACGTTCGGCCATTGTACCCGTAGCTCAGACTGGTGATCTATAGACACAGCACACACAACAACTAGATGCACACAACAAACAACGATTCAAGATAAGCTCATGGTTGTGTGAACCCTAAAATGTAATATGTGTCTACAAAATATAGAACATGTATTTCTCCCTTTGACACAGTCATCTCCGATAAGTCTGGTGATCAATATAGATACATAAATACGTGAAACATCCGTTCGGTTGCTCTGTGTCTGTCAGGTGGCACATGTATATACGCGACAAGAGTATGGCCACTTCGCCTCAATCGCTGCGTTGACACTGTAATTACATATAATGCCACTTGGGATTCAGAGGAGACTACGTGATGGCAACTAATATAAGAAAACGCTCATTCCATAACCTACTTGGCTTGGCTTTTGTATTCCATGGGCAGCATATAGATTGGATCGATATTTACCTATTAATTTCCAACCGGATGCCAAATAAGGTTAGTAGGAGCTAATAAGCGACAACCACTCAACAACGGATTCAATATATGTCCAATTACACGAGTTTCTGAACAATAGATGGGCATGGGTAAGTTCTTAAAGTGCCATTTGGCTATATGGTTTGGTATACATGCAGATTTAATGTACTGCACAAATGTTTGCACGTTCGAATGGTGTATACAAGCATAAGCCCAACTATGGGGTCACAGTGATGTGATTATGTCCGGTTATCTCCTAAAGGCAATCGGCGTTTTGAACCCGAAATGTATACTACTAGCAATAGCAATACGTGTTTGTTCCACAGTCAGGTTCCGGGGATTAAGATAAGTCGAAAAGCGTTACAATATTTACACGGACATTATATGCCATGAGAAGTGTGTGGCCCGTAGTATAATTGGTCCACCGCCCCACTTCAAGGGGTAACAAGTCCCTAATGTGGCACCCGGGTTGCCATGGGGTGCATCTCACGAGGCGGTGTAGAAGTGTTATTGGTACTATCTCGGCCGACTCGTGCGTGACATCGACCTGCGAGTACGGCTTAGCTCATGTTATAACTCGGCCTTAGATATTTTCAAGGCGGGTGGTTAATTTGGCCCAGCTCAATCAATCAGCTTGGCATGCCTCTTCTCGGTACTTCAGATTAAATTCTTGTTATCAGTTTTGTTTCTGATGGTTTTCGTTGTCTGTTTATTCATGTTTGCTTTTTCTGTTCGTCTCATGTTTCTGTGAATTTCGTCTTCATTATTGCTTAATGTTTCGATCCAGTACAGTGCAGGCCTCACAGTGGGGAGCTACCGCTTCCTATCACATTCCGACCATAGTCCGAGGTGGATATTAGACTAGTTGTCCAATATTTGTGTTTATATGGCAACTCAATTAAAAAAAACATTGATGATTCACAATGATGCTGTAGTATATCGTCAGTACTTGGCGCCTAGCGTTCATCCCATTGCCAAGAAACATTCTGTGTAGAACTGAAAGCACTGCAAAGTATAGCATGCCAATTGAAATTTGTCAAGCCAATCAGGATTGTCCCCGTAATCTGTTCTCTCCCGATTGAATATTCAATGGAAGTTCAATCTGACGATCTTTTTCAGTTAGCATATTTAGCACAAATACATGTGTTGGTTGCTCATTACAAGCTCGTAAATAACAGCTGTGCTGTGTTGGGACCCGCGATATAGCTGATTCGTCTGAGTCTGAGATATTGGCTGAGTTGGCTCCCCAGGGAGTCACAAATGTCAAAACAATTGGTGATAAAAATATGCTATTAAACAGCCATGTTTCGACCTTCAAACGTTCTCAACACCCACCGGAGAAGGTTGGATACACGAAACTGCCGCATAGTCCATTTGTACCATCCCATTCGCGGTCTCTCAAGTGTCAAAAGTATGGCCACGAGACTGTCAACAGAATAGATATTATATGTGCACGACGTTAGTGTTCGGTTCGAATATTCGCTCGAATGATTTTGGCTTCCGAATATTAGAATATTTATCAGAACATTCGAAACTCAATATACAACTATTTCTTTTGCTTTCATCGTAATACGATCTCGGGTTCTCGTTCATTCTTGAAATTGCTATGTATACGACAAGGCATATCTAGTTTCGTCGCCAGGGCCATGTCTGGCTATTATTTCGCACTTTAGCCCCTTAGTTTTTCACATATCAACGACTGGAGAATATATCGTTTCTGGTTATTTCCGTTAGCTTAATTTGTGCCTTGTCTGCTATAGCTATGTTTTACGTCATATTTCGATTAATGCTGATAAACGTGTCATCGACTATATAGCTTAGGGAGTAATTAGGTCAGATTGAAATTAAAGGTACGGGCGGCGTTCGTTGCAGAAATATTCATATTTGTTCAAATCGCCATCAACAGAAGGAATATTGCTATATATATAGTTTTGTTCATATGCCAAACATAATCAGCGCGTAAATAGTATATTGTCGTCAATACGTACGATGGTGTACGTAAACAAGAGCCTGCTCGTGTTACATAAGGTTGGCTTCTTTTTACATAACACAGCTCAATTCTATTGGTTAATCACACACAAATGATATAAACGCTCTTTATTATTTCCATATCAGGAAAACAGTAACAAATAACTCTCTTTATGTTGCCATATCCCGATCTAAACAAAAGTCAGGTTCTGTAACGTTTTTCGCTTCTGTTTACATAACAAAGGAAAAACATTTAACAATAACATACTGTTTATGCCATATTTCTGATTTGTATAAGAACAAAGTCTGTCTATATTTTACTATTCTTTCTGTTTATGGCGGTTTTTGACGTAGGTGAATATTTTAACAGTATACACACCGCCAACTCCACCGTATCTTTAAGCAAACTGATATTACATGTTGCTTCACATTGTCATTGATGTTACATATCGGTCGATGGCATATAATCATATATGGTCAATCGGTTATGTTGGATCAATTTTACTCTTGGCAGATCAAGAAATTTACATGGAAGCCAATGTTCCGACGTATTGTGGCACAACTGGTAGTCTGTGGAACCAGATCCCCTCACATTGTGGATGGACAATGAAACTAAACATACATTCGTGGCTAAACTGGCCAAATTTTATCTGGGCATCCCATCCAATAGCGTATCATCAAAGAGAATTATCACCTGCAGGACTAATCGTAACCGAGCAGCGGAGCAGACTCAAGCCCCGATCTGTTCGTAAAATACATTTCCTGAATAAAAACATATACTAATAAGTGTCGTGGTGTGTGACTTACCTAATAGTATGCTTACTTAATTAAATCGTATAGTGAGTAAAATGAATTGTATACCACCAATCCACGCCGCACATAATCACGTTACCAAATTTTAAGATTGTACCTCGATGCTAACACTAATTAATAATCCCTCAATTTTAATATATTGCATTATGTAATTAGCATATATATACCTAACAACGTGAGGGACTCAGAACAAATTATAAATAATACATATATACCAAATATTTCATTTTCATTATATTTATTACTATAACAAATGGATATTTAATATAACTAAATAACACAACATTCATAAAACCATTCACTTCACACTCTTTTTCTCTTCTACCTTTGTACAGTCTCTGAAAAAAAAGAATGAGACAAAAATTGTTTTTGTTACCAACCATGAACTGTAATATACCATTGTCATAATGTATTTGTCTTTGTTCAAATAAAAATTTACCCAAAAAAAATATTAATAATTGTTTATACTCGGTTTGTCAGAAATTCGTGATCACAATCAACATATATTTTATGTATTAAAAATAAGCGATGTTATGTGTGCTATAACTGATACAATAACCTTTCGGAAATATATAGATATTTACTTGTGAGATTACAGCTTATAGCAAATTCCTGCTACAGTTGTGGACATATTTCTTTAAAATGAGGAATGCGCGAGTTCGTAGTTTTACACTGGCCCAAACATTCTCATATTATTCGCTCGTTGAGTTGGTCGAATATTCGAATGTCAAAACTGGTCAAATACCGACTACTCGCTGTTGTGCTTCGGGACATGAACACAAGCATTACTCACAACCAAAAACGTAATCATACTGTCTCAGCGATGAATCGCTCATGTCCCATCTGAGACCATGGACTCAAAGTACAGCAATTTAAGGCTGGGAACAGCTTTCCTGTCCACATTCTCAGAACATTGCTGAATCCAGACTGACATTTGGACATCGCAATTTTCTGCAGTTGTGTCCCAAAGGAAATATGTTGATTCCAGCACTCAGACGAAGTCCAAATGATATGTGTAATACGCAACGCAAATGACAAAGTATTTCACCGGTTCTAGAACCTGAGCCAACTACTCCATCAATATATCCTTGCGGAAATACGCATTTAATGGACCTATAATGTGAAATGGTACATAACGTGACTACCTGATTCTAAAATAAGCAGATAATGGAGTCATAGCCGTTATTTCGTTTTATGGCGCGGGTCACAGTAAAAACACATGTTAAAGAGTGTACACCTGATAAATCGTGAGTTGGCTTATTTCTGTCATTGTCCGCACACAATCTGCTTAGAACCGCCTCGATGTGAGTCGATAATGTGACTATAAAATTTTCGCATTTTCAGCACATTATCGGCTCAAAATGAGGCGATTCTAAGCAGATTATCTTCATAAAAAATGTTCTATTATAAGCAGATAATGCGCTGGTTTTCGGGAGAACAGGATGCTCACAATGACTCACAAAAAGTGAGGATGGTATTGACGACAAGTTCAACACAATGTTCAAATAAAGTCGTTTGATTCTGGAAGAGACACCACAGTATTTGTGGGTTGAAACCTTCGGTCGGGTGTTAGTCGGCCTTCGTGGTCATCCATCCGACAGGCAACTCTGTATTATAAAGGCTCACGCCTCATTCATAAAATATCCAAAGCATCTTGTCGATGCACAAATCAGACATTGAATATACTTTGAAGTTTTACACTAATTTTATGTGCGTTAGATGTTTTCACACTATATAGTCAGTTCTTGACTGTACATTCCTGACTCCCAGCGGATAGCAATTATCACACATGGTGCTTTGATTGGTATATAGCACGTATTTTAAATCTCACCCACTATCTGTCTTACACAGTTTCTTCGCTACAGTTTTCTGACAACTTGATTATATTCGTAGTCGTGATATGGCCTAGTGTCTGCAAAGACCTTATACATTAATCGTAGTCATTGTCTATCGCCTCGAGAACAACACCCTTTATTATTTTTCACGGAACAGTAAAGAGCATTCACTAATATCCATGTTCGTGTAATTATATATACAAGACTTAGTATACATGACCCACATAGCGTAGCCAAATAGAGGATTTATTTGTGTGAGTATGTGCGCATTTATGGGGCAAGTCAAATAGATTTCCGTCCAAATACAAAAAAAATTAAAAAAAATAAAAATTTTGGATGATCGTGTTATGTAGGTGAGTCGTTACGACTGTGTTATGAATTGGCGTGTTTTCATTCACTACTTATAGCATGGACCACAACATAGGCCTATATATATGCACAGTTTTAAAGTAATGTGAAACAATTCGGTAGGGTGATCAAATAGAGATGGTGAATAATCTTTCTCGAAGTAGTTATTGTTTACGAATATTTTTCTTATCTACTAAATAAATGCAATAACTCTCGATGGCGAAATCATTTGCGTTATATAGAGTTTATTGCCCATAGTTGCGTCCCGAAAAAAATCGAGATGTCAATATTTACATTAAGCGTAGTTCAGACTACGGACAGGACCAAAGGTTACACCATAATTTCTGAAAATACGTTGTTTTGTTTCCCCGCAAAATTCGAACACATTGATTTAATCTTTCGCCATAGGTATGTTTTATTATGTACACTGCACGAATACGGATATCTTACGTATTTATTTACGTGGCTTGATATAAACCACGCGCGTTTAACGTCCAGTTCAGACAGCTTTATGTCATTTCTTGTCTCACTTGCAGCGTAAATTGTGGTATTTTAATCCGTATGCACTCATTTTATCTCCAAGCTGCGTGTGCAAATATTCACAGTGTATGTTATTGATGGTTTTTATTAATTTCCTATCCATATAATACAGAAACGTTAGCCAGAAGCTATATATTCGAGAAATTACTCATACTCACCACAGTAAGAATGTGCATGTGGGTTCTGTCTTTATCATGCTCCCGACCGGCATGTAACTGATGTTATCCGAAGATTTTACGGCATTTTCTGTTATCGCACGCCTGGTACTGAATCACATCAATCCTGCTCCAGACATAAGTTAAATTCATTGCTATATGAATACGTGTGTGAAATTGTGGACACACGACGTATACGTCAATGGCGTTGGTATCGCCAACTGGACCATCAATATACCTTATTTAATATGTGATAAAATTAGAGAGGCATGCAATATGAGCCGAACAAGTATAATAAATTTACGGCACTCGAAGACTGGGGGTGTATATACTGGACTTCTGTCCGGACGTACCTGCATATATATCAGTCATGGGTTGTCTGATATGATGACATTGTATGTGTGTGTTAGCCAGTAGGTATTTCAAAAGAAGGCACAACGACGTTGTTCACGTTTTGCAATCCGTTATAACGTTATAATTCTCACTAAGAAAACAAGGTTAGTCAATACGACTAAAGGTAAGTCAATGACGTTCGCATTTTTCCGTTCTCGCGTTATCCGTCTCAATTCCGTCTGGAAATTATTCTTGTATGTCTGTCTCCGCAGATATGACCATGAATTAAGGCTCTTAATGAAATTTGGTATATTAACCATGACAAAGGTTTTCAATTAAAGCTCAAATTATACTGTTTTCCCCTTTTTCGCGTTAAAATGTGAGTTAAATTCTGCAGCATCTTGTTTGATATTGAATTCTAAAGCATTTATTTCTTATAGCTGCGATGTTTCAGGGGACATGCATATGCCTACTCAATTAGCTAATATTGCAATAACAAAATTACATTATGTCCAATTTATAAGCCACATTTGGTTTTCAGCATTCTGTCAGTGGAACACTTCAAACAACTTTGTTCAATGGGATTTCGCGTCTTGTTGTATAAATCTTGTAACCCGATGTGTATAACCCTGAACAGTCAATACTCACAAGGCTTATATAGCAAACAATATGTAATCAGGTTCGCGATGATGTTTCTAATTATAGTCAATCTCAGTAACACGTGGTACGGGATGATCGATTAAATATCAGATTTCATATAATCCCAGATCCCATAATATGTCAAATATAGCAAATTATCGAAATATGAAATACGCCAACATATCCTCGCACAAATACGCACATAATTGACCTGTAATGTGAAATAGGTACATAATGTGATTATTTGATTCTGATATAAGCAGATAATGGACTCATATCCGTTATTCCGCTTTATGGCGCGGGCCACAGTGAAAACACATGTTAAAGAGCGTACACCTGAAAAGTCGTGAGTTGGCTTATCAATGTCCTTGTCCGCACATAATCTGCTTAGAATCACCTCATTTTAAGTCGATAATGTGACTGAAAGGCTCTATTTTCAGCACATTATCGACTCAAATTCAGGCGAGTTTATAAGCAGATTATTTACCTATAAACAGGTTATCTTATGCGCAGATAATGTGCCGCTTTTGAGGAGAACAGGCTGGACATACAACTAAAGCGTGAAGTTGGAAATACAGCGAAATAGCGGAATAAAAAATTCAGCGAAAGAGAATATAGAAATAGGAAATTATTATTAACGAAATAACGGATATATTAGATAAAGTGTTTAACGAAATAATGCCCACCCACCCAATAGAAGATTTTGACTTATATTATCACCCTTCAGAATAAATAATACTCAATAGAAATCATCTGTGGTCATGATTATATACCAATCGCCATGTAACCCCGATTAGATATATTTTGGTATTCAAACGTGTGCGTATTATGTGCCCTGAATCGCTAACAGAGGTATTACTCAGTCGTATCGGTAACAAACATCGGATGCAAGACTTCGATGCTACACTGGCATAAACTTATTCGCATATCTGTCTACACACCAAGGAGTATATAAGTATGAGGCTATGAATCACGCATAACTTTAAAAATAAAATCCCCCGAATTCACGCGTTCAAGACAAGAAGGGTGACTAGCTAAATGATCAATGAACAAATTACCAAGGTTAGTGAAGTCCCATTCCCCTGATATTCATCCGCAATGGTTTCGAATCTTCGCCATTATTAATATGCATTTAACTGACTGCAGGATTCCAGATAGACAGTTATAGTTTGTAGCCTCGTTCCATTTTTAGTTTCACGCAGAAAGGTCCTTGATAAAAACCTCAGAAATTGCAATTGCCTCCATTGATCGTCAGACCGCAATTGTTCGGATATGGCAGAGCGCTTCTGGGGCGGGCCGCCGAGAGTTAATCACATCAAAGTTGCAGGAAATCTTAAGAGTGTTGATTCTATAAACATTTAATATGATTCGAATTTATTTCGCAACGGCGCGATAATTGTGTTCCACGAAACGCTTTCGGGGTTGAATTCATTATTCCCTAATTAAATTTTCCAATGATTTTGAACAATCCGGGAGCACCTAACCATTTTGCCAGCTGGGTGGTCTAATGGTTTTCGATAAAATCGTATTTTAGTGCTGGAAATCGCATTTTAGTTGATCGGACACAAATCAGAGTTTCTGTCCAGAATTATCAAATGAGCAGTTTCTAACCACCTGCGTCTGCGTTTACAATCAGATGATGGAAAAATTAACCCTTTATATATTGATTTTCCCCACCCTGTTATAACTGTATTCATTTGAACGGTTTATGATTCATTTGGTGGGGTGTTCGGTAATAAAGGCTTATTTTTGACAGAAAACCCGATAATAAATGAGCAGAATGATTCATATTCATTTATGGGGAAATGTACAGATAATAAGTTCAACAAACGACATATCGTTAATACGGGCCCAATTTCACTTGCAAGTTATTTAACTATGCAGATAACCCATACGGAACCACTGTGGATAAACTAAAGTAATTATTTGTACGCATGTTCGTGGTAATGTAACAGAGGCGGGGGGGGGGGTGTTATAATGTCGGTGCACCCGGTCACTAGAAAATAACGAGCATCCTCAACAAGTGAAAGCAAGGCCGAACAGTTCCATTAACCATGTTTATACTAAATACTCATTCACTAGCAGCTCCTTTTGAACATGTTTAGATAATAAGTTCATTCTGCTCTTGTATTGTCGGTTCGCATGTCTATCATCTGTTGTTACTACACGAACGCCCCTCCAAATGAACAATGGACTGTTTCAATTGATATTGAGAAATGCAATATACTTGCGGAGATTTACGGTCCTTGTTACCAATCCCAACCGTGTTATAAGATACTGTTGTGTAAGAAATTCGCGCTAACATGGAATCTACCAGCTGTACCCATTTTGACTTCGTTATGATACTTACAAACTGAGTCAACGAGAGCCAAATATGCAACAGGTGTACATCTACGTGTAATATTACTTGGAGCCTCTGGTATACTTACATGTACATGAATAAAACCCACCACAAAGGAAAGACGCGTACAAATTATTAGCAACAATATTTATTTTACAATCTTACGTATGAATAATATCTGTCCTAATATGTAGTATAATCCGTTGTTTTGACATTAGAGACCTTTCGCAAAATTATCATTACTGATATATATTGTCCTATATATAGTAGGGTAGACACCATCACCATTTACATACGATGGTTAATTGGAGAGACTGCATATGTCCCACTGTATTCAGTATCACATATATGGAAAATGTAATGCGTGTCTCTTTCAGATCCCATGTTCTTAGCCGTGTTGGAAACACCACGGATACTGTTAGAGCGTCCCCAAGCAGGACAGGTGGCAATTCCTTCACACATCTGCGCATATAATTAAACTGCGTGGGATATATATCTCGGCTCGCGTAACCCCTTTGCGTAAATATAGAAGGTTTGGTCGTACACTGGCAGGATATTGTCCATAACCGTAATCGTGATTTTGCGAAAGGTCTCCATTATATCGCATATCACGACCACGAATTAAGTGTCTTATGATACTGAATGTATGATACTTATATACCGTTCTCTACCTTTATCAAAATTCCATAGCCAATTGCATGGTCGATTTAAAGAGAGACTGTACCTAAATCCAGACATTTATGGTCCATATCCGACTATGTTGAGTACATTCAACATACAACAAGAAACAAATGACCGAATTTAAGTCAGGGTTAGTGCAAAATACACTATTGCACGATGTGAACGATGTAAAGCAACATGTTAATTATAATGAAAATGAGTAATTATATGAAGCCTTTTATTCATTTTCACTATAAGTACCAGGTTGTTATATTTGGTTCAAAGCTGTATTTTTTATGAGTTCATTGCGTTATCCTGGGACATGCAATGCTCGTAGAGAAGTAGTTCAAGTATTTATCGACATACATTGTATTTCGATACCGGGGAAAATTAAAATTATTTGCCAATCGCCATATGGCTTTAAGTGGGGAGCGTTCCGAGTTAAATTAAACAACGAAACGAAAGCAAGTTCAGTAATGGAATCTCAACACTGGAAGGTGATTGGTGTTAATCTCAAGTACAATGTTATTTGCGAAGCATCAATTTAATTGCCCGGTCGGATTGAAATGTTCCCATGACTGCATTAACAGGACCAACATAATCACAGTTTCCACCTCCCGAGATTGACACTATGATTGGTGGTTAATCGGATGTCAAATATCTCCATTTGTGTTCCAAGACAGCCACTCTCCAATCAACTTGTATTTCATTAAGACTGATGGGATGCACGTAACATCATTCTGTGCACTTTGCTGATAAAGCACAAGGTTTTGTTCGGATCTCAAACAACGTAATTGAAGCCGTGAACGTTGAGATTGCCCTCTTGAATTGTTTGCCTAATCCGTATTTTGTCACGAATCTTGCATGCCAGCATATCCTCGTGCAAATAGGTTAATATTGGACCTCAATTTTCACATATGTTCATATTGGGCTGATTTGGTTCAGAAATAAGTCCATGGTGAGCTTATTACTCGTTATTCCGTTGAATGGCTTGGGCCGCAGTGAAATAACGTAAAGAACATGTATATTATAAGTCGTGTCGATGAAAAAAGGTATATTAAATAATGCGAATATGGGCTTTTTTTCATATAGAAATAGTCCCATATTGGACTATTAAAACCAGGTTTTATTTTTATTTCGAGTGTAATTCAGATTCAAATAATGCCGATATGGGCTTATTTGTATTTTTTAAATAAGTTCAATATCAGCTTATTTTCAGCAGGACAGACTGTGCATGCGACAGATAAACCATGCAAGATCAGCATTGTACAGAGTAGTGCGTTACAGACGTCATCAAATCCAGAAAATATCGGTATAAAAGGAGAACGCACACGTAATCCTGCTCGACCTTATGTTGTTCAAGATACCCACCTGATTCAACACCAATATATATACCAAAATGTCCTAAGCGAATTCCCGCTTCCCAGGCGAATAGAACACACAATAATGTTGCACTCAAATCTTATTCATTAACACTTTCTATACTAAAACATTGACGAGTAGTTATTACACAGGACATATTGAGATAATAAGTTCAACAACGAATTTTTTTTGCGCGCGAGGACATTTGGATACAGCCTGTTTTCCTGACCTATGGGATTATTTCAGAATCAAATAGTCCAATATGAATCTATGTGAATATTCGCGTCCAATATGAAGCTATTTACATGAGGATGTGTTGGAAATAACATCCAACTATTATTGCCGAAATTTCCAACAGCATCGGATGTGCAGGACATCTAAACTACGCTAACTGTGAATATTTTGTCATTCGTTTGTCCCGAAAGTCACCAATGAACACACGTGGATAGTTTCATGTACATACCCATGTATGTTACACAAATTCCTGTTTGGCCGTTTGGTCAACTGCCAATTGGGCCATGCTTTTCAAAACACAATAAAACACCATAACACGAACTGGAATTCACACTTGTTGACATTGATGCATAGCAGCGGTGGACAGACTAATTGGGCGTATTGCATTAAAGGGGGACTGAACACTAAATCCGGTCATATATGGGACCATCTCATTTTATATACTCAACATAATATATGCAGCAAATGAATTAATTTGAGCCATGGATGGAGTCATACATTAATTTTTATTATAATTGCCATGTTCTTTGCATCGTTCGTAGAGCACATGAGTGTATTTTGCACTAATCCATGGTTCAAATACATTCATGTGTTGCATATAGTCTGTTGGATATAAAAGGAGATGGTCCCATAAATGACCGGACTTTACAGTACAGTACCGTTTAAGTACGCGGTCATAGACTAATCGATCGCTAATGCATAGATTTAATATTAGGCTAACATGTCCAAACTTCATACATATTTCAGGGGGAAAAATCAGCTTAGATTATAGAAATATATATATGTCATCAACGTCGTTTTTCGGTTGATCTATGAGCGTATAGACCGATCAGTAGACGAATAACATACTGTATAATTCCGCGAAGCGGATTATACTAAGTATGTTATTCGTCTACTGATCGGTCTATACGCTCATAGATCAACCGAAAAACGACGTTGATGGCTTATAATTACAACTATAACACTTTATTTTCAGCTATCTACTATTAATCCATCTCAGAAAATTAATTGCAAAAACATGATTTTCCGTTGGACGATCTCAAAATTTGGTTGATGGGCCGAAAATAAATTGGCCGAAATTGTCAAGCAAACTTTCAGAAAATAAATATTTACGCTTTAACTTCAATTTTCAGCAATGAACAATCCATGATAAAAAGAATTACTTGTTTGGCTACGATTTACGTTTAAAATGACTCAACAACAACCCAATAATTATCAAAACACACAGAGTCGAATCCGCTATCTCCGGTAAAATTATTAACCAGTCCAGACTCCAGTCCGATCATTCATGGCCGATGTAATTTGGAAACAAATGCCCTGATCATATATAATGTGCTCGTGACAAATGTCATGTCATTAGCATTGTAATAAAGCTGAAAAATGTTAAAAGGGTTCAATAAATTTTGCCATGTTGATCAGCCTGATTTATGATAAGTGTGTTCACAGCAGTAACTATACACGTTGTCATAGACGCTTTTTCGAAAATTGGACAAATAAAAAACGCGGCACGAACTTTGAGTGTTCAATCGAGCTTTACAAAAACATGAATACGGCTGAAATGAACAGACATAAGTATAGTATAGTGTAGATAAGAAGCAGAGACATGGAATATAGACATAGACTACTTGTTCAAATGTTTCTAACATTGAGTTTTCGAGTTGTTTTTTCACTGAAATTCTAATGGAATTCTCGTTCCGAGCTTTCGCGTCATCCGGTGACGTCATGTGGGGCGACGGTTATAGACTCGCCCAATTTTCTTAAAGTGTCACTACGCGATGTGACTCGTCTACTGCAAAGTCTATGTACTGATAGACGCAGGTCACGCGGTAGCCTCTCGACCAATCAAATGCCCGCATTTCGACGAAAACGAAAGTAGTTGTAATTATAATGAAATAACTATATAAATATAAGAATGGAATGTGTTTTATTGGGGGGTATGTCGCTGTTGTGGAACATTTAGCGCGTGATCCGCTGCGGTTTACAAAAAATGTGTCCAGCGTTCACAGCGTTATACCCTTCAATAAAAGACACTCAAGCTACATTCATTGTAAACATATTTATTTTCGAATATATCCTCGCGCAAATACGCACATAATCGACCTATAATGTGATTATTTGGTTCTGAAATAAGCAGATAATGGAGTCATAGCCGTTATTTCGTTTTATGGCGCGTGCCAAAGTGAAAACTCATGTTAAAGAGGTAACATCTGAAAAGTTGTGGTTGGCTTAGCTGTGTTATTGTCGGCACATAATCTGTTTAGAATTGCATCAATATGGGTCGATAATGTGACTAAAATTTTACCATTTTCAGCACATTATCGACTCAAAATGTGGCGATTCTAAGCAGATTATCTAACTAAAACAAGTTATCTATAAGCAGATAATGTAAACAGGCTTTTCTGTTCAAATCCTGATAGCCAGCAGTAAGAAATAACACCAATTCAAGCAAGTAAATATAATATTGCATGTATACATAAACGGAATGACTGGAAATAGGATTAAACAACAATCCCAGGGTTTGTTCCCCTTTTGTTGCACACCACCCTTAAATTAAGTGGAGAGGGGGTCGCACGAGAAGGACTGGAACTATGTTGGAGATACATTCATAAAACGTTTAGTTGGTGCCAAGCCATATTGAGTACCCATGGCTATTGATGTACTCATGTACATACTATTACGTACTACAGACATAGTTCCAACATTGTTGGTATCTTCAAAAATGGCACCAAGTCGCTTCTTGGTCTCCAAATATATTTCAAACAATCTGCTTTAATCGAATATTTCAGTCCCAGAAGCATTCCATCTCACTGCACCGTTGAATGTGTATAACCCATAATCTATTAACGCCTAAAACCTTCAGCCAAACCGCAGTGCGTCTATTTGCTAAACATCTGACCAGAGAATGTTTTGCGGGTTCTCACCACAGATAAAGTTATTTAGATGTGATTTATTAATCGATTAATGGACGCTCACTGTTTGTGTTCGACGAATCTTCCCCCAATTTCTCTCAACGGTGCCGACAAAGAGGACATCGGTGGCGTTCAGTGGCTTATATCGGCACGAGACGAGAGTGTATGCGAGAGGTGCTTCTAAGAGAAGTTATTATTGACTGTTATAATTGATGCATCCAATACTCATCCTTGAAACCAAATCTGGTTACTGAAAATACAATCGAATGTATTATAAAATGTCTACGGGACATGTGGATAAGAGACTTTGCGAACGCACTGATGCCAATGTTTCTGTTGGTGAATATGGACAATTCGTATACATATGCACACGTTAATGGTTTAATTTCTGCCGGTGGTTATAACTGTTAGTGGGATTTGCAGGTATATGTCTATTAATACAGTCTACGCTACGTTTCGGGCAGACCCGTTAACGGATTATTCTATCTAACAACCTGTTACTCGTTCTTTGAATGCCTTGATACACCAACAAAACCAACAAAAACAATGTTGGGTCATTGGATTAATCTAATGTGTTATCTTTCGTTGTGCTTTGTGGCAACATGTTCTGCAAAAGTTCAGATTGCTCGGATAAGTTCCACTGTCATCCGAACAAAAAAGGGTGATATGCGGGGTCTATTGGCGGATTTTCCAGATACAAGTCTCAAAACAATAGACGTTTTCAGAGGAATACAATATGCATCATTGTTGCAAACAAGTTTTCGATTCATGCCTCCCTCAGGTGCGAGAAAGTTCTGGAACAATGTGCAAGGGGCTTACAAGTATAAATCTGTTTGTCCTCAGCCGAGATTTGATGAACGCGAAATGAGGGCTCGTTATCCCCATGCCATAGTTGACACACTTAGAAGATTGATGGAGTTTTCAAAAAACCAAGAAGAGGATTGTCTTAACCTTAATCTCAACGTTCCAAAAAAAGGTGAGAACTTAAATTTGACTATATCCTCGGTAGGAAGTATGCAGCGTTAGTCTGAACGTTACCTTAGCGCGAATCCACTTTGGGCGGAGCTTGTCAATTGGCATTTTCAAACCACGCCGGACACAGCCTAGAGTAATTCGGCGAGAGCTTTCCGATGAATGGCAACAAGCCATATTTCCGACTAAATCCTGAAAATTTACCCATAATTCTGCTGTGGTTAAGTGGTCAATTACTTTGGGCATTACCGTAAGTTATCACTACGTTTACAGCGGACTCGCGTCACCAACGTCACCCACTGGGGACCTCATTCTGCACGGCCTCATCTGCTATGTGATACGTAGACTCAAGTTCCCAGATGGTTAATGGTGGTGGTGTGTACCAATTGGGAACCTCGATTATGCATTGTTTTGTCAGCCAATTTAGGCGTCACTAAATTCACCCTCTGTGGGCCTCATTTTGCAAATGTCCGGCACCATATTTTGAGGCCTGTTTATATTATTAATATACTAAAGGATATAGATATACATTTACATAGTTAAATGTCTGCTTTTGTTGTTTTAAAGCAGCTATAATCAAGATGTCCCATGAAAGAAAAACCCCGCACATTTCACTAAAAACACTTGTGACAAGTTCTTAAAGACACGGTTGGCCTTGGCGGTGGGTATCCTGTGAAAATATCTCCAGCCGTCAAAAACCGCCACAAACTGAAAGAACATAAAAATGTAGATAGACTTTGTCCGTATACAAATAAGAAATATCGCATAAACAGTATGTTATGGTCATATGTTTGACCATTGTTATGTAAACAAAGGCGTAAAAAGTTACTTTTCTGGTGTTTGTTTATATTATGATGGTAAACATAAAGAGCGTTCTTTGTTGGTGAATACCTGATATGGAACTAATAAAGAGCGTGTATGCCATTTGCGTGTGATTAGCCAGTAGCATTGTGCTGTCTTCTGTAACACAATCAGGCTCTTGCTTAGGTAAAATATAGTAGGTCTTTATGCTGGCATGCTGTTTACGCGATGGTCATGGTATATATGAACGGAACTGTATGCGTTTTAATGTTTTTCTGTTTACGGTGTTTGGAACAAATATGAATATTTTCGACAATTAAGGCCGCACGTGCCTTTAATCCACCTCCCAGGGAGGTCGTGGTTTCGAGCTTGATTTACCTGTACATTCATGACAGAAACTCCAACTGTTGTAACTTACCTATTCTGAGAACAACAGCCATTGTGTGGATATATGTGTCCTAGAATTAAGATAATGGTGCCTTTCGTCACATTGAATCTACATTGATCGATTGATTGATTGATGGTTAACGTCGTATTCGCCCTAGGCCAAATCATCACCAAGAATAGAATCAGATATCATACAAGATCATAAAGAAGTAACTGTGTAGATAAATCAGACGGTGGATTAGATTAAGACACTGAGATATGTACAAATAGAAACAACAAGAGGACATGGTTCCGCTTGGAGTCTGGTATATCCATTCTGAACTGACTAATGTGCAAGCATAATATAAAACGCAAATATTAGTACAAGAATACATAATGGCAAGTAAATAAAACAAAATTACCAACGTTGCACATCGAAATCTGTAAAGTAGTTTAAGATTTTGCATTGACAAGGTATGTATAGTATTTTATTAATCGCGCATGAATCTTAATCAACGTGTCAAACTGACGGTCGGTTGGTTGAGACATTATGTCGTCACTCATCCAACCGACAGCTTCAATCCAGAAATGTTGTTTGGTATCTTTTTAGATCTAATCGTTTCTCATTAAGCATCTGGTCAAATGTTAATATTTCAAACACGAACCTCTCTTTCTGAGAATCTAAACGTTGGAGAGACTTTGGGGATTTTTGTTTCGAAGCATAATGCGATTTGTGTTGTGAGGCAATAGTAGCAACACGAATAGACTGTGATGTAGTAACTGGCTCTACTTCAGTCGATTGTTTGTGAGCAACGGGTGCATCGACATTAGACGTTACCATGGCCTGTGATACAGGTTCTGGGACAGAAGTTATATCGGTTACATCAAGTTGTGTTGCTTTTGATACACGAATAATGTTGGTATGTCTGTAGCGGAAGAGCGCTGTCACCAGCACACGTTTTGTAGAAACGACAGCAGAGTATTTGATTGGTTGAATTGATGGTCGAGCACCAAATAATATATTTGCATAGAAATATGATATACTTCTCAGTATTACGCCGTTGAATTTGTAATCATAGTCACGATCCATTGCAGCATGTGCACCGTGACAGTTAAAACACTTTTTTTGTTTAATACTATCCTTATAATCTTGACCAGAAACAGAACAGCGTGCACATATGATTTCTTTACTTCTAAAATGTTCCTGGCCATGACCATACCCCTGACATTTAAAACATCTTTAGGGATTTGGAACATATGTATCTATCTCCATATATCCCACAGTCAATGCTGGCGGACCTTCGCATCGATTGAAAGTCAAATGATAACTATGCAAATAATAATGTATATCAGTTATATAGCGCTTAATCCCTGGTGTAGCTCTAAGCGCTCACATTATTACCCCAGCTGTTTTATGAGTAATGCCGAGTCTTGTGCCTGCTGCCATTTTACAGGCGCTTCACTAGATCGGCTTACGGATACCCAACAACCAGGTACCTATTTCGCGTCTAGGTACGACGAAGCGAGCACAGTACCAGTGACCTTGCCCAAGGGTCACAACCTGGCGCGAGATTTGAAACAGCTTGTGGCTATATATAGCACACACACACCGCTCAATTCGGCCAAGCCACTGTTGTGGACACAATAGTCCACCGAGCGAGGCGCGAACTCACGCCGGTGCATTAACACCATTACAAGTCCGACACTCTACCCACTGGGCTACCACAAATGAACTTTTAGACCATCAACTGTCTTAGAAAATCTGCGAACGTCAGTAACTCAACGTGGTACCAATTCAGTCAATATCACCAATTCAGAAGAGTCGGAGATATCTCGGGTTCTTAAAACTGGTCTGCTATTATTCAATATTTTGTGATGAGCAACCGTGACTTGTATCTGTGCTATATATGTTAACTGGCCCGATCCTGTTAACTGCAATAAAGCATAATTTAACTTTCTTTGTCAGTCACTGGCCCGGTCCTGATCGGTTTGACATATTTCAGCCCAGACAAGACTGAAACATTTAACAAGCATGAAAACAGAATGCAAGGAGAAATGACACGAAGAAAACATCTGAAAAACAGAACACACAACTAAACATCATGAACAAAATAAAACAGATGACAGAAATGTAGTCTGAAGCACTATGGAGAGGCGTGACTATCAGATTGATTGAGACGGGTCAACTCTGGGACATATAACATACTACATGTACATGCATCTATATAGTTTACAATCAGGTACATTCCCATAACGGGACGAGGCCCGCATGGACGAGATCATCTCAAACAACCGTGTTACAGTCTTAATATATCCATATTCCTCAATATGAACTCGACTCTTCGCCAAACCTCTCCTTCTTAAGTTCGTATTTCCTACTTTCTCCTCTATCATTACTCGTTGGCCTTGATGAATCCTCATCAGACAGGGGGCTATCAATCAATGTGTAATATTACACCTCCGTTCCAGCATTATTGACCAAGAACAAGATAATGAATCTTATATGCCAACATGAGCATCACCGTGTATACTGTTGAATAATATTATTTTCTAAGTCACGGCTGAGTTAACGTGAACCGTATACGCAAGCCTGAGTTTAGTGTGTCTGTCATTTGCAGAATGAGGTCCCCAGAGGGTGAATTTAGTGACGCTATCCTGCATAGGGGCTGGCATGACTAAATTCACCCTCTGGGGATCTCATTCTGCTTAGGCCTCATCTTCTCTGGAACGTTTCTTTGTTATCAAATTTCTATAGAAACTTCTTCACATAAATTCTATTTTGTTTTAGTTTAGTTTCTCCGTATGTGTATCCACAAATTGGCAGACGACACATTGCATATTCGAGCGAGGTTCCCAATGGGTGTACATCACAATGTTCACCATTTGGAAACCTCATAGCAGATGAGGTCATGCATAATGAGTTTCACAGAGGGTGAATTTAATTATGCTAGTCCGCTATGCGGGATAGCGTCACTAAATTCACATTTTGGGGACCTCATTCTGCAAATGACAGGCACACTAAACTCATGGTTGCTTCTGATCCCGAGGGAATCAAATTGTGGCATAACTATCAACGAGATTTACGCTGCGTGTCAGTCTGCACATGGATTCGAAGTGTGATACAGAACTTACCTACCCAGATAGCACAACATGACGTTTTACATCGTGTTGGTCAGTATGCTTGTTTGCCGAGTCATGATCTTGTTCTCGAAAGTGTTGAAATGTCTTATACATGTATAAAATGCAAATGGCAGTATTAACCTCTCCTCCGATCGATCGGCGTTGCTACATATAGCCACATGGGTCTGCGTTCAAACGTTTGTGAATACATCCTGTCTAGGGAGCGTCAACCACTCCTGAATGCAACAATTAGAGTCACATTTCTTTGCTGACCAGCAATGGCGTCCCTATATAATAATCACACGAGTCGATGCAGAGGCCCATATAACAACTGTATTTATTCGCTCAAGAAGAGGAAGAGACTCAGACTAAATCGTTCTGCGGCATAAGTGTTGAAGATATAATTGAGTAATTCCATAATTGGTGGGTGCTTCTCGTCTCGATATGTTCAAGAATGTGGGATGATGATGGTTGAGGACGATGGTGATAGCGGCGATGATGATGACTTTATGACGGTGATAATGGTGATGATGATGATAATGATGACGATGCATGCCGATGACGTTTGTGGACGATGATGACGATGCTGATGATTATGATGATGATTATTATTATGATAATGGACGATCATTATCATTACATGTATCATAATAAAGATGGCCATTATAATGATGTAGATGATGATGGTGAGGACAACTTGAAGATGACGATGACTATGTTGTACATAGTACATATATATCTCCTCTTCATCTATAATCTCATGTTAAAGGCACGCGAGGCCTTAATTGTCGAAAATATTCATATTTGTTCCAAACACCGTAAACAGAAAAACATTAAAACGCATACAGTTTCGTTCATATATACCACGACCATCGCGTAAACAGCATGTTATCATAAATACCTACTATATTTTACCCTAAGCGAGAACCTGATTGAGTTACAGACAGCACATTGCTACTGGCTAATCACACACAAATGGCATAAACGCTCTTTATTCGTTCCATATCAGGAATTCACCAACAAAGAACGCTCTTTATGTTTACCATCATAATATAAACAAACACCAGAAAAGTTACTTTTTATGCTTTTGTTTACATAACAATGGTTAAACATATGAGAATAACATACTGTTTATGCGATATTTCTTATTTATATATGGACAAAGTCTGTCTACATTTTTATGTTCTTTCTGTTTGTGGCGGTTTTTGACGGGTGGAAATATTTTCACAGGATACCCACCGCCAAGGCCAACCGTACCTTTAATGCATGATTGAGTAATTTAAAACAATCGATACAGCCCATTATTGCCAATGAAGTGAACCAAGCTTGAACATTGCTATAAACGCGGAGGCGATCAACAAATGTGGCTAATCTAATATCTATGATAACCGCCAAATCCTCTTGATTGGATAATCCGATACCGCCACAGTATAAATCAGATCAACGACAACATACACGCAGATCGCTTCGTGTTCAGCCTCGTCCGGTATCATCTACCTGGATTATATACTATAAACCCAGATGGTGAATACTAGCCTAGTTTCATTAATATCGTGGGTAGTTTACCATCTCACTAAATTTCGATTGATACACTCGAAACCATGCATTCTCATCGTGCCACCATGCCATCGCCGACAGTAAGCCATATTAATTGCTAAAACATTCAGAGAAAACTTGATAAGCATAAAACATCTGACCAGAGAATGTGTTGCGCGGTCTCGTCCGAGATCACAATATTTACCTGCTATTTATTAATCGATCAATGGAGGCTGTCTGTTTGTATTTCACGAAACCTCTCCAAGCTATCGTACCGCTGCCGACAAAGAGAACGCTGCATGTTGTGCCACAGAAAACTTTATAAACATACAATTCAGCATAAAACATCACACCATAGAATGTTTTCTGGATTCTCACCACAGATCATGTTATTTATAGGTGTGATTTATTAATCGGTTGGACGCTGTTTGTATTCCCCAATAACGCCCCAAAAGGGGGAGCGATCAAACTCAATGTAATCATATGGTTATGTGGGACATATAGTATATACTGCGTATGTATTTTGCGTTTGGGCGCGTATTCGTTCCCAATTACTCCACCGAACACCAAGTGCTGATCCATCAATTCCCCAGTATCATCTACAACAATATTATATAGATAATGAATGGCTTGGAGTTGTCTATGCCAAAATAGTGGTCCTCGATGAGGAATAATCCACGAGCCGCAGGCGAGTGGACTATTTCTCCTCGAGGACCACTATTGGCGACATTTTAGAAGTTAACTTGCTTAACTTCGATTAAAACGGAAATAACGTCCACCGACATTACAAAATTAGGACTGGCCGCTTGCCAACTAAACGGCCAAACTATCAAATACACTGGATAGCAATGATCGGACATTTGTAAGATCATTACAATTCACCAATAAATATAATGATATACCAATATTGCAACAATTATCGTACAAGGTATAGTTTAAGATTGGCCGTATCTTCAGGCGGCAACCGATTTTCCGAAAAGAGTTTGTTACTATAAACAGAAACAAAATAGTAGGAATCCTACTGGGGTACTATCGTAAAATAGTATAGCAGTGTGCAACCAATCAGAATGCGAGAAAGTCACGTGAGATATAATATATTATAGCACAGGCTTTCGTAACCCCTGTTAAAGCATAACACATCTGGCCAGATAATGTATTATGGATTCACACCAAATATAACGTTATATACCTGTTATTTATTAATCGATTAATGGACGCTTTCTGTTTGACTTCTACGAAACCTCCCCAATTTATCTTACCAAAGCCGACAAAGAGGACGCTGCATGTTGCGCCACCGAAACTTTATAAACATACATTTAACCCTTTACCCAATAGAACGGCCCTGTGCCAATGCATTCTCTTATATATGCGAGTCGACCATAGGTCGCCTCGCATATATAAGAGAATGCATTGGCTTAACACATTAAAAATTATAAAATTGTTAAAGAATGTAAGAAAAAATGGTAAAAAGTGTTAAAAAAAGATTTTTTTTAGGCCAATGCATTCTCTTATATATGCGAGGCGACCTATGGTCGACTCGCATATATAATAGAATGCATTGGCACAGGGCATAACTGTAACAATCACAATGTGGTCAAGGAGCCGGTTCCAATGATATCCATATTTGTATGGTTTTATTGAGACAGACCCAAGATAATTTAGGCTGTTGAAGCTTTATTTGGCCGGTTTTGGCCGGTGTGTTGGGTAAAGGGTTAATGGACGTTTTCTGTTTGCGTTTCACGAAACTTTCTCCAATTTATCTTACTACTGTCGATAAAGAGGGCGCTGCACGTTGTGCCACCGCAAAATTGGTAAACATATCTACTTTTAAAGGTACGGTTGGCCTTGGCGGTGGGTATCCTGTGAAAATATTTCCACCCGTCAAAAACCGCCACAAACAGAAAGAACATCAAAATGTAGACAGACTTTGTCCATATACAAATAAGAAATATCGCATAAACAGTATATTATTGTCAAATGTTTGACCATTGTTATGTAAAGAAAGGCATAAAAAGTAACTTTTCTGGTGTTTGTTTATATTATGATAGTAAACATAAAGAGCGTTCTTTGTTGGTGAATTCCTGATATGGAACAAATAAAGAGCGTTTATGCCATTTTTGTGTGATTATCCAGTAGCATTGTGCTGTCTTCTGTAACACAATCAGTCTCTTGCTTAGGTAAAATATAGTAGGTCTTTATGATAACATGCTGTTTACGTGTTGGTCATGGTATATATGAACGAAACTGTATGCGTGTTAATGTTTTTCTGTTTACGGTGATTAGAACAAATATGAATCTTTTCGACAACTAAGGCCTCGCGTGCCTTTAAGCACAAATCATCTGATCAGAGATTGTTTTCCGGATTCACACAAGATATAACGTTATTTACCTGATATTTATAAACCGATTATCGCTCTGTTTCGTGTTTCTCGAATAGTTCCTCAATAGGCGGTGAGATCCTGATTCAATACAATCATATGGTTATGGGGGCACACAGTTTAGACTTAGGGTTAGGGTGCGCATTCGTTCCCAATTATACCGTCGAACACCACTAATCTATCACTCTCCCAGTATCACCCATAAAAATAGTAGTAGATATGTCCCTAATATACGATATCTTTGCCGACACTCTTTATATGCCAGCACGTTTGGCAAAGCTTCATAAACATGAAAGATCTGACTAGTGACAACTGAACGTTTTTCGAGGAATCACCTGAATGGAAAATATTTACTCGCTATGTATTAATCCATTAATGGACGCTCTCTGTTTGTGTTCATCGAATCTCCCCCAATTTATCTTACCGTTGCCGACAAAGAGGACACCATAGTGCACGCGCTTGTTAATATCGCTACCAGACGATAGTCTATGGGGAATACCGAGGTGCTACCTAGAGAAGTTATACCGCCTGCTATAATTGATGCCTACGATATTCATCTTTGAAACCGAATCGTGTTACTGAAAATATAGCCGAATGTATTATCAACTGCTCACGGGATGTGTGGCGAAGAGACTAAACTACGCACTAATGCCCGAGTTTCTGCTTGGGAATATGGACAATGCGCACAGAAATATACACCTTGATGGTTTAATTTACTGCTAGTGGTTATAACTAGTATCCCTGTTATAACCGTGAGTTGGTTCGGATTTGCAGGAATATGTATATTAATACAGTCTGTGGTGTGTTTTTGTTGTAACTCTCAACGGATTATTCTATTTAAAAGCTATAGTTGCTAGTTACGCGTTTGTTTGAAGTTCGTGATACACCAATAACAATGACCGGTCTTTGGATTAACATCATTTGTTGTCTTTCTTTGTGTTTTGTGGAAGAATGTTCTGGAAAAGTTCAAAGAACTCATATGAGTTCGACTGTCGTGCAAACAAAGAAAGGCAAAATGAGAGGTCTTCTGGTGCATTTTCCGGATACTAATTTGAAAACAATAGATGAATTTCGAGGAATACAGTATGCATCTTTGTCAAATTTTCGCTTCATGCCTCCCTCAGGTGCGAGGAATTTCTGGAATCAAGTGAGGGGTTTCTACGATTTTGGAGCTGTTTGTCCCCAAGTGAGATTCGATGAACGCGAAATGAGAGCTCGTTATCCACAGGCTGTAGTTGACAGACTGAGAGGTATAATGGAGTTTGTTAAAAAACAAGAAGAGGATTGTCTTAACCTTAACCTCAACGTCCCGAGAAAAGGTGAGCGCGTATGTCTATTTTCTAGTACGTGTCGCGTACAATGGGTACAATAGAAAGTAAACCCTTTGACGTCAGAATAAGAAAATATGTTTACTGCATGACAAATCAATACATACATAGTTCAATACAAAGTTTTCAAGAAGAGAAATAACGATGTCAGGTGGAGGCGACACGACCTATCAGGCCATCTTCCTGTCGCCACCGCGTCAATATACACAGGCGATGTAACCAGGAATACAGACAGGTTGATACACATGTAGAGGTTATGTGCGGGCAGTTTAGTTGGGTATGCATTCTACGGATTGCAGGGTGGCGGATATAGGTGTGGGGATTATAATGGGGTATATATCCTGGGAACGATAACACAATTATCGCCATTTCATCATTCTCTACTCAAGAAGGGTCACATACGGTTACTCATATAGGTTAATTAGTTGCAGTCCATGTGTTGACGTCACAAAGGCCCCGTCTGCACTCGAATACACCCGACAAGTGTTTTAACTGGTTGCCTCTTCTGTTCGATTTCTAATGAATGAATACGATTAATTATCCTACACATATCAAGTCGGGGTATTCTGATGTGAGCGAAGTATTTTTTATAAAAGTATAGAATAAACCGAAGCCATTTATTATAAGGGTTTCACAAATAGGATCGCATTGGTTCTGTTGATAGATTATCCTATATATATATAATTCTTGCAACACTTCCATTCAAATGGTTTAAAACGAATAGCCTCAACAAAGCGCGTGTTGCATAATTTATAAAACGTGAAGTCTTGGTCTGAAAGTGACAATGGACCTTCCCACAGCTGTCAATCAAATAATTATTAGAAGATATGTTCTACCAATCAGCGACTGAGCTGTCGCTTGCTGCATTGAGAATTATTTGTTCACGTCGATTTGTGGAATAATGTTGGAAATTCATCAATGGTTATAACACTATTTTTCATTTTGCTTGACAGAACATAATATATTTTTAATCCAGTGGTTTGCGATGGTAGGAAGGGTATGGGTGTGTTCCGGTCTCTCGTGTGGCCTGAATCCATTGGGGACCATAATGGAAATAAATGGTATTGGGACTGTTTTCTTATGATATCCCAGATGGTTTTTGGTCACCTGTTAGTGCCGGACAACTCATTTACAGTCTTATGCCCAGAATAAACGCCATACTCCTGCTGGGAATTGGTCGACTGCCGGCGTGGTAATGTGCCATACGGTACATCACATCCTTCCGCAGGTGACCTATGTCCTGTAATAAATAAAATAATTTGACATTCCACATCTTTACAATTTATGTTAATCTGTTACTTGTTACATGTACATGTATATCACATATATACCATGTATTCCTGTTTTTGTTCTGTACATGTGGGTTGTCCTACACCAATGTGTGCTTTAAAGACCATTAAAACGTATCTTATCTTATCTCACAGTCGTCATATTTTTCATAATGGAAGACACAATGAAGTTCTGACCTCGGGTGTATTATGGCATGCCACATGCAGGGCGTTGTCAAACTAATTAAACTCTTTCTGTAGACGCCTTGTCGCTAGGCAACCATAAGCTCATCTCACTGATGAATATTTGTGGAAAGCTGCATTGCTTATTACCAACGCCATCATATTGCAGGGTTTATCACCCCCGATGACTCGATAAGACCGCTGTTACCGGCGAAGTTTTACCCACATATGTGGACTTCCGTGATATTAATATATGTATACTAAGCTAACAGAGCAGCATGACATGTTGCTCTTATTAAGCACACAAAATATCGAACAGTTGCGTAATTTCGCACAGTATACAAGTAAAAAGAAGTGTTATATTAAGCGCACTATTTTCGCGCCCATATCGCAATAATATTGCAAGAGGAAACGCTTATAAGCGCACCGCTTGCTTTCGCGCTTAATATTGCGACAACTTGCACTCAAAACTGTGACATTGCTTCTTCTATATTGTTTATGGCATAAATAGAAACACTGTTTTAGATTTGTATACAATTATAGTTGTAAATGCTACATGTACACTATATAAATGCACAGTATTTATCTAATATAAATATAACACTATCGGGTCTGTATGAAATTTTGCGCATTAATATCGCATTATTTTGTGCTCAATATCGCAATAATAAGCGCGATAGATGTTTGGTATTGCGCTATAATTGCGCCTTTTTCGAAATTAAGCGCGCTCAATATCACAAAAAAGGCGCGCCTCAATATACCACTTGTTCTGACTGGTATTGTACATCAAGTTTGCAAATTCCCTCTAGAACCAAAGAACTATATTGCACGGTGTGAATTTGTTCTCCGATTATGTTTTCAACACAAAAGTCTAAACGCACATGGACGACAATATGCACGGCAAGTGAAACTCAATAGTTCTAATTTGCTGCCATTTTGCTAAGGAGCGTGCGAAAATCGTCAACTCAAGTACCGATCTAATACTCCATTTTGTCAATAAATCTTTAGTGCAGGAATTATTATCAAAGCACATAGGAAATATGACTTTGGTCGATCGTTGTCTCCATTTTGTCTAGAAAAACCGGGCTAAATATAGAAAGCCACAGACCAGTACCCAGCCTGTGCCACAGTCAGAAAGGAACTATATATGACTGGTGCGCTCTGGTATAGATCGGTTTCTTACCAGGACTTGTCTTTGTAATCCAATAGACCATGCTAAATTACGTTGAATCATGCGATAGGCACGAATTGAACTTCCTCTCTGACGTGACACACATCGGCGTTAGGTGTGGCGATATTAGAGAGCTCTCGAAAATTTCGCAGGTAACAGCTGCGATTAAGATCAGCGGATTACGTCATCACCTTATGGGCACGTTCTCACGGTGACCGATATATCATAATATTACAGTCATGGCGGATCGGGTATCTCTTTCTTCGGGTTGTACCAAGATATTCATATAATTACAACTACTTTTGCTTTCGTTTAAATGCGTGCATTTGATTGGTCAATGCCCTTATATACGCTTGGTAGCGATAATATCTATCAGCCGAGGGAAATGTCGTTTCCCGCATCACAACGCGCAGTGATACTTTATTAAATTGGGCGACATGCACCAACGGTCGCCCCATATCACGGCGTCATTTCCTAAATGCGTCCTTAGTTACCATACCGTGAAAACAAAATTATCGAATTATATATATATAGACTGATCAGTGAAACTATGAAATGCGATACTTTAGTTGGGGATAAAGTAATGTGTTACATAACTAGTCCACCATTAGTATTAGTATTTATCCAGCTTCGGCCAATACTGATATGACATGGCAGTGGTCATGAGAGCATAGAATTCACCGTTGTAGCGATTGTTTACCTTTCGAGTTTGTCACGGAGACAACAAATTCGGTGGGGAAGTTTGGGAACACCGCTTCGGAATTGCCATCGACTCTGAATGTCTTGATGACAATAGATGTTCTAGAATCGTTTTAATTAAGTGAATTTTACACCAGCAAGTACGGTTAATAGTTTAAGGGTGTGGTGTCTTGCTTTTGTGTACCGTAGTTGGAAAGTTCGAAACAGAGTTCGAATTGTGTGTGTGAAGTTCTGGTCGGTCGCCAAATTTAGTCTCGACCCAATTTCCCATTTTCCGTTAAAAGAGCAGATAAAGTCCAGACACAAGCATCACGTGTGTAGTTTTACTATTTTAGTGTTTTTAATATAGTTTCTTCATAAAACTAATTTAATCACCAACTTATTTATATGGATTGTCGTAATTATAAGCAATCAACGTCGTTTTCGATGCATCTGTCGGCGTATAGAAGTATCTGATGCCGAACTACATACTTAGTATGTAATTCAGCATCAGACACTTCTATGCGCCGACAGATGCATCGAAAACGACGTTGATTGCTTATATAAAGATACAGACACTCGGTCAATTATAGTTTTGTTGTATTACACATCCACCACTTATCAAGCCTCGAACAACTCTTCTCAAATGGCCGATTAAATAGAAGAGTATTGTACACATCGTGCTTAAACTGACGGATTGTGGAAAGCGAAAATCTCACTACGAACGATTATTCATGCATTGTTGATGTTCAATAACCCTAATCGTCATCATTTTTGCTAAATGAGTTTTTCAATTTTGCGACGACGAATAACTGAAAGTAGTCGCATCTGCAAACCCGTCTGACCCCCCCCCTCTACACTTAATGAAGAGTGGGCGCGAAAAAGAAAAGGGAGCAAACTTAACAAAAGCCCTTGGGCTTGTTGTTTAATCCCTTTTCCAATCCAACAATCATTTTCCTATTCTGTTTTTATTGTCAACACTTTGTCAAATGTATATATGTTATTATGATTGGAATAAATATGATTACACCAAACCATGAGTTAGCGAAACCTCTCTATCACTCTCCTCTCATTAACACTTCCATGACTGGAGCGTCCTGAAATTTTGCGAAAACCTATTCATTCTCTTATATATATTACGCCCAAAAACAAAACACATAATAATGAAGCAAAGTAGATATAAAAAGAGAATCAGAAAAAAAGACATCAAACATAATGGAGCTGGTAATAACACCAGTGAGATATCGATATCTCACTGGTGGGATATCACTTATATCTCACTGCTAAAACCTTATAATTCATGGGCAAGTATATAATAAATATATATATATATAAATGCAACGGGAATCGCACGGCAATAGGTCTAAAATTTCCACAAATTACCATTTTCGCTGTCATGAAAGCGTTAACAGATGACGACAATAATAGAGTTAATACTGATATACAATAAATTTAAATGGCGTAAATAATCTATGTAGTTGTCGGTGTTTTTTCGGCGATTCTCAGTGGTTCGCGGTGATTCTCTGTGTTTTTTCGGCGATTATCGGTGGTTCGCAGTAATTCTTGGTGAGCCCTGGTCATTCTCCAGGATTTCTATTGATTCATATTAATCCGCTCCACACAAGTTCACTGTGGATCAACGCGAAAAGAAATTAACTGGTCATCCACAGTGAGCATAGTGGGTTCCCCATATAAAATCCAGTCGTAATTTTTTTACCCTGTGCCAATGCATTCTCTTATATATGCGAGTCGACCATAGGTCGCCTCGCATATATAAGAGAATGCATTGGCCTAACAATTTTTTTTCATTTTTTTTAAATAAATGTTTCTTACAATTTTTAGGACATAAAATAAAAAACATCCATTAACCTGCAGGGACCACCACACATATATAGAAGCATATAGAAGAGTGTCGTCTGCTCATGTTTGTCTGGGGCTCTGTATGGGTGAAATTATAAAATTGTTAAAGAATACAAGAACAAATTATTAAAATTGTAAAAATTGTTAGGCCAATGGTCGCCTCGCATATATAAGAGAATGCATTGGCATAGGGTAAAAGACATCTCGACTTACGACTGGGTTTGATATGGCGGGTCACATATATAGTGGGTTCCCCGTGCCTGTCGCACACACTTTATAGACTGTATGCGATAAAACGCAGTACGTGCGTGCTACAAAGGTTCATGCACGTTAACACATTCATGACTGGAGCTTCCTGAAAACACTGTGCCAATGTATTCTCTTATATATGTGAGACTCGCTATGGGATACTCGCATATATAATAACACGTACTGACACAGGAACTTTAATGCTGCACCAGAGCTCCCGTAATGAAAGCGTTAAAGCGATTTCGCCAGACTCAGGCTAGTCTCTGAATATTCATACATCCCGAACATTGGTATCAATCACTAAACGACACAAGCGTATAACATGGTAGTAGAACTTCGAAGTTCCATAATAAAACAGGTTTGGAAACAAATAAAGTAAAACTACGTCAGTTATAATCCTCCCATTGCCTCCTCAAAGAGAAAGTTGTCTATAATTACAAACTGCTATTACTCAAACTGAAATACAACCACATTTATTTTTAAATATTTTCTTTGAAGTCCACAAACGTATTGTATTCCCATTTGCAACATGTTTGATTCTCTGAAAACAATATGAATCGAGTGAATAAATGATCACCCTACATTTGTACTCAAAGACATGTTCTAGACATTGGGACCCTCGGGATTCTAAGAGAAAGAGGGCTCACCAATAAGATATGTCGAAGTCTGGCATCCAGCGCGATATGTCGCTCGCTATCCCTTAATGTCTTGACACCAGCCATGAGTAATTAGTTTCATCACTGGACGCCATGGAAGCGGTTTTGGAAATCGGTCGGAATGGTTAACCTTCCGTGCTTCAGTAGAACCTAAACAATTATATAATTTGGGATAACGAGGGATAATATGTGTCCACCATGCAGTACTCGAAATGCCTATACTTTGGTTTGTTCGTGCCATTAATTATTGAGTTATTCCCCTTAGTTTGCACACATTAAAGATACGGGCGGCGTTGGCGGTGGGTATGCTGTTAAAATATTCACCTACGTCAAAAACCGCCATAAACAGACAGAATAGTAAGATATAGACAGACTTTGTTCTTATACCAATAAGAAATATGGCATAAACAGTATGTTATTGTCAAATGTTTTTTCCTTTGTTATGTAAACAAAAGCAAAAAACGTTACAGAACCTGGCTTTTGTCTAGATCCGGATATGGTAAACATAAAGAGCGTCATTTGTTACTGTTTTCCTGATATGGAAATAATAAAGAGCGTTTATATCACTTGTGTGTGATTAACCAATAGAATTGAGCTACGTTATGTAAACAGCAGCAAAACATCTGTAACACGAGCAGTCTCCTGTTTACGTACACCATCATACGTCTTGACGAAAATATACTATTTACGCGCTGGTTATGTTTGGCATATGAACAAAACTATATATATTTTTAATAGTCCTTCTGTTGATGGTGATTTGAACAAATATGAATATTTCTGCAACGAACACCGCCCGTGCCTTTAAACGCCCGGTTTTAACCATGTATTAACCAACAGTGACCATGTTCAACCCAAACGCAGACCATGACAGAGCGAATGTCAGTAAATAAGTTTCTTCTGAGAAATATTTGAAATACAAAAATATTAGCAATGTCAAACAATTGTCTTGCAAGCGCAGATGACACAATTCATGGGAGAGAACTCGTGTTATTTACCTATAGCCATACATAAAGAGTTGGCTGAGTTTAATATGGGAAAGCAGTTTTAAAATAAGTTAACCATAAAACCAGTATAATGTCACATTTAACACAAGCTATATGTGACCCGCCATATCAAATCCAGTCGTAAGTCTGGATTGTTGTACCCTGTGCCAATGCATTCTCTTATTGTTAGGCCAATGCATTCTCTTATATATGCGAGGCGACCTATGGTCGACTCGCATATATAAGAGGCGATGCGACCTATGGTCGACTCGCATATATAAGAGAATGCATTGGCACAGGGTTTACGACTGGATTTGATATGGCGGGTCACATATTGCTACACCAGCTGAAACAGGCTCTTCTGGAACCTTAAACCATTGCACTATCCAGATAGTATATGTAATTTAATGATGATATACAACACACAAAAAGATCGGTATTATTATTTTACTTTAGTAAAAAGGGAAATAGTAATCAACACATAGAGAGCCTATGAAAATAATGTATAACCCATTTGGAGCCCGTGGACTCGTGAAGTGTGAACAGTGAATTGTGGGTATTTTAATCTGAGTGCGAATGCTATAGGTCTTTGCGTCTTCTTTTGGATAAATCGCCATTTTATCGAGTGAAAGATTGATGGCGTTACCATTATCTGATGTACAACGCGTTGATACCACTTACGTAATAGGAATATCCCCGGTTTTGAGAAAGTGTAAAGTGGGTTTTCCAGAAATTCCATAAACAACATGCATCACCATCTGCAAAATTTGGTAAGCGTTTTTTTCCCCAAACATAAGTAGCTTTCTCCGCCCCTTTCTGAATATGATTCTTCTTCTCCTGTACAGAGTTATTGTTTACTTACAGTATATACGTCCTATACTAGTGTTACTACTACTAGTCCAATCGTTTGCATAGTCCTTGCATGCTGTACTGTATCGATGTCTAGGTCTAAAGGATGCGATATCATTTGCATTTTGCCCGAACCCAGCAGCCTATACTAAAATTACACAGTGATTGTGCATGGGTGTGGCCTGATTTTGATAAGACGTATACAAATGTTCACAATTAACTGTCAGTAATGTTACATACATATACAACATGGTTATTGTTGCACCTTCCACGTGGTCCCGGTGTAGTTGTTTTCTACAATATATCGTCCATTTGCGTTCCGCATGAATTGTGTGTGGAGTATACACCTGATAAGAATTGCCGGGTCAGTTGACCGTAGCCGTCGATGTAAGCACGCGTTTATTTAATTGCCCTTTTCATTGTCTTCATTTCTCCTCCCTTGATTTCGTGGGGGTCTACGGCCATATTAACCCGATGCGTGGACTTAATTAATGCACGGCGATCGATACGAAGTTAACTATTATTATGCAGACTGCCCATGGCGATAAGTCATGCAGTTGTTATTACAGCAGTTGAAAATAAATATATTCCAAGAAATGTCAGTCTCCCTGTATATTATACACATTTAAATGCATTCGATAACACGAAAGCCGGGCCATTGTACTTTGGAGAAAATGTGCACTCTTGCGGAATCTGTGTATCCACGAGATCCATAGCGCAACAGACACATGATCGCAATAATCTTATCATAGATGCACCACAGCTAGATGAGCAATAACAATGCACTTAGTTTTATCTGACGTTGTGCTAATAGTCGATTCTGAGCTTGAAATTTGGAGTTATTGAAAATCGAGGTACACCAGAGCTTGAAATTGAATAAAAGTCAGACCGGAGTTGTTCGACAGACATTGATATATGCAAATTATCCAAATATACCTCCAAGGTCTTCCGACTTTACATGATCGCGAAGAGGCGGCATCTGATGATATCTCGTTATTCTAATAAACCAGACATCTCGCTCATGTGGTATAGCTTCGTGCTGATTCATATCTTGTTGAGGATGTTGTACTGATGTATGGGTGAATGTATTTCTGTTCTGATGTGTCGGTGCAGTACAAGCGCTGTTGGAATGTTTTGTAGACATTACACTGGTAATGGCATTTTACTTGTAGCCATTTGAGACGATCGCAATTCAAATTCCGATGGCTGCTACATTTATCTTGAAGTTCAATTATCGTTAGCATTCTTTGTGAAATCATATTTATCAGCAAAGGGGCGCGACAATGACCACACCTTTAGTATTGCATCATGTCATGAATCTCTACTCCGGCCTATACGCTCGTAGAGGTCATATTCCACAAAACCTGGAACGTTTTGATGTTGTTACATTGTGTATTACATTGACAAAAACAGCGTAGGTAATATATTAATATATTTCTTAATTATTACCCGTTCCTTAATAATGTACTTCACTGTTGGAAGTGAACTCCAACTCGAAATTACACGATTTAAGTGACTTTGTGAACGAGGAGTTAAAAACACTATGGAATTTCTCCTGGGTAATTAATTCAATGTTTATTACGATATCGGCTCACAAAAGTCACACAATCTCAAGCTAGGACCAGGCCCAATGTGAAGTATTAACTAAGAAATATATTCCCTGCCTTGTCTGTTCAATGTTATAACGTTCCCTATCAGAACACCAATAGCTCCCATGTTTTGTACTGGTGGAATATGATATATACGAGCGTGAACCGGAGTAGAGATTCATGACATGATCTACTTCAGTATAAACTTTTGGTCCGATTCGTCATCTCCGGTCTACACATCAGCTTAAACCGGAGCATTCACTCATGTCAAAAAGACCTGAGTCCCATGTGTCGTTTTATTGAAATGAGAGCATTTATCAAGCATAACGTACACATCCTAAATCGACATTTCCGCACAATGTATACATATGTGACCCGCCATATCAAATCCAGTCGTAAGTCGGGATTTTTTTTTACCCTGTGCCAATGCATTCTCTTATATATGCGAGTCGACCATAGGGTAAAAATAATCCCGACTTACGACTGGACTTGATATGGCGGGTCACATATTGTACACGTATTAACGCAAATCATTCATAGCCTACTTGATTCGTCTAAAATTCATATATGTGACCCGCCATATCAAATCCAGTCGTAAGTCGGGATTTGTTTTACCCTGTGCCAATGCATTCTCTCAGGGGCGGCGGAGCCGGGGGGGCACAGGGGGCACGTGCCCCCCACCCCCCACTTTTTCCCCCAATTATTGGTACATAATCTTCCAATACTAAATACATTGGAGAAAATCATTTTTGATTCCCAATAAAACATTCCATTAGTAGACAAATGTGTTTAATCTGATCAGTTATGCCACTATGGCAATGGCTAGCAAGCTAGATAGTTAATCCCTTGGTCAGTATTGACACTGTGTCTGAGTAATTGCCCTCTGGGAATTTAACTACAGACTTTGAGTTCTTTGTAGAGCTCAGGTCTTCTGTGGGCACCATCATAGCCATGTATTGGAGGCAGCAACTTGTCTAATTAAAATCACATTCAACATACCAATCAAAGGTTTAAATTTGAGTGTCTTCAATAAAAGTGCAAACCTGGGGCTTGGCATGTATACAGTTTCACGCCAAGCTGGTCAAACTCCTGATATGAGATCACTTGCTATATACAATATCAGTTGATGCTGAGTATTCATTGGAATAACTTGACTATGATTTTTATCAACTCAGCTAATTCGTTATTACCGAGAAATAAGAAGAGTTAGAATAATTATTTTCTACACGAAGTTTACTGTGTACATGCAAGTGTCTGTGTACATGTATATTATAGTGTTATTTAATATTCAAAGTTACTTGTGATTATTATTCCTTCGATATCAACGGTTGTCATATGTGGAGTACGTGAATTGGATTAAAGGCACGTGAGGCCTTAGTTGTCGAAAATATTCATATTTGTTCTGATCAACGTAAACATAAAAAACATTAAAACGCATACAGTTTCGTTCATATATACCATGACCATCACGTAAACAGCATGTTATCATAAAGACCTACTATATTTTACCTACACAAGAGCCTGACTGTGTTACAGAAGACAGCACAATGATACTGGCTAATCACACACAAATGGCATAAACGCTCTTTATTAGTTCCATATCAGGAATTCAAGAACAAAGAACGCTCTTTATGTTTACTATCATAATATAAACAAACACCAGAAAAGTAACTTTTTATGCCTTTGTTTACATAACAATGGTCAAACATTTGACAATAACATACTGTTTATGTGATATTTCTTATTTGTATACGGACAAAGTCTGTCTACATTTTGATGTTCTTTCTGTTTGTGGCGGTTTTTGACGGGTGGAAATATTTTCACAGGATACCCACCGCCAAGGCCAACCGTACCTTTAAACAGTATAGTGTATACTAATTTCATCATAACAATTTATGACACAGGATGCAGGTTTTAGAAGTTGTATCAACGTCATCGGTCATCTTTCACACATTGGCTGCAAAAATAAGTGAGTAGCAGGGTAGCATCATTTAAACTCTTTCTTCTTTTCTACTTTCATGATGGTAGCCACGAATAACATCATACTAAACAATCTTTGCGCTGGCGAATGCATTGGCCTAACAATTTTTTATAATTTTTTTTAAATAAATGTTTCTTACAATTTTTAGGACATAAAAAAAAAAAAAAAAACCTCCATTACCCTGCAGGGAGCCCCACACATATATAGAAGCATATAGAAGAGTGTCGTCTGCTCATGTTTGTCTGGGGCTCTGTATGGGTGAAATTATAAAATTGTTAAAGAATACAAGAAAATATTATTAAAATTGTAAAAGATTGTTAGGCCAATTCATTCTCTTATATATGCGAGGCGACCTATGGTCGACTCGCATATATAAGAGAATGCATTGGCACAGGGTAAAACAAATCCCGACTTAAGACTGGTTTTGATATGGCGGGTCACATATAAGCTAATCATGGAATTAGATGGTAATGATAATATGTTCACAACAATGTTTATGTGGCTGAATGGGGTTCGCGGTGTGATACAGGGGTGGTGTATACCTAGCTACTTTGTGGAATCGCCAATCAAGAGTGTCACCATCAGAACGAAAACATATACAATGTAATCTGAATGATCATTTCTTTTAGAAATGGCAAGTTTCAGTAAATATCTTATTCACATACCATTTAATTTGTCAGAACATTTGATGAAAATCCGAACATCTAATCATAGGTTACCATACGAAATTTGCAGATAGTGAAAACAACTGCAAACTACATGTATGTGGTGTTTTAGGGGATGAATTCCATTTTGTTTTATATCTCAGGCATGGGTCATCGGATCAGAATGAAATTTGGTGAGGATGTTCGCCATTGGGAGTGCATACATAAGAGTGCCTAATTTTCCGTTCTAGAGTTATCCTTCTTTGTGTACCTGGAAATTATTGATTTTGTCCATCCACCGAGTATCACAGCCACCGGTTATTGCATCTCAATTAGAAATTTGGTAGGGATATTTACCGTCACCATGCAGGCCATTTAATGAAGTGTTGAATGTGTAATGTGGTAGAATTTTTTCCCTTTTAGAGTTATTTATCCTTTGTTTAGTTTGGCATGCTATTTAACCCTTTCATTTTGGGAGCTGCGCTGGTGCAGCATTAAATATACTATGTCGTGCATTCTCTTATATATATATATATATGAGTTTCACATAGGGAGCGTCGCATATATAAGAGAATACACTGACTTACAAGGTCAAGGTAAATAATACTAGGCCAGTGTATTATCTTATATATGGGAGGCTCCCTATGGGAGACTCGCATATATAAGAGAATGTACTGGCACAATGTTTTCGCAGACTATCAGGAATCTCCAGTCATGGAAGGGTTAATTAAGAATGGATAGTCACTACATATTGGAGCGGCACTTTTATCTCATTATCATCCGATTTGTCGTATGTTCGATGAAACAATCGTAAGGTTACTGCCGCATGGCTTAAGACTAATCAACGAGGAAATCGCAATTAATTGACTCTACGATTTAATGTAAGGTAATTTTTGAAGAAACTTCGAAAATTTAATAACGAAAGTAAATCGCAATTTCTAATCGATAGACACCGATGCACCAATTGTCGTACAGCGAATTTGAATAGCGTTAAATTTAGTGACAGCAGAGGCGTTTTAATTTAGAGCTCTGCATTAAATTTTGTCCGCGCTTGATTTGCTATGATGTTGGTGGGGCAAAGTGATAGCATGGACCGTTATTTGTCTTCCAATTACTTTCGCAGTTTTTAGCTATAAACCAAAGGATTCGAGAAAAAGTCAGTGTCTGCATGAAACAGTTAAGACCATTTCATTGGATGTTCTTGTTATTGCAGGACGACCAGAATCGCCATTTTGATTATGGTAACATGGCGACAACCAACTCAGACATTATTAACTATTAATTAAAGCCAAATGGCGGTTTGCGCTCCAAAATACAAATAATATTATTAGCTTTTGAATTTTGTCCGGTATCGAAATAGGTCGATAAATATCTTAACTACCTTTCTACGAGTATTCTGTAACCTAAAAAAGACGTATTGAAGTAATGAAAAATACAACAATGAACAAGGTGTTTGGGTCCCAAACAATAAACAGCCATGGAACAGAAAAGAGCGTTCCGTGTTATTCTATTCCTGATATGGTAGCAATAAAGAGCGTTTGTCAGACATCGGGCGAAAAAATTGAAAACGGCTGGAAAATGGCTGTGACTTTGGCCAGTGTTTTTCAAAGCATATGAAGCCTGAATACCAATATTTCGTGTATTTATCGACCTATCGTATCCGTCCCTCCAAACTACGTAGACAAAATTTGGAGGTTCGAATGAGCCATGTCCGTTTAAATTTGTTCTTAAATGTTTATACAGATCATGGGGTTTCTTCTAATCGTCCGGATTAGGCAAACAGTTCTAATATAACATTTTATGAAAAATAACTGTATTTGTTCTTAAAGGGGTATTGTACACTAAATCCGGCCATTTATAGTACCACTCCAGTCATAAATTCATTTTCATTTTTGTTTAAACATATTTTATTGTAATATAATATTACAAGAGGGATCGGGGCACAAGTTTTAACAACTTAAATCCGCCCCTCTCCCATTAACATTTTAACAAATACAACGTAGATGACGAACATAACATATATACAGGATGATATATGGTGTGGTTGTGATTGCTGTCAGTCCTATCCTGCTTTTGAAATTTCATCTGAGGTAGTCAACATTTGTAACACAAAGGAGGATCTCGCCTATATTTGTTAGCGGAGGGGGCCTAATTAAAGCGTTTCGTTGATGAAATGTATGAATAAACAAAATAGAAAAGAATTTCATTGCGTCGATTCGATTCTGATGATATCCATGTGAGTAAGGAGGAAATGTTAGATATTATAAATTGGTGGGCTGCAATCTTATTGAAGAGTTCGCATCTTTCGGTTGCATACAGGGGGCACTCAAAGAAATAATGAAAGACATCTTCGACTTCGTATCAACATGTGCATTTAGAGGTATCAGAGATAAAATTGTTGTACATATCTGATTTTAGTTCACTACAATAGTTGCGAATTATGCAGTGTAAGATGCTTAGTTTTCTTGGACCATTAATAAAGAATTGGGGAGGTTTCGTGGGCGGGTCAATTAATTTCAAATTCATCTTAAATTCAGGAAGAGTACTTACATTTGTAATAGGCTTTGGTAGTTTATTCCAAGATAACGTACATTTAGGTAAATAAGAGTTTCAGAAATGTTCTGTATGCGAACGGTATGAATAGAATTTGTCAGGTTCGCGCATATCATATCGATTACTGGCAACTTGTCTGGATCGGGGTGGCAACATGAACGTGAGGTAATTGGGAACTTGGTTATTTATTATTTTAAACATGGTGTGCAACTCGTGGAGTTCTCGTAGAGTTTCTAGTCTTGGCCATCCTACTTCGCCAAACAAACGATTGTTATCTGCGGAACGCGTTAATCCTGTAACTATTCTTGCAGCTTCCTTGTGTATGTCATCGAACTTTTTCAATAAGTAATATGTTGCTGTGTCCCACATTTTCATTATAATTAACATGTTGTTTGCGTCGTTAATAGAGCAAACGAGTGTATTTTGATGTGCGTGGCACGTACACCGCGGCGTTCTTATCAATTGGTCGTAACTGGGGTATCATCTGCAATAGAGGCCACAAATTTCAATTATGCTTTTTGTTATTTGCCAATGTAAACAGAAACACAATCATTTTTTTTACTCACTGCTCCGTTGTCACTAGAATTAAATACGCCGATGCAGGTATATACATTAATTATAACGGGAACGATATGTGCTGATGTTACGCCGAGTTATGTAGTAACTGACGAGTTTTGTCGTAGCTCACGAGTTATGTAGTAACAATCGACGAATTTTGTGGTAGCTCACGAGTTTTGTAGTAAAATCGACGAGTTATGTAGTAATTTGGGTTACGAGTTTTGTAGTAAAATATCGACGAGTTTTTAAGTTAAAAACAAGCTAACGAGTTTTGTAGTAATACTCGTCGAGTTTTGTAGCAACACTTTTTAGTAAGTTTCAACGGCGGGTTTGGACTTAATAAAATCGTATATAGTAAATGCAATGTTTTTTTGTGTAAGTGTTTGTGTGGTGGACGTTAATGGCGTTGTAGCTCGTCACTGCTGCGTCGTTTCTCATAAGATCTGAGCCAAACTTCGTACCTAGAAGTACTATGGCCATGTTATTAACTTGAACCTGGCCCCCATTACGCCAGACGTCGCGTCCTATTTCTTAATACCATGCTGTATTGGTGAAATATAATAAACTATCTATCTTGGTGGAAAACCAAATGTGGTTCGTCATTTTTCTCTCAGTGCATAATGGATTCGCGGCTTGTGCACTCTAAGAAATAAACGCAACCTACAGTAGCCGTGTTAAAAAAGAGAGCGGCGAGTTATGTATGCGTATATACCATACAGTTATTGTTACTAATAATCGTTTCACTTTGTTTTTGCAATATATATACAACTCTACGCCACCTCTTGGTTCTTGGTTCGTTCTTGTGGATACCCATGTGATTTGACAAAGTAACACTCTGCATAATCAATTATAATACATGTAGTTGAAAAATCAAACAAAAAACGTGAACAGTTCATGTGACAGTAATAGTGGACAGTCAGTCCATTTGTTGCTGGTAAGCTCTCCCACAAACTGGTCAACCAATGAGGGATACATAAAGTAAGGAACACGAGAGTATGTGTGGTGGGTAAGGCTAGATAGATAGATAATTGTATTATGTATTGTCAATATAACATGGTATTAAGAATATGGTAACGTATAAACCGACAAAGAATACCGATAGATCATAATAAAACTCAGTTCAATTTCAATTCATGTTATAAACCGAGATATACATGAACATTATTTATTTCTCATTGGACCTGGCACTTTGGTTGTCCCCTATTGTAGTTTAAGTCTCATTTACATGACGCGATCTGTTCGGGGTACAACTCATGTTTGGGGGCAAACATATGTACCCCGGGTACATTTTCGCCATGTGAAGCACTGGCGCTCAGCTGTAGCTTGTTTTTTACTAAAAAACTCGTCGATATTTTACTGCAAAACTCGTAACCTGAAATTACTACATAACTCGTCGATTTTACAACAAAACTCGTGAGCTACCACAAAACTGGTCGATTATTACTACATAACTCGTGAGCTACCACAAAACTCGTCAGTTACTACATAACTCGGCGTAACAGATGATCTAAAACATTTTATGTAACACCTGAAACAGGTTATTGTATAGTAAAGCGAATAAAACTAAACTTCCCGCTTTTTCGTGTCCATATCATCAGAATAAAGAGGGTTATAGATTGAAAACTTCTAACTTTGCCGTCAGTAAACAACAGACTATACTATTCGACACGGTGTGACAGGAGAGCGTGGCCGATAATAAAACAGCTGTATCATCCGCATAGCACCGAGCGCATGTGTAATGCTGACTTTAGTATGGCACGTTTCGTGTCTAATTGACAACTAACTAAATCGTTGTTATGTTGCGCGGACTTCGTTTGGAAATAGAACATAGTTCCCGCATCGGGCATAGAGCATTATTGTATTTTTAATACTGACGGGCGAAGTTAGGATTTTGTTTTATATAAACTTCCCTAATATGTCGATGAATATATGTGACCCGCCATATCAAATCCAGTCGTAAGTCGGGATTTTTTTTACCCTGTGCCAATGCATTCTCGTATATATGCGAGTCGACCATAGGTCGCCTCGCATATATAAGAGAATACATTGGCCTAACAATTTTTTACAATTTTAATAATTTTTTCTGTATTCAGAGCCCCAGACAAACATGAGCAGACGACACTCTTCTATATGCTTCTATATATGTGTGGGGCTCCCTGCACGGTAATGGATTTTTTTCTCTTTTTTTTTTATGTCCTAAAAATTGTAAGAAACATTTATTTAAAAAAAATGATAAAAAATTGTTAGGCCAATGCATTCTCTTATATATGCGAGGGGACCATGGCACAGGGTAAAAAAAATCCTGACTTACGACTGGATTTGATATGGCGGGTCACATATACGCGAACTAATTATATGCAGAATACATGTCATTCAAGAACTTATCATGGTGATCGCAACTGTCGCCTCTAAGGGCACAGAATACCTCCCCCCCCCGACTTGAACTGCTGAGGGGCGTTCTCTATTGGCTCTTCCTGATGGTAAAGGTCTCTCAAAGGTGTGCAGTGGAATGCAGTTAATAAATTTCCATTACTTTAGTGGGTCTTTCTCGCCCACATGAAAGTAAAATATAGTTATTTCGTGGATTTCCCGGCATGCTTGCCATCTCTAAACAAAGGTAAAGGATAACAAGGCATAATTTGATGCTTGAAAACGAGTCGTTTTAATGCGACCCCCATCACTCCATGCCTGGGATGCCCATAATACTATCCCCATCCTATCATATATATGTATATATATATATATATTATATAAATATATATGGCTCTCGTGCCATATAGTATTCAACTACGCCAAATACATTTCCCGTCATACATTGCTTCAGCTAAAGTATGACGTTCTGACTCGATCTCATCCAATGGAACCTCGCGATTTTTTCACCTAATTTTATGACCCTGGCTCTTCTAATTAATGGTTGTAAATAAAACTAACACATAAAGAGTATTGCGTGATATGACCGATCGATAATAACAAATAAATATATAGGTTAACCCTTTACCCAACAGAACGTCCCTGTGCCAATGCATTCTCTTATATATGCGAGTATAGGTCGCCTCGCATATATAAGAGAATGCAATGGCTTAACACATATTAAAAATGATCAAATTGTCAAAGAATGTAGAAAATATTATAAGAAAAAGGCCAATGCATTCTCTTATATATGCGAGGCGACCTATGGTCGACTCGCATATATAAGAGAATGCATTGGCACAGGGCATAACCATCACAATGTTGTCAATGAACCGGTTCCAATGATATCCATATTTGTATGGTGTTATTGAGACAGACCGAAGATATTTTAGGCTGTTGAAGCTTTATATGGGCATTTTTGGCCGTTTTGTTGGGTAAAGGGTTAAACTCGCGTGGTCACTCATCCGTACGCCCCCTTGATTCCCAATTCATTTCCAAAAGTTCCTTTACATCAAATTGTATATCTTATAATTGACCACAGTTATTGTATATAATATACCAACGTCCACGCAGCTTCCAGACAGAGCAGAGTGTTATTTTAATGACTAATTGGGGTGGGCAGTAAGACAGCCAATTCATGGATATGCCCTCTCCAGGCAAGGAGCACTCAACCCATCTGGTTGATAGATATCCCAGATGGGTTAGCATAGATTTTGTTTTTTATTCTCTTTTAATCTGTATGAACCTTATTATCACTATTATTTGTGCATATTTTGTTGGAGTTGCTCTTTGTCAATAAATCATCCCCCCCCCCCCCCCTCTCTCTCTCTCTCTCTCTCTCTCTCTCTCTCTCTAGGGGATAGCTGTATTTATACCATAATCACATACGCTACTATAGTATTAACGGTCATTGTGAAAAAGAAGTTGTTAGTCGCCACTGTTGGTTTAAAGGCACGTTGTAGGTAAATACGTTTCCCATTTTCAAAACGTGTGTTATACTTTCATACACTGCGATATTATGTGCCATCTGTGATATTATGTTCCAATAAATGTTATCATAAATTTCAATAGCATTTTTACATATACTTTCACAATTCCCTCAGGTGTCATATCCCTTGGCCAAGTAACAGTAATAATGTAATGAGTTGCCGCGGGGTCCACGGTGGGTTGAATTGCAGACAAATTTCTAGATGTTTAAAGTTCTAACTCTCTAATATTATTCTTATCTATATAGGATCATGGTATAAACAAAATACACACGTGGTGTTTCTGAGTACCAAACACTAAAGCTCGTGCAGTAAATCATCAATCCCACTCGTGGTGTAAATTTGGTATTCAGAAACACAACGTGTGTACTCTATATATAACCCAGTAATGCTCTAATTAATCGACCTCTTAACCAAAGCAGAATTATGGGTAACTTTTCAGGATTTAGTCGGAAATATGGCTTGTTGCCATTCATCGGAAAGCTCTCCCCGAGAGCTTTCCGATGAATGGCAACAAGCCATATTTCCGACTAAATCCTGAAAAGTTACCCATAATTCTGCTTTGGTTAAGAGGTCGATTAATTAGAGCATTACTGAACCATGCACGATATATGCATTGTACCACCCTTTCCGCACTACACATATGTGCAGTAGCTCTTGTTATCGCTATTGCGTGCCACTGTGAACAACCAAAGAGAGCTTGATTCTGACTTTATTCAGCGGCCCGTCTCAATGCCCTCGAAAATTGGCCCTAATTAACAACCAGCCTGACTTCGTCGACACGCACACAAGTATGCGACCGTTTTTGATGAGTTTGCTTTGGCATAATATAGCTGTCTCGCGAATTTGTCCTCTAATAATTCCGAGCGTGCACTTCCACGTCTAGCTCTCGCAGTGTGGCAACGATAAGCCCAATTGAATCGAGCAACCCACTTGATTTAATCAGTCCTGGACAAGCACAGCGTTTTCGCTACAGTGTTCCGTGGTTGAGGTTATACAAGAGATCTGGCTAAGATTAGTGATAGTGTTATAAAGTTGATCGATCGCTTCTCTCCGCTTGCTATCTTTAAATTTCGTTCGATTCTGATTGATTCCAGTGTTTGTGGGCCTGGCAACCTAGCATGCATTGATTCGATAAATCTCAATCACCCCATGGAATGTTCCTCCTGCATGCTCCACCAACGAAGTCAATTTTCTTCAAGTGTTTCGTAATGAAGCTACAAACAAGGGCCATGGATCGTCTGATCAAATAATAATAAAAAACAGGGATAACGAAGATGGTCAAACGACGAAATTGCATGGCAATATCACTTATTGCGATCTAACAGACGGAAGATGCCACTAGCTATTTTAGATTGCTGCTGTTCATGCAAAATATATTTTGAGCACAGGATTATTGGTTGCAACAGGTACATTTGTCAGACAAAGTGCTGCCGCCTAACTCTGACGTTTTTGGAAGATCAAACTGGTGCGGACTAATATGATAATACGTAATTCGAAAACTTACACATTTAGAGTCCCAATGACTTGATTTCAGTAACAGTGGAGTGTCCACGAAATATAAACATGTGGTATCGTATTCACCAACTGGGTTTCATATACGAAAATCCCGGTCAAGTTAATTTATCGGGACTTTCTCATATGAAGGCCAGACACTCCTTAAGCTTTGGAGTTGGAACACAGGCTGGAGAATTGATAAATTCGACTCCTGTTTGCTACTGTATTCATTGATATTATGGCATCTAATATGATATAGTTAGCTAGCCTAGTTATTACAGTTACTGATTCACCCATTTCATCTTGAAGGACAACAAGACTCAGACTGTCAAAGAACTGTAGTATCAAATCACACTAAAAGTGGTGTTATGTGTGGCATTTTGTCTTCCAAAACTTAAGTACTATTGTTGTATGTACATATAGATCGGTCGTCTTCTATGTCGATAACTTTTATCTCGTCCTAATGTTGTGTGGTAATGGACAATTTGGGGAAATACTAACGACGAGGTGGTGATATCTGTATTTGATTTACAAGGCTTAGCAACAACCATTTGTATGCAACGTCAAATCAGATTTGTTACGATAGATAATCTGACCAATCGGGAAGCCGTTTTTATTGCGCTTTTTCCGAACGAGAGCGTTACGTTAAGCGTTACGTTAAGCGCGGTCTCTGGTATTATTCAATGTGACGTTATCTATATATAGAACGCAATAATACATGTCCAAGGGTATATATACAGACTCAGCGTTCGTTGCCGTTGTGAAAAAAAACTTAGTTTCGCAAAGCAAAGATTTCTATTAATAGAGCGTACATGTATAAATATGATTTATTGTATGATTGCCTTTAAAATAGCGGAAAATTACCGAAACTTAAATTGTCGTATGTATCTCCTAGACGCTACAGCGAAATACGATTTTGTCATTTGACTGTAGCTTTTTGTTATGTCACTGTGTAGCTTGCCGTGGTCGCTTGATATCGGTTTGCTACCTATCAGCTGATATGCCGACATAATCGTGCCACCCTAACAAGCATCGAAACGGGACCAGCAAATCATCGATATATACACGCCAACCATTATACAGTGGGTGACTGGCCAATATCAGCTCATGGATTAACCTGGTGTAAGAATTATCTTGATGGTGACTAATATCAATATATGTTATTCTTCAATGGGTTTTCCCAAGGCATATAGTAAGCTTTTGTGAATAGTGTGTACTCATCGACATACGATTATCCCCTTGATGGTCAGGTGACCTCAACTGGTATCAAACTGGGTAAAAATGAATATTAACAATGAATTGCACACAAATTGTCCCATTTGTAAAAGATGCGGAAAAATACACCGTAGATGGCAAATATATAACAAAAGAGATATACCTTGGAAATTTCATTGCAAAATGTCCTGATGCACTTTAAATATGTGCTCGGACTAAATTTTCAAATAATGATCAAGTTTGCTGTTCTTCCACTGACAAATAATATTACCCATTCAGCGAACAAAAGTAATGATAAAAGTAAATCCCAAACATTATTATTACTTCTAAAAAAAACATACATATTTTGCAGCAAATAATTTCAAGTTGCCTATTCTCATGGTAAACATGTGGTTCTGGTCATGTCAAGTGAGGTCCCCTGATCCTGAACCAGATAATTAGTTACTGTCTTTATATAATTGGAGGCCTAAACATAATGAGTCGCTTTAAGTTCGGCGTGTATATTTACTTAGGCTATCGCATATGCAAACTATTAATTGATTGATATAAGCAGATATTATTTATATCAAAATCTGGAATAAAGTCAGCATACCAGGTGCCAACTTTTTATACCGAATATTTTCGCCAGCTCAAATAAACATGAATTTTACTAATTGTTTGTTTTGTAAACAGTTATTGCCTTGACAAATATGCCAGCTGTCGATTTATGTGTAAAAATAGAGAAACGATAGGCAAAACTTTGCCATATAACAACTTGTGGCCTGGTCTAGTATAGTAGTTATATATATTTATGCACAATTATATCTGCATTTGATATGCCCGTGACGGGTAATTACATGACGTACACATGTATACCGGGCGAAATATCTTAAGTCATTGCACGTGCGTTATTTATCAAATGTGAACAACCCACAATACGATCACATGCTTTGGTCTATTACTAAAAATCAAAAACTCATTTCCAGAAAAATCAAAACGCTATGTAAATGGTAGCTATGGAAATCACAACAGCACCAACGACAGAACTACATTGTACGTGTAAGCACTATGTTTTGTCACCGTATTAGGATAATGTTCGGGAGATCTGCATGACGATATTTGTTGATGGTCACGAGAGGTTGCACGTATAACTATTTGGTGGGTCTTTTCCTATTACGGCATTTGTATAACGGAAACATTCTATACTTTGCGACATTTATACTCATCAACCAGTTTTAACTTTGTCGATGTTATCTTTGTTTAAATGGTGACGCCCTGCAGTCATATTTAGCCAGATACATATTCAAAGCCATGTTTTTTTCCAACCTCGTGGTGGTCTGAAGCCTGAAATGATGATCGTGTTTGTTACATACCGGTTCGATTCCGGTGATCATATTAGGTTATAATAATAATTAAATACTTTCTTACGGAATGTCTTACGGTTATCCAAGTCATATATATTTTAATCTGGTTCCGATGTTTGTTAAGCACGGTCCAATAGAGAGCGTTCCCTGCTAGTCTATTCCCGATATGATAAATATAAAGAGCGTTTATCTAAATTATGTTCGATCAAGTTTTACTGATTATATAGCGCATGTACATCGTTACTATATGTGTATATCACATCTCTTCTAGGGAATTACGTATACATGTTTTGGACGTTCAATCAAGCCATGACCATTTAAGTCTTTCTATATTCAATGGATTCTCCCATTCAGTTATAATAGCATATATTGGAATGGTCTATTCACTTGGAGTGGTGTTCATGAAAAATTAGCAGACGACATACAGACGAAAAGGATAGAAGTGACGACGGATTACTATGCACTGGTGGGAAATGTTAAGATAATAAGTTAAAAAAATACATACCTGTATGGTCGTGTATTGAACTTATTATCTGAACATTTCCTAAGGGAACTACTCGTCAATGATTATGTAGTATAGAAAGGGTTAATGGAGATCAGGGACAGGACCAGGAACTTACATCACCAACCAAGTCTTTATTTTTAATTTGTTTAAAACATATGTAAACGTTTGACGGGATATACTAGTGCATGCGATCTGAAAATTCACAATGTACATTAAAAACGCTCAGTAATTTTTAAAAACTCATATTTGTGACTGAAATTTAAAAAGGTAAATAGGTATCGACTGTGCCCCGATTTTAACACTAAACACACCTCAACCATTTAATAGATGTTCGTTGAATGTACACAACCCCTTTCACTCGAATGTACAATAACTCCTGCAACATATCTAGCACATCCACTGCACGAGTTCCAGGTAACAGCAATCTGAAGCGACGTAGGTTTGGAGATTACATTAGTGACGTAGGTACCTGTGCTGAGGGTATAGATAGAACAAGAAAGCACGATTGAATGAATCGGCTTCATTGGATAGCCTTTTCTCTTGTTTGTTTGTTGTAAATATATATCATAGAGTTTATTAAAGCGAATAAACCACTAACAAAGATGAAAGTATTCTAAATTCCTAGGATGGAATTTTTTGCATGTGAGCAATTCTGATAATTAGTAACAACGTCTCCAGTCTAAAACACGAACGCACACTAAATACTCATTGACGAGTGGTTCCTCAGGAAATGTTGCGATAATAAGTTGATGTGATAATAAGTTCAACTTATTATCTGAACATTTCATACACATGAATATGAATCATTCTGCTCTTGTGTTTTTTCTGTCTGTCGTCTGATTTTTTTCTTCTCCAGAATATGTTTGCATTTTACCACATATTCCGACAATAGATGTATTGTTGTATTCAGTACATGTAAATGTACACGTATGGAACATGTACAGTTTATATATGCTCGCAATGGAAATCATACCAGTATGTGTTTCTCTTATTAAACCCGCTGGAACTGGAGGCACAATTCCGTCCTCGCAAGACAGAAGGGGTCGTGATCACCATTCGTCATATGTAATAAATACTTGGCAATAAAGCGGAAAAATGATTTATCACGTAAAATAACGATTGAAGCAAATACGCCGGATCGACACGAGGAATGAAGAAAAAATAGATCACTCGACGTCTCGGTGTGCTGTGATTTGTGTTTCTCTTGTCTGGACACCAATCACTTCCCCAGCTTACTTTTTTGGAATCTGACCAAAACACTCTTGTTTATGTTCGGTGCCCAACATGAGAAGGAACCTGCGAAATATACTTAATCGGGGTTTACTATTAGATAGCGACAGATACTTCATCGGGGTTCACGATTAAATATCAAAAGATATTTCATCGGGTTTTGCAATTAGATAGCGAAAGATACTTCATCGGGGTTCACGTTTAGATATCGAAAGATATTTCATCGGTGTTCACGATTAGATGACTAAAGACTCTTCATCGGGGTTCACGATTAGATGGCGAACGATACTTCATCGGGGTGTTCACGATTATATGGCGAAAGACTCTTCATCGGGGTTCACGATTAGATGGCGAACGATACTTCATCGGGGTGTTCACGATTATATGGCGAAAGACTCTTCATCGGGGTTCACGATTAGATATCGAAAGATATTTCATCTGGGTTTGCAATTAGATAGCGAAAGATACTTCATCGGTGTTCACGACTAGATGGCGAAAGATACTTCATCGGGGTTCACGATTAGATGGCGAAAGATACTTCATCGGGGTTCACGATTAGATGGCGAAAGATATTTCATCGGGGTTCACGATTAGATGGCGAAAGATACTTCATCGGGGTTCACGATTAGATGGCGAAAGATACTTCATCGGGGTTCACGATTATATGGCTAAAGATACTTCATCGGGGTTCACGATTAGATGGCGAAAGATACTTCATCGGGGTGTTCACGATTAGATGGCGAAAGATACTTCATCGGGGTTCACGATTAGATGGCGAAAGATACTTCATCGGGGTTCACGATTAGATAGCTAAAGATACTTCATCGGGGTGTTCACGATTATATGGCGAAAGACTCTTCATCGGGGTTCACGATTAGATGGCGAAAGATAATTCATCGGGGTTCACGATTAGATAGCTAAAGATACTTCATCGGGGTTCACGATTAGATAGCGGTTGATATTCAATCGCAGTAACACGTGTCACGCGATGTTAGGATTATTGACGAAATGACGGAGATATCTGTACAAGCAACATAGTAATTATAATGAAAACGAGTTTATGATTCCAGTCATAAACTCATTTTCATTGTAAATAACACGGTGTTTGCATCATTCATAGAGCACATGAGGGTATTTTGCACTAATGCATATAGCACAAATTCATTCATTTTTTGCATATATTATGTTGAGTTTTATACATGTCCGGATTTAGTGCGCAGCCCCCCTTTAAGAAACACTTAGTAAAGTCATATATCATTTATAGAATTGTCGGTGTTTGGTTTGTCTTCAGATTAGAACAACAAAGAGCATGATTTGCTTGTCCGTTCATGTTAGAGTAAAAATAATGGGCGTTTATGGAACTTTCTGTGAAAAAAAGTAGGAAACTTCTATTAATTTGACAATTATGTTCCAGAGCATGTAAAACGACATTTATAGTATTTTCCAGTAGCTATCCTTCCTTCCAAATAACGTACACGTCATTTGGAGCGTCAACTGGGTCGTGTCAGGTTGAATGCTGTTACTTTGCCATCAATTAGTTTAGCCTGTTCACGGTAAAAGAAATATGTATATGATTAGAATCATTTATCGAATCAATTGGTCCCCAGGGACATCACAGAAGAGAAAACATATTCTGTGAATGCAGAACTTTATTTGTTTTAACCCTTTCTGTACTAATTACGGTAAGTACAGTAATGCCCTAATTAATCGACTCTTTAACCACAGCAGAATTATGGGTAACTTTTCAGGATTTATTCGGAAATATGGCTCGTTGCCATTCATCGGAAAGGTCTCGGGGAGAGCTTTCCGATGAATGGCAACAAGCCATATTTCCGAATAAATCCTGAAAAGTTACCCATAATTCTGCTGTGGTTAAAGAGTCGATTAATTAGGGCATTACTGTAGTTACATTATGAAATGTTCAGATAATAAGTAGGTCGTTTGTTGAGCTTATTATCTGAATATTTCCCACCAAAAAAATGAATCCTTTTGCACTTGTATATTATTTTTGTCTGGCTGTATAATTATCATCCCTCCACATGAATAATAGACAATTGGAAATGTATACTTGTATAACTGAGAATTCATTTAGTATAGAAAGGGTTATAAATATGTATAAAATTCCTCCCAGCAACACGCAGAGATAACTTGGCACAACCCACTTATTATACGAACATAGTCGGTATAATTATACCCACATTTCGCAGATTGATTATGTCTGGACGACTGTCCCTCTGTCGGGACAGATATCTCAGTCGTGGGGTATACGATCTTATTGAAATTTGGTATACTGGATATTCACCACCCTGAATCCTTTCAAAGAGAGGCCAATGACGCATTTTCCATGTTAGAATTATCATTATTTGTTCATCTGCACATCTTGGGGTTTTGTTTCCGTCCGGGCAGATATCTCAGCCATGGTTCATCAGATCTCACTGGAATGCTATATGGGGGTTCGCCATCTGGTCCAGTGTTTACATTTTTCCATTCTGGGGCTATCGTGCTTGGTTTATTTCTGAATAATGTATTTGGTCACTCCGTCTGAGTATCTCAGCCATGGATATCGGATCTAAATTAAGTTTGGTATAACTGTTTGCAACCGAGAATGGTTCAAACGAGTGGACCGTAAGGTTGTGTGCATTTTCTGTTCAAGACTTATCCTTCTGTGCTTTCCGAAGAATAGTGGGGGGTTTCTTGTCAGTCGCCTAAGTATCTCAGCAATGGGTTATAGTATCTCACTGGCAATTTGGTCTGGATATTCACAATCACAAGTGCTCTCAATAAAATGTTGGTAATGTTCACATTTCCCCGTTTAAAGTTATTTATCCTATGTTTTTTTTTATTTGGTTTCCGTCTTCCCCATTTTCAATTTGACACTGTGGGGGTATGCCTCCACCGCCCGAGGTGCAATTTCTTGTTTTTATTTCTACGATCCCGCTGGAATCGCCATTTTTCTAATAGCCCTAGCTCTACTAAATACTCAATGACGAGTGGTTCCCGCAGAACATGTTCAGATAATAAGTTCAACAAACGGTCCTTTATTTGAACATTGTCCTCCAATATATAATTAGCACACCTTCTGCACTTGTATTATCTGCCGTCTGCTTCTGTTACTGTAATTCCCTCCAAGTCAATAATAGACCATTCCAATTTATAGTTTTTTAACTGAATGGGAGAATCCATTTATTATTGAAAGGGTTAAAAAGCAATATGTGTATTATGTTTCGACATACGTTATTAGTGACAGCAGCGCACATAATTGACTTGAAACATATTTTAGTTGCAGACTATACACAAGGGATTGGGCACAATGTTTTTGCAGCTTGTGACGCGCCCCTTTCCCGATACAATAGAATGGAACACTTGTGCTATAAAGAAGAAGGTGTAAACGTATTTATATCGTGACAAGTTTTGTAATGCCTTCCAGCGTTAATCTGTCGAGAGTTTATTTCTCGGTTGAGAGGGAAGTTGTGCTTAAAGAATGAGACACTGTTTAATCGATATTTTGTACGATTGACGGGTGTTAATGTATAATTGATCTTATTTGTACGTTGGAAGCAAACTATAATGAAACAAGTGTACTCGATTTTGGTTTGAGTTGTGTTCATCACTACATATAACTAAGCAGAGTCACAGTGAAAACACATTTGATTTGTTTAGGTGGGAGGTTTGTTCGTTTGATAATCTGGTCTGCAAATAGGTTCATATTGACCCTAATTAATCACATTTGTTTTGGTTCTGAAATAAACCCATAGTGAGCTAATTTTGTAGTGTGAGTCACCACACCATATCTTGATGATATCGGACCAGCAGTCTGGGAGAAAAATACGAACAGACAGACGGACAGACAGATCCTACTCTTCTCTATACAATTTTAATAATTTGTTCTTGTATTCTTTAACAATTTTATAATTTTACCCATACAGAGCCCCAAACAAACATGAGCAGACGACACTCTTCTATAGTTTTATTGAAAATCGCGAAACCGTAATCGTAACAACAAATAGGGGATTACGACAACAAATAGAACGAACACAAATTCTAGTGACGTATTCTCTATTCGTAACAATGATATGTTGTAGCTCATTGTGCGAAGGGTGTCTGGTAAGAATATTAAGTATAAATATGTAAATGAGAATGACATGACCCTTTTGCAATTATGATGCGTACTTGAACTGTCATTATTATAGTGTGCGCTCGTACGACTTGAAGACTATACCACTTGGTGTATTGCTTCCGTGTATAGATTGTCTTCAGTTTATAGATACAGTGTAGTTGATGGTCTAATTTGTTGAACATATAAGCCGATCGCGTCATTTGTTACAGTCAATGAAGTATATTGTACTTAACACAAAAACGTGACCGAACGTACAGCAACAATGGAATACAAAGAATAGAATACACTATAACACTACTGAGTTAATTTCCTACTAAACACGTCCCAGCAAAAAGGGAACGCCGCGCATTGTCCAATCTATTTCCCATCACATTCCTTAATTTGCCATCTCATAAAAGGGACATTATCTCAATATCTTATATACGGTATGCTAAATAAATACCTGTTTGTAATTCGACCAGATATATAGAAAGAACCATATCTTTTGACGGGCAATTAGACGCATTATGTAGCTCATTGGTAGTGTATGTGGTTCTTGGCGGTATAGTACTGCGGTTTTTGAGTTTTGGAAAAGCGATTTAGTTTTCCATCATCTCATATTTAGTTGTCCGAAAAATCACACCCGCATTAAAGCAATATGAATGCGTTTTTAAAACACTTCGTTTCTTTCATGTCAACCATAAAGCAGCGAGTTCCGTTCGGCTATCAGCTGTTCGCATGGCGTTCTGGCGGAGATAATGCTAATTCACCCCCAAGCGAAGATAAGAATAAAAATTCCTCACGCCGTACTTGTAACAGTGATCTATTTTTATTGGCGAAGTGCACTAAGCACGTGCCGTCGGCGTTATATCTCAGATCTATTCCCGACGTCAAAACACATGACTTATGTTTGCTGCCTTCTGGGTGTTTTCTTTCAACTGGTTGGCCTATTCTTCGTAAATAGACGTGGCAACATGGACGCTCTCTTTACGTTTCAACGGGCATGGCTAATTTGGACCTCAAATTGTGTTTGCTCTGTTTGGAAGCAGGGATATGGCTAGAGGGCTTCCATTGGGGGTGTCACCTGCAAATTTCCAACCGCACTCACTACCCTTGTGCTAGAAATTTAAAATGTTGGAAATTTCCAAGCTGACTTAGGTTGGATAATTTCCAACTGCATGATAGCAATTTCAGACCAGACTATGCACTAAATATAGAACTATTTTCTATTGTTGGTCTAAAAACAAAATCAAAATCCACAATCCTATAAATGGTGTAAAAGTTCCAATGTGAGGCATGAAATTACTCCCTGTTGAAAAATTTGACCAAAGTTGGGGGTAGACACCCATCAACCCAGTCTCCCACCCACCTCCTATCGCCACGCCATGCACTGTTCGGAAGAAGGGGTAAGATACTGTAAGTCGATATATATGCAAATCCATATCTACACTTCGAAAGAGATCTTAATCATAAAAAAATTATAGCCGGTTTCTCAACATAATCGAGAGCGACGCTCTTTAGTTTTACCATAGCATGATTAGCATAACAAAGTTCTTTGCCGTTTCATGCTGACGTAAATGTATGACTCAACCCTTTATTTTCTAACTTGATTCTCCCATTTAGTTGTAAAATTATACATTGGAATGGTCTATTATTCATCTGAAGGGATGTTCAGGTAATAAGACTAGACGACAAGCAGACGAAAGCCTAATATGAGTACAGAAAGATCATATTCATTGGTGGGAAATGTTCAGATAATAAGTTCAACAAACGACCTTATTATCTGAATATTTCATAAGGGAACTACTCGTCAATGAGTATTTAGAATAAAGAATGGATTAAATACGGTTTGTGGCATGCAAAGTCTGTATAAGTATCTTTAACGAATTTATATATTTTTTCTCAAAATATCCTCGCGCAAATACGCACACAATCGACCTATAAAGGGAAATATGTACATAATGTGATTACCTTAGTAACCTTACTCGTATTTAAATTCGCGCAATACTATTTTTCGCTCAGTTTTGAATTCGAGCACCGACGGCTGCGCGAAAAAATAGTACTGCGCGAGTAATTTAAGGTATTTGAAATAAGCAGATAATGAAGTCATATCGGTTATTTTGTTTTATGGCGCGGGCCACAGTGAAAACACACGTTAAAAGGCGTTCACCTGAAGAGTCCTGAGTTGGCTTATTTGTGTCATTGTCCGCACATAATCTGCTTAGAATCGCCTCATTATGAGTCGATAATGTGATGAAGACTCTCTCATTTTCAGCACATTATCGACTCAAATCTCACATCTTACCATTTTCTGTTAATCTGGTACGTGTTATATCACTTATATACCATGTATTCCTTTGTCTGTATGTTTAAAAGACCACTAAAATGTATCTTATCTTATCTTAATCTATCTAACTGTTTGGAGATGTCAATTATAGGCAATGGCAATATTGATCGCTTGTACTATATACTTAGTCTACATTTGTTGCCGGTGTCTCAGTGTACGTAAACTTGATCCAGGCGTATTGCAGATAGACGAATCATTATATGCTTGACTATCAACTAATAAATGAATACTTTATCATTGTTCCGTGGTAGACTGTATTCCATCAAACATGCATGAGGCTGTGCGCGTGTGTCCACGTTAGAGTAAATATAACGGATTGGAATTATACATAAATATTCGTAACCCTAAGATGTTGTCAGCGAAAATTATACCAAAGATAATTTAACCAGATAACTGAAATGGACATATCGATCCAGGTATAGGCCTGATTCGTCATCTACATTTTTACGGACACCTCTAGGATTAAACCCCCATTTGACAGCTAAAACCATGAATTAAACTCGGGACGCATTCATCATCCCTGGTTTAAACCTGGTCCAGCCAGCCTATGGCTTAGAAGTAGTGTCTGTACATCGTCGAGATAAATAACCGTACCTGCTTAATACAGACCTCCGCATTCTATCGACAGCGAAATCAATAACTGAGATTACGACTGGGCATATATACTGTACAGTGTATGGTTGTTTTTTTTGCGTTTTATAACCTTAACCGGAACAAAACCATGTCATCCGACGGTCCAGCACATCTGAGATGCCAAATCCATATTATCAGGACCGCGATCTACAATTATTAATGTTACACAACCAATTCCATAGATTGAGTTGTATATATACATGTAATCTCGAGTGGTGGCGTGTCTACAGGGTGGGAGTGGTGGCTTGGTATTACATGTATGTCACAAAAAGATTCATTCTCGCACGAAAGTTGTTATAAACGTGCATTTGTCCGCGTTAATTGGGGGCGTGCCAATAACCATCCACCCATTAGACCCGTCTGGCTGGACAGCCAGTGGAGGCTTAAACTCTAGATTTAAAATGAATAAAAAGAATGCGGCCAAAAATGGTTTTCTGTGCATGCACATGCAAAATGATTCAATATTTGGAGTAACAACATACACATTGACGTAATTCTCAAATATATATACTTGTCCTGTTTCATAATATCCCGAAAATGTGTGTCTAAATGCATTTTGTGTCATTTTGCTAACATTGTTTCCAATAAGTTAAAATCATATGGTGCCTATAGGAGTTTCAAATTATACACAGGAAAGCTCGCTTGTGTCTGGGTACCAAAACAGATCGACAAATACGTGATATAAATACATATCTGCCACATATATATAGACTTATTCAAATTAGGAAGTTTAAATAACTCGGGTATCGATTTATATTCATAATGAAACAATAACGAGCGTTAATCATTAGTTTATTCCTGAGCATGTATCTCGTGTGAGAAAGATTAAACGACCATGGGCCGTTCGAACCACGAACATTATGTATACACGATTTGGTAAGAGGTATCTCTCAACATATTCCTCACTATGTAGAAGATTCATAAATATCTAGAGCTGTCTTTGCTCTTAATTTTGATGATTACAAAGAAGAGAAAGCAGTGCGTGAAGTTTTTTTTAATAGTTTCATTAAAATGATGTGAAACACTCCAGCAGGGTGATCGAATAGAAATAGAGAATAATCTTGTTCAAAGTAGTAATTTTTACACATTTATATCCAAATTGACAACGAACACCGAAATTCTTAATTAATTGCAGTGACTATCGATGGGGAAATCGTTTTCGTTAGTTTATCGCCGATAGATGCGTCCCGAATCAAGTAGTAAATATTTACAATTGAGCGTAATTCAGACGATGTTTTTTATGGAGTGGTAGGGTCGTTTAGCTTCAGATTTTCGGCGATGTTAGTATAATGTTATATTCCTCCAGTCGGCATAGTGACTGAATACTAACTTATCAGTTTTACCCACCCGAACAAGTACATAACATGTCTTTAAGATAACGCAATATTGTCAGGACATTCCTTTTCCGATTCCAAAATTTTGATGAATGAAAATGGCACCGTTTTTATACGGAGCCCGTACATTATGTTTTGTATGACTTCAATGCGTCTTACTGTGACACATAAAGCTCGTGGAAGGTATATAGTTCAGATATTTATTGACCTATTTCGATACCACGAAAATTCAAAATCGAATATTATTAGGTTTATTTTCGAGCGAAACCGCCATGTGGCCAGGAACGAAGCGACGTGGTTGGCGATGGATGGGGTGAGGTCAACATCATTTTCATTAAGCTAGACATTTCACACCTAACCCGACATTAGTTGGAAATAGATTGAAATTGTTCTCGTAGTTTGATTTTCTAAACAATTTATCAGTGGGTAAGCTGTTGTTTTAAGACATCTGCATATTCTGGTCCACAGTTATGGCCCCTTTCCCGTGGACAGTTACCACTGGCTTGTAGCCACACGACTACTGATCTATTCGGAATAGGCTACCGTGTGCCCCAAGCATGTGAGGGAATACATGCAGTTGTAAAAAATCAAAGTTCAAGGCGGAGTGCAGTTGGAAATTCCAAGGTGGACCCCCCCCCCTCCTCACGGAGACCATCTCGTGTATTTATTGATCTATATTGTCACTATCAAATTACGTACACGGAATGTATGATGTATAAATAAGCCGTGTCTTTTAAAGAATCCTCCAAACTCATCTGTCTTCAATTTGTACATGTGTCAATCGACATCATGAATGTAGTGTGCAAGAGAGGGAAAACGATGATCATAAATTCGATCTTACACACTGGGTTTAAACTTGAGCTTGCGAATCCATACATAGTTTCTGGCATATGACCGTAAATGTGGAACAGATATCTCGATTCATTCGAAAAGATCATTGGCATCAGGCGGAAGAATGTTGGCAGGATTTTTTCACGCGAACGCCGTCCTAAAGTGCGCTGGGACCAGTACACCTACATGTATATGTATACGATTTAGGACGTGTGCTGAGTTAAAGTGATAAAGAGTAATTCCTCCCTCGGAAGTGATACTTTGATTGAATTGAGTGTCACTGCCGGGCAAATTATCCTATTACTCATTCCAATTACACAAACGAGCAGGAACCCAATTTAAATCCAATTGAGTTTTCCGTTTCGAGATGACGTTTTATGCTGCAGTTGGTTAGCTTCGTGTCTTAAATCCACGTTTTACTCTCTATATTAGTCGGCACCAAAGCTCTGCGTGCGGTTATATATCGTTCAAATATCAGATATGCCAAAACATTCGAACATTCGAACAATTGGTGTCTCCTTCCAGTCTCTTTTAGCCTTTCTTGACGGAAGCTGCACTGATGCATCATTAAATAGCCTGTGTCAATGCAATATCTCTCAGTGCATAATCGTATCAGATTTACATCTCTGGAACTGTGATTCAGTTTTCAATGATAGGACGATGCGGATTTCCCCAGATGACATATACATCGTTTCAAAATGCGCAGTGTAGTAAACGATTGTGAGAATAGTAGTATTCGATAGTAAGTATAATTATAAAAACAACAAGATGTGAAAGATTAATCCGTAATAAATAGGTGTAATAAATATCGTTGACTGATAAAAACTCGGAGATGATATCTCCTAGATTGCGATGAATATTATATGATTGATTTGAAACCCGAGTATAATTTCAGTTTTCGCGAGCGAGCTTCATGTACATCTATATACGAGCGACACAGCACGTAGAACGTTTATGCCGTCATCGAGCAAAGTATCGTTCACGGTTCTCTTATAATAACCCGGGAATCAATGTGTCATAGTGCTAAATATGCATACGTACGACTTTGGCGTCAATGTCACAGAGGGTAACCCTATATTTATTGCATGCACTATACTGGTCCACTGTGTATCATTGTCCCAGTTATAAGATTGCATTACTGGGCAGTAAAAGATGTTACAGATATATAGTACGGACCAGCTTTTTGTGGATTGCTATCAAAGCCATGTGATCGATAAGAAGGAAAACCTTAAGACCAACTACAGCCGAAACCCATTTGAGATTCGGCCGATAACGAGTTTTATCATTTCAATATATTGTGGCGCGGAGGAGAAAACTTACTTATGGTATGGAGACAATGGTGGCAAGCCTCGCGCGATTCCTGTCAATTATGTGTCACTATTCGAGTTACGCAGTCTGTATCGCACAGAACTGATTTGTCGACATATAAAACACATATACGCTTATCGTGTCGACTTGTCAGTGTTGTCACCGTGGGGCTATCCCACAGCAACTCAGCAGAAAATAAACTGACGCTGAGCAGTCATACAGTTGACACACTTCGCATAATGAACTACTAATGTTAAGAATTACAATCACTTGAATTTGTGTTCTTTCTATCGGTTGTTGTTTTGCCTTATCCGTAGTAGCGATTACGGTTTCGAGAAACCCGAGCTTTGCATTCGACCATCGAGCCTAATATATACCACTGACTTTGACATGATAACTATACAAGAAAACCATAGTCAGAAATGGTAACTCGCTCAAGATCATATATTATATATACCCATGATTATAATTATTGAATCTGTTTCATTTCTGTTATTTGTAATTGGCATAGCTTATCACAAACCAAAAATCAACATTATTGACATAATGTAAACGCCAATAAACGAAATTGAAATTCTTAACTACACCTTTTACCGGGCTCGCCCTCGGGGTCGCACTACAGCTCGTCCTCGGGGTCGCACTACGACTTTGAATGTGTCCCAATAATTAACATTCTATAAATAGAACCCCCAGCGAAACAAGAATTTGTACATTAGTATACACGCGGCGCGCGTAATAATCGGGGTTCACGTTACCTAGCATAGCTCTAGCCCCTGGGTACAAAGTACATGCATTGTTAACCACGTCTCTTTTCTTGCAATACAGATTACACCCATATGAAAGACGTGCTTCAGATTTCTTGGCAGCGACTGGGGTTCATTGAGTGTTCCTTTATTGGGATTCGTTATGCATCGAACAGAATTACAAATAAACGAGAAAAAGAAAACCACATGACGAATGATTATAAATCAATCAGAAATATTCCTCATATGGATGATCATATTCTTCAAATTATGCCACACAAAGTTCGATCACTTCCGATCTAACTTCCGTAAACAGTATACCCCAGAGAGGCCACCAAACCTTCCGAGTCTTCTTCATTCATCTTCAGCTAAATATGCGTTATCTTCCCCTTTGATCTCCGCTTTGATATAAATCAACCAGATGCTATGAATATTGAAGCACGTCGCCGAGGCTAACTTATATTCTGCAAGCAATGTTTGAATTAATCACCGTCAGTATTCTTCTAAGAAACATAGCAATTTGTTTAACTCGTGACAGCACCAGGTACTCGATATATTAACTCTATTTCCCCGGATATCAAATTTCCATGATTGTGAGATCTTACTTTTAAATTTGGACCATTTTCTTTACCGTCATATTCTATTATATTATAAATATATGCTTGGATGTTTGGGTTCTGACGTTCCGCGAGTGCCCCCTTCGCTTATGTTTATAATCAAGGAGAAATTATACGTATAATAGACTATAGGGTGACTACCAAAAAGAAGTAGCTGGTGATTAAGTCGTCAAGGTATCGCGCATAAGGCCGCCATTCCATATTTTATTGGACATCCCAAACATTAACGTATAATATACCAAAAATACACGAGCTGTAACAACAGAAAAAGACGATGGGGGTATACAATGGGGATCGGAGCACAAGTTATTTCAACTTAGGGAACGCTCCTCTCCCCTGATATAAAGACACGAACTTAAATGACGGCCGTCATAACGTATCCAGCAGAGGTCAGTCATGATGGTTTCAATCCAAAGAATTGCATATCATGGTATGTTGTTTCTATGTGTAGTGTTACGTATTTGTGGTGTAATTAACCCTGTCCACACTAAATTGATTATCCCACTCAGTGATAAGTGCACATCGAACTGGTCTATTATTCAGTTGGAGGGATGCTAAAGTGATAAACGCAGACGACAAATAAATAAAAGTGCAGAAGGTTTCCTATTTTTTGAGGGAATGTTTAGACAACAAGTTAACAAGGTCGTTTGTTGAACTTTTCCTATGTGATAACTACTCATCAATGATTATTTAGTATAGATGATATTAACCACCTGTGTGGTCTTTCCGTCGTAACCACCATATTGCACACGGTTACACCCTTTCGATAATATGGTATAATTAGTCAAGAGAATCCACACTAATATAAAAAGCGATAAAACTATTAGAACATACATGTATAACTTGTACAATTGGCATATATAGGCCCCTGTGAATTGCGAGTGGAGGTGTGTGGTCTCGTATGTATATGGTGGTGATGGGTCCTACCTGATTATCAGCTGTCATGTGCCGAAAACGGACACTGTATGGGAGGATAGTCAGTGACAATAAATAACCTACACGTAATAAAACGCCGAATTCTTATCATTATGGAATAACCTTATAGCTTTAATATGCTTTTATTTCGTGTATCTACACGTATTTATGTTTATATTTGGCAGTCATTTTCGGCTAAATGTAACTATTTTCTTGCATATTTATTTAGCTGTCAGTCAACAAATGCATTTAGTTACGTCCCGTCCCCTATGATGCGTATATATAATAATAACATAACACAATTTTTACTTTATAGTAAACTGTCGCTAAATCAATACAGATAGTAACATGAGCAACCGTAAATACTTGGTCACAATGGTACACTTATCTATATAATATCGTAATTTTCGTATACAACACCGCGATTCAAATCTGCTAAAAGGCTATCTACAGATTATAGTAAAAGACGAAAATGCATTGCAATCAACCTGTCTATTATATTGCAGTCGTTTGAGCGACATGCATTCTGGGGAATACGTTCGCGGCGTTTGATGTCTAACCCGCTGTAGTTTCGAGCGCATAACGGACATTTGCATTCTCCACACTCCCTGCAACGATTTCTCCGGATAATTGGACTGATGAAAGATGATAGTTTAATCGTGACGGATAAATCAACACCGTGGTAGTCATTGACAAGTCAATTTCAGAGAATAATTTTTCTGGAATAAAATAGTTTTGTTGTTGAGCATTATTCTGAGCACGACCCGGTGGATACGAAGTTATTTGGGATTGCATCTGGCAAGTAATTCTCGAGAGAATTCATTGTTCCACCTGAGTTTGTCAATTAAGATGGAAATGCGCCACATGAATACCTTAGGTGTGGCTTACTTTGTTTTGGTTAAATTGTGCTTATCGTCGTTTATCCTATAGACTCAACAAATCGTCGTACAAATAGGTTCATATTGGACCTAAATATTCACTTAGGTTCATATTAGACCTAAATATTCACTTAGGTTCATATTGGACCTAAATATCCACTTAGTTCATATTGGACCTAAATATCCACTTAGGTTCATATTGGACCTAAATATCCACTTAGGTTCATATTGGACATATTTGACTCCGAAATAAGCCATAGTGGACTTAAATCTGTCGTTTCCGTTGACTGGCGCGGGCCACAATGAAAACACATTATAATGAGCGTTCAATAATGCCCGTACATCTAGGGAGTCATGAGTCGGTTTATTCGTATTATTTTCGGCCCACAACTAACTTATAATAAGTGAACATGAGCCCATAATGGCACTGACATGAATCTCATTTCAATTCGTTGTGGACTCAACATGAGGTGATTATAAGCCCATTATGAACCTAACACAAATCCTATTATAAGTCCAAACGAGATCATTTTCACGAGAGCAGGCTGATAGACGTTGTTAGTTGTCAATGTTTGGTGAAATGCCCGGACGTGGACTTCAAGATGCATGTCTGGTTTGAAACCATAAACAACCATTTGTATGTTTAATATACCTGCAAATAATTAGACTGGACCCATGTGCCAATTATTACAATGTTTTGACGGCCTGTTGTCAACTTTCAAAAAAGTTGGTTTTGACACGTGGTGAATGTTCATCAGCCAAGGACAAATTCCACTGAACGCGTCTTATAAAGAACGTTCATTCTTCGGTCGCCTAAAGCGGTAGTCTATAAAGAGCATCCTCGATTTTGAGCGTTTGTGTTTTCAATGACTAATTTTGTAGATTTTCGCGATTCATATGTATACGATTGGTGACGATTGCTTTTATTTCATGAACACCCCTCCAGATGAATAATAGACAATTGCAATCTATAGATGCGAGAATTATAGTATAGAAATGGTTAATGTTGGCCCAATGCACCGTGAACGTTACCAAATCACTATACCCCTATACCATAGGTGTCGGTTTTATACTGTGTTATCAAGTACTACGGCGTTTGCATAGCCAAAATAAACCGAAACCAACATTCATGTGAAGGAATGTGAAATGGTCGTCCTAAATATGCTTTAGTTCAGCTGAATTGATTTATTTAATGATACATGTAGTTGATATTGACATGAAGATGAGAGTGGCGGAGATAACTGGTATCACCTCTGGCATAGAATCTTTGTATTTTCTCATATGCATTAACCTTTTATATTCTGAATGAATTGTCCCATTCAGTTATAAAATACACTCGAGCTGTCTATTGTTCACTTGGCGGTCAGAAATGTTGAGATAATAATTTGAACTTATTGTCTGCACAGTTCCTAAGGGATATACTCACCAATGAATATTCAGTACAGACAGGGCTAATATCTTCGCTATTTTTGTATTTCTTGTTCCGATGACAAGCATATAATAAAGCGACCATGCACTTGTTACTGGGAACTTGTTCTTATGAAAAAGTGGAAGCCATATGTCGCCTCGCATATATAAGAGAATGCATTGGCTTAACACATTAAAAATTCTAAAATTGTTAAAGAATGTAAGAAAAAATGGTAAAAAGTGTTAAAAAAAGAATTTGTTTAGGCCAATGCATTCTCTTATATATGAGAGGCTACCTATGGTCGACTCGCATATATAAGAGAATGCATTGTCACAGGGCATAACTGTAACCATCACAATGTGGTCAATGAGCCGGTTCCAATGATATCCATATTTGGATGTTTTATTTTTACAGACCCAAGATAATGTAGGCTGTTGCAGCTTTATTTGGCCGTTTTTGGCCGGTTTGTTGGGTAAAGGGTTAAACCGCTGAGCAGTTACATAGTCGTCGATATATTCGCGAAATACACGTGTGGTTATTTCCTTTGATCACAAGCCAAAGCTGTGTTACCTTTGGGTGTATCGATGCAATGATTCATTGTTGTCAAGGGTATTGTATCGTGATAAACCTACACATACCATTTTCACTGACTCCACCACCGGTTCAACTTCCACACTGCCACAATGTTCGTGTCTCAACTGGCAACATCCATCGGCCATAGTCTGTTAAAATCGATTATTGTGAAAGCAATATTCGTGCGTCAAACATAGCCCCTTCAGATAACTGCTTCTTTGATTGTTTTCTCAATTAATCAGCTATCACCGGGTGCCTGCTTACATAAATAACATTACAACACCTGAGAATGGTTCTCCTTCACGTAGGTGGTGGAGACTGGGGCACAACCGAGATATATATGTTATTCCAGAAATCAAACGCGATGTAAACAAGTTCTCTTTTTATAGACCACAAAACATGTGCTGTGAACTTGGAACGCCATATGTCTGTCAGTAGGTTATGCAATGATGTTCTATTGAATTTATGGTATGCGTTCTCCGTCTTTATTCTCATAAAACGAGTCACCATCATCAGCTTACTACCGAGTGTCGCCGCGTGCATTCATGTTCTCTGTATTATCAAAATATCACCTATGTAAGTATGTATTCTATATGTATGCACATCACAAACTGGAGTAAATTGGTTTTGTGGAAATCTCATTCAAACTCAGGGTGTTGGTTTATATTTGGCCCGCGTATATCTTGCTTGAAGACATGTGGTCAAATATAATGTGCTAGCATTGTTTACATGTACCTACAACACGAGTCCGTCCGATTGTCCAACTGGATATGGTCGTATAGAGATGTCAATGTTCCAACCCGACTGAAACACGTTCATTTAGACAATACATGAGACCTTTACCTTCTCTGTAAATTCCTCCTGTGTCAGGAGAACCGTCCTTGGGGTGGACGTGACCACTTCTTCTTAAGCACAGTAAATTGAAATATGTCTCATGTTCTTCTGATATATATACATGTAAATATAGTTAGATTGGTTGGGTAAGTGTCAAGTTGCGCGCACGAAACAATGAACGCTTCACAATATGCCCGTACATGATACAGCAGTACTAGTGTTGGAAGCAATGAACAGCGAGGACACAACCTGCATATTGTCCCTTCATGCATGCACCTGTTCTGTCAACGCTAACCTTATGCGAAGTCCAATACATGTTACATAATGTATTGTGGCGCAACATTAAAGACCCTGTGCCAATGCATTCTCTTATATATGCGAGTCGACCTTAGGTCGCCTCGAATATATAAGAGAATGCATTGGCCTAAACAAAAATTATAATTTTTTCTTACATTCTTTAACAATTTTTATAATTTGTTCTTACATTCTTTAACAATTTTTATCATTTGTTCTTACATTCATTATCAATTTTTATCATTTTTTCTTACATTCTTTAACAATATTTTATCATTTTTGTTTCATTATTTCTTACATTCTTTAACAATATTTTATCTTTTTTTGTGTTTTTCTTACATTTTTTAACAATTATAAAAGATAATATAAAATGTGTTAGGCCAATGCATTCTCTTATATATGCTCTGGCGACATATGGTCGACTCGCATATATGAGAGAATGCATAGGCACAGTGTTTTCTAAAACAATTAAGGAAGCTCCCGTCATGAAAGGATTAAGCACACAATTCACAATAATCTGCTTGTCTATTCGGCCATTTCATGATAGTTGTCTGGATGTTACATAGGCGAGTGATCTATGATAGAATAAGCCCAGCTGACTGAGTCTCTGCAGCAAACATAACACGTTTGTTGGCGTAAACCGACGAAATTGAAACCCTATCAGTTATGGGTTTCACGGTTACAGTTATAATGTGCGCATAACTTGGTAACATCTTCCCCATTTGATAACCGTGGGTTTGCGAAACCTCTTTAGATTAATATTGGTGAATAATTAAGTTATTTAATAGAATAATAAATCATCTCAAGAAACTGAAGCAGGCATTGTTGGGTCATCGGTAAATTTACACAATGGGCACGAAATTATTAAATTAGAGTTATCTCTAGTTATGTCTATTTGTAAACATAGACACTGATATAATTGGCTTCAATCTGCGGCGCCAGTGCGACCAAGGCTTGAATAGGTTTCGTTAAACTGATATTACATATTGGGAACGATCACATGTAATTAAGAATCCTGCTAAAAGCGAATTGGAATAAGTATAACTCTCCAATTCACCAGTTTCTGAGTTAACAATTGCTGTTGAGTGGTCATAAAATTGAGAGAAAATCGAAGAGCATTATCCCAGCAATATTAGTGTATCATGATCGTTCTACGTGAGCGTGGATATTTACTAGTTTCACCAATATGGATTAACAAGTAAACCATAGTCAGAAATGGTAACGCGCTCAATATCATATATTATATACCCATGATTGTAATTTGTAATTGACATAGCTTACCACAAACCAAAAATCAACATCATTGACATAATGTAAACGCCAATAAACGAAATTGAAATTCTCAACTACAACTTTAACCGGGTTCGGTCTCGGTGTCGCACTACAGCTCGGGGTCGCACTACAACTTTTAATGTGTCCCAATAATTAACACTCTACAAATAGAACCCCAGCGCTATGGCCGCGTCCAGGCGAAACAAGTATGTGTACATTAGTATACACGCGGCGCGCGTAACAACAATTCGGGTTTCTTGAAAACTTTCTTCAGTGGGCAAATTAAAAGGATCAACTCCATTCTCAATATAAATTTCTGAAGAGTCCGCATCAGATACCAGATTAATCAAACGTAAAGGGGTACTGTAGACTAAAGTCTGCCATTTATGGGACCATCTTCTTTTATACTCAACAAAATATATGCAACAAATGAATGAATTTGGACCATGGTTTAGTGCAAAATACACCCAGTCATATACTGACATACCACTATGTATATACGAGTCTGTAGTTAACCTTTTCATGACGGGATCTGCGCTGGCACAACTGTAAATAACCTGTGCCAATGCAGTCTCTTATATATGCGAGTCGACCGTAGGAGAGAATGCATTGGCCTTACAAATTTTATTTTATTTTTATAATTGTTAAAAAATGTAAGAACAAAATGATGAATTTTTTTTTTAGGATGTAAGAAATAATGATAAAAATTATTAATTTTTTTTAAAGAATGTAAGGAAAATTGATAAACGTTGCTAAAGAATGTATATATGCGATGCGACCTATGTTCGAATCGTATATATAAGAGAATGCATTGGCACGGGGTCTTTAATGTTGCGGCAGCGCAGCTCCCGTCAAGAAAAGGTTAACTTGGACTGGTCTCGCCCCTGTGCGCAAAATTTAAAACATCTGGAAAATTGTTATAACATCAGTAAAAAACATTGTTTCAGATTAACCCTTTCATGACGGGAGCTGCGCTGGCGCAGCATTAAAGACCCTGTTCCAGTGAATTTTCTTACATATGCGAGTCTCACATAGGTCGCCTCGCATATATTATAAGAGAATGCACTGGCTTACAAGGTAAATGTAAATATTGTTAGGCCAATGCATTCTCTTATATATGCGAGGCGCCCTATAATCGCAAATATAAGATAATGGATTGGCACAGGGTTTTCGCAAAAACATCAGGAAGCTTCAGTCATCAAAGGTTTTAAGCATGAATATCGTATGTGTACCGGTATGTCCTGAACCGATCGACCTATATTGTCGCTACCATCAAATATATAATGTTCGGTATCAAAATGATGCATGTACGTTTAACCCATAATTGACATTGTTGAAAGGCACACATTACCCCGAAATATTCCACACACAAGCTACATCAATCCAGCCAAAAACGAGCAGTTGTGAATTCGATGTAAACTCGTAGGGACAGGGGGATGTATGGTCAAACTTATCAACAGTTGAAATTTAATGCCCGACAAAAAATTAGTTGGAAATTTTACACCACAAGTAGGTTGACATTATTCTCATTGTTTGATTGCCGTGGATGAAAAGATTATTTTGCCGTGGATGAAAAGTATGGTTTGCCGTCAGTGAAAAGTTTGTTTTGCCGTGAGTGAAAAGTTTATTTTGCCGTGAGTGAAAAGTTTGTTTTGCCGTGAGTGAAAAGTTTATTTTGCCGTGAGTGAAAAGTTTGTTTTGTCGCGAGTGAAATTTTTTTTTTGCCGTGAGTGAAAAGTTTATTCTGCGTGATTGAAAAGTTTGTTTTGCCGTGAGTGAAAAGTTTGTTTTGCGGTGTGCATGGATGAAAAGTTTGTTTTGCTGTGACACTTACGGGCCACCGTAGATATTCCAAGCTTTACTTATATAGCGTTTATGTATCTCCACTACCAGTGGACCCTAAGCGCTTCACATTAATGGGGAATATGTTGTTTATAGAACAGCGGCATATTTTTCTACGTTTTGGTCACTATTTGTGTCTGAAATGGCCATCAGTTGGAAATCTAATCTTAAGGGTTGTCAGGTTGCGGTGTGACTAAACACCGCCCGGACCAGCCCGGACCAGCCCCGGCCAGCCCGGACCCCCCATATGGACTAGATGAGTGATTTTAAGGGCAATATAAGTGCAGGGGTGTCATGGAAACCCACTCAGGGTAGCTATTAACCCTCAAAATGCCGGCATCGGCGAAAATGTTCCCCGCGAAATGAAGCTAACAGCCCGGACCGCCCCTGCTGCGTCCAGGTGTGATTTTAGTATTCATATCTGTGCGAGGGTGTTAATTAAACCCAAATTCGCACGGAGAGAGGTCAAGGTCAAACGGAAGTGCCGTTTATTAACCCCTAAACTTCCCAGATTCAACCAGAATTACAAAATTGCGCCCCCAATAAACAAACTCACGGCCCGGACCCCCTTAATGTCCTCGTACTTCTAATAACCCCTTACATATGTGTTGTGGAACTACACTCGACTACACTCACGAAGATACAAGGGCGAGTCGCCCACGAATGCCTGGCAATTAACCCCCAAAATGCCGCCATCGCCGATTATGTTTAACGATAACGACGCTGACAGCCCGGACCAGCCCGGACCATCCCGGTGCAGCCCGGACCCCCATATGGACTATATGAGTGATTTTAAGGCCAATATAAGTGTAGGGGTGTCATGGAAACCCACTCAGGGTCGCTATTAACTCTCAAAATGCCGGCATCGGCGAGCCGCGAAATGAAGCTCACAGCCCGGACCGCCCCTGCTGCGTCCAGGTGTGAGTTTAGTATTCATATCTGTGCGAGGGTGTTAATGAAACCCAAATACGCACGGAGGGTGGTCAAGGTCAAACGGAAGTGCCGCTTATTAACCCCTAAACTTCCCAGATTCAGCCAGAATTACAAAATTGCGCCCCCAATAAACAAGCTCACAGCCCGGACCCCCTTAATGTCCTCGTACTTCTAATAACCCCTTACATATATGTGCTGTGGAACTACCCTCGACTACACTCACGAAGATACAAGGGCGAGTCGCCCACAAATGCCTGGCAATTAACCCCCAAAATGCCGCCATCGACTATTATGTTTACCCATAACGACGCTGACAGCCCGGACCAGCCCGGACCATCCAGGTCCAGCCCGGACCCCCATATCGACTAGATGAGTGATTTTAAAGCCAATATAAGTGCAGGGGTGTCATGGAAACACACTCAGTGTCGCTATTAACCCTCAAAATGCCGGCATCGGCGAAAATGTTCGCCGCGAAATGAAGCTAACAGCCCGGACCGCCCCTGCTGCGTCCAGGTGTGATTTTAGTATTCATATCTGTGCGAGGGTGTTAATTAAACCCAAATTCGCACGGAGAGAGGTCAAGGTCAAACGGAAGTGCCGTTTATTAAACCCTAAACTTCCCAGATTCAGCCAGAATTACAAAATTGCGCCCCCAATAAACAAACTCACGGCCCGGACCCCCTTAATGTCCTCGTACTTCTAATAACCCCTTACATATGTGTTGTGGAACTACACTCGACTACACTCACGAAGATACAAGGGCGAGTCGCCCACGAATGCTTGGCAATTAACCCCCAAAATGCCGCCATCGCCGATTATGTTTAACGATAACGACGCTGACAGCCCGGACCAGCCCGGACCATCCCGGTGCAGCCCGGACCCCCATATGGACTATATGAGTGATTTTAAGGCCAATATAAGTGTAGGGGTGTCATGGAAACCCACTCAGGGTCGCTATTAACTCTCAAAATGCCGGCATCGGCGAAAATGTTCGCCGCGAAATGAAGCTCACAGCCCGGACCGCCCCTGCTGCGTCCAGGTGTGATTTTAGTATTCATATCTGTGCGAGGGTGTTAATGAAACCCAAATACGCACGGAGAGTGGTCAAGGTCAAACGGAAGTGCCGCTTATTAACCCCTAAACTTCCCAGATTCAGCCAGAATTACAAAATTGCGCCCCCAATAAACAAGCTCACAGCCCGGACCCCCTTAATGTCCACGTACTTCTAATAACCCCTTACATATATGTGCTGTGGAACTACCCTCGACTACACTCACGAAGATACAAGGGCGAGTCGCCCACAAATGCCTGGCAATTAATCCCCAAAATGCCGCCATCGACTATTATGTTTACCCATAACGACGCTGACAGCCCGGACCAGCCCGACCATCCAGGTCCAGCCCGGACCCCCATATGGACTAGATGAGTGATTTTAAGGCCAATATAAGTGCAGGGGTGTCATGGAAACACACTCAGGGTCGCTATTAACCCTCAAAATGCCGGCATCGGCGAAAATGTTCGCCGCGAAATGAAGATAACAGCCCGGACCGCCCCTGCTGCGTCCAGGTATGATTTTAGTATCCATATCTGTGCGAGAGTGTTAATGAAACCCAAATACGCGCGGAGAGTGGTCAAGGTCAAACGGAAGTGCCGTTTATTAACACCTGAGTGGGTTTCCATGACACCCCTGCACTTATATTGGCCTTGAAATCACTCATATAGTCCATATGGGGGGTCCGGGCTGGACCGGAATGGTCCGGGCTGGTCCGGGCTGTCAGCGTCGTTATGGGTAAACATAATAGTCGATGGCGGCATTTTGGGGGTTAATTGCCAGGCATTTGTGGGCGACTCGCCCTTGTATCTTCGTGAGTGTAGTCGAGGGTAGTTCCACAACACATATGTAAGGAGTTATTAGAAGTACGAGGACATTAAGGGGGTCCGGGCTGTGAGTTTGTTTATTGGGGGCGCAATTTTGTAATTCTGGCTGAATCTGGGAAGTTTAGGGGTTAATAAACGGCACTTCTGTTTGACCTTGACCACTCTCCGCGCGTATTTGGGTTTTATTAACACCCTCGCACAGATATGAATACTAAAATCACACCTGGACGCAGCAGGGGCGGTCCGGGCTGTTAGCTTCATTTCGCGGCGAACATTTTCGCCGATGCCGGCATTTTGAGGGTTAATAGCGACCCTGAGTGGGTTTCCATGACACCCCTGCACTTATATTGCCCTTAAAATCACTCATATAGTCCATTTGGGGGGTCCGGGCTGGTCCGGGTTGGTCCGGGCTGGCCCGGGCTGGTCCGGGCGGTGTTTAGTCACACCCTCAGGTTGGTACATTCCAACAGTTGGACAGTTTGAGTTGTCAGTTGAAAAGGTCCAGTACATGAGGGCGGCAAACTGTATTTGAAATTTTGTCTTCAATCTTTGTATCTATTGAATGTCAATACACGGATAATAAATACTGTTTAAACTAAACGGTATTTCGCGGACACGGGAGAGTGGTCTCTTAGGTGCACTAAGAAATTTCATGGTGGACACCCCCAACATAGACCGTCGTTCCACGTCCCGGTAAACACGCAGATGCACGTTTTATATTAAGCACATCATTCACGTTACATAGAATCAGGGGATGTCTTGGTGACGGCGAAATTCGTCGAAGAGACAACTGTGAATTAAGGCGATCAATACAATGTCTGGAAAATACCCTTACTGAATGAGTGGATCCGAATATCTTCAGGCTACACATGCCTCTCGACAGCCAATATCATATAATAGCGGAACTCTTGGCACACAATAATTACAGTGCAACTGGTAACATTGATATAGGTGCATCGATGACTTTGATATCTCTTTCCGCTATCGAACTGTTTTCGTTCATACATTTAATTTATTCCACAATATTGTGTAGCAGACACGAGTTGACCCAGAAATGTTTTACGCCTGGGTTCGAAGACGGATAGCCTCTTCCTGTTGAATATTCCAGATGGCTAAATGGCTTTCGATGCACGCAACCAATATGGTAAATGAATAGTGTTTACATGGACGACCATATAATACGAACACAACTTTGGGCGGGAGACTCGTGTCTATTACATATTTTATTCCCCTTTGAGTTGTAGTGCCACGATGTGATACCCTGCCAAGGAATTGCGTAGTAGCCACGCAAGACCACGGCGAATATATACTCGTTTAAGGTTATTTGAACTGAGATGGCTCATTCGAGCTTCCAAATGTTGTCAACGTGATTTGGGAGCAGGTATAAGATAGGTTCACAACTACAGGAAATATTGATAATCCGGCGTCATATGCTCTGAAAAATAATTTCCATGGTCACAGCCATTTTCCAGCTCTTTTCAATTGAAATGCAAATGGCTGTTTTTGTTTGGTACCCAAACATCGTGTTAAAGTTGTATTTTTTACGACTTCAATGCGTCTTTCTGTGACATAATACTCGTATAACCCTTTACCCAACATACCGGTAAAAAACGGCCAAATAAAGCTGCAACAGCCTACATTATTTTGGGTCTGTAAAAATAAAACCATACAAATATGGATATCATTGGAACCGGCTCATTGACCACATTGTGATGGTTACAGTTATGCCATGTGCCAATGCATTCTCTTATATATGCGAGTCGACCATAGGTCGCCTCGCATATATAAGAGAATGCATTGGCCTAACAAAAATCATTTTTTAACACTTTTTACCATTTTTTCTTACATTCTTTAACAATTTTATAATTTTTAATGTGTTAAGCCAATGCATTCTCTTATATATGCGAGGCGACCTATGGTCGAGTCGCATATATAAGAGAATGCATTGGCACAGGGCATAACTGTAACTGTTCTGTTGGGTAAAGGGTTAAAGGTAGTTCGAGTATTTATCGAAGACGACCAAAAACGAATAGTATTATCTCTATGTTGGAGCTCAAACAGCCATGTTGGATTACAATATATGTTTTATACCCATTTAAATATAATTATTCATTATAGTACTATTAAATGAGAATAGGATAGGAAGTAAGCTATATAAGAGGTTATTGGTATCAATTTATATAGGTACAATATGAATTTATGGTTGATATGTGTGCATATAATAATTGTGCTTGTTAGTATATACAAATATCGCTATTATATTGTTGCATTTGGTTACACTGGTGTAAATGTGTTTCGGAGTGACATTTAGTCGATATAGGAGAGAATTAAATAGACACTGGGTCAATAGCCTTGTGTGTTTTTTTGTTTGTTTGCATTAAACAAAATCATCACACCTCTTCCCTATGATTTCCTTAGTTAAAGTAGACATTGGCACAGGAATTAACCCTTTGTAGTGAAATTTTAATTTTGTGGTGTGGTCTAAAATATGACATTATTTCTATATAGTGCGGTTCTGACAATATAGTTACGAAAACACAAGAATAAAAGGCGAATTCCCTACTAGACGGACATGGTTTTTTTGCATAAAAAGTTTCCGCAAATGTCAATCTTTCAGATTTAAAGAAAATTTTGGACCTAGAATTTATATTGTAAACAGTATACGCTAAAACGTTTGCACTGAGGCCGATGGAAAACATTTACACAGTGTAACCATTTGTGCTATCATTTTGTTTTTCTTCTCCCGTGGGGATTGACACCCACCCATCCCTACGTTATATCGATTGGAGTCGGGGGGAGTTTATCCACGTGTACAAGGCAGTTCTATAGTGAATGGAGTTGGTGGTTTGGGTTGAACCTATTAGTTAATAGTATGACTTTTTTTTAACTTAGGCAAATATGGGAATGTTTTCTTCTAGTGCAACATGTCCTCGTGCAACTAGGTTCATATTGGACCTAAATATTTCCATAGGTTCATATTGCACTTATTTTATTCTTATATATTCACATAGTGAGCTAATACTCGTCATTCCATTGAATGGCGCGGGCCGCAGTGAAAACACATTATATTCTGATTCTGGTAAGGCCAGTCGATGAAAAATGTTTAATTAAATAATTGGGCTTATTTCGATGAGGACTATTTCCATAGGACTATATGGGACTATTTCTATACGAAATAAGCCCATTTATTTTATAATTTGTTTTTCATCGACTCGACTTACCATTTATAATGTGTTTTCGCTGCTGGTCGCGCCATTCAAAATAGCATTTCAGGTTCATATAAAGCGTAATATTCAGATTCAAACAATGCGCTTAGTGTGAGGAGAGCAGGCTGTCTAGTGAGATATATATATATTTGTTGCTAGAGCTTTCCAGTAATGTTTTTGTTTGTTTCGACTATGTTGTTCATATCTGTAAAACGCATGTGTCGGTGCATGGGGTTCGGGGGGTCCTAGCCCGCGATGTTCGAATAGACCGACAGGTCTAGGCTTTCGCTCACCCCTTATTGACACAGAACGCTCGGCATCGTGTAAGGGGCAGTAATGGAGGAAGTGATCTACGGTTTCTATCTCGCCACCACTACACATGGGACATTATCTAAGGTGATTGCGACACGAGTCATAATTCAAGTTTGCTACAGCCTAGACGCAGTCGACAGTGATATACCTGGTTTTGTCGTGTATGCAAATTCGTAAGCTCGTGGTCGCTCAGTCCGTCCCGGTCCCGCAGTTATAAATGATTTGAATTATATGACCGTTTTACATTAGTGTTCCCTTACATATTGTTCGAGCCCCTGGTTATTTCTTTTCCTTTATCTTTGATTGAATGGTTTTATTTTGTATAATAACAAATGTTATATATAACAACAAAAGCAATGGAATGTTTTATCGTCTTTATCTTACTGCCCTTAAAATATTATATATATATATATATATATATATATATATAATCATAAAAGATGGCAGATGAATTTGAAGATGAATTCAGGTTTCGATACATCTACAGCAATAATATGTTTCGTAAAGTCTTTTTTTTTACAAAGCTCGTAGCTTTGTACTGCTGAACAGTTTTACTAATCAGCATGCAGACGACACATTATTACCAGGTTGTAAAAGTACCAAACATAATTATTTCTGTCAATTTAATTGTCCCTCATGTGTCCATTTAAAGGCATGGGCGGCGTTCGTTGCTGAAATATTCATATTTGTTCAAATCGCCATCAACAGAAGGAATCTTTAAAAAAATATATAGTTTTGTTCATATGCCAAACATAATCAGCGCTTAAATAGTATATTGTCGTAAAGACGTACGATAGTGTACGCAAACAAGAGCCTGCTCGTGTTACAGAAGTTTTGCTTCTGTTTGCATAACACAGCTCAATTCTATTGGTTAATCACACACAAATGATATAAACGCTCTTTATTATTTCTATATCAGGAAAACAGTAACAAATAATGCTCTTTATATTTACCATATCCGGATCTAAACAAAAGCCAGGTTCTGTAACGTGTTTTGCTTTTGTTTACCCAACAAAGGAAAAACATTTGAAAATAACATACTGTTTATGCCATATTGCTGATTAGTATAAGAACAAAGTCTGTCTATATTTTACTGTTCTTTCTGTTTATGACGGTTTTTGACGGAGGTGAATATTTTAACAGCATATCCACCGCCAACACCGCCCGTATCTTTAAATCACATGAATGTTAGACTTTATGGAAATCATAATAGTAACGTCCTACTTCGTCGTGCACACTTTGACCACGTGGACTTCAATGAACTTTTGGGATATATCAGCGTTAGCCCATCTGGTCTTATGAGGCATGTCCTGAACCTGATCCAGGTAGCACATAATTTCAGGCCTTTTATCATATTACGCGAGGACTTTTCCGAATGGTTATCAAAGGATACCAAAAATATTTCTGACCTCGTGTAGTAGTCTGGTACATATACTTCACATCACATATGCACACAGGATGGTTGCAGGAGATAAGAAAATCACATCAGAACTCCAATATAGAACGACAGCGTGGAGTGCGATACAAAGCGTGCCATAAATGTTATCAGTACGTATACACCGAGAATACACACGTAAACGACAGTCTGTTTCCGTTTTAACCCGAGAATTCTTTGAAATTTCAAGAGGAACACACGTATAACACAGTGACCTAGTTTTAATAGTACGAACCAATCTCTCTTCTTTGATGTCCTTTATGCTTTAGAGGTGCACATATGAGTAGCAGCTGCATTCATTGGGCGTGGAAGAAACTTGAGGTGAGAACAAAATATACCGATCGGGTATCAATAGACAGCAGAATATATCCCTCATGTTTAAATATACGGGCGGCGTTGGCGGTGGGTATGCTGTTAAAATATTCACCTCCGTCAAAAACCGCCATAAACAGAAAGAATAGTAAAATATAGACAAACTTTGTTATCATACCAATCAGAAATATGGCATAAACAGTATGTTATTGTCAACTGTTTTTCCTTTGTTATGTAAACAAAAGCAAAACACGTTACGTTTCAGGCTTTTGTCTAGATCCGGATATGGTAAACATAAAGAGCGTTATTTCTTACTGTTTTCCGGATATGGAAGTAATAAAGAGCGTTTATATAATTTTTGTGTGATTAACCAATAGAATTGCGCTGTGTTATGTAAACAGAAGCAAAATTTCTGTGACACGAACAGGCTCTTGTTTACGTACACCATCGTGCGTCTTGACGACATTATACTATATACGCGCTGATTATGTTTGGAATATGAACAAAACTATATCTATTTTAATATTCCTCCTGTTGGTGGCGATTTGAACAAATATGAATATTTCTGCAACGAACGCCGCCCGTGCCTTTAAGCAGCGGTACGTGTATAGGTGTAATACCCACTGCTGATGTCAGACTTCGATTCGACATGTGTCCGTCGATAAAAACTTTGCAGTGGAAACTTATCATTACTTTTCACCCAGGTTCTGATTTATTTATTCAGAACAGCAGTCATTTTTCTTCATATAGAACGGGATATCTTAATACGTATCTAGAGTGGTATGTAGGTGGTCTGTAAACGGTCTGGGATACCACGGCGTACATATATTATGTACAGATTGTGCACTTGCTGTCGTATTTACGCCAAATAATGTATTGGTTCAATCACTGATTAACATCATTTTTTTGGTGAAGAATCTAATTATAATAGTACACAAAACACTGCCTGATGTCTGAAAACTCTGGCAACATGGGGTACTCACAAAGATACAACATTCATTAGACCTCGTGTCTGCATGCTTATTCAGACCAGACACATTATGGCTTATAGAACAAATCTACTCAACTTTCGTCATCTTTCATCTTTCATATGCCCACATATCCTCGTGCAAATAGGTTCATACTGGGCCTAAATATTCACATATGTTCTTACTTGACTTATTTGATTCTGAAATAAGCCACTCCCATGTAGATAATTGATTGTGAGAATCCACTCAGTATACAAAAGGGTTAAAGAGTTATAGTAAGGATTGAGTGTAAATCACACATGAAAGTTTGTATGACTATACACTTGCTTCTATTGATATAATATTGAACAACAAATTTACAACAAATTGTAATGCCGTGTTGTAAGATATATTATTATCCATCCCTTAACTAACACCATTTTCGATTGGGCAAAAGCCGCCACGTGATAGTCCTGGAAAAAGTCATATTGGACTCCCGACTGTACAATATAACTTTTTTATTGGGACTCCGTGACGTCACGAATTAACTCTATTGCGAAATGAATCGGTGAAATTGTGATGCGCACGCAACACTGATGGATTTTAGCAGACGTTTCACTTCCGCATTGAGTTTTTTTTCTCACTTCCGTGTTTACTTTTCCAAATCATGCTTTCTGATGATCAATATACAGGCTTGTATAGAGAATTAAGTGCCGACAAATACCAAAAATAACCACAAAAGTTTTATTCCCAAAATTTGGATAAACATACAGATGGATTATAAAAGTGTCATTATACAATGTTGTGTACGGTATGAGTTTTCTTTTACTCGTCCAGGTTGTGGTGAAAAGTTATATTGGACTCGACACTGCGTGTCTCGTCCAATATGACTTTTCACTACAACCTGGACTCGTACCAGAAAAACACATACTGTACACAACATTGTATAATAACTTTATATTATTACATGATCCGACCCTTATTCCATTCATTAAACCCATTCTATAATAACTGTAGCTCAAACGTGACCCTTGACTTCCGGCCTGTCGTCTGTTTACACTTTGTATCCTATATCGATGTTTGTGACTATTGTTGATTTAGTTTGAAAACATATGTCATTAAATGTACGCATTTACATACGTCAGTCAAAGAGTCTTATTTACCTACCTACCCTAATTTTTGTCCCCCGACGTTTCCGTCGGAGGACTATAGAAATGACCCTCGTCCGTCCGTGTGTCCGTCCGTGCGTCCGTGTGTCCGTGTGTCCGTGCGTCCGTGCGTCCGTGCGTCCGAGATTGGGTACCTTCATGGTGTAATCAACTCCTCCTACAGTTTTAAACGTAGAGATTTGAAACTCTGGGATATTGTTTCTAACATGTTGGTGATTTGCAACATCTATATAGCTAATAAAAAATATCATTTTTTCCATATTTTTGGGGGGTTTTCGACTTAGAAAATTTGGAACATTTTTGCCTTTTGGATGAGATTGGGTACCTTCATGGTGTAATCAACTCCTCCTACAGTTTTAAATGTAGAGATTTGAAACTCTGGGATATTGTTCCTAACATGTTGGTAATTTGCAACATCTATATAGCTAATAAAAAATATACTTTTTTTCCATATTTTTGGGGGGTTTTCGACTTAGAAAATTTGGAACATTTTTGGCTTTTGGATGAGATTGGGTACCTTCATGGTGTAATCAACTCCTCCTACAGTTTTAAATGTAGAGATTTGAAACTCTGGGATAATGTTCCTAACATGTTGGTGATTTGCAACATCTATATAGCTTTTTTTTTTTTTATGGAATTATTAACCCTTTTCGACTTAGAAAATTTCAACATTTTTTTTTAATTTCTTTAACAAAGCGGCATCGACTTGCCATGTTGTCGGGGGACACTGTGGTCTGCTGACCTTTTATTCAGGTGCATGTTACCCCGAATACAAGCTTTATTGTTAAGTCCTTAGTAATGCTTATATTTCCGAACACAAAGTTTTTTAGTATGGTCATACTCGGACACATCTATTGACGAACAAAATCATTTCAAAACAACGAATGTTGATTGGAAAAGCTCAGTTTTGTTTGTGTTTGTGGTATGTAATAAACACACGTATGGAGCCTCACTCGTTTTGGTTTTGGTTAGTGATTATCGCATTCGATCGGAAATACGGAATACCACTTGCATCTCAGGAACTCTAGGCATCTTCTCGCCATACGCTCTCATACGTTGATCACTAACCCAAAACAATAGAGTGCGGCTCTGTGTATTCCATAACTACTGTTAATACACGCTTATTTATAGAAATACAGTGTTATTGCTGATCTGTATTTACACATCCGTATATCGTTGACTTCAAATGACGTGGATGACGTTCGCATCAACAATGAAACCGCAACTATAAAATAAAATCATCATCACACATGACAAAACATGTACCTAAATAAACCTGGTAAACATGTATTTTTAATGGACGGAAACTATAGGACGGATAACACGTAATAAACACAGAACGACATATGTGTTAATTGTGTGTGTTGATACGGCATCTGAGCCGCCGCGGAAGGATGTAATTCGAGGCAGTGCCTCTCGTTCTAACCTCCCGCGCCAACACTCGTGCCCTATCAACAAAAACCATTAACACAATCGTGTCGTTCTGTGCATTAGTTGGCAGGAACACGATAAAAGCAAGCAATTAATAGAGATATTCCACTTCTAGTGATTGAGCGGGTGATTTTAAACTCTAAATTCACAGATAACGTGATTCTACAAGCTCGCTGTTTATAATTGTGTGACGTGTGCGAGTCTACAATGTACCGTATGTACGACTATTACGTACTTGAATAATTTTGTGATTGTGCATGCATGTCATCTTGACCAAAGACTCATTTAAAATTTCCAGATGTTGCTGTTTCGCATTTGTAAAGTCCAAAACGGGGGTATCTTGACAGCTTGTGATTAATCGTATAGCTAGAACTAGTAGAACACCTCTTTGCGGTATGATATGACCATAGCTGGACGGGCGCCAGCATTAGGGGGTGTGGATACTTTTTGCCGATATATTCATTGTTGTAACACAGTTTTTGTATAAATATACCTTGTATATGCACATAAATATAACAAAATAGGTTCAACTTAACCTTTTTTGGGGTATAATTCGGCAGAAATGTGACAAATACTGTAATTTTACACAATTTCCCCTTGAGATACCAAATTTTCCCGAACTTTGCCGAAAATGTCTCCAATTCGCCAGAGAATTGTTTAATTTTGAGCTTTCAAAACGTTTTGTGGGGCTGCAGTCCTCCCACCCTGGCCCGTACGGCACGTTTTGTGGGGCTGCAGTCCTCCCACCCTGGCCCGTACGGCACGTTTTGTGGGTCTGCAGTCCTCCCACCCTGGCCCGTACGGCAATGGATATGACAATAAAACCTACACTGTCCGTGCTGAATTAAACGACTTGGCGTCAGTCAAGCATTTGAATTGCTTCCATCGTGTTTTATTGAAACTTGTGTATCGTCGTTCAGCTTTATTACAAGTAACATTTTCGACTTATAGACCCATCCAGATGATACACAGGAATGTGTACGTAGTACACAGTTACCAATGACCCACACGTATATAAATTCTATAGTCCGTGCAATCGCTAAAAGCGGACTCTCTCTACGGCATGGGCATGGGCATTGCGAGTCGCTTTAAATAGTTCATCCTGGGGTCATAGCTTTCGAAAAGCGTAATTTTCCGACACAACATAGACAAATGCTAATTATTTTGTAGATTGAAACTCTGCATGCAAGCCAACATATCCTCGTATTTGACCTAAAATGTAGGTTCACATTGGGCTGATTTCATTCTTAAATAAGCCCGTGTTGAGCTTATACCCAGTATTCCGTTATAAAGAGCATCTGGAAATTCTTGTCGATGATAACAGTTAGATTAAATAATGCCAATATGGGCTTATTTCGTATAAATAGCCCCATATTGGTATGTTTAAAAAAACACGTTTTGGGTTCATACAGAGCGTATATAGAGGCTAAATTATGCCAAATATGAGCTTATTTCACTCACCAAAATAATCCAGTGCATGTTGTGTTTATTTTGACGAGAATATGGTGCACAAGCATGCACATGTTACAAGTTGTCGGTCGGGTGCATCTCTGGTGCACTCCATTAGATACATATTTCCATTGGCAAGAACATGCATTGCTTCGCCTCAAGTGATAGACCTGCATAGATGGATAAGACAACACGTGCTCGTGGGTGAGATTTAAAAAAGAAGGACAGTGACTCAAGGTAATGTTTCAACACCTTTGGCATACCACCCTCAAATAGTCAGATGTATAATGGGTTCCACAACATATTGAATCCACTTCAACCCACTTAATTACCACATGACGACGTCTCAACTCATTAGGCAAAAACGTTGACTGATTAAATGTGGAACTGGGCCAATTAAGTGGAATTATCATCGTAGTATCTTAGAATCATTCAGTTATCTACCTGACGGATGTGGAATGTATGCTCTCCATCTGGCAAAACATTCATAACGAGAGAGTTACAGTATGGCGCTGAACTGGAACATATTATTTGCAACTATTTTAATAGTTCTTCAGGATATAGCATCCGTCGAGAGGAAAGCCAAAGAAAGTGTGGCCCATACGGGCGTTGGAGATGTATCGGTGTTAATATGTTAGCTGTTGCGCATGTATATATATAACGTGTGGTATCGTTGTCGAGATTCCAACATAGGCGTAACAAACGCATATTCGCCACATCTGCACCACAAACAACGTATTAAAATAGCCACAGCTAGGTCAAAAACTTATTTCTCGGCGTTGAAAGCATACCTATGTCGTATATATGCCATCGCGTTCAAGAACAGCACTCAAAAGTATAAAGAGAAGCACTCAAAGGTATAAAGAGAAGCACTCAAAAATATAAAGGCGGTGCAGAGTTGGATTGTTTCAGAAATGGTTTTTAATCTTCCACAAAAGTCCAGTGCAAGCCTTGTTTATTTTGATGTAAAACGAATTTTTAAACGGACATGGCTCATACGTAATTTTGAAGGAGGTTTAAAGGCACGTGTGGCCTTAATTGTCGAAAATATTCATATTTGTTCCAAACACCGTAAACAGAAAAACATTAAAACGCATATAGTTCCGTTCATATATACCATGACCATCGCGTAAACAGCATGCCAGCATACAGACCTACTATATTTTACCTAAGCAAGAGCCTGATTGTGTTACAGAAGACAGCACAATGCTACTGGCTAATCACACGCAAATGGCATAAACGCTCTTTATTAGTTCCATATCAGGTATTCACCAACAAAGAACGCTCTTTATGTTTACCATCATAATATAAACAAACACCAGAAAAGTAACTTTTTACGCCTTTGTTTACATAACAATGGTCAAACATATGACCATAACATACTGTTTATGCGATATTTCTTATTTGTATACGGACAAAGTCTATCTACATTTTTATGTTCTTTCAGTTTGTGGCGGTTTTTGACGGGTGGAGATATTTTCACAGGATACCCACCGCCAAGGCCAACCGTGTCTTTAAGTCGTATTTTCAAATACACGTCATATTGATAAACCGGCTTCATATGCTCAGAATAATACTTGCCACTTTACAACAGTTTTAAATTTTTAGTGAAATAAACGCTCTTTATTTGTACCATATCATGAATAGACTAAATTGAACGCTCCTTTCTGTTTCTAGTCCAACAAATTAGACTATTCGGATTAATACATATTTTAATATTTGGACATTTACGATTGTATTACTCCTTATAGTCTAATAAAACAGCTGAAAACCAAGATTGCAAAAATTTTGAAGCAGGTCAACACCAGTGACCACCGATATAACCCCTTCAAAATACCATTCTATCTGAAATTTTCTACAAATACATGAGTCTTACCTGTAGCGGAGATAGTATTCTTTATGTTCAAACATAGATTGTGATATAAACGTTGTCAGAATTACAGATTTGTTAGTTTAATCTCGGAGTCGAAAACATATCACCATTTTCAAATACAGACGATAATGATGACGTCACGCTTCTAAAATAAAGGCCACACAAATTGATTACTCGTGAAAATCAATATATGCCGTGCAGATATGGAAAAATCAACTGGGTCAATTTGTTGGCATTTATAGATAGCACATTAGCGCCAAATGTTGTTTGTTTGATAAATAACAATAATAAGGGTCTGTTCGTCCGGTTTTGTTGACATTTTCATCATAGAAGTGTTCTTATCAAAATTATACCATTGATATTTTTGTACCAAAAATAAAGATGCCTTTTCTTAAGTAAACAATATTTGAAGGGATATGGAAATTATTTTATTAGTTTTGAAATTCAAATTGATTAACCGGTTAACCGGATGCTTGGTCTTTCAAGCTTTCCGGTATGTCAAGATTCGACGAGAGTATGATATGCGTGGGTAATAGTTATTATTATTAGTCACTTATGTGGATTATATTCGTATTCCTGTGGATTTTCGTGTAAGTAAATCAGTTGTAATCGATGAATTCAACGACCACCTGCCCCATGAAATGTTCACAAGTCAAAAACTATGACCAAATTGTCACCAAAAGCCGGATTATATAGGTCTATGTTCGATATTTTGGCATAAAACCAACACATTTCTAGTGATAAACAGATTAACTGAAACGGCACTTCGACTATATTTTCGTTTGCCTGTTTATAATCGACATCGAGAAAAAAACCTGCCGTTACGATGGTTACCGATTATTACCGCTTTTTCCAGTAAAATGAGATAACGGTAAATCAACGTTCAAATAAACAGTTGTGTTAATGTTTTCTACAGTAGTAATGGTAAGTATGGTCATCCTGTTATATGTTTAAAATAATATATGGTCATTAATACGGCGAATATGTGTACGTGTTTAAACGTATATTGTAAAACTTGGAGATAAATTGAAGTATGTACCTGTACATACGCTACCGTACCGAAAATAGTTGCCTGACTGTGTTAAATTGGAAATTACACAATTGGCAATAGACCAGCCTACATATAATATTATTATTGATACGGAAAACCTAAACATGCCTTAGCGCGCCGCACACGCGTACGATGCGATATATATTGTACGACAAATATCGGGCACAGGTTAAGCCTATATTGTAGGCTATATATATAGGTAAAATCGTAGCTTGTGCGGTGGAAAATCGCAGGACATTTTGACGCACGATCGGCCTCGCAAAGAATCGAATAATTTTGATTTTCTACGATCGAGTCGTACTATTTATTGGAGGTAGCCAATCATATTCAGTCGCTCGACTAAAATCGTACCTGTGCGCACACAGAGCTTACAAATATCACATCTGTCTGGCGGGCACTGGCGGCTACAAATTATATAGAATAATTGAACTCGTATACATATATGCATTTTCGTAGCTGTGTCATTCTCAATTATCAAAGCGAAGCTCGTTTTTATATGTATAAAATACAAGACCACGTGGCAGCGAATATATTCCCATCCGGTAACAAATTGCGCCCAAAATTGCATTTAGACGTCTGCTATGAAACTTCTAGCAATTTCGACGACGATGCTATATAATGTGTGTGTTTATATATATCTCGATTTATCACTACAAATTTCACATTATATATATGACCACAGTAATACTCGCATATCAAAACAAATTCAACATGTTAGGCACAAACTTTCCAATTGTTGAAACTGAAGGCCTACTTGACACCCATCCACTATAGCTTTCCTTGCATTTTTGTACTGTATGTGGCTTGACAGCCAGTTAGCGTTTTTATCTAGCGTTTATTACATATATACTTAATATATAGATGTGAACAAAAATCATTCCCTCCGAAAAATTATAAGGATATAGATCCAATAATGTCTATAAAAATCAGCCTGCTCCTACGTGGTCTGAACAATGAAACTGCGAAATAAGTTTGGTGTGGCCTAAAATTTTTCCATGAGTTCTGTTCCTTTACGCATGCGCGTAATCTCAATACCGCGCGTAAACCTCACGCAGACGATGTTGATATTTCTGACGTGTGTATTCTGATCAAATTTTAATGGATTAATAGTGACAAAAAATATTCTAGTTAGTTCAGTCATGATACTAAACATTCCAACAACAGGTATGTGTTTTTTATTTATGGTTTTATTTGTGTCATTGGACGTGAACAGTGTAAGTTAAAGGGGCATGCCCTTGCCATGTAAAATAAGTGGCTTCGCAGCGTTCCTATTTTTCACGCCTAGTATTAGACTGAAGGATTAAATGGTCCATAAATGTCCAAATATTAAAATTCCAATTAATCCGAAAGTCTAATTTGTTGGACTATTCTGTTTCATGCCGTGCAAATTGCTATATTTATTTGGAACCCAAACATCGTGTTCAAATGTGTATTTTTCATGACTTCAATGCATCTATTTGGGACTTTAAAGCTATTTCGGACATTTTCACAAAAACAACACTTCCTGATTTTCAAAAGGAATTCCATCTTCGCTACCAATGTAAATCTAATTGAACCAATATACCATGTGTACAAGCTCATGATATTGACTTTCTGTTTTTTTTTTAGATTTTATTATTTCCAGTTTTATTTAAAACCACATGGCGGTTTGCGCTCCAAAATACACCTAATAATATTCGCTTTTGAATTGTTTCCAGTATCGAAATAGGTCGATAAATACTTGAACTACCTTTCTACCGGCATTATATGTCACATAAAGACGCATTGAAGTAATTAAAAAACCCAACTTTGAACACTGTATTTGGGTCTAAAACAAACAACAGCCATGTGCATGGCATGGAACAGAAAAGAGCCTTCCCTGTTGGTCTATTCCAGATATGGTAGAAAAAAAGAGCGTTTGTTTCACTTCTGTGCTAAAAACTGAAATCAGTTGCATAATGGCTGTGACCATGATAAGTCTTTTTCAGAGCAAATATTTCGTGTATTTATCAATCTATATGTCACCTCCTTCTAAAATACGTGGACACAATTTGGAAGCTCGAATGAGCCGTGTCCGTTTAATATAATTTTTAGATGCATATGTCGACTAGTTCTGAGTTAAACTTATCTCCCTTCGAAATCCACCAGTATATATAGCTACAGCTATATACGTGAGAGATATCCGGTTTACTGTTCATACAAGTCAGTGGCATCAAATCTTTCAATGATAATTCCGTTATTCTTGGAGCAAACTTAACACTGAGAAAATCGTCGATTATTTACCTACATTATTTCGCTGCACTTCACTAGAACCCCTCTATATTATATACATTAGTATTTATTTATTATATACACCATTCCTTCCAACGTTCACACGCAATCTCCCCCTGTCGCCAATGTAGTCGACCGAGCATATGTAATCCCCAGTCTCTGAATATCTTCGTGCTACGATAAACTTACATTTCTATTGGGCTTTAAAAAATGGTTCGACTTACCCTTTTATAACGAGACCAGCGCTGGGGCAGCATTACATATAATGTGCCAGTCCATTCTCTTATATATACGATTCTCACATAGGAAGCCTACATATAGTAGAGAATGCGCTCGCTTATAATGTCAAGGTAAATATTGTTAGGTCAATGTAATCTCTTGCATATATGCGAAGTTCACTGTGGGGGTCTCGCATATATCTCATATATATTTTGAAGACCTCTGTCTGTCTGTATGTTTGTATGTTTGTCATTTATACAAATCTACGATTCTCGACCGATCGGGACGAAACTTGGTACGTGTGTGTAGTTTGACCATGCGGTGGACGTTGTCGTATTGGCGAGCCCGTGCGGCGCCCGCTTCGCGCATGCGCAGACGAGATCTCGGAAACGGGTGGAGCTATCGACTTGAAATTTGCTATGTGAATGTATCTTGCCCCGGATACGAATATTATCGGGTCACCGAGCCCGTGCGACGACAGCTTCGCGCATGCGCAGACCAGATCTCGGAAACGGGTGGAGCTATCGACTTGAAATTTGGTATTTGAATGTATCTTGCCCCGGATACGAATTTTATCGGGTCGCCGAGCCCGTGCGACGCCAGCTTCGCGCATGCGCAGACGATATCTCGGAAACGGGTGGAGCTATCGACTTGAAATTTGGTTTTTGAATAGCCCGGACAACGTCGGGCTGGGTAGAGCTATCGACTTGAAATTTGGTTTTTGAATAGCCCGGACAACGTCGGGCTCATCGGCTAGTCTCATATATATTTTTAAGACCTCTGTTTGTCTGTCTGTCTGTCTGTCTGTCTGTCTGTATGTCATTTATACAAATCTACGATTCTCGACCGATCGGGACGAAACTTGGTACGTGTGTGTAGTTTGACCAGGCGGTCGACGTTGTCGTATTGGCGAGCCCGTGCGGCGCCCGCTTCGCGCATGCGCAGACGAGATCTCGGAAACGGGTGGAGCTATCGACTTGAAATTTGGTATGTGAATGTATCTTGCCCCGGATACGAATTTTATCGGGTCCCCGAGCCCGTGCGATGCAAGCTTCGCGCATACGCAGAACAGATCTCGGAAACGGGTGGAGTTATCGACTTGAAATTTGGTTTTTGAATAGCCCGGACAACGTCGGGCTCATCGGCTAGTATAATATAATACATTAGCATAGGGTTTTCGCAAAATGTCAGGAAGGTCTAGTCATGGAAGGATTAAGTTTAATTATTGGTTTATATGCGCTAATCTAAGGGATAACCACCATACGTCAAGACTGAGCTACAAAAAGCACTTAAACATCAATTAAACTCGTATAAAATGTGTCAAACCAATCCCTGCATGCATGCCCTTTTTTGGCCATTCTATCCGCACTCGGTATTGCAATAGTTCACAAGCAGAACCTGATCAATGAAGACAACTCCCTGAACAATTTACACACCTTTCCTTATCGATCATAGATTGAAAGCGGCGGGGATAATTGCTACGTTTGCTACTGTTTTCAAAGTGTATGTCAAAGCATGTATTTCACAACATAGACAGGCCAATAAAATTGAGTTCTACATATATAAGTCTGTTGACATTCACCTCAATATTCCAACTAATGAACTATATAAATAGTGCACCAATAAAATACACCCGTGTTCTCTACGAACGACGCAAACTATATGGTAATTAAAATGAAAATGAATATACATGTATGACTCCAGGCATAAATTCAATTTAATTATAATTACCATGTTGTTTGCATCGTTCATAGAGCATATGAGTGTTTTTTGCGCTAATACATGGCTCAAATTCATTCATTTGTTGCATATAATCTGTTGAGTAGAAAAGGAGATGATCCCGTGATCGAATTTAGTATAACCCCTTTACGCGCACTGGGCCATATTTTGTTTATCTCCAAACTATAACATAGTTTCACAAGAAATGTTTTAACGTAGCAACCATAGAACATATTGAATTCCATCAGATGATTTAATATTTGGAGCTTCGGTGGTTTCACTTGAAAACTCACACATTGACTTGACATTTGACACAAGGGTTCTTCCTAGCAACACATAGTCCAAATCAGTTGTGTGATAATACAAAAGTGACTACCAAGTTGGATATAAAACCAGATCTTCCGTGAATGTGACACGGGAGACATTAAAGTGCCATCGAAATTGTGGTAGCTTTGTTACAGAGATATGTTTGTTTAATATGGGGTGGGGTATTTTGATACCCTTGAGAAACATTATGACCAATTAATTAATCTGACTAAACAGTGATTTAATTTGGCCAAAGTTTTTTTTTAATTTGGCCAAAAAACATTTGGCTAAAGTTTTTTTCATTTGGCTAATAAACTTTTCATTTGGCTAAAGTTTTTTTCGGTCCAGCGCGAACACTGCTAAACACACCATAGCATACACTAGTTATCGGCATATATAATTACGAGAATATGTGGACAATTCTACGTCTGTTCTCATTGTGATTCCCCAAATTGTTATATGTTTCCACAGACCTCGATGATTTTCTGCAGCAAACTTCTCTATCTGAATCATAGTTACAGTCATGCGACTCAGCAATATAGATTACTCAGCTTACTCCAACTTCAACTTCAACTTTTTATTCAGTCTTTTAACGTTTTACATTGTATAAGACTGTATATATTCATAACATATTTACAATAATAAATGAGTCACGTGATATATAGGACAAATCTGTCCTAATTTGGAAAAGCATTCCAAGAAAGCCACCGAGGGCACAAACTCGGTCCGCCAACGGTAATGTTCAGGAACTATCACAATCAAAGGGCCGGATCCCTGCCCTCCGCCGCTTTCCATGAACTGTGATTCCTTGGTGCAATCACTGCACAGAATCACCACCCCCCCCCCCCCCACAATATATAACACAAAGATCAAAATCAAATTATTAAGTAATATTTAGTACAACGTGTGGCACATATAACACAGATGTCACATACATACATACACATACATACATATGTACATATACGCATGGACCCTTTCCGTCAACAGTTTAGAAACTAAGTAAATAATTGTGATTTAGCTCCATCTCCCATCTTGAGGTACGTCACTGCGTTCTCAGATATAGGTCAGTGGCCACACGCTTAGCACTAAATTGTGTCACGTGTTACTTAAAATAGAAATTATACTGTTAATCGGTTTCACGTAATCACTGGGTCAGTACTACATGTATACTACATATTCAATTTTTAGTAGTTCTCTTATTAAATGTTCAGATAATAAGTTCACCAAACGACCTCATCTGAACATTTGCCACCAATGAATAGAAATCACTTCGTTTCTGTCGTCTGCTCATATTACCTGAACATCTCTATAGATGAATACAACATATCCTGGCGCAAATACTTACATAATCGACCTCTACTGTGAAGTTGGAACATAATGTGATTAATTGAATGTGGAATAAGCAGATAATGAATCATACCCATTATTTCGTTCAATGGCGCGGGCCACAGCGAAAGAGTGTACACCTGAAAAGTCGTTGTTTGGCTTATTTGTGTCATTCCGCACATAATCTGCTTTGATTCGCAATATTATGAGTCGATAATGTGACTAAAACGATATTATTTTCAGCACATTATCGATTCAAAATGAAGCGATTCTAAGCAGATTATCTACCTAAAACAAGTTCCATTATACTCAGCTAATGGGTGATTTTTCGGGAGAACAGACTGGTAAATAATAGACCGTTTCAATGTATAATAGTATAACTCCATTGAGTAAAGAACATGGATAAAGCGGGACCAGTTAATAAGGTTATTACACCAACATCAAACAAGGAGTAGTGCTGGTATAGAGACGTCAGGCAATTGATGGAGTTCTTCCGCTACCGGAGAGGAAAAACAAGCCATGCTTGCCATTAATGTCTTCACATGTTCCATCATGCAGAGGGGGATATTATGAAAATAAACCCCATATCAATGGGTATAATTAATAATAGATAGCTGTTCCAGATGGAGGAGGGAGAGTTGTCTTATTATTTACTCATTTTTTCCGTGCCTCGTGTGATCAATGGAAAACATGAGATGACACTCGGTTTCTGCAACGTCGTCGTGGGAAGAAAGAGAGTCAATATTAACCCTTTCTATAATGAATGGATTCGCCTACCCAGTTATAACAGTATACATTTACATCAAAATGGTCTGTTATTCATTTGGAAGGGGTGTTAATGGTATATGTTCAGGTAATAAAAGCAGATACCAAACATGAAAACAGATAATACAATAGCAGAATGATTCATAATGATGGGTGGTAAATGTTCAGATTAGTTTTAAAAAACGGTTTGTTGAACATATTATCCTAAATGGAACTACAAATGAGTATGTAGTATAAAAGGTTTAACAACTATTGGTGCATAATTACATGTACTGTATACTGGAACTAAAAGTGCAACACACCGAAAGTGTGACCTAATACGGATTTACCGACGCTAATATACGTCATTCCGGATTCCGAGAAAAGGGCTCTATCAAACGAGTAGTGTAAAACAATAATCACGACGAAAAGTGGCAATGTCTGCTAGGTCACGCGAAGACAGCTTTCCGGAGTAATTATTTTCAGAATATCTTGCCCACATTATGAGCGAATATCACGCTCCAATGGAATTCCCATATAGTGCACACACCCCTGAATCAGACACAAGTTCCCATTTCCTGTAAATTCCATTTACATCGTCTTGGATTCGGATGTTCCAACTGGTCCTTCAAGGTTTCCATTGTTGGAAATGTCAAACATGATATCCCCAAATGGTTTACAATTGACAATTGTCCTGCCAATGGCTTTTCAGTCCAACATTTTGAAAGTATTTGACTATCAGTCCAGCATTTTGACCGTTTGAAAGTATTTGACTTTTGGTCTAAAACTGAAAACCGATTTGGAAAATAACAATTTGAACCTATTTTCGTTCTGAAATGTTCAACAGATGCGTATCAGGCATCATATTTCCAACTATTGATGATTTGACCGAATGTTGGTATGTCGTTGGGGTGATACATCTTGTCACATCCCTGACGCTCACCGTCCATTTCCAACTATTGATAATTTGACCGAATGTTGGTGTGTCGTTGGGGTGAGATAACTTGTCACATCCCTGGCGTACATCGTCATTCTCCCCACATCGACCTGCTAGTTACAGTACATTGATTCCAGACGATTTATATCATGACAATTCTCCGAGATGCATATCGGAGTTGAATTTAACGAGATGATTGGCTGTTCGCCCACTAGGCGTGTTGATTTGTACCTGTTGGTGTTGACTGTAGTTAGAGATACCAGATGCCCGTTCCCCGATCTCTGTTTGATGTTTCTAGTGATGGATTCATAACGAACTCCGTGGAAAATAATAATGCCTCGATTACAACTCATTCCCGTGAGTTACAGCAAAGTATGTAAACATTTACAAACTGATCAATTTCATTCGAGCGTCTGGGTCTGCTCTTTGGCAGAGATGTGGTGATATGGGTGTGGGAGTGACTAGTATCCTTCCCCAACAGCGCACCGTTTCTTCATTAAGATAAACTTCATTAATTAAGCTATACCTTGCACGTAAATTGACAATTTCATGTACTACGATACTAGCTATTTTTGTTGGAAGTGTATCAGATCCATTAGGGTAGCCCACAGTCGTGTCTACCTGTACGTAATGTTGAAGGAGAATCATGTGGGTCGAAAAATACAGGATATACTTACATATAGGTTATATATATACTCTGGTCGATTTAAGACAGACGTTTTTGTTTTATGTAAACCCTATCAGGAATATGCTGGCAAGTATAACGCCCTTTATTGAACCTGGTTGTTTGTTTCTTCTAAATGATATGACTTTAAGTCTTTCTGGGAATTGGCTTGTATTTGACCTTTTGCTCAAATAGTGCCATAATGGACTTATTTAGTTTTGAAATACATTCATATTGAACAATAGGTTCATAATGCTTCACATTCTTGCGCAAATAGTTTCATATTATTGGATTTTTTTAATTCTGAAAAAAAACCGCGTTATTCGGTGTTTTTTTATTCGTGTTATTGTCCGCCCATAATGAACTTATAATAAGTTATTATGAGTTGATAGTGTGAATAAAACACTCAGTTCGTTATGGACTCCAACTGATGCGATTCTACGCCTATTATGAACCTAAAACACATCCTATTATAATCCGATATCGTGCTGATTTTCGGGAGAACAGGCTGCATATTGAGAATTAGATCCGGGAGAAAAGGCTGTTAATACTTGGCCAACTTGGGGTCCGAATTTAAACGGACGTGGGTTATTTTAACGTCGAACGGATATATACGTCTACGTAATTTTGCACGGTGGGAGATACAGATCGATAAATACACACATATCTTATATATGTGTATAACAAAGAGCGCTCGCGCGTCAGTTTAACTATACTTATGCATTTCGGCCACTTTTGATGAGACCATCTGTGTTTGTAGCTTGCATTCATGGTTGTACTTATCGACCGATTTCGTCCTCAGAATGTGACAGCGGCGAGATATTACTTGGTTTTGGTATGATAATGTTGTTTGGTATGACGCGAGAACTAAACGAGTTGATGTCACTCTCTGATTTGTTAACGGCATTTACCGGTCGTCGAAGAAGCGCTCTTTAGATTTACTGCTAAAGCTGCAATCTCTTCCAGGGGTGTCACTCGGCTCATCGATTTTCACCTATTACGTGACGGATTTACACATGTACTGTCTCTGGTTGTCTGCTAAATTAACGTATTTATTCGGTTTAAAAACCAACACACGCTATCGGAAAGCCCTCCGATTGTGATTAAAATGACCCAAGTCCCATTCCAATCGCATAATAAATAAGCCGTTAAGATATACCACCACTGGTTTTCGGAGATATCGACGTCAAAATATTCTAGCAAATTAAAAACACAGATTCGAAGCCGGAGTTTATTATACTCGTAGTCAGCCGATACTAAAATGCGGAATCGGTTTTGTGCGCGCGCGGTGTATAAAATTAATCTAAAATTATCACTGAACTAATGAGCGTGACATGCGACACAGCACCCATCAATACTTACACGATTAGATAGCGAAAGATAGTTAATCGTGATATTCAATCGGGATAACCCGTGCCACGGGAGGGTAGGACTATATTTCGAATTTAATTATCCCGGAAGTTAACAAGAAGGGAGATAACGCCATATATTACGTACTTTGACATTATGTATTACGTACTTAGATAGATCTATGGAAGAATTTACAACACCACAAGCTCTTTTTCAAATATCTCCGTTATTTCGTCAATCCTAACCTCCTAAACCTTACGTAGCACGTGATACTCCGATTGAATATCAATCGCTATGTAATCGTGAATCCCGGTTAAGTATCTTTCGCTATCTATATTCAATCGTGTGCGTATTGGCCGGACACAGAGTAAAACAATTGAAAACGGTCCATACATGCCGCTGCACCGGTTGCTGCATGCGCGTCTTGACTCTGGAGTCATTCATATAATGGATTTTCAATTTATAGGCAAATAGCCCCACAAACATCCGGAATTTATCATAAGCAATGACAAACGAACAGATAGTACAAGTGCAGAAGGATTCATAATAATCTTTGCATGGGGCATGTTCAAATAATAAGTTAACCCTTTACCCAACAGAACGGCCCTGTGCCAATGCATTCTCTTATATATGCGAGTCGACCATAGGTCGCCTCGCATATATAAGAGAATGCATTGGCTTAACACATTAAAAATTATAAAATTGTTAAAGAATGTAAGAAAAAATGGTAAAAAGTGTTAAAAAAAGTTTTTTTTTTAGGCCAATGCATTCTCTTATATATGCGAGGCGACCTATGGTCGACTCGCATATATAAGAGAATGCATTGGCACAGGGCATAACTGTAACCATCACAATGTGGTCAATGAGCCGGTTCCAATGATATCCATATTTGTATGGTTTTATTGAGACAGACCCAAGATAATTTAGGCTGTTGCAGCTTTATTTGGCCGGTTTTGGCCGGTTTGTTGGGTAAAGGGTTAAACACACGGCTAGTTATCTGAATCGTCAACAGACTGTCTGTTGAACTTATTATCTGAACATTCCAAATGGAACTACTCGTCAAAGATGTATTTTGTAACCGAAGGGTTGCAATATATTTGAAAAGGGCTATGTACACTGCATAATTATGTACTCGTGGTAGATACATGTAGTTACCGGGGCTACACGCAATTATTTACATATGTCTACGAAGAATCCGTTCATTACTCAACTCGACCAGAGTGTTAGTATGTATCAAACCAACGGCCACAAGCAGGCGTGAACCCAATGATTTAGCCCTTTCTCTACTGAGTGTGTTCTCCCATCAGTTATACAAGGATACATTGGAATATTATATTATTCATCTGGGGGAGATGCGGGCAGACGAAAATATAATACAAGAGCAGTATGATTCCTATTCATTGGTAGGACATGTCCAGATAATAAATTCAACAAAGGACATATCTTGAACTTATTATCTGAACATTTCCTAAGGGAACTTAATTAAGAAAGGGTTAAAGTGATGTTAAACACTCCAGTAGGGTGATCAAATAGAAATGGTGAATAATCGTCCTCAAAGTAGTTATATTATACAAATATTATATCCAAATTGACAACACACAGTCGATCTTAGATATTAACGAAATGCAGTGACTCTCGGCGGCGACATAATTTTCGTCAGTTTATCGCCGATAGTTGCGTCCCGAATCTAGAAGTAAATATTTACATTTGGGCGTATATAGTTCAGACGATGTTTTCTTTGGACTGGTACGGTCGATTTGCTTCAGATTTTCGGCTATGTTAGTAGAATTCTACATCCCCCAGTTGGCATGGTACCTGAATACTAACTTACCAGTTTCACGCACCCAAACAAGTGCATAATATGTCTTTAATGTTTGTATCCTTTCGGCCTCATTACGCTATCGAGCGTTCCTAACTAACTCATACCCTTAGACTCTCTCCGCTACGCACTTATCTTCGTCTTTCATCGTATGTAAGTTTCCCCCAATGTAAATATAGTCCCCGGTGAAGTAGATCAATACACTAGTCTCTCTTCGGGCTCACGTTCTAGTTTAGGACATATAATCTTCGGTCTGTCTCAATAACACCATACAAATATGGATATCATTGGAACCGGTTCATTGACCACATTGTGATGGTTACAGTTATGCCCTGTGCCAATGCATTCTCTTATATATGCGAGTCGATAATGCATTGGCCTAAAAAAATCTTTTTTTAACACTTTTTACCATTTTTTTTAATAATATTTTCTACATTCTTTGACAATTTGATCATTTTTAATATGTGTTAAGCCAATGCATTCTCTTATATATGCGAGGCGACCTATGGTCGACTCGCATATATAAGAGAATGCATTGGCACAGGGCCGTTCTGTTGCAGACAGTTATTCGGATCAAAGACGTACATTGTATACCAGCCTGAGCATCAAAGACATATATGACCACTCGTGGAAATTTGGTAACATAGCAGATAATAATCTGAATCGGTTCAAATCATAACAATAATCAGTGTTCGTGCTGCCGGGTGCCATTTTGGGCAATTTGTCCGATAATATATGAAATGGCCCAAAACATCGCCAATGGCCCAACTACTGGCCCATCAGAGCAGCCGGACAGTCGTCAAAGACAGTACCCATATTAACTGAAAAAACCAAAGAACTTGCCATCTCGCTTGCTACTGGCTTGGTCATTTATCGAAATGGGTGACTAGGAGTTTGACCACTCAATCCGTTAGTAAACAAAACCAGTACAAATGTCATGTTGTTTCAAATAAAAGCGAGTTGTGTTGACCAGATATAATGGCTGTTATCTAACAGTAAATAATACTTGGAACTTAAACGATTCAATTACATATACCTATATAGCCAGGCTATATTATTATCTTATAAACTCAATATGACCAATTTCGGTTTTACTCAGATTTGCACTGCTCCAGAAATAATGGCCCAGGGTTTTTTTTCTTCAAATGGCCCGAAACATATTGAGAATGGACCTAAGTGTTGGCCCAACGAATTCCTGGTCCAGTAATTAAACTGGAATCAGGGAAAAGGTAGACCAATACGAACTCGAAATATCGACGAATAGGCTTTATGTAATGAGATAAACATTGTATAATTATAGCACTAATGTCTACAGATGTTTTAAATCCTTTGTACTAAAGTGAGTCAAACGTTCTTAATTTTACCATATCAGGAATGGATTAAACAAGGAATGTGTTTAGTGTTCCATGTTGAAGAAAGCCGGGACACAATTGATCTAAGTTATATTATTTGAATGAGTTTTCTGCGGTATACATGGATTTCATAAAAAGTCTTTACCGCATGTATCGACCTAATTTGATTCCCAGAACGGGACAGGGATAAAGCAGCAACATTTCAGGCCTAAAATCGCCGAGGGAGGTTAAGTTTGGTGAATGGTAACATATCTCAACTTCAGTTTGTTGGGCGCCGATCAGCGAGTCTCACAACACGCAGAAATTGATAAAAGCATGCAGAACTGAAGCGTCACATAAATTTTTTATTTAACTTTACAAAAGTAGGCAAAGGAAAAAAAGTTGGCAATTGCTTAAACAATTGCATAAAATACGTGTATTCCGTTTTTGGAAATACAACTCTTGGGCAGAGGGTAACTAAGAAAAGACACAACTGACTATAGACACTAGTGATTGAATATCCTATAAACGAGCATTGAATATGTCCTATCTCTTTGCAGAAACATGCACTCCCAACAACACAATTAATTAGCACTCATTTTCTAAGCACGTTTATTCTGCTATTACCAAAACACATATTACAATTAAAAGTGTTTTAAAAGATATATTTCTGTTGACGAAAAATGTTTTAATGCTCTAAGATAGCCATTATTACCCCCCTTTAAGCCATCTGGCACATACAGAACAAACCATCGTGTTTAAGAAATCCATGTCTGGTAATCTTAGTTCTCAAAAGTGGTGTTAAAATGTTGCACTATTAAAGAAGGGGAAAGGCTATGCTTTCGAATGATGTATAACATGTATTGTTTCATTGCGTAAAACGCGAGGAATTTGAGCTTATATATCTGTTCCTCATTCCTGTTATTCCCAATAGTCATTTCGTTACTCAGAAGTTGTTCCTGTTCCTCGTTCCGTTCCTGTTATTCTAAATAGTCAATCCCCATGTATAGAAAGATAGATAGATTTATTCAGCAAAAGAGGCCCCAATATAGGGACAGGTTGCCACGTATACTAATATTAACAGTGATTCATGTGACATCATACAATATATTGACATGATATACATTGAATAATAGTGATAATATATATATATATTCATTAATTGCGTATATTTGTATCTGTAGAGTGAGTTATCATACATGATTCAACACAACGTAATTTGTCTAGTTTAGCTGTGATCTGGTCTCGAATAACCGCTTGACTGCGTTGCAGATTTTGGAGTACATCTGAGCTGTGTCATTGGCTAATATATGTGTGAGTTGGTCCAATATACTCATCAATCGACAATTGATAAAATTGTCACCCATAATTTTAATGAGTTCATTCCGTATAGGAAGATATGTTGGACAATCAATTAGGAAATGCCTCTCATCTTCGATGTCTTCGTCATTACACATAACACACAATCGCGGAATGGATTTAAATAGGAGTAACGAGCATGTCATAAAGAAAACCTCCTTGCGAGCGGTAATCTTCTCGAATGTCGTATTGATAGTATAATACGCCACACGTCACTAGCAGGAGATACAATTGACGTTGATCGATGTGCATAAGTCTATTTTGAACGAGGTAACATTTGTAATTACATAGTTGGGAGAGAATATATACACATAACAATGGGTGTTATTAGCCAATGTTCTTGTGGTTAGATTCCGTACAGTCGTGTTTACCTTGGCTAAGTCACAACTCTGTAAGCACTTTCTGGGTGATGTCTAGTAATAGGTTCGCGAAATAACTCACCTGTGATTCCGTGCCAATAAGTTTATTGTCCGTACCTGGTGAGATAGTTTGTAAGCAATTTCATGGCAAACTGTTTTCTTGATTAATTCTCGGATAATGAAATACCCATTAAACCCAGGATTCTAGTGGATTCATGACCCTGCTAACGCCTCGCGGCTCGCATATATAACACCGTCTGTTGGTGTGTGTATCATTGGTAATTAGGCAATGTGGCATTAATATACAAGTGTGTTCTGTAAGCACCAAACTTTACGCTTCGTTGGGAAGTGAATTCTAAAGAAAACTAACAAGGAATGATTTGGGACGCGAGGAGTTGAAATACATTTCAGAAGCATAAGGGGAAACCCCGCCTCGCCATAGTTCCATATTAATGTTGACATATCAGCTGAACGAATAAAAAATACATGTATATATCTTTAATTGATATCTCTAGACAATATATCCACGACCAATAGGCCATTGGCCCAGTAATACTATTTCCACACAATTCCCCTGGAGAAATATGTCCCATCTATATTATAACCAGCACAATACACGTATACGTGTATAAGCAACTAAAAAAACTAGAATAATACACATGGAAGTACGCTGGAGCTTCCTGAATTTTTGTGAAAGCGCTGTGCCAATGCATTCTCTTATATATGCGAGTCGACCATATGTTCGCCTCGCATATATCAGAGATTGCATTGGCCTAACAAATTTTAAATGATTTTTTATCATAATTAAAAATGTAAGAAAAAATAACAAAAACATAATACAAAATTGTTAAAGAATGTAAGAAATAATGATAAAAAATGATAAACATTGTTGAAGAATGTAAGAAAAAAAATATAAACATTGATAAAGGATGTAAGAACAAAATGGTAAAAAAAATGATAAAATTGTTAAAGAATGTAACAAAATATTATACAAATGATAAAATTGTTAAAGAATATACATAAACTGTATTGTTCAATGCCGGACCGTTTCAAGTGTTACTCCAGTACGGTGTGACATATTTGTTGTTTTCCCCTGATCGATCATGCTTATCATCACCTTATATTATCCGGGTTATATCTGTAGACTACCTAATTCGTGAGATAATACCACTCTGCCATTGCACCAGAGAGACACTCCATACAAGATCCCCCAGCAACCACGTCGGATCACCAAATATCGTAGGCAATTGAATGATCAATTAACGAATACCAAATCTTCATCTTGTGCTGGGACATTTACGTCAGGTCTATATATCTGCCACAACGAACGTGGCTATTGTCTCGAGAATAATGTTATAGTTGATAGTGTTCGTCACGATATTGTCCCTGGACGAAACATATATTTGTCTGCGACATACTTCAAGTTCAGCCAGTAAATGATTGCGTCACGGAGACGAATCATTAGAAGTCACAATCGGTATAGACCGTATAGTCTTGTAATTTTTGTCGGACTTATATATGAGAAACTGAAGAAGTCGGATTTATCCTTCACATGCCCAACACGCACCAACGAAATAGTGGACGTTTGAGAGACATGGACGGCGAAAATATGAAAAACTCTCGAAAGTTCGGGAATAGAATTTCTAGTTTAAAAATTAACTTTAACCAAGATTTCAAGATAGACATGTGCATGTAGATTGTGCAAATACGAACTGTTACAATAGTTTCTACAGCTCGACGTTTTCGACTGACATTGGAAGCAAATAACGAAACCATGGTTCTAGGCATTTCATCAAGTATTAGCAGGAGTACATGAATGAAGTTCTGGAATGAGACTTTATATCAAGAGGCGTATACTATTTACCACGTACCGCACGCCACATTTATTCCTACTATAACTTGGCATTACAGCTACGGGTGGCGTTGGCGGTGGGCATGCTGTTAAAATATTCACCTCCGTCAAAAACCGCCATAAACAGAAAGAGAGTAAAATATAGACAGATTTTGTTCTTATACCAATCAGAAATATGGCATAAACAGTATGTTATTGTCAAATGTTTTTTTTCCTTTGTTATGTAAACAAAAGCAAAAAACGTTACAGAATATGGCTTTTGTTTAGATCCGGATATGGTAAACATTTGTTACTGTTTTCCTGATATGGAAATAATAAAGATCGTTTATATCATTTGTGTGTGATTAACCAATATAATTGAGCTGTGTTATGTAAACAAAAGCAAAACTTCTGTAACACGAGCAGGCTCTTGTTTACGTACACCATCTTGTTTACGTACACCATCTTGACGACCATATACTATTTACGCGCTGATTATGTTTGGCATATGAACAAAACTATATATATTTTAATATTCCTTCTGTTGATGGCGATTTTAACTCATATGAATATTTCTGCAACGAACGCCGCCCGTGCCTTTAATTACGGTATTATAACAAGCTTATGGACCTTCTATCATCTTCCAAATATAGACGTGTAGATAGCCAAGAAGACCGATCCGTGTCACAAATCATGCAAACAGCACACGTTACACGGTGCATGATTCAACTGAAATACACTGATGCAGTAGAATGAACATATATCCGCCTTAGACCTCAGATTTAAAACCTGCTTGACGAAAAACCGACATCTATTGGTAGACATGCACATGATCCTTTCTAAAGAAGTCGCACGAGACATTTTACAAATATGCAAGTTCCCGTCAGCAATTGACGAAAGTTGTACAGCTCTGCACGAGACGACCTTCTGCATTCACATCGAAAACTATACATGTATTGTCATCATTACGGAACACCTTCAAATTCCGGCAACCTAAATTGCAATAGATCACCATGACAATCTAATGGTGTGCTAATTGTAGACGATTCCGCCGGCACGCGTACCATTGCATGTGTCTGTTCACTAGTCACAGTACATGTTGACACAAGGTAGCATGCAAAATACATTGAGTTTCATTGTGTCCTAGGTCGCCAGACAAATGATTGAAAAACAAAACGAAGTACATGCAGATGTGTATGAACTGGTCATCTATGCGGAACCGAAACAAATTCGAATTGCACGTGGCTGTCACCGGTATAACAGATACAGGTTTTATCGAACTGATTCGGCCTTTCATGTCAACGTCATTGACAACTGCGTTCTCATTACGAAACACCTTCAAATATATGGTCGCTCTATTGGATCAATACACTGTCTCGACGACATGGATTCCCTCACTCAATAATAAAGTCTTCGTTCGAGATTCTCAGCGAAGTCGTGTCGCTAAGGGCGCGTTAATTGACATATTAGCCCCTGGTATATTCCCCGGTCAGGCGACTATAAGTCTTATGTAGGCAAAATCATTTAAATGGAAACAACCTTGCTGCATGGCGTGGGCCTATGTTTGCATTATATCTGATTATAGCATAACATGTATCATGGAACATTGATTAGCCAATCGTCTGATGATTGTCGGGACGTGGTTGGTATATAAAACTGTTATAGTTAGGACTTCTTTAATAACCTGGTTAGCGGACCCGTCCTACCCAATACTAATCCATGTACTTTTTAGCTCAACTGTTTGAGCTATTGTCATGGGTTGGTTCTCCGCTGTGTGCGTGGGTCCGTAAACAATTTTCTTTGGCACACGCTACATGCCACATCCCTCATCCGATCGTTACCAAACGTTAGGCATCTTCGGGGTGACCTCTAGATGGTTGCTTACCCTTTTTTTTCCGAATTTCGTTGAAAAACATGGCCGCTGGTGGCCATCTTGGATCTCAGTTTTGAATCCATTAGCACACTCTACAAGCCACATGCCTCACCCGGTCGTCACCAAACTTCATATGGATTATCGATGTCGCCTCTAGATGGGCGCTTACCATTTTGTCCGAATTATGTTGAAAAACATGACTGCCAGCGTCCATCTTTGATTTTATTCTTTGAATGACCGAATCCTTTAGCACACCCTACAGGTCACATTTCACATCCGATTGTCATCATTTTGATCTTCGGTGTGACCTCTAGATGAGAGCTTAACATTTTTTCCGATTACTGTAAGAAAACAGCTGATTTCAAATTTGGATCCATCAGCACACCATGCAGCCCACAATGATTGGCTAAATGTTTTAAAATGTACAGGCATGCTTGGGGTCACCTCTGGATGGGAGCTACTGGGTTTGAACGATTTCCGATGAAAAACATGGCTGCCTATTAGGTGTATATAATGTAGTAGTGAGACTAAAACATGGATCTCTGGTAGAAAGAATTGTTTATTGAGTTATGGTAGTTGATTAATTGTTTTCTGATACAAGATATATTCCGTTTTATTGTTGTTTTGACTAATTGCTGTGTGCGTCAATAGCGTGTCATTTTTATAATTTGCTAATGCATAGCTGTGTGTTACATGTTATATAAGCCTTGTTTTACGTTATAAATCGATTTAACAGCCTTTTTAGCTCACCTGAAGCGAAGTCTTTGGTGGAGCTATAGTCATCACTCCTTGTCCTTCTAGCCGTCTAGCCGCCCGTCCGTCGCGAATCGTCTTCTTCTCCAGAATTATAAGACCGAATGGGTTCATATTTGGTGTGGATGTTCCCTAGGTGATTCACATTCAGATTTGTCCAAATGATGTCACCAGGTCAATTAGTTGCGAAATTTTAACCTTTTATTTTGTTTAAACACACCACAACACTCTCCCGCCACCTGTCCCTGCCACACCACACTGTACCGTACCATATCCCTGCGTAGTTCACCCCATTAAAAGCCCCATTTTGACTACCAATGTAGTTGATATGCCAATGTGTAGACATCAAACTGGTCTTATTCTGCACAGCTGTTTGTCCATTCATTATAAAGTAATCAATAGTTATCGCAATACTATCCACATTTCTCCAAGCTAATAGTGGGTTGCATGAATGAAATTTAATCCAATGTGTTGACTGAAATCTCAAATACAAATTACCTGTTTGACAGCTTACAAGTTTATTATTAGTATTAACCATTTCATGACCGGAGTGATGGTGCAACAATAAAGACCCTGTGCGTGCCAAGTGGAGCCTCGCATATATAAGAAAATGCACTGGCTTTGAAGGTCAAACAAATATTGTTAGGCCAATGTAGTCAGGCATCCAGATAAATCACACATGTCCAATTATCGCAGGGATGTCCTCACAGGGGTTGGGGTGGATATTAGCAGATTTGTTCAGTGAGGTGTAATTTCTGTCCAAAACCGATTACATATACTAAAATGAATATAAAATAATAGACCATTGATCAAGAGAAGGGCGCTCCTAGTTTCAATATTTACCCAATATTTATTATTATATTACAAAATATCATTGGCCGGGTCCTGTCTTCTGATTAGGAGGATAAAGTTGCATTAAGCTTACATGATTGGTGTGGTTTAATATTTAAAACCTTTCATACCCTTTGTCAGTTTATCCTTCTGTTTTAACCTTTAAATTTGAGTATGAACTACCTGTAGAATCAGTTCCTGATTACATACACTTTTCAAATAACATTTTTTTTTTTATGTTTCAATACAATGTTTTGTCTTCCAACACATGTCCAAACATATACACATACATGTATGGTACACATGTTAACATCCGAATCTTGTACCGGTATCAGGTTTGCTCAAATGAGATTGGTTATTCAAGAATGGGCAGACATTGCAGATTTAATAATCTGTACTCAAATTAATTGAATTAAGAATGTGTATGTATGTCAGTGTGAATACTTTAATTTCTAAGCTGAATCTAATTTCTTTAACTACTTATTTTGAAGTAAATTTGATAAATACTGACTCTTGTAGTCTTTAGAGTCTTTATAGTCAGGTGACCGACTCCACTGTTATTGTCTTGTTAAGTTGCAATTTTATTTTTATGTCGGTGTTTTCAGAGAGGAACCAGTGTGTTTGTAATTGAACATATTTTATTTGAGTCCCGATGTTATAAACACACATAATAGTTGTACACACAGTATATAGAGAGTGTGAACATGAGGCGATGGCGAAGAGGGATGGGAGCACAAGTTATAAATATATTGTCATCTCCCTTATGAATATTCAACACATATAACAAAATGAGTTTTAAGATTGTTCCGTCGATGGAATCTACCCGACGATGCAATGAACGTTTTTTTTTTGTGGTAAACAATTTCTCGTTCAGACTTTCCCGAAGAGTATAGTAGTGGAACCACGGTTTTGACTTCAACAGCTATCAAACCCACATTTTCACCTGATTGTTTGAAACTATCAGTCCCACGTTTTTATTTGTGAGGAATCCGTACATTCGAGAATGATGTCCGGGAGAAACTCTAATTGTTATATAACAAATATGTGACTCTTCTCAAAGCTGAATCGTGTCAAAAACATTTCGGTCAGGATTGGTAGACGACATATACGTAGCATTCACTGATGTTAGCTGCACGTCATACCCATCTATCAAATTAAGACGACTACCCAAGACTGAAGCAAGAATTTTGCCTTGTAGATATTACATTATATTAATTATTTTATATATATGCGTTATCGTTTAAATTTATATTTATCTAATACGATAGAAGTAATAAATAACCATATACCACACTTAGTACAGAATGTTAGTGGTTGCCTTTATAGTTTACAGTATGTTTTGCTCCAGATATCACTCCAGTTTACTGTGTTCGAACCATGTGTTGCCATCGTAATAAATGTAGGTTATATCATGGTGAGACTCGTATAAGAGAAATATCCACTTGTCAAAGACTCGTGGATATTTATCGTAGACGTTAGAAGTAATAAATAACGATATACCACATTTAGTACAGAATGTTAGTGGTTGCCTTTATAGTTTACAGTATGTTTTACTCCAGATATCACTCCAGTTTACTGTGTTCGAAGCATGTGTTGCCATCGTAATAAATGTAAGTTATATCATGGTGAGACTCGTATAAGAGAAATATCCACTTGTCAAAGACTCGTGGATATTTCTCGTAGACGTTTCCAATACTCTGAACGAGAAATTGTTTAGTATCACACAAACGTTCACAATGGTATAACCTACTTATAGCACACAGTAGGACATTTCTAATCTTACGGAATTGAACCAATAACTGCCCAATGTCGTCTTGATTAAACATGGGTGAACAAGCATACTCATACGTGTGTATGTTACATAATTAACACTAGATGGACAATGGAATAGAAAATCTCTTCGGTCATTCCTCTGATATAAGACACACATAAGGCTATTGTGAATTGTGAAGGTAATTATTGAAAATTCTTCTAAGTGTCGGTTATATCATGGTGAGAATCGTATAAGAGACATTTGTACGAGTCTGTGGCGAGTTGCTAATACTGGCTATTTCGAGTAAAGTATATCACCATGGTATAACCTACTTATAGTACACAATAGGAAAATGATAACTGTACCAAATTTAAGCAACAACTGCCCAATTTCGTTTTGATTAAAGGGTGAACAGTATACTCATGCATGCGTGATACATAAATAACACTACCTGGCCAATGAGATAAAGTCTCTTCGGTATTCACGCATAAAGCTATTGTGAATTATGGTTTATTACTGAAAACATTTCTGACACTAGTTTATTTAATATCTGCCGTGGTTCGGATTATCAACAGTTTTCAACTGCACTATACCAGCAACCAACTCAAAAATATCAAAAAAATATTGTGTTTAGTTTAAACACATTTCATTGCCAAATGTTTTTTTGCAAAATGTACAAATGGGTGTGGGCACAGATGACGCTACGTTGAATTTCTGGGTCCAATGGTCTATTTGGTGGCAGTCAACATACTTGTTGTGCAATGATATTCCATTTGTACCTACCACTAAAGATTATTTCCGATTGTTTTATGCGGTAAAAGGTAAAGAGCGTATAGGGACAGTTACTATCACTCCCTATCACTTCTCTGGATCTTTAAAGAGAAGTCTCCTTATATGTGTAGTTCGTTATTTTTCGACATATTTGGACAACCGGAACGTACCGCGAACGAGTTATTACTGGCCTCAGGTTGAGGCTCTAATACAGTGTGCCACATTACTTAATATTTAAAACTTTAACTTTCTTTTCAATATTGCGAATACATGCTGACTTTAACGGTTTCTAATATGTTCATGCTTGATATGTTCAATATATTCCCGGTTCAAACTCGCTAAAGTTTACTTGCGATGTTTTAGCCACACCAGGCTCTAACATACACACCCCCTGAGCATGTTTGAATCACCTCTATTTCTTAGGCGGTGGCGATGTGCCCGTATATTTGTGATCTGATTCATTGATCTGTTATTATTGTCCCGCCAATCATTGGATAGGGGTGAAACGACCACCATTCAATGATTGACCAGACATTTAAAAGTTCTCAATCAGACCACAAATATCCGAACACCATTCCTTGCTCCACAGAAAGGTGTGAATATGGAAAATATACGCATGTTTTTACAAATAAAGGTCTGCTATAACGCAGACAAAACAGACTTTCTATCTCATTGTCCAGGTATTACTATTTAGGTATCATACATGCATTAGAATTTTGTGCACATGTTTTAATCAGGACGAATCTTGGGCAGTTGTTGATTAAATTCGGTAAATTATCATTGTCCCATTGTGTGCTATAAATGAGTTATATCATGATGATAATTGTTTACTCGAAATAGCCACTCGTTAAATTTTCAGACTCATGGATATTTCTCGTATACGATTATCGCCATGATATAACTTACATATATTAGTTGTATACCTATACCCTTACCGCGTGTCGCAATTCTGCAATGTAAAATAAAATAAAAGGTCGCCGACCACATGTTCCCAGAAAAGGTGACTTTTAACTTTGTAAAAAATCATCGGACCATGACCAAATCTTCGGAAATTTGAATCAAGTACCAAATATCAAGAGATTCGGTTGAATTTGTAAAACAATCAGATTACAAAAACTAAAGTTATCCGGAAACCAAAATAATTGGAAAATTCTAAGTCGACAAGGACCATAACTCCGGCAAAACCTATATTGGAATGTGACCTGTACTGTGAGCTGATAACCGGAAACCTCAAAACGATACCATTCTAAGTCCACAAGGGGCAATAACTCCGACTGAAATGGGCGCACCGAACCCATATTCGATATTGATATGTATTTTGAGCTCATGAACTCGCATACGAATTTTGGTTTCAATCCGATATCCCAAAAATAAAGTTATCATCCGGAAACTTCCAAACGGATGGACGGACAGATTCTAAGTCGAACATGGGCCATAACTCCGGCAAAAAACGGTCAGACCGAACACATACCAAGTTTGGTTTCGATCCGATAGCCCAAAATAAAGTTATCTCAGGAAACTTTCTACACGGACGTCTCAACGCACGAACGGACGGATACCGACTATGTTTATAGAAAATAACCAACTGAAGATGTCGTTAGTCGTAGTAACGTAGTTCAACACTTTGTAGATTATTTAAAGAGGGTATGTATCTTCCTATAACAAGCGTAGCATGCGGGGTAACTCTATCTAAATTCTAAAAATAGTAACGAAAAATTGTCCCAATTGATTACCGCAGCATATAACAAAAATATCGATATGAAATCATTATCATTTGATAGAAACGTTTCCTGAAATATCTTCGACTCACATTTATTATTTTATACCCCGGAAACTATATAAAACGTATTTATGAAGAGATGAGCCGTCTTTAGCGTCTCGCAATCTGGCGTGGCTAATATCTATCGGGCCTCGATATCTGGAATTATTCATGACTATGTGTATATCCTGGGAAAGAAGACAGATAAGGTGTCTACCGAAACGGCAATAACCCAGAAATTCCAACCGCACCGTGAACATCACATAGGATTATCGCGATAACCTGTGCTCCCTATTACTCTCATGTGTCCAATATCGACAGTGACTTCAATCACACTGAGTAAATGCCCCTAAAGCTTGATTGTCTGTCGTTTTACGTTGAATGGGTATCATGTGTAAGACTCTGGGCAGATATTCGACTGTGTTTATTGCATTGGGGTGTCATATCAGTACGGGGTCGTATCTTTACTTTTGGCCTATAGTGTTAATCGATAGAAGATCTCACAAACAATAAATATTTCATTCTCGCCATGCATTCTATCGACATTATTGGCGAACCTGAAACGAATAGCCAATGACCTATCCCATATGACCGGCGGACCCGTACGTCAGCTACCAAGTCGACCAACATTAAACGTCCCTCGTTGTTATACGGTGGTATTATTCGGTAATTACGACATGTTTCGAATCTCATGTAGCCTAATACTACGTTTATAAGTTTCAGTATATAGTATTCACATAAAAGTGGATATGTGCATGCGATGAGTACAAGACTACACCCATACTTAAAGGCACGTGTGACTTCGTGGTGGGTATTGCTGTTAAATACAGTCACATCATCGAACCGTTAAAAGCGCCATAAACAGAAAGAATATTAAAATATAGACTGACTGTGTTCTTATACCAATCATAAATATCGCGTAAACAGTATATAATTGTCAAGTTCGTACGGTTTGTTTTGTAAACAAAAGCCAAAAATGTTACAGAAACTGGCTTGTGTTTACATAAAACATCGTATATGAGGGGAATTTACGCGCTATTTGTGAATGGTATAAGAACAAAATATGTCTACATTTTAATATTCTTTATGTTTATGGCAGTTTAACGGTTGTGACTATTTTAACAACAATACCCATCACGACGGCCATCCGTGCATTTAAGTTAAAGGCACGTGCGGCCTTAGTTGTCGAAAATATTCATATTTGTTCCAATCACCGTAAACATAAAAACATTAAAATGCATACAGTTTCGTTCATATATACCATGACTATCGCGTAAACAGCATGTTATCATAAAGACCTACTATATTTTACCTAAGCATGCAAGAGCCTGATTGTGTTAAGAAGACAGCACAATGCTACTGGCTAATCACACAAAAATGGCATAAAGCTCTTTATTTGTTCCATATCAGGAATTCACCAACAAAGAACGCTCTTTATGTTTACCATCATAATATAAACAAACACCAGAAAAGTAACTTTTTTATGCTTTTGTTTACAAAACAATGGTCAAACAAATGACAATAACATACTGTTTATGCGATATTTCTTATTTGTATACGGACAAAGTCTGTCTACATTTTGATGTTCTTTCTGTTTGTGGCGGTTTTTGACGGGGGAAAATATTTTTACAGGATACCCACCGCCAAGGCCAACCGTGCCTTTAAACAGCTATCTATCGGTTAACACCAAACGTAACTTTAGCGTTTCGATTTTTTTTCTAGACCTAAACCTAGTTTCTTCAATGTACACGATGTGGGAGCCCATGGTCCTCTCATAACTACAAATGTGGATCCCGAAACAAATCGTAAAATAAAAAAATGGGATCCTGACAAGAGAAATGATTTCGCTGTGAATCTTGATCACAATAAAATTAATCAAGTAATTGAAAAATTAGAACAATGGCGACCTGAAACTGGGTCTGCGTGTAATCAATCCATAGTGGATGAAATATGCGAGGATGTAACGTGTATTTTATTGGATTCCGCAAAAAACACATTTGGAACTTACAATCCAAATCACAGGAAAACAATACATAAACCACCAAATCAAACTTGGTTTGATGATGAATGTAAGTCAAAGAGACAAGCTTTTCACAAGGCAAAACGACTATATAATAGAGAAAAATCATTATCAAACAAACAACATATGAAAAACACTGGAACTCTTTATAGAAAAACTATGGATTCGAAAATAAAACATCAGCGAGATGCAGATATTTCTGAACTGAAGAGTTACAGCAATAGTTCCAGCAAAGCATTCTGGGATAAACTAAATAAATTATCCAATAATAATAAATTTCAAAATAACACCACGAACTTAGATCTCGATATATTTTCTGATTATTTTAAAAGCTTAAACGACTCAGACGAATCTGATAATCTAGGTAATTATATAGATGAATTAAATGAGTCGTCGCTCCATGACAGTTATCTAAATAACGCTATAACCGAAGAAGAAATTAAATCTGTAATTTTCAATTTGAAAAACAGTAAAGCCGCTGGTCACGACGGGCTTTTAAATGAATATCTGAAGGCTTCTGTTGAGAAAATGATGCCCATTTATTCCTTACTTTTCAATTTAATCTTGGAATCTGGAAACTACCCCCGGGAATGGGCCGTCGGGATGATAAAACCTATATATAAAAAGTCTGGTGACCGAACTATGCCGGATTCATATCGGGGAATTACACTTTTAAGCTGTCTTTCTAAAGTATTTACAGCCATCCTAAACAATAGAATGGTTTCTTTTTCAGATGATCATGAACTAATTTTAAAAAATCAGACGGGATTTAGAAAATCCCACTCAACCGTAGATAACATATTTGTTTTACACAGTGTAATCAACCTATACCTAAAAAGTGGGAAAAAATTATATTGCACATTTATTGATTTTAGAAAAGCTTTTGATACCATATGAAGGGATGCAATATGGCTGAAATTAGCCCAATGCAATATCAACGGAAAAATACTTAATGTCATTAGAAATATGTACGGTAAGATAAAAACATGTGTAAAAGACAGTCACAACATTTCAGACTTTTTTGTTAGTAATGTGGGACTTTTTCAAGGGGAAATAATGTCACCTTTTTTATTTTCCTTGTACATTAACGACATCCAAGATTTTATGAATGATTGTGCAATACAAAATTTGAGTTATTTAGATGAACTATATATTGAAAATGTGGGATGTTACATAAAATTGTTTTGTATTCTTTATGCAGATGACCCAGTATTAATGTCTGATACAGAAGAAAATATGCACCGTTCTCTCCAAGCATTTGCAGATTATGCAGATGCTTGGAAGTTACAAGTGAATACAAAAAAAACTAAAGTCATAATATTTAGTAATAAGTTACCCAAACCAATTCCAACGTTCAGATATCGAGGTCAAGAACTCGAGACAGTTAAAGAATTTGTATATTTGGGAGTAACCTTTTTTTACAATGGAAGATTTTGCCAAAATTTGAAAAAAATAGTTACAATTGGCACAAGAGCAATGTATGGATTACTAAACAAAGTGAGATCTCTCAAGCTTCCAATCGATATTATGTTAAAACTATTTGACTGCATGATAGTACCCATCCTATTATATGGGAGTGAAATTTGGTGTCACGAAAGAACTAAAATTATTGAATCGCTTCATCTTAAATACTGCAAAATTATAGGATATCTGAAAACAAGTACACCAAATTATATGGTTTACGGTGAATTTGGCAGACACCCTCTGTCCATTGCGATAAAGTGCAGAGCACTATCTTACTGGTCCAAACTACTATCACACGATGGCTCAGAACTTGCAAAAAATATATATATTCTTGTTAAAGAATTGGATCACAATTCTGATGGCTCCTTCAATAGCCCATGGCTATTTTTTATTTCTAAAACACTGAAAGAACTTAACATAGAAAGAGCATGCATGGACAAATCAGTCAGGTTTAACAAAGGCTGAAATTAGAAATATAAAATCAGAGCTTATTGAGCGACACACAACAGAACTATTTACTGAAATGCAGAATGCAAACTCATCTAGAGCACGTTTTTATATGAGTATTAAAACGAGGCCGGGCATGGGTCGCTATCTAAGTTTCTTACCGGCTCACTTAGCAAACATTTTGCTAAAATTTAGAACCGCAAATATAAAACTGCCTGTCGAATATACAAGATGGAAATCTAAATCTGTGGATAATGGTGACAAAACCTGTGATATTTGCGGTGATGGCACGGGTGATGAATACCATTTTATTATTATTTGCAAAGAACTACAGATAATTCGAGCAGACTATATCCCGAAATATTACTGGGAGAATCCCACGAAAGAAAAATTCGAAAGACTATTATCTTTGGAAAATCAACTATTACTGAAAAAAGTTAGTATTTTTATCAAATTGGCATCAAGAAAATTAAAATATGACTGAGCCGATTATTCCAAATTGAAAAACGTGTGATTAAGTGCATTATTTATATCCGTGAATAATTATTTCAGGCAAAATATTATGATAATGATATTATAAAGGATTAAATTATAATATAATATATATAAGATATTATAATACATATTACGATATATCTATACATTTATCATATTATATATTAATATATGTATGATTGTGTAACAATTGTTTTTTTGTGACCTATTGTAAATATTGTAAATATTGTATATATGTTATAGCATGTTTCGCCTTAATTGACGACTTTGCAATAAACAATCAATCAAACGAAGATAGGCTACACTGACTGAATATATGCATTACACGGATAACAGTGAGAGGTGTGAGGAAATCCTCTTAAACTTTTTTATGTTTGTGTTGATCAAAATTACATAGAAATTATAATAAACATTAGTAATAATGCACTTTTTCTCACACCCATTGCAACAAATTCACAGAAACCACTCATTGTATACAATCATACACATATCGTCTCTTCACTGCCGGTGACGATATTATATATGGTGTACTTTCTTCGATCATTTCTCAAATAGAAATCGTGTGGTAATAGTGAATTTTAATTACAATGTAATCTTTCATTTCATATCGAATTTCAGTGGATCGAACTGTCGGCGTAACATGACACCAAATCTTGATAGTGTTGTTCTGAGAGATTCAGAGATACAGGTTCAATCGTGGGGGTGTATCTAACCCAATATCTTGATATCAGTTAGTCATACAATATTAGGATCTTCAGAGATTATCTTTTTCGCTAAACTTAGATGCATTTATATTAGTCATCATCGGGATTCCGCCGCACCCGTATACACTTCAATTCTGCAATTGTGTATGTGTATAGTCAGTATAATGCAACTTTGAACGGCGTATGTTTATTTATTTAGTTATTGAAGAAACAAACTCCAGTGTTACATTCCATTATGGAAACAACCTAACACATATGAACAAGAAACCATTGTCAGAAATGGTAGCGCCCTCAAGATCATATTATTAGGCATACATACTAGTATAAAAATTATAATATAAAATATATTAGTTTCATGAATACACCACCTCATAATTCCGTTAAAACAACTAATCCTTCAGATTATTACAAAAACTACGACTTATTACAGCAGGTTTTTCATTTAACACACCAGAAAGCCTCTAAATGCGAACCCAAAAATCTACTAATCGGTTTACATACACGCCCGATACTTCGCAATACGACATTTATTCTACATTCCAACTAAAGTTAGCTGTTATATTATGCTTTGTGTTCCCGCAGTAAAATAGTCAAGAGTGGCACAGCCATTGTTCATGCCTAAACATCGAAAGCAATTGACGCGGTCATAAACGTTACATACTGCAACAATTAGACATCCCCGAAAACCCGAAATGTGTTGTCCTGCGAGATATCGCCATCGTTATAACTCCATTGACACGGCCAGATGAGCCTTTCTACAATTTCCTAAAATAGTGTGCTGTCCTGCCATATATCCCCATCACACCATTGGCACGGCCAGATCAACGCAGCAGTAAACACCCATAGTAAATGGCGTAATGAAATACTATTTGGGCCACTTCCTTTAATGGCGCTTCAGGTGCGCAATGAAAGCGCCAAAACATGCGACATTATGTCGCACATTTTGTAGCTCCTGCCTGCCTCTTTCGGCGCGCGACTAATGTCGCACTCGTTGTCGCTTCTATCGTTTTCGGCGCGCACCGGAAGCGTCATTATGAAGTTGCCCTAATAGTATTCCACATACATGATGGCAGTGGTCATCATTGTGTTAAGTTTGCTCCGGACAAGCAGTGTGTTATTCTCGATAAATATAACGACGTTTATCATGGCGAGTATTCTTGGCTCGATTGCAGGGTTGGGTTGTCTGTCGATGATCAATTGAACGTGCGACATTTCCTTGATGATATCGCAATTGATCATCTGTGAAAATCAATGGAAATCGTGCTAGCTATTTGGAGTAGGTCGCCTGAGGCGTAATTAACTGATAGACTGTCCTGGACCGATACTATCCGGAACCCTATACGTTTCACAAATAGAGAGGTTTCGAAAACTCATGGTTGATTAACAGTTACTATTACTGTTAGGGCATTACGTCACCAAGTTTTTCAAATTCTTCCCGCCACCGTCTGTTTGTACAAAAAACTTATTTTAAATATACATGCACTCAGCCTAATTGGGACGGATTTGCAGTGGTATCCATATAATGATGTGATGATAATTATGACGATTACGCCATTGAGGATGAGGTTGACGATGATAATGGTGGTGATGATGCCGATGATGGTGACGACGATGATGATGATGATGATTATGATGATGATGATAATGATGATGATGATGATGACGATGATGACGGTGATGATGTTGATGATAGTCATTATAACGCCGATGAGGCTAATGATAATGACGATGGTAACGGTGATGACGGCGGTGATTATGGTGGTGATGATGATGATGATAATGATGATGATGATGATGATGACGGTGATGATGTTGATGATAGTCATTATAACGCCGATGAGGATAATGATAATGACGATGGTAACGGTGATGACGGCGGTGATTATGGTGGTGATGATGATGATGATGATGATAGTGATGATGATGATGATGATGACGGCGATGATGTTGATGATAGTCATTATAACGCCGATGAGGATAATGATAATGACGATGGTAACGGTGATGACGGCGGTGATTATGGTGGTGATGATGATGATGATGATGATAATGATGATGATGATGATGATGACGGTGATGATGTTGATGATAGTCATTATAACGCCGATGAGGATAATGATAATGACAATGACAACGGCGGTGATTATGGTTGTTTCACAAACAGAGATATTTCGCAAACTCATGATTGGTTAACAATTACGACGATTACAATTCCGGAATTACTTCATCAAGTTTCTTCCTGTCATCGTCTGTTTGTACAAAGTATACGTGTATATGCACCCATTCAACTTGGGACGGGTTTGCAGTGGTATCCATATAGTTATGTGATGATAATGATGACGATTACGCCGACAAGGGACGAGGATGGTGATGCCGATGATGGTGACGATGATGACGATGATGACGATGATGATCATGATGATGATGATAACGCCGACGAGGGATGTGGATGATAATGACGATGACAATGTTGATGATGAAGGCGATGATTATGATTGCGTTGATTGTGATTATAACGCCGGTGAGGATAATGATAATGACGATGACAACGGCGGTGATTATGGTGGTTATGATTGTTTCACAAACAGAGATATTTCGCAAACTCATGGTTGGTTAACAATTACGACGATTACAATTCCGGAATTACTTCATCAAGTTTCTTCCTGTCATCGTCTGTTTGTACAACAAATTATTTCAAGTATACATGTACATGCACCCATTCAACTTGGGACGGGTTTGCATTGGTATCCATATAGTTATGTGATGATAATGATGACGATTACGCCGACAAGGGATGAGGATGGTGATGCCGATGATGGTGACGATGATGACGATGATGACGATGATGACGATGATGATCATGATGATAACGCCGACGAGGGATGTGGATGATAATGACGATGACAATGTTGATGATGAGGGCGATGATTATGATTGCGTTGATTGTGATTATAACGCCGGTGAGGATAATGATAATGACGATGACGACGGCGGTGATTATGGTGGTTATGATGGTTTCACAAATAGAGTTGTTTCGCAAACTCATGGTTGGTTAACAGTTACGACGATTACAGTTCCGGAATTACGACATCAAGTTTCTTCCTGTCATCGTCTTTTTGTACAAAAACTTATGATGATGATGATGATGAGGATGGTGATGATGATGATGATGATGATGATGACGATGATGGTCATGATGATGATGATGATGATAACGCCGACGAGGGATGTGGATAATAATGATGGTGATGATAATGATTATGGCGATATTAGTAGTGGTGATAACGCCGACGAGGGATGATGCTGATGGCAATGCTTATGATAATGGTGATGACGGCGGTGATTATGATGGTAATGACAGTGATGACGATGGTGGAAATTCGAAGTTGAACGACATCTAGCAATTGGTCATCTGTGGAAATCAATAGAAATCGTGCTAGCAATTTGTAGTAGGTCAGACGAAGCGTGATTAACTGATAGACTGTCCTGGACTGATACTATCATGAACCCTATATACGTTCACAAATAGATAGGTTTCGAAAACTCATGGTTAGCAGTTACGATTAGCAACACTTCGTCACCAAATTACCAATAACATTCTACCTATAACCGTCTGTTTGTACAAACACTGCTTTGCAATATGCATATTTACAGTGTTCACAGTAATGGTGTTGATGATGATGAGGCCGACGAGGGATGATGATGATGATCACGATACTGGTGACGACGATCATAAAGTTTGTAATGGCGTGATGATGATGATGATGATGATAGTGGTGATGATGATAGTGATGATGGTGGTGATGATATTGATGATGATGATGATGATGATGATGACCGCGATGATGATAATGATGATGGTAATGATGATAGTGATGTTGATAATGATGCTGATTTCGACGATGATGGTAGTGATGATGGTGTTGATGATCATGATGATTATCTTGATAATGATTATGATGATGATGATGATGATGATGGTGGTGGTGGTGGTGGTGGTGATGATGATGATGATGATGATGCCACTCAAATTATCGCTATATAGGTTGTGACACGAGTTAACTCCGCGATACCTCTTTCGTTGAGTCGCAAAACAATGACCATATGAACCACAATTATGTCTGAATTTGGGTAATTTGGAAAGAGGTATGGGCCAGTCTAGTTACAACTAGACCAAGGCTCCATTACTGCCAACCCTCAGTCTAGAGGCTCCGGTACTTATATTCATTTCAATAAATGAATGAGGAATCCCTTACTCGCGACCGTTGATCAATATTCATGTGTCCGCATAAAGCTCTGTTTACTGTTTTGTCTGACAATTCCTTGATATCTTAATAACAATGGCAGTCGCTTCAACCATCAGTAAAACCAGCTGGGTCTTCAAAAACTTAAACGAATTGCCCTATGTTATTTTTCCTTTACTGTGTTGATTATAAACTCAAAGGGGAATCGCGAGGCAGCTTCAAAGGTAAAATGTGTGCTTACAAAAAACACTTTAATGAGATCTGGCGCGTTCGAATCGTTTTCGTACAGCCTCGTTTTCACCCATCATTGCCGCTTTCCGTAATACTTATTTTTAACAATATTGGGCGGTGTTTGTGTGAATAATTATTGAGTAAAGTGTGAGTAATGATTGGATTAATTTATTGGTCGGGGATCGCACTCTTCGATGCGCAAGTAACTTTCATTGGTGGGATACCTCCCGTTTGAAATAATATATGGCATGAGAGTCTCAAGACCGTAAGTTGAATGTAATTAAAATTAAGTCCAGAAATACGAACTCCAGAAATACATGCTTTGTTTACTCTGGAAAATAACTTGTATATGCCTAAGCAATCTCCATATTTCGCCCGTTGATTCTACTATATATACTAACAAGGAACGAGTCTGCGACAAGGAAGAGTCTTTATGATGCATCCACGGTCAAAGTGTTCGAGTGTTTATTCTCAAATAAATCATTTTACATGATATTGTGAGAACATAATACATAATTATACAAATACAATACATGGTGTGCAATAGTGGAAACTGGTTTTTCAGTGTGAAGGGGGGGGGGGGGCAGCTATTCAATAGTTATATTATAAAGCAACACAATGTTTGATCACGTGCATCACTAAATCCCGCCATCTCGTCGAAAATGTTGGAGATATCGCGACTGAGTGCAGATAGCATGCATTATTCGTTGTTAACTCTCGCGTTCTGAAGAAATGTGGAGAGTTTATTTAGTATATTCTTATTTTTGGAGTGATAAACATTTTCGTAAAATTAACTAAATTCGGATAATATCGAAAATATTTGGGAATATACTTTTTCTCAGAGAATCAAGCGAAAAGCATTGTAAAATACAATGGTGTTCATCTCCTAGTAATGTTACAATAATGCCCTAAATAATCGACTCCTTAACCACAGCAGAATTATGGTAACTTTTCGGGATTTAGTCGGAAATATGGCTTGTTGCCATTCATCAGAAAGCTCACTGAGTCGATTATTTAGGGCATCACTTTACATCTCTTGCATACTCTATCTTTCTGTCCGTATTATAGAGGCCTGAACGCATATGTCGACCTATTGTGATCCCCGTAATATGTCCGGGGTGCAGCAAGACGACCATAATTCGGACTTCAAATCACCACTAATTGTTCTTCTTTCACATGTGTGTGGTAGGACTGTAATCGTTATGTGATTATGCACACTTGTGCTGGCACTTATATCCGCCTTTAAATATCGGCGTCTGGTGGCTTTAATAGCTTCGTCTGGATCCCAGTCAAACGCTATCATGTTGGTGGGTGAACTAGTAAAACTATCCAAACGTACGAGAGGTCAACGAACCGTTTTATTCGAGTTATACTGTACTATACTGCACGTACTGATCAAACAATAATGGATGCAGCCATATTAACTGCCCACAGATAACACCGGTGTGACTAAATACCGCCCGGACCAGCCCGGACCAGCCCGGACCGCCCCTGTGGAGTATAGGGGTGATTTTTGGTGCAATATATGTGCATGGGTGTCATGGAAAGCCACACACACACGGACATGTGTGGCGACCACACAGAAGTGTCGCTATTAACCCTCAAAATGGCGGCATTGGCGAATATGTTCGCCGCGAATCATGCTAACAGGCCGGACCGCCCCTGTTGTGTCTAGTGGTGATTTTAGTGGCCATATGTGCGTGTGGGTGTCATAGAAACCCACATACGCACGGAGAGTGGCCACGGCCAAACAGTAATACCGATATTAACGCCTAAACTTGCCAGATTCAGCCAGAATTAAAAAAAATTGCCCCAATAAGAAAACTCGCAGCCCGAACCCCCGTAATGCCCTCGTACTTCTAATAACTCCTTACATATAAGTTGCGGAACTACCCTCGACTACACTCACGAAAAAACAAGGGCGAATCGCCAACGAAAGCCGGGCAATTAACCCCAAAAATGCCGCCGTCGCCGTCGCCGAATATGTGTACTCGGAAGTTGTTCCTGTTCCTCGTTCCGTTCCTGTTACTCGAAATAGTCAATCCCATAATGGACAAGCGAACACCATAGCAACTTATAGTAAGACCACTTGACCAATATTTTGCGTGTGTGTGGGGCTTCTCCACCGATCATAATCGTTCTTGGGACAACCGTACTACGAGTAACATTCCAGTCTCGATTTCTGAATGAGCAGCCCATTGATCAAATGGTGGATGAAATTTCCTACCGCTGCAGCTAATCGGCACGGCGCGTGCTATCATGTGTGAAGCTTGTGTGTGGGTGCCGTGTGTTTAGCCAGATTTTTGCATCTATTAATCCGATAATACCATCAATCTCTATTGCCTGATAATGATCAGCTTAGATTCACTAATACCGCCGGGCAGCACCAGGCCTAACCATGGCATGAGTCACGATAGTGTTGATGCTTCGCAACAATCAGTTCCTTGCGTAGTTATAAACGGATGTTCGTCAAATCTTCTTGGTATGGAACGAAACATTGAAGAAATTCTTCGAGTTTCTAGTTTGTATCAACTATATTAACGATGCCCCACCGGGTTACCACCGTAATACAACAGACTATTTGTACATCTTCTATACCAGAACGCATAATATTATGGAACCTACGATGCCATTCATGTGAGGTTATGGTGTTCTGAGATATATATCGACTATCGAAAGACGCAGTTTTATCGGGTTTAGAAATTTGATTCGGGGCCCAAACATTTAAAGACATATCATGGACTTGTTCGGGTGCGTGAAATTGACAAGTTAGTATGCAGGAGCTATGCCTACTGGAGGAATGTAGCATTCTACTAACATCGCCGAAAATCTCAAGCAAATCGACCGTCCACTCCATAGAAATCATCGTCTGAACTACACATAATTGTAAATATTTTACATCTCGATTCAGGACGCAACAATCGGTGATAAACTAACGCAAATGATTTCACGACCGAGAGTCATTGTATTTAATTAATATATAAGAATGACAGTGTGTGCTGTAAATTTGGATTTATATTATTAAAAATAACTACTTTGAAGATTATTCTTTATTTCTATTTGATCACACAACCGGAGTGTTTCACATCACTTTAAGAGCGTTTATGAGTTCGTTGCCCTAAACGATGAATATTATTAAAGTGCATCCCTAAACTATATATGATTTAATCCTCATTCGTGTCTTTTTATAGTTTATTTTCTTGTGTGATGAACATGAAGCCCGTGTTTTACCACAATACACCGTACCTATCCGTCGCATGAGGTGTACAGCAATGCCCTAAATAATCCACTCCTTAACCACAGCAGAATTATGGGTAACTTTTCCGGATTTAGTCGGAAATATCGCTTGTTGCCATTCATCGGAAAGCTCTCAGTGTTTTAATGTGCCTGTAGTGTTATAAGGGTTTCACTGTAGATAACCAATGATAAAGAGTATAACTTAAAGACGAATATTATCAAAACACATTCACAATATATGACCCGCCATATCAAATCCAGTCGGGAGTCGGGATTTGTTTACCCTGTGCCAATGCATTCTCTTATATATGCGAGTCGACCATAGGTCGCCTCGCATATATAAGAGAATGCATTGGCCTAACAATTTTTTACAATTTTAATAATTTGTTCTTGTAGTCTTTAACAATTGTATAATGTCACCCATACAGAGCCCCAGACAAACATGAGCAGACGACACTCTTCTATGTGCTTCTATATATGTGTGGGGCTCCCTGCAGGGTAATGGATGTTTTTTTTATTTTATGTCCTAAAAATTGTAAGAAACTTTTATTTAAAAAACATGATAAAAAATTGTTAAGCCAATGCATTCTCTTATATATGCGAGGCGACCTATGGTCGACTCGCATATATAAGAGAATGCATTGGCACAGGGTAAAAAAATCCCGACTTCCGACTGGATTTGATATGGCGGGTCACAATATATGATTGCATGCTTATAAATTATCGTTTTATTGTGGATATTCTTGTGTGATGAGTTATCGTAGCGTATTACCATGACTTTGATATGTTTTAACCCTTTCATTACTGGAGCTTCCTGAAATTTTGCGAAAACCCTGTGCCAATGCACTCTCTTATATGAGTCTTCCTTATATATCTATTATATATTTTGGAAGATCTGTCTGTGTGTGTGTGGTGTGTGTGTTCGCGATGAACTCGAAAACGGCCCAGCCGATTTCGATGCAACTTGGTATGTGGGGGTATTTTCGGCCGGGGGGTGGCATGGGCCTATTAATTTTCAGATCCGAGGTCAACTTTTCACGTTCCGAGGTCAAATCTGTTTTTACGCTGTGTTACGGGACTTTCATTTGAGTTCGGTGCTTACAAATCGATTCGAAACAGCGCGAATACTAAAATGCCAGTCATAATAATGACACTGTGAGAATCTTTCGTGTTTCCTCTTTCCAACGATATATAATGCGTATGTATCCGTTTTAGTTATCTGCCTCAATTATCAAGAATAAGTGGTACTATCTCCCATCAGGATAAAAACAATGCGTAACTTCTATGACGTCGTTAGAGGTCATAACGTTAGATCACGTTAACGCTTAACCTGCCGATGCATTTGACTGTTTCAGACGTCTTGGCGATATCTCGGGCACCGATGGTAATTTATCTTTAAGTTGAAACTTGATAATTAATGAGCGTGTGTATATGAGGCGCGTTTATATACTTGAGTGGAAATCAAATCGGGTTAAACTGGCGGATTGTTACGAACGAAATTTGATGCATAGGGTATCTCGGTATCCCCTGGGCCGATTTCCCGGTATCCGCTGGGTCGATTTCCACCATTTTTCGGGTGTTGGTGTTGGACCCCACCTGGCCTTGACATTCAAAATGGTCAATTCAAGGTCAAAGCCCGGACGAAGTCGGGTCACCTTCTAGTATATATATATATATATATATATATATATATATATATATATATATATATATATATATATACGTATATATAATACAGGGAACCTCGCATATATAAGAGAATGCATTGGCAGAGGGTTCTCGCACAATTTCAGGAAGCTCCAGTCATGAACGGGTTAGAACATGTCAAAATCACAACACAACTCTTCACACAAGAATACTATTAACCTTGACCTTGTAAGCCTGCTCCCTATATGGAGATTCGCATATATAGAATGCGTTGCCACTAGTACCAGCGCAGCTCCCGACATGAAACGATTAAACTGAGATTGCTCATTCGAGCTTCCAAATTATGTCCAGGAAATTTGAATGGGGGTATAAGATCTGCTGACAAACACACGAAAAATTGATATATTGATATGATATCAAAAATACTTCCCATGGCCAGCCGTTTTTCATTTTTTTTCCTCGCAGATGGCTGTGTTTGTATGATATCCAAACATCGTGTTGAAATGTGTACTTTTTATTACTTCAATGCGTCTTTCTGGCACATATATTGCTCGTCGAAAGGTATAGTTCTAATATTTATCTGCCTACAGGTATTTCGATAATTTCGAAAAATTCAAAAGCGAATATTATTAGGTGTATTTTGGAGCGCAAACCACAAAGTGGCGTTAAGAGTACATGTATTTATAGGCATATACATGTACATGTGTATCGCTACAGGTACACCAGCCATGCATGTATCTGTGTATGTATTGACATACAAAGGCATCAAGAAGGTGAAATCACAAACTACCATGGCTGATCATGAAGCTGACATGAATGTCGAAGAAGAAAGCCAGGCTCTATAAACAGGCAAAACGAAACAAATGGAATTAATATCGACATTACCAGATCATGTGCCGGCGAGAAACGAGAAGGACTGAATACAAATACCTCAACATCAAAAGCATATAGACCAACTGCCAAACCAGGTCCCCAAAATGTGTGCTAACGTTATCGCACCCATCCTGACCTACATCTTCAAACAGTCGGACGCAACATAGAGTAGAAAATTACCGATCAACCTTGCTCGCATCAATCTGAAAACACCATGAACACTGGAGCACATCATATGCAGATATGCCCCGAACCACCTATGAGGCCCCCACCCCCCCCCCCCCCTTCGTACGCCGTATTCCATGCCATGTTATGAGGTACGCCGTATTCCGGCCCCTCTATTAGGAGGTATTCGGCATTCCAAAAATACCGGTATTCGTACGCCGACCTTCCAAAAATGATCATAATAATAATATAAATGCGATTTTATCACAATAAATTCACGGTTTGACATACAGATCGTCGATCATCGTCATTTTAGATCATTTTAGACGTGGACACTGCGGGATGACCGGCGTTTTACTATCATGTTGCCTTTTAGATCCTTTTATCATCAATAAATTATCTTATCTGATCTTAACTGGTACTCCGTATTCCATATGGCTGTTAACTGGTATTCCGTATTCCACCCTCTGTGTTAAGTGGTATTCCATATTCCAGGGGGGGGTGGGGGTGGGGGCCTCACCTAGAGAAGCATTCGGTACTCACGGCTTTCGCCCAGGGTTCTCTAGTACCACTCATTTTCTAACAACGTCAGATGAACAATTCGGTCACTCGGAAAAAAGTACAAGCCGACATCGCCATCTTCGACTTCTCGAAAGCCTCTGATACCATTCCTCAAAATAAGCTCATGCGTGTAGAACACCATCAGTTTTTGGTATCGCCGGACCAATACTGACGTGATATTACGTTCCCTAACAGAAAGAAGGATGCTAGTTACCATAGAAGATTCCGACTCGTCATACGTCCTGTGGAATCCGGCATACAGTGTGGGTCCTTTACTATTCCCGGTTAACCCTTTACCCAACAGAACGGCCCTGTGCCAATGCATTCTCTTATATATGCGAGTCGACCATAGGTCGCCTCGCATATATAAGAGAATGCATTGGCTTAAGACGTATTAAAAATGATAAAATTGTTAAAGAATGTAGAAAAATATTATACAAATTGTTAAAAAATGTAAGAAAAAATTATAAAATTGTTAAAGAATGTAAGAAAAATGGTAAAAAGTGTTAAAAAAAGAATGTTTTGAGACCAATGCATTCTCTTATATATGCGAGGCGACATATGGTCGACTCGCATATATAAGAGAATGCATTGGCACAGGGCATAACTGTAACCATCACAATGTGGTCAATGAACCGGTTCCAATGATATCCATATTTGTATGGTGTTATTGAGACAGACCGAAGATATTTTAGGCTGTTGAAGCTTTATTTGGGCGTTTTTGGCCGTTTTGTTGGGTAAAGGGTTAAGCTACCTAACGACTTGAGTCCACTCACAAGTAATGCTGTTTGCCGATGAATGTTTGTTATACCCACTGAGGAAAAATCGGGTCAACATGACTAACTTATGGTTAGTCACAATCATTAGGGTCAATTTGGCTGACACGCACCTTTAAGCTAGTCACTGTGACTAACTCTGGTTTAAGTCATTGTGACTAAGTTACACCAATAATAACTCTAAATACAAGACTCCCTTGTCATATGCTTCTTAGTCATTGCTAAATATTAAATTTCCATTTTATCATAGTTCTGTTGGATCTATAATTGAACGAATGTGATGGGAGGATAAATGTCATATATATCACCAATTCTCTCCCACACCAAAGGATACACTATTAGGACGAAATATTCTTAGTCCATGACACAACAGACATCTCCGTAAAATAAACTAGTTAAATAAACCTATACCACAAACTATTGTTATATCTCTCAATAAATAGACGAGACGTACTGAAATATTGAAAGTTCGTCATGCTTTCATTTCGGTCTCTGATTCTGGATGATATATAATCTGGTTTGGTATTGAAATCATTGGCACACAATTTCCACCAAATTACACGTTCACCTCCTCGGTGACTCTGAAAAGTTAGTCACTGTGACTCAATCCTGGTCATTTTGATTAACACAATTGTAGTCTAATGGCCTAATGAGTCGTTTTGACTAATAATTCCTTAGTTGTTATGACTAACAACAACCTGGTCATTGTGACTAATTTTCTTCCTTATTGATTATAACTAAGCTAAGTTAGTCGTCTATCATATACCTGATGACAGTGCTGATGGATGGGGAAGTGTTACATTATGAACATCCGTCAAAACACCATACACGTATCAACTGGACGGTGACATTCTTAAACACAGAAAGCCATTAGATTGGTACCACTTCTCAGATGACCTTACCTGGTCAACACACACTAAGAAGACAGCAAACAAGGCTGGATGTGCACTGTGTTTGCTCAGGCGGAACATCCGGGCATGCACATTCCAACTGTAAAAAGGAAGCCCACATCGTACATGTACCATGCAGTACGATGTATAATTGGCTATGACGCTGGGGTCCTCATTATCAAAGCGACATTACACGACCAGAACAGGTGAAGAAGAGAGCAGCATGCATCATCCAAAATAAATATAGAAGAGATTATGGATCCGCCAAAGACATGCTGACCGAACTCAAGCTTTCGCCTCACCGGGACAGAAGCAGAGAACAAAGGCGGTGAAATAATTATCACAAAATAATAAAGCGGTTGGTTCAAGCCATACTATCTAAAACCTAAGAAGAAAGATTCTAGAATAATCAAAGCTAATTTCCAAACCGACATGGACCTTTAAACGCCGTTTGGTGCACGAACTTCGGACGAAGAGAATGCATCGTAATCGAATTGCTCACAAGCACACACAAACATTATCCAGTGTAAGTTAGGTAACTCTATCAGGAGTCAGTCTGGGAGAGTGAAGCAACGGTTATGTTCCTTGCAGTGGGGTGAATCGAGAACAATGACTAGCGAATACATTCGATATCGATAACGGGTGCAAGCGCAAACTCAAGTCATTCGTGCGCTAGTTGCTCTGATACGACGTCTTTAATTAAAGCGACATATACGGTTCAAATTAACACACAAACTAGTAATTGTTCGGTTTTGTTACGATCAGTGGATCATACCTGGTCGATACGTAAAATACTTACATGCAGCCTATATTAGTTTCGAAATATATTTATACAGCATGTAACAGTAAAGAGCTTCCCTCGTAGTCACTTCAGGTAAAATAAAAAGTGCGAAAGGTCTCAATAATGTATGTAAGAATACACAGTTAACATTTTTTGCCGCATGGGTGAGATTTCACAGAGTCAATGTTAAATTTCAGTATATTAATTAGTTCATGATTTATCGGCCTATTTTATCTTCAAAAACATGACAAAAGCTAACTAAGTTAACAAAATTATTATTAGAAGTAATCATAAATTGATCGAGCTGCTATATGCCCTGTACATCTAGGTTCATGTCGGGATAAAGATACACAAGCCATCACTGTAGGTTAATGTGCAAAAATAAACAAGTCCGTAAAACATCACCACTAAAAAGAACAGGTAGAACTATATAGATCAACTTTGTTCATTAATATATATTCTCCAAGTGATGTAATAGCGCTGTGATACATTTAGAGTTACGTCGCTTGGATCGATAGTGATGCACGTGCGATCGTTGAAATCAGTCATGTTTGACGGCAATCGCCAAGGACATACATAATAGGTGTCCGGGCCCATTCTCATACCCTTATATCAGGCGATGATTCTCTACGCCCGTACATATATTCCACCATAACAAAAACCTGGGACTTTTTGATGTTCTGAACCGATCTGACAGGGAACTTTATAACATTGAACAAACAAGGCAGGGAATATACTTCTTTGTTAATACTTGTTCCTCAATAATGTACTTCACTGTAGGGGAAGGTCCCAACTCGAAAATAAATGTTTTTCTGTAACTTTTGAGAGCAGATATCGCAATAAACATTGAATTAATTACCCATGAGAAATTCCATAATTGTAAGCGACACAAAACAAAATCGCTTACAAAGTCACTTAAAGGTACGGTTGGCCTTGGCGGTGGGTATCCTGTAAAAATATTTTCCCCCGTCAAAAACCGCCACAAACAGAAAGAACATCAAAATGTAGACAGACTTTGTCCGTATACAAATAAGAAATATCGCATAAACAGTATGTTATTGTCATTTGTTTGACCATTGTTTTGTAAACAAAGGCATAAAAAGTTACTTTTCTGGTGTTTGTTTATATTATGATGGTAAACATAAAGAGCGTTCTTTGTTGGTGAATTCCTGATATGGAACAAATAAAGAGCGTTTATGCCATTTTGTGTGATTAGCCAGTAGCATTGTGCTGTCTTCTGTAACACAATCAGGCTCTTGCTTAGGTAAAATATAGTAGGTCTTTATGATAACATGCTGTTTACGCGATAGTCATGGTATATATGAACGAAACTGTATGCATTTTAATGTTTTTATGTTTACGGTGATTGGAACAAATATGAATATTTTCGACAACTAAGGCCGCACGTGCCTTTAAATCGTGAAATTTCGAGTTAGGACCTTCACCTGCAGTGAATTACACTATTAATGAACATATATTAACTGAGAAATATATTCCCCGTCCCGTGTTATTTGTTCGACTTTATAAGGTTTCATGTCAAAACTTTAAAAAGTCACCAGGTTGAATATGGTCGAATATGATCTCTACGGGCATGTTCGTGGCATGATCTAGTATCATATTTACCATCAGAGACGGCTGGCAAAACACTTAGCTTTTTATCGTTGTTTAGTCTATAAAATCAACCACAATTGAAAATACTATGTCTTCTTGTCATAACTATTGTAAGTCAACCTTGTATTGGACCCAACATATGCTCGCGCAAATACGCACATAATCGACCTGCAAAGTGAAATAGGTACATAATGTAATTATTTAATTCTGAAATAAGCAGTTAATGGAGTCATGTCCGTTATTTCGTTTTATGGCGCGGCCCACATTAAAACACACGTTAAAGATCGTACACCTGAACAGTCGTGAGTTAGCTAATACGTGTCACCGTGTGCACATAATCAGCTTAGAATCGCCTCATTATGAGTCGATAATAAAAGATCTCAGCACATTATCGACTCAAAATGAGGCGATTCTCAGCAGATTACATAAAACAAATTCTATTGTAAGCAGATAATGTGCGAATTTTCGGGAGAACAGGCTGTTGGACCAGGTATCTTCTGTACAATGTACGTTTTATAGTAACTTGTACATAATCCTTTTGTAGTTTGAAAAATGTAATGTACTGATGCATAGCTTTTTGTTTATTTGCAGGTGAGTGGTAATTATATCGATGCATCGGTTGTTCGTGAGTATGCATCTCATTTATAATCCACTGTGCCCATTGGCGTTGCCAATATTGAACTGTTTTTTGTTTCGAAAATTGTTCTGAATTAATATTCATGTCAGTCCATCCAATTGACCTTTATTGAAAAGTTACATACTTTGGTTCTCTTAGCTGATAATATTGGTAAGGAATTATTTTGTAAACAGGTTACACTTCAGCATGTTACTGATGATAGTATAGTGTTTCCAGCCATCATATCAGCTATAGGGTCCTGCAGTTATTCGAATTGACGTTCGATTCATGATTTAGTATTCCGAATCGAATCGTATCATTTTAGATTCTGAGCGCCACAATTTCGATTCGAATCACAGTATATGAACACTATACTGTATTATCGTCGACTCCCGGAGCTTCCAACCATCTGCCAACTACATGCTCCGTATAATAGCTATGGTTATAGGGGCCACCAACACGTCAGGCACAGCATGGGTGTACCTCTTAGGGTGGATACACACATGCATATAATGTCTGTATGTAAAATCCATGTATTTTACATGGTCACACCAATCATTGATAGCATTAATCGCCTGCGCGCGATCGTTCCATTTTAACAGGCGAGACCAGTGAGTAGTTATAAGCCAAAATCAAACTAACTGTTATCAAGAGATTTTAGGCCAGTCATAAACATGTCTTTTTTCATGTGTGCCGAAATGAATAAATCCTGTCTGATATCTGTTGCTGGTTTTCACGAGTTTTAATTCATTTCGAAAAGTGGATTTTAAATCGTCGATTTTATACTTAATTTGTTTCTCGTCATTTCTTGGAAACAGGGTCATCCAAAATAAAAATAAAATGTGCAGATGTTTGAAGCTCTGTTAGGACGATTGTGATACATGAGTGTTTAATGTCCCACACACTGACTCCCAATTTGATCTAGTCCAGCAAAACCCGAACGGCTCTCTGGCTCCACATTTTGGAAGTGCTGTATTAATACACATGGCAATCAACTAACGCATACATGGTGAATTTCATGTTAAGTGATTTAGCCTAATCGGACGACGCCGAGTCGTAAGGATAAGGATATTTGTTTCTCGACTATGCATGGCCTGAGCTCAAATTTTAACAATCCGATATGGTGCTCTCATGCCTTGAAGAACAGGCATTGGAAAATTAAGACATACAATACCAGTTTGTTGAGATTGCTCGGATAATTTGAGGGCGAGCTCATGTGATAACATTCAATTGGGATTTCCATGCATATATCCATTACAGCGCCATTAATGCAGACACAGCGTTGAAAGAAAAAAGAGTCACCCCCCCCCCATTTTAACCTAGAATTTACAGAACAGTATATGTTTCTCAGGCCAAAGGATGAACAAGTTCCTAACTGTCACAATTTTAGCCTGTACAGGCTTGAATTATCACATTTTGGACTATAATCCATGATTGGGGAACGGGGCTGGTTCTCGAAAGTTTCGAATAACTAAGGGATTTAGTTGAATGTATCGGCCGGGATTATCTGGGCAAGAATGTACATCATAATGTTTTACTTAAATATTCCATAGTTGCAAATTGTGCGTATATAACACAAGAGAGGAAAGGTGACATAGTTGTGCACTCGTAGCTAGATAACTCTTTTCCCGAATGAAGAGACACAGCAACACCACCTTCTGTACCTTCAAATTTAAAGCTGTAATAATATGTTCATAATAATATGAATAGCATACATTGCTGCATATGAGATTAATCACTCGTAGCAAACAGACACGACAGATATGACTGTCAACTACAATATCTACAAATCAGGAGTGGCTTCGTGGCTTCAGGGGGGGGGGGTAGGACTCATGGTGCTGCATGCCCCCCCCCCCCCCCCGGTCGAGGAAATATGTATAGTGGTCAGTCCAGTAGCTTCCGGGAAAATATAGCCCCAATGTTGGGGATCATAGCCCCTGCATTGGGGAAATCCTGGGACCATCACTGGTATACAATCAAGAGAAGACTGACAATTATTTAAACAGAACGTCCAACATTTGGGTTATCGCGCGAACAATTATTTTAAGCGGCCTGACGACTTCGTCCAGTTAACGGCTCTCTGCACACCAATCATTGATAGCATTAATCGCCTGCGCGCGATCGTTCCATTTTAACAGGCGAGACCAGTGAGTAGTTATAAGCCAAAATCAAACTAACTGTTATCAAGAGATTTTAGGCCAGTCATAAACATGTCTTTTTTCATGTGTGCCGAAATGAATAAATCCTGTCTGATATCTGTTGCTGGTTTTCACGAGTTTTAATTCATTTCGAAAAGTGGATTTGAATCCGTCGATTTTATACTTAATTTGTTTCTCGTCATTTCTTGGAAACAGGGTCATCCAAAATAAAAATAAAATGTGCAGATGTTTGAAGCTCTGTTAGGACGATTGTGATACATGAGTGTTTAATGTCCCACACACTGACTCCCAATTTGATCTAGTCCAGCAAAACCCGAACGGCTCTCTGGCTCCACATTTTGGAAGTGCTGTATTAATACACATGGCAATCAACTAACGCATACATGGTGAATTTCATGTTAAGTGATTTAGCCTAATCGGACGACGCCGAGTCGTAAGGATAAGGATATTTGTTTCTCGACTATGCATGGCCTGAGCTCAAATTTTAACAATCCGATATGGTGCTCTCATGCCTTGAAGAACAGGCATTGGAAAATTAAGACATACAATACCAGTTTGTTGAGATTGCTCGGATAATTTGAGGGCGAGCTCATGTGATAACATTCAATTGGGATTTCCATGCATATATCCATTACAGCGCCATTAATGCAGACACAGCGTTGAAAGAAAAAAGAGTCACCCCCCCCCCCCCATTTTAACCTAGAATTTACAGAACAGTATATGTTCTCAGGCCAAAGGATGAACAAGTTCCTAACTGTCACAATTTTAGCCTGTACAGGCTTGAATTATCACATTTTGGACTATAATCCATGATTGGGGAACGGGGCTGGTTCTCGAAAGTTTCGAATAACTAAGGGATTTAGTTGAATGTATCGGCCGGGATTATCTGGGCAAGAATGTACATCATAATGTTTTACTTAAATATTCCATAGTTGCAAATTGTGCGTATATAACACAAGAGAGGAAAGGTGACATAGTTGTGCACTCGTAGCTAGATAACTCTTTTCCCGAATGAAGAGACACAGCAACACCACCTTCTGTACCTTCAAATTTAAAGCTGTAATAATATGTTCATAATAATATGAATAGCATACATTGCTGCATATGAGATTAATCACTCGTAGCAAACAGACACGACAGATATGACTGTCAACTACAATATCTACAAATCAGGAGTGGCTTCGTGGCTTCAGGGGGGGGTAGGACTCATGGTGCTGCATGCCCCCCCCCCCCCCCCCGGTCGAGGAAATATGTATAGTGGTCAGTCCAGTAGCTTCCGGGAAAATATAGCCCCAATGTTGGGGATCATAGCCCCTGCATTGGGGAAATCCTGGGACCATCACTGGTATACAATCAAGAGAAGACTGACAATTATTTAAACAGAACGTCCAACATTTGGGTTATCGCGCGAACAATTATTTTAAGCGGCCTGACGACTTCGTCCAGTTAACGGCTCTCTGCATGTTCAGAGCTTGACTCACTGCGGTCAAACATAGCCGCAATGATTGGGTTGTCAGCAGACACATATTACATGGTCTGTATGATCCATGTAAAACGCCAAATACACGATATTTACAGAGATTACATGCATGTGTGTATCCACCCTTAGAGTTATATTCAACTATAATAGATGAGTATTGATATCGCCGTTTTGTGATTTCGATAATAAAGGCATAACCCAATATCTTAAGTTACAACCAATTAGTAAAACAAAACGTTGTCTTACTAAATCGGTACCATGTTTGTTTATGTGACACACTATCATGATTGTCTAGACTCGAAGTGAATGATTACTTATGATAGCACATGGCAAGGAAGTCTATTAGCATTCAATTGGACTAAATATTGTATGGAGAATGGATTGTGTAACAACGCTAAGTCCGTTTATAAATGTTTACTTATACTTTATTATCAAAGGCACGGGCGGCGTTCGTTGCAGAAATCGCCTTCAACAGAAGGAATATTAAAATATACATAGTTTTGTTCATATGCCAAACATAATCAGCGCGTAAATAGTATATTGTCGCCAAGAGATAGGTTCGTGTATACGTAAACTCTTGCCTGCTCGTGTTACAGAAGTTTTGCTTCTGTTTACATAACTCAGCTCAATTATATTGGTTAATCACATACAAATGATATAAACTCTCTTTATTATTTCCATATCAGGAAAACAGTAACAAATAGCGCTCTTTATGTTTACCATATCCGGATCTAAACAAAAGCCAGGTTCTGTAACATTTTTTGCTTTTGTTTAGATAACAAAGGCAAAACATTCGACAATAACGTACTGTTTATGCCATATTTCTGAGTCTGACTATATTTTACTATTCTTTCTGCTTATGGTGGTTTTTTAACGGAGCTGAATATTTTAAAAGCATACCCACCGCCAACACCGCCCGTATCTTTAAATAAATTAATTTGTCGCAAAATGTTGCAAAACGAATTTGGTCTGGCTTCTGTTCATTTACTGCAGTATTGTTACGAGTGTAATGTGACCGTGCACTACGATACTCGATCCCATACATTCCACAGAAAAGACCTCGGCTGGAAACATGTGTTCCAGAGAAAGTGCGAAAAAGTACAGCGTGAATCGATCTGATGCTTATCGTGCGAGCTAACTCTACAACATAAAGTGTTGAAATAGAGTCGTCTTTCGATTGTCTATATACCTGTCGTCACAGACAGAATAGGTTACAATCAACTAAATATTTCCCATAGGCGACAGTATTAGGGTTAAGCCATCCCCACGATCCATTACCCTACTGAGCCAAACTTTAAATATTTTTGCGTGTAGAACTCCACGTCGAACATAAGTTGTCAAGAAAGAAATGGTGCATCACCATACTTATTCCTGGAAATAAATTGGCATTTCCACAACTACCCCCTTTTGTGCACAAAATAGAAAAAAAAACCCACCCCTACCAAATTTGGCGACCAATTTAGCCGCTTGAAGAACATTCCCACACAAATGGCCGAGGAATTAACATAGCCTATGAATTTCTTTTTTCTTTCACATTACAAAACCGAAGATAATATGCACCATTCAGCTGCCGGTATTTTTTAAATGCTGACTCGAGTTTTTCAAGTATTTAGTTGCTTATAACCTATACGCAACCAATAATGTGTGGATTCTTGCTTGAACATATATCAAATTGTCACAGAAAACATAATATTAATTAAAAAACGTGATTTCCAGACAAGAACTGCACCACTTCTCCCTGTATTGGGTTGTATTTAACCCCTCTGTTCCAGACATTGGTCGCAAAATAAAACTTCGTCGGAGCACCTATATGTTCCACTTTAACCCCCAGCAGACACCACACCATTGGGACTTTAGCCACTTTTTTTCCTGTTTTATGTCTTACAAGACAACGTGCTATTTGTTAATAGAAGTCGTATGGCTGTGAAGTGTACTTGACATAAATATTTTTAAAAACAACATAAATACCCAAAAAGCGCGATTTTCGAGTCGAAAATCGTTTGTTTTGGTCGCGGAAAACACACAGGGACATATACTAACGCCGATTTGACAATGTAACTGGATGCCAGTAATAACATTATTCAAGACGCAAAAAATCGCATTTCATTACATGGAAGGAAATGACAAATTTGTAACTTGAATTACCCCTCCCCCCTCGATTTTATGGACTCGAAACTGGGGTTCGCTGTGTCCTTTAGAATTTCCCGGTCCACTCCCAATAAAAGATCGAGAATAGTCGGATCACTAAATAAGACGAGAGGCTGCTGGGCTCGTTTATCCACTTTTCGGCATTAAAGGGGCAATATCTGTTCCAAATAATTCATTTTAACAAAACACCCATGTTTGGGCATACAATCTGAATTTTGTTGCAAAGGGTTAATTTGTCAGATTATGGGGCGCTGCGACACGCTTTGGGTCCCTAATTTTGTTCACCCTTGGATTTGATTTGGTTGGTGGCCAAAATCTGTACCCGTTGCCCTACAGGCCGATGATACCACAAAACACGATTTGTGCCTGTAGGTTACAATCAACTAAATATTTCCCACAGGCGACAGTGTTAGGGTTAGGCCATCCCCACGATTCATTACCCTACTGAGCCAAACTTATTTTAAAATATTTTTGCGTGTAGAACTCCACGTCGGACATAAGAAAGAAATGGTGCCTCACCATACTTATTCCTGGAAATAAATTGGCATTTCCACAACTACCCCCTTTTGTGCACAAAATTTCAATATAGAAAAAAAACCCACCCCCTACCAAATTTGGCGACCAATGTAGCCGCTTGACGAACATTCCCACACAAATGGCCGAGGAATTAACATAGCCTATGAATTTCTGTTTTCTTTCACATTAAACAACCGAAGATAATATGCGCCATTCAGCTGCCGGTATTTTTTAAATGCTGACTCGAGTTTCCCTACACAAATGCCAAGGGGCATAATTTCAAGTATTTAGTTGCTTATAACCAATAGTCCGCACGACCCAGACGTACATGGTCGGACTCTTTGGTGGTGTTATCCCCCATTTTCGACATTTGCATGAAAGGATGATTTGTTCGGTACTTTTACTTCACAGAAACGAATGCTCGTCCCTTCATGTAAACATCACAGGCTTCCAACGGGTCCTACTAAAACCCGACCGCACCCGACCGCACCCGACCGGACCCGACCGGACCCGACCGCACCCGACCGGACCGGCCCCAGGGGTCCGAGCGAGATGGGGTTTGCACTATCATGTAGAATGGACCCGAATGTACCAAAGTTCCAATCCCCAAGTCGATAGCTCGAGCGGACACGGCACTGTTAACCCCTAACTTGCGGCCGTTTCCGCCAGGTAAGGGAAATCCAAAAAGGCGCCGACCGCACCTCCCCTGACTGCCTGACCACGGAAATGGACATTATATCATGAATTGAATACCCATATGCATCCATGGACGATCGGACAAGTCGCTAGCTACACCGGAAGTGAATAAATTAACCCATACGCTGCTGCCGAATTCGCTATAAATGTACGCAAAAACGCCGAAATTAACACCCGCCGATCGGACCGCCCCTAGGGGTCTGAGTGAGATGGGGTTTGCACTATCGTGTACAATGGACCAGAATGTACCAAAGTTCCAATTCCCAAGTCGATAGCTCGAGCGGACACGGCACTGTTAACCCCTAACTTGCGCCGTTTCCGCCAGGTAAGGGAAATCCAAAAAGGCGCCGACCGCACCTCCCCTGACTGCCTGACCACGGAAATGGACATTATATCATGAATTGAATACCCATATGCATCCATGGACGATCGGACAAGTCGCTAGCTACACTGGAAGTGAATCAATTAACCCATACGCTGCTGCCGAATTCGCTATAAATGTACGCAAAAACGCCGAAATTAACACCCGCCGACCGGACCGCCCCTATGGGTCCGAGTGAGATGGGGTTTGCACTATCGTGTACAATGGACCAGAATGTACCAAAGTTCCAATTCCCAAGTCGATAGCTCGAGCGGACACGGCACTGTTAGCCCCTGACTGGCGGCCGTTTCCGCCAGGTACAGGACATCCAAAAAGGCGCCGACCGCACCTCCCCTGACTGCCTGACGACGAAAATTGACATGATATCATGAAGTGAATACCCATATGCATCCATGGACGTTCGGACAAGTCGCTAGCTGTAGCGGAAGTGAATAAATTAACCCATACGCTGCTGCCGAATTCGCTATAAACGCCGATATTAACATCCGCCGACCACACCGCCCTAATGGGTCCGAGCGTGATGGTGTTTTTACTATCGTGCAGAATAGACCCGAATGTACCAAAGTTCCAACCCCCAAGTTGATAGCTCGAGTGGATATGGCACTGTTAACCCCTAACTTGCGACCGGTTCCACGGGTACGCGAAATCCAAAAAGGCACAAACCGCATCTCCCCTGGTTGCACGACCACGGAAATGGACATCATATCATGCAGCGAAAAGTGTATTCTGGTCCTGCTAGATCAACACCGATATTCGACAACTTATACGAGGTGAGTGATAACATATCAATTGAAACACATATGTATGAGACCCGGAGAATTTTCTTTATGGTACATGCAAAAATATATTATAAAACAACTGAATATGTGAATGCGGGGGGGGGGGGGTAACCCCATGTTTATTTATTATAAAACAACATGGTGCAGGTCATGATAGTCGCATGGGTAGTGACTTAAAGTGGTATGCTATTCAAAGCACTGCATGTGACATTGTGTATGGGTTATAGCGAGGTGTCACATTCGTCACCACGGACTTCAATTCAATTAATTTGTTTATTTTGGTGAATCCCTTGTGATTATCAGTCCAGTGATTAACTAATTTACTTCGAGCTCTCGTGCGATTTACTTTTGGCGGTTTTCGTTACAATAAATAATCATGAATAATGTACATGTATCAATTGTACGTGTTTTTATAGGAATTGGTTTCGACAGTAGTTATACGATCGTGCGAATTAATTGGGATTTAAAACATGATCAGATTAAGGGATTTTAAAATCGGATTATGAACCTTGGCCTCATCCGTGGGATGAGTGCGATGCATGGCTTCGTGTACATGGCAAGAAACCCATTCGAATGTAATTTGCAACCAATGGAATGAACCAATGATATAGTTGCATTGATATATAAAATGGTTACTTTCTAAATTGTGTCATGGGGTGAAGGAGAAGATCACTCGATCTTTTCGACCATCCCGGGCGCTTCGCGCCCATCTACTCACTTTACTTACTAAATTGTGTCAAATCGACATCTTGATCTTATCATAATGCGACCACCACGAGTTCTACCAGTTATGGTCATATATCCATGCTCTGTTTGCGACGGTGAAGCCGAAGGTAGGGGAACAATTTGATTTATATTTTTAATGTTGATATATACTAACGGAAAGTTGCCAATGCAGTTTAGATAATTACTGTTTGTTTCTCCGTTATTCGCGAATTTATAGTTATGATGTTTGGTATTGTCTGATTATTCGCATAGTAAAGCATGACACAAAATATATTTTTGTACGAATGATTTTGAGCGAGTCGAATATTGATTGGACAAGCTAACTAACGGAATTGTATGTTCGAGCAATCATAACCTATTTTCTCAGTCTGGAAATTCCAACATTCGAATAGTCTATGAAATTATTTGTGAAATCCAATTGTTTGAAATGTTGCCAACATGTCAGCCATTTAATTTTAAATTGTCCAACAATCCACAACGATACGTATATCGGCCAATAAAGCGAATGCGATTAACAATTTGTCTATACCATATGTCAATGTTTTTTCAATTTGCTCACATTACCAGTCGATGCGCTGAATTATTCCTGTAAAACAGTTTGTGGTTACAAAACGTGTTGCGGTACGGGTAGCTATATAGATTCCAGTAACCGTATCGAACGGAGAAACGAATATTTATTTCTGAACTACATATTTATTCTCCAGTAGCCAACTAAATTTTGTATTGACGACTGGCATGCCGATATCAATAACTCGAAACTATACGAAATATATTGACCGAGTGCAATAAATTCCATTTAAATTCGAGATTTAGCTAGCGAGGCTCGAATCGAATTTAGTGGACGAGGTTAATAAATTGCGTATTGAATCTGATTGAATTGCGACGAATTTGAGATCCATTTTTATCACTTAATCACATTGTAGCATGGAGAAACGACCCACAGACGGCTGGGGTTAAACAATTCATAATGATTTCTTTATCAAAAACCAAAGAGGAAGTAAAGACATGTGCATTAAAGAAAAAATAACTCAACTCAACTCATTCAATTATGCAATATCATTATGATATTCCAATTAACACATGACAGTTACATATATATGATGGTTGTTACGGCGCATTACATGTATGTTCAGTTCAACGTGTGTGTGTTTGTGGGGGTGCTTAGAAAACAATATTTGTTCGCCTTTTTGAATTTCCCGTACCTGGCAGAAACGGCCGCAAGTCAGGGGTGAACAGTGCCGTGTCTGCTCGAGCTATCGACTTGGGGATTGGAACTTTGGTACATTCGGGTCCATTCTGCACGATGGTGCAAACCCCATCTCGCTCGGACCCCTATATAGGGGCGGTCCGGTGTTAATGTAGGCGTTTTTGCGTACATTTATAACGAATTCGGCAGCAGCATATGGGTTAATTTATACACTTCCGCTGCAGCTAGCGACTTGTCCGATCGCCCATGGATGCATATGGGTATTCACTTCATGATATAATGTCCATTTCCGTGGTCCGGCAGTCAGGGGAGGTGCGGTCGGCGCCTTTTTGGATTTCGCGTACCTGGCGGAAACGGCCGCCAGTCAGGGGTTAACAGTGCCGTGTCCGCTCGAGCTATCGACTTGGGGAATGGAACTTTGGTACATTCTGGTCCATTGTACACGATAGTGCGAACCCCATCTCGCTAGGACCCCTAGGGGCGGTCCGGTCGGCGGGTGTTAATTTCGGCGTTTTTGCGTACATTTATAGCGATTCGGCAGCAGAGTATGTGTTAATTTGTTCACTTCCGCTGAAGCTAGCGACTTGTCCGATCGCCCGTGGATGTATATGGGTATTCACTTCATGATATAATGTCCATTTCCGTGGTCAGGCAGTCAGGGGAGGTGCGTTCGGCGCCTTTTTGGATTTCCCTTACCTGGCGGAAACGGCCGCAAGTTAGGGGTTAACAGTGACGTGTCCGCTCGAGCTATCGACTTAGGGATTGGAACTTTGGTACATTCGGGTCCATTGTACACGATAGTGCAAACCCCATCTCGCCAGGACCCCTAGGGGCGGTCCGGTCGGCGGGTGTTAATTTCGGCGTTTTTGCGTACATTTATAGCGATTCGGCAGCAGAGTATGGGTTAATTTATTCACTTCCGCTGCAGCTAGCGACTTGTCCGATCGCCCATGGATGCATATGGGTATTCACTTCATGATATAATGTCCATTTCCGTGGTCACGCAGTCAGGGGAGGTGCGGTCGGCGCCCTTTTGGATTTCCCTTACCTGGCGGAAACGGCCGCAAGTTAGGGGTTAACAGTGCCGTGTCCGCTCGAGCTATCGACTTGGGGATTGGAACCTTGGTACATCCGGGTCCATTCTACACGATAGTGCAAACCCCATCTCGCTAGGTCTCCTAGGGGCGGTCCGGTCGGCGGGTGTTAATTTCGGCGTTTTTGCGTACATTTATAGCGAATTCGGAAGCAGCGTATGGTTAATTTATTCACTTCCGCTGCAGCTAGCGACTTGTCCGATCGCCCATAGATGCATTTGGTTATTCACTTCATGATATAATGTCCATTTCCGTGGTCAGGCAGTCAGGGGAGGTGCGGTCGGCGCCTTTTTGGATTTCGCGTACCTGGCGGAAACGGCCGCCAATCAGGGGTTAACAGTGCCGTGTCCGCTCGAGCTATCGACTTGGGGATTGGAACTTTGGTACATTCTGGTCCATTGTACACGATAGTTCAAACCCCATCTCACTCGGACCCATAGGGGCGGTCCGGTCGGCGGGTGTTAATTTCGGCGTTTTTGCGTACATTTATAGCGAATTCGGCAGCAGCGTTTGGGTTAAAAATTTATTCACTTCCGCTGCAGCTAGCGACTTGTCCGATCGCCCATGGGTGCATTTTGTTATTCACTTCATGATATAATGTCCATTTCCGTGGTCAGGCAGTCAGGGGAGGTGCGGTTGGCGCCTTTTTGGATTTCCCTTACCTGGCGGAAACGGCCGCAAGTTAGGGGTTAACAGTGCTGTGTCCGCTCGAGCTATCGACTTGGGGATTGGAACTTTGGTACATTCGGGTCCATTGTACACGATAGTGCAAACCCCATCTCGCTAGGACCCATAGGGGCGGTCCGGTCGGCGGGTGTTAATTTCGGCGTTTTTGCGTACAGTTATAGCGAATTCGGCAGCAGAGTATGGGTTAATTTATTCACTTCCGCTGCAGCTAGCGACTTGTCCGATCGCCCATGGATGCATATGGGTATTCACTTCATGATATAATGTCCATTGCCGTGGTCAGGCAGTCAGGGGAGGTGCGGTCGGCGCCTTTTTGGATTTCCCTTACCTGGCGGAAACGGCCGCAAGTTAGGGGTTAACAGTGCCGTGTCCGCTCGAGCTATCGACTTGGGGATTGGAACTTTGGTACATTAGGGTCCATTCTACATGATAGTGCAAACCCCATCTCGCTTGGACCCCTGGGGGCGGTCCGGTCGGGTGCGGTCGGGTGCGGTCGGGTGCGGTCTGGTTTTAGTAGGACCGCTTCCAACTAAGCGAAAAGACTCACGTCTTCTCTTCACGCACACTATCCTAGTGCATTGTTACCCTCCTCCCTATTTTACCCGCTTATGGTTGGGACGTTATCAGGCAAGAATATTTCCAAGCACACACATGATGTAAATCGGCTATTTAACATACGTGTGAAGCGAGTGGGTTGGGGGGAGGCAACCCCTGGATTATCAAAGGCGCCGAATGCCCCCTTCCTTAACCCCTCAATTAACATACATGCCAGATTCGTTAATCTTATATACCCCAACTGGTTCGCAAAAAGCAAACGTTGTGGTGTTGGCTAATTTACATATATTTATATAGTTAACACTAATATTCGAACTTTTAAGTTGATAATTTAAATACGGTGTTATTCTATACTTTTTCCATCGGGTAATTCCAATATATTCTTATCGACATTACGGTGCAATATCGAACGAGTCGATAGCTTGAGGTATCGACAACTTCCTATTAGCTTTCCGGAAGATCGTACTGAAATTAACATCGCGTGTACATTTCGCGAACAAGACGACATGCCGTCCATGCATATACAAAATTGCCTAGGACCTAGGCCTTCTCTTTATTTATTGATGTACGTTGCTTGACCGAGCATCGTGTGTGTGAATGTCAATGAACTTGTCTTTATTAATCGGTTAACAAAGCCGTTCTTGTCCTTCTCAGTAGACACTGAGATTTTGTCACAATCTGTTTTCGAGGGGGTAAGCAATCTCAATGTTTTCCTCGAAAGTGGGCGACAATTGTCTAATGTACTACACGTAACAGCTTGAACGCGTTCATATATTGTATGGCATGGCTCAAAATTTGGATGACAACCCACATAGGGATTCAACTATTTTTCAACACAGGATTGGCACCTATCACTGACCTTAGAAATGTTTAATAACGAGAAAGGTATATGACGACCAAACAAAGCATGAAATACATTAAGTTCAATTCACTATCGTGTGGTCACCAGTTCTCCTTTCCATATCCGTGATTTGCATCCCATCCATAACGTAGTGATATATGGAATATAATACAGTGTCAGACAAATGCGTTCAAACTCAGATGGCGAGTCCAATATCTCCCATGTACATGAACATTCTGGTGAGGTTGACGCCAATCCTGGAGATATGTGGTAGTGGCATGTCCCCTTTATCACACAGAACAAACGAAAATGTATCACAAAGGTATCAACAAGGACTGATTATTACACATAAACGATTTACTCTTTGGAATTCCCGACTACTCGATTAGAAAATACAAAATTATCTTTAAGATAGAACATCGCTTTATAACTGTGAGTCGGATAGAACAAAAGTAATTCAAGATATCCACATTTTACACATTAGCACAAAACCCCCTGAAATTCCGCCAACTCCCACGCCACTTCTTGTCAATGTTATTAACTTTATGTTATGTTGTTTCGTCATTCACCATTTTGTTTAATTGTGTATACAATGAGTGAAACCGGGAGAGGAGCTAAGTAATTTGTTGCAACTTTTCCTCATGCAGTCCCTTTTGTATTATGCTCAGTTACAAATCAAATATGTTTAAGCGGACATGGCTCATTCCAGCTTCCTAATTTTGTCTACATAATTTGGAAGGAAGTATAAGATAGGTCTACATATACACGAAATAATGATATACCGGCTTCACATGCTCTGCAAAATACTTTCCATCGCCACAGCCACTTTCCAGCTGTTTTTAAATATAGTTCGCAACCAAACATTGTGTTCATATATTTTTATGACTTTAATGTGCCTTTCTGGGACATATAATACTCATCGTGATTCAAGTATATGTCGACCTATCTTGATGGTGGGGAAATTTCAAAATGCAATATTATTAAGTGTATTTTGGAGCGCCAACCGCCAAGTGGCTTCTTGGAACTTCAGTTCGGTGGTCATTTTTATTGTGATTTCGAACTGCAACACGACGTGTGGAATGTCAAACCTATCATCATATACGACATTATACACAGAAACAACTAATTACCATCTGCGCATAATGAAAGTTCTGTATGGCTTGCTGGGGAGAATTTGCATTTTGTGAATTATTAACGCATATTAGAATAGCGCATTGAGATACATCAAGTCACAGTGACATCCGGTGGTCATCTTGTCCTAAATTTCAACCAATAAAGAGCTTGTATAAAGTCAATCATGCCAGCATATACCATCTCTGCATAACAGAAGTACGTGTATTGACTGCCATGAGTATTAGCATTTAGTGGATTATGCGTGCATGTAGAATTGCACATGAATATATATTCTGTCTCTATGACAATTATCTAAATATGAACAAGAGATATTATATTTGGTACACATGGCATGCTATCGAGATATTTGACTTGGTACCTGAATATCCATTTCGAGTTGTCGATAAGCAATGCTGTATAATCACCTCTTGAGCAAGGGGATTAAACGACGGACCGAATTGGTCAGAAGGAATGGCTCGAGGAGTGATGCGACTGGCTCCTTGAGAGGGGAACTTGCTAATTTAGAGAGGGAATTTGAGGATTGGAGAGGAGAGATTTACGAATGATAGCTTTGATATATAGCAACCATATGCTCGTATTTAGCTGGCCCATGTGTGGTAATGTTAGTCCGTCTGGGCTTAGTGTTGTAAACGTAAACTTCACAGTTGTATATAATCGGAAATAAAGATGTACATCGGTACGACTATTGCGTCCCTGTATCGGCAATGACTTCAAATCGATTGTATACAAGAACAAAGAGTGACGTAACCCCCACCAGAACCTGACATTATGAGTGGTGCTAAATTCCGCACAAATGTTCTTTATAATTCCCGTATCAGGACAGATCTAACAACGAATGACTTTGCTAGCTACGTGTTTTGTTTTATTCTGAAGCGACATTTCTATGACGCCAATAAGTTATTTAGAGACATGTGTCGCCGTAGATTTAGCTATTGTAAACGACTTATTATGACTCATCTGGACGTGGTACAGTCACAATGCTTATAATCATGCACTTTTATATGTGCAGTATCTAAACACACGTTCTTAATCTGAAGCACAAAAAGAATTAGTCGCTTTACTGTTAAGACAATCCCTCCAAATGAAGGTATACAACTCGCCCATATACGACACACAGATTTTTGAAGGTATCGATACCTGAATACCAGTCTCCAGAACTTATACAGGGTGCAGATAACCTATTTATCTTAGAATTCATTAAACAGAATATCGAACAAAAAGGGTACTTTGGCGTGGCAATTATCATCGTACACGCCACTTTCTGCTAAAAGTACAAGCCACATTGCCGACAAACGAACTGGATATCGCCATATTATCTTGCTGATAAATGCAAAATTGTTGACATGTGCATTCCCGTAATAATCATTAAAACTGTAAGGTCCTAGCGATGTTACTGTTGTTTCTCAAAAGAAAACAACTGCACTGGGTATATCTATATATATGCAAGAGTTTTCTGAACTCGTATTGCCTGTTCATTCTCGATTGGGTTTTTGGAGCAATCCATTACTGATCAACCCCTCATACAAGAATCGTGGTTCGCCAGAGTGACACAATTCGATATCTCACTGACGTGCGGGCGATGAACAGATCTTTGCTCACGTGCAAATCTGTGGTCCGGTTTTCGCATGTGCTTATCAAGCTATCAGTTTTTTTTGTGATATTTTCTATTTCCAACAAAATCAAGTCCTTTTTTTATATTTAATTAGTCATGTTTGATTCTTTTATGATGGGCATGATCAGTTTCCAAAACTAAAATGATTTCATAATATTTGCAGATGATTCGAAAACATTACACCAAAGTGATCATTAAAGGCACGGTTGGCCTTAGTTGTCGAAAATATTCATATTTGTTCCAAACACCGTAAACAGACAAACATTAAAACGCATACAGTTTCGTTCATATTTACCATCACCATCGCGTAAACAGCATGCTATCATAAAGACTTACTATATTTTACATAAGCAAGAGCCTGATTGTGTTACAGAAGACAGCACGGTGTCACTGGCTAAGCACACACAAATGATATAAACGCTCTTTATTAGTTCCATATCAGGAATTCAGCAACAAAGAACGCTCTTTATGTTTACCATCATAATATAAACAAACACCAGAAAAGTAACTTTTTATGCTTTTGTTTACATAACAATGGTCAAACAAATGACAATAACATACTGTTTATGCGATATTTCTTATTTGTATACGGACAAAGTCTGTCTACATTTTGATGTTCTTTCAGTTTGTGGCGGTTTTTGATGGGTGCAAATATTTTCACAGGATACCCACCGCCAAGGCCAACCGTACCTTTAAAAGCCCGCTGGTTTCATTTGAAAGTTATTTCCTTGTGAAAACAGGCGAATAGTTCTTATACTATATTCAAATTAAAATGTGATATAAATTAGTGTGCTATATGTCATACTAAGCAATGACGATGCACTGATATAAACATGTAGTTCGATTGCACTCTATGCACAGATCGGACCATACCTAGTCATATTTGCACATGCCCCAGCTGCCGTTCTCAGTCAGTTGTAAAATACACGGTAATAGTTCCGTCGGGAATATTTTTTCGCCTGGCATTTGTCATGGGAGCATTGCATCCCGGTATGTTGTCATTTGGGGTATAGTTTACTAGGATATTCTCTCTGGGAATTGATCACATGTGACATCTTCGGGATAATTGTATTGCAAGTGTTGGTTTTCAACTTTAGTGCAGGATTTGTGTTAACTATAGAGAGGTTTAGATTGAAAGCTGCTAACTGCACCCGTCAACTAACTCAACAAATATCAGATTATATTGTTCATCACGGTGTGCCGGCAGATCTTGACCCATCGTATAACTACTTCAATACACCGAGAGTTAATGCTACGCACGAATAGCACCTTTATGTGAGGCAGGCCCGTATTCCGATAGGAAATGCACCTTATGTATGGAAGCGCTAGGTGACGAATACCACACCATTCTCATCTGCCCGCAGTTAAGAGATCTGAGATTGATATATATCAAACCGTACTACTACAGTCGACCTAACGTAATAAAACTTCATGAACTATTTAACTCTAGCGGTACGAAAGCTATGAAAAAACTATCAATATTTATCAAAAAGGCACAGCGTGAGAAAAACCACTCATGATACTTACAACGTGTTACCCCCCCCCCCCCCCACCTCATCCCCTGATTAAATCTATGCACATGGCTGCCAAATTAATTACGCCAACCTTTCTAATCAATACACAAATACCCCGTTTAATTCCCAATATATTCATATATTCATACATATGATTGTGAATTACATGCACTAACACATTTCTTCTCAATATGTATTGTTATACGATGAGAGTATCTAATAAGTTGAATTGAATTTAGAATGGCGCGTTTCGTGTCTCATTGACAACCAACTAACGTAGACCATAAACTAGAGTATACAATGTAGCTGGTTGACTGCCTGATACTACTATCCCGCCATGCATGGGCAATGAAAACTATACGATGTTATGCTTGACGACCAGCGTCAAACGTTATAACAACATAAGTTACAAGGACCATGCATAAGTACGTGTGTTGTTTGTGTTCAGTGCACACTTCCTTATTTAGCTAATCCGGTTTTGTCAGATTCGGTCCTACTGTTGTGCCACCCGTTTCCCCGTCATGGTGTCGAGTAACAACTTTCCTTTAGCAATTTTGATTAATTCTCACGTGCTGGGAGAGTACATTGTCAACTGTAACAAATGGCGTTCTCAATTAAGAATGACATAGTGCCGATAAAGTACGGAAAAATATTCTACACTGTCATGTCTTAACTATTGAATTTGCCATCACCGACAGAGGGGAAGCAACTATTGCTTGAGCGGGCCAGGTGATTCACGAAGGCAGCCACAATCGACAAATACTGCTGGTGTCAGTACAATATAGACATATGGGCAAGATGCACGCGAATCCAAACAATTTCGCTTGATAAATATATCTTCGATCTGTTCGAACGTCTCGTCTAAGTTATTCATATTGGCTGCCTGGCCAAGTCCACGTGTGATTCTCCGGTACTTTTAGAAATTTGACTCTCGCGTCTGTACTGCAAGGAACAAATACAAAAAACATATCTATCTTTAATTTAGTTCAGAGACTATGACAGAACGTTTTTCGAACCGAAATGACGAAGTAGCAACCATAAATGACATGACACCAAACTTTCAAGTGCATAATGATATATAATGCTCTCATCGTTTTCATTCAATCCAAATTTACACGTTAAATGATAAATTAACGCATACATTCCCTGCCTCTAAGATATGGTCACTCGTGCAGACGGCCAATATAAGCCTTATATGCTTACAGCCGAATCCACTTCCTCATTCTACACAAGGAACACAATATAAAATATGCTATTGTATTAAAACTTATGTGTTTTGAATGTAATGAAATAGTAAACCAAGTCAACATGTGAGTAAAGGTGCCCGTCGCATTTGGGTTGTGGTACGCTCAGTCTAAACGTGGAACGGAATTTGCCAGAGTTAGCAATGTGTCTGAAGTTGGACATTTCAAGTACGAGATTAGTGTATACAGCGTCACTTTTCGAATATGGTGGTTAAGTCGTGTGACTGACCTTAAGTAAATGGAAATTTCTCGAATATTGATTTTTTTTTTACGAAAGGACAAATTAAGCCATAGTCAAAATACTGATGCAAATTCAAATTGTTCGCGCAATATAGGCGAACAGAATATGAACAGTGATTGCAATTAACGTCATTCCTAACACAGTCACGTCACTACGCAAGTAGCAGAGGTCGGCCGCCCCACTGCGAGGGGTATAGGCTGGATTTGTGTAGGGATGTTTATCTTTGAAGGGGATGTTTTCTATGAGGCGTGATGTAGTAGTCGTCGTACTAAGGCGGTCGCATCACGTGATGCATCGAATGGACGACTGGCGGGTCTACATCTGTATCATCCCACTTGCCGTGTTTTAACAGAAATGATATATGCATGATGTTCTGTGTGATGTCGTTTTGGGGGGGAGGGTCGACAAAACTTAAAATACTGATAAAACTGTCATGAAAGTCGATATCTGATCACCACCACCTCTCATAAATTGTCACATATTTTCGATCTCATATTGTGCTACAACAAGTGTATAAATATAGTGTCAAATACAGCTGCAAATGTCGTGTTCAGATTATATCTGTTTAGTGTGGGTCAAGCTGTCCCACAAACCATCATATCCAGATATCGGACGTATCAGGAACCATAACATTGAATTGTCGCATTCATAAATCAATTATTGGCAGTTTTATTTGTTATGAATATAATGATGAAAGTTCTTGCATAGAACACATACTACATTTATTATTCATATATGATATAACAGATATACATGTATATTAAAACCATATGATATAACAGATATACATATATACATATAAACAATACTATATGTTTGGTGATTAGCCATACGTAACTTGTAAATCACTAAGGTTTGTACTCACTAATATATGTATGCAAAAATACGACGATGCAAGTAGATGCAATAAAAACATGCCACAGCAAAATATAAGACGATGTCGATACTTTGGATTATGTTTAGTTCTGCAGTTGTGACGTCGTTTCCCGCGATGCATCGCACGCCAGGGAATATCGTCGCAGAATATATCACTCACAAATCGAAGTCCATTTAAAACGAAAGTGCATTTACACAACAATAGTCCCCTTTAAAAAACTAAAGAGTTCTGGGGGTTGAAACAAAGCTCATTTTTTATAAGAAAATAAATAAAAAAATATCAGGTTTACAGAGTGGGGGAGTCACTTATTCCACACTGGGTTTATATTTGTTCATAAAAAGATCCCACAACGAACTTGAAATATGTGACCCGCCATATCAAATCCAGTCGGAAGTCGGGATTTGTTTACCCTGTGCCAATGCATTCCCTTATATATGCGAGTCGACCATAGGTCGCCTCGCATATATAAGAGAATGCATTGGCCTAACAATTTTTTATCATTTTTTTTAAATAAATGTTTCTTACAATTTTTAGGACATAAAATAAAAAACCTCCATTACCCTGCATGGAGCCCCACACATATATAGAAGCATATAGAAGAATGTCGTCTGCTCATGTTTGTCTGGGGCTCTGTATGGGTAAAATTATAAAATTGTTAAAGAATACAAGAAAAAATGATTAAAATTGTAAAAAATTGTTAGGCCAATGCATTCTCTTATATATGCGAGGCGACCTATGGTCGACTCGCATATATACGAGAATGCATTGGCACAGGGTAAAACAAATCCCGACTTACGGCTGGATTTGATATGGCGGGTCACATATGAAGAAATAATCAGAAAAATATACCAGACAAGATGGGTTCATACATTTGATTAGCTTGATGAGATAATAGGAGATGCAATCCAGTTGAATGATGAATACTCAAAATCCATTCTTCGATAATTTCGAAATGTCCCAAAAGACTTTTGGTGTAAACATATTTATTTCTCTAAATCATACACATAAATTAACAGAGTTGTATAATATATAAAGACAATTATTTTAGAGAATGGGATTTGGCAGAAAGTGTGACTTTTGGATGTAATGGTCGTGTATAAGCTATACGTGGAAGGGTAATTACTACGTTTTACAAATGAAATAAATTATTATTTATACTTGACTACTTTAAAAACTTGTTAAATGAGCAACTGCATGTAAACGGTCATCTTTCTCAGTTAAAGAAAGTACAATTTAAAGAGTCGGCAATAACCGCCATTTTGTATTAAATTACTGAACACTTCCGAAATATTTTCCAATTTAATTCATCACACTTGTGTTCAGCATAATGGGAGCAGCAGCCGTTAGAATAAACGTGCGTCTGTCGTCGTTATTCGAAGTTCTTCCGCCGTGTCTATGTTTAGGATCTTGTCCATGCAGTTTCACGGCTATCTCACCAATGACAACAGTTTATGTGGGACTCCTTCCTTTTGATTCTTGTTGACATGAGCCCGTAAATCCAATGAATGTGTTCGGTCCAGATGAGGCACGGTGTGTTTTAACACGTAAAACAGTGGAAATTAAATGTGTGTCGGTGTTTGTTTGCGTTCGCACAATTTCCAACGATGTGTGAATTGCATCATGTCCCATTGACCGTTCTCCCCTGATGTCCAATATGAATAGATTATTTGTAACTTTTGCTATTGACAACAACTCTTTGAACACTTCTTCCTGTTCGATCATGTCGGTTTCTGATAGAGATTTTGCAGGCTGTCATTTTCAAAGGGGATTTTGTTAGTTCCTTATGCTTTTTGGAATGATACCCCACGGTCATCTTCCAATATGGGTTGCTTGATAAGTATCCAATGGGTGGATAATAATTTGGATCTCGATAAATCCAAAAGTTGTAGCCTCGTATTGACGGGATGTTTACTATCATGATTAACTCGACCGTGCGAACATTCTTGTGAAGGGGGAACCCGTTCAGTCCCGATGAAAATGGGAATGGACCCCTCAAACAACCGGATGATCTAGTTTCTGTGGTTCCGGTTGGTTAATCTTGTCGGGTACCGAGGTTTATTATATTTTACTCTTGGAACCAAAGGTAGTCGAAGGTGTACTCATTTTATATTTCTGTTTACGGCCCTTACTATGTTTGCGTTGGATTTGTACATGGGAAGCTTAGGCTCCACTTTTGGTTTCTGATAAACATCCGTGATTGCGGTAGCGGCAGCTAGAGCATCTGGTGCCTCTTCTGGTCGCATTCCAACGGTAACCATACTTCTCACATCGTCAATGACTGAAATTGGAATATGACCACGTGCCAACATATTCCTCATAATTTCGATGACCCATAATGGAGTTATGAATGTGGTAAACAATTTCCTTTGCTTATCAGTGAGTTTATTTAGGATAGCCACTGTCACGCCAGTTTATGAGACACGCATTGAAATTGACGTACGGCGCCAAACGATAAACGCCATCGGTTTCTTGTTCCTTCTTATCTTGTCCGACTGCACTGATTGAACAACTAGCCCCCGTGCCTATGATCATAGGATTTGGGATTGCCCGAGTCCCATTCTATATTGAGACGACGCCACAATTATCTGAGCATGTCTTGCTCGTCATCACTATCAGGAAACTCCACAGGACAGAGAATTCCGGCACATTTCCTTAAGTCTGCCCTCATCCCTGAATGTATTTGGGATCATACCATAAGATTTTTCAAATGGGCACCAACATGACCTAATATGATTAGCGTTGGCATGTTCCTTTTGTTTACCCCTAAAATCTAGACAACACCCCAGCAGGAGTCAATGACCGGAATCGTAGATGGTCGGTGGTTCATCCACCTCCATGGATTGTCCTGAAAAGATAGGAGGTTTTCACTCAGAACACATAGAGTTGACCTTTTGAGTCACTATATTTCCACCACATTGGGATGTGTGTCATGAGAAAAACTGGTGGAGTGGAAATTTATACTGTTTGAAGAATTAGAATAAATAGAGTTTACCTCTTGATTCTGTATATTGACCATTCTAGTTGAAAACATGTCCCGGAGAAACTGGTATTTAGGACATTGAGATTATTTGAATCAGATGACATAGTGTTTACCACTGGCATTATTCCCGTTACATTACCGATGGTGCCGTGGTTACCACAGGCATTACGTCTATTAGACTAGCAGATTGAACAGTGGCTAACACTGGCATTGCGTCCCTAACCATAGATGACGACGCAGTGATTACCACTGGCATCGTGTTCTCACCTTGAGCAGCCACTATATTAGGCACCTGATACAGCTGTGAACATGGCTCTGATCTTAGCAAGATTTCATCTTCTGAATCACTCATGATTAATCTGGAAGACAACATGTTATTTTAAGAGATATTATACTAACAGTTGGGAAATCGGTATATGCATCAAAACTTTAGTTACATTCTGAGTCCCAGCCATTTTCATCATCAGAGGTATCAAACGACAACAGTCTAACCTCTCGCCACTGTGGCTTTGCACCATGTATAACGGTGTAATTATATTGGTGCCGTCTAATTCTGTTGTTGGCTTGTTCCTTGTTTGGGAGGATTCCATGGCACCGAGCTCAGCTGCTCTGGTATCCCAGCAGCCTTGACTGAAACGTACGAAGGCCTGTCGGAATGTGAACTCAGGCGGAAAGTCTCCAAAAGCATAAACCATAATGCCTGTTTATATCGTCCAGTCCCCACTTTTGAGACTCTGCATAATTGCTTAAGTTTAACTTAAATGGCTGCCACGCCTGCCTCTGCCCCGTCATAATAGAAGTATTTGTGCAAGCGCGGTAACCGGCGTTCCTCTCTGGCTCCAGATTGGTGATCCATTTCCATGGGCCCCATATGGTGGATAATGTTACCAATAAACTGGTGGCGGCAATGGTGGAACATGCAGAAATTGTGATAGGGGATACTCGTGGTAATTAAAGGGTTGTAAGCCCAATCCAGGTGATGGTGGAGCACTGGATGCTGGATATATGTCGGATGTTTTTGACACCGGTGGTATTTGTGGGGGTTGGTTCGCAGGCGGATGTGTCTCACCATGTACATCAGACGCCTGTGAAAATGCATAATTAGATGGCAACGCCATTCTGCATTGTGACAATGGCCATTGCGTTCCACCGGTTTGCTACCCAACATAGAACTGGGAGCACTAGGTGGTGGAATCCGCCATACATTAGCATGAGACTGCGGTTGTACAGGGGGGGCAATCGTGGTGCAGTATACGTGGTGGTATCATATGTTGTGGTGTTACACGGTTGTGTCATACGCCGTGTGTGTTTACGGATGGTTAACCACCCTGAACCAGTTGCCATTGTGGCTTGTGACATAGATGTTGAGGCTGAGTAGCCTGTCACGTACTTTTTATCGATACCATGGTGGAATACGAACTACCTGTATCTCGAAAACTCCTTGTACCTAATGACTTAGTCATCGCCGTCTGAGACCCACTTACCTGAGGCAAGACAGTTTGGCTCATTGAACTCACTGGTGGAAATCGATTGAGTCGACCCAAGAACGAATTATACCTGGTGATGGACCCTTGGTTACCAAGGGTGACAATTCTAGGTCGGCTCTAATCCGGTTTTCGTCACCTCGTGTAAATAAATTCCCCAAAACTGTTTGTTCAGGATCATATGTCCCACCCATATGCCCATCTCGTTTGGTCGGTCGTGGCGTTAGTCATGCGTGGGAAATATCCCCATTGTGCCTGTTCATTTATATCGGTGGCCCTCCCAATCTGGTAATCAGGGTGGAATCTCGCCGGGGCATAGTTCGGAACGATCGATGTAGGCAAATGCCGACTTATTTCAATCACTTTCGACAAATCTATGTTATTTCTGAATCGTTCACCTGGTCTTGCTGTGGAAGTATTTTAGAGCATATGAAGTCGGTATATCAATATTTCTTGTATTTCTCAACCTATCTTTCATCACCTTCCAAATTACGTAGTCATAATTTGGATGCTCGAATGAGCCATGTCCGTTTAGCTGCAGCTTACTTATTATATACTCTGAAAATAGTATGTTTGGGACACAGTTCATCTGATAGCATTAGAAAGTACCTTGCCATAGCTTTTGAATATATTATTTTACAAATGTGGATTGTTTTTGCATTTGGCAACTTTGGCAGCGTGAGTGGTTGTAGTGGTTAATTTTCAGAACTATATAGGTTAAATTATATATATACGAGCTCTACGAAATTACCAAATATATGTCCAACAACTCAAACCAGAACAACTTACTCAAATCACGATAGACAAGGCATATGACTCGGGAAATATGTTTGATTATTTTTTTGCCACGATTTATTACATGCCGCGAACGGATGATTGAATAACAAGACGTGACAGGGATATCGATCAGGGTGCAATACAGGGCGGTCGTGATTTATAGCGTCCGATATCACGACTCCGGGATCTGAACTCATTACAAACTCCAGCTTTCTTTCATAATTTTTGCCGTTCGGCGTCGTCTTATCAGAAATGTTACCCAGAAGCCGATTTGATGTGTTGACAGTACGTCAGATGATATCTTCATCGCCTCCATTTGGGATTTGTTTGCGCTCCCTCGAGGCATCGCTCTTCCTCAAATTGGTCTGGACGTTTATCGCCATTGTTGCACTAACATTTGCACACCAACGGCGATACGAACGTTCACGACCAATTATCTGAATTCATCTGGATTTGTCGATGAACTGTGTTTTTGTCTTATTTCAGAACTCGCATCTAGTTACGAATGCACTCTGAAGGAATTATCCCTCGTGCTTCTTCGATAGGTGTTGGTAAAATTAGAACCCCATCATTCTTTATTAAATCCGACGTAATCTTGAAGACTACAGCTATGCATAGTTACAAATGTGGACTAGAATACAACAGGATGGAGCCACAATCGATAGATACCACAACTACATATATATTTGTATTGTCCTACACATCAGTGTCGCTTTAACACCCCTGAAATCGCACAAACAATAAAACCTTTTTATGATAGTGTGTCCAAGCCTGGACATAAGAAATATCTTATTATAACAGAAACACATAACTAATGAAATCAATATAAAGAGCGTTTATATTCAACTCGCTTGGAACCCAATAGCTGTTAGTGCTTTATATATCATGCATATGTATATATGTGTTACTTGCGCGAAATTAACTTAATTTTTAATGGTATGTATGGGACAACACCAATACAATTTGGGAAATGTATAACTGATCTACAAATGCGTGTACCTTTAATTCAGGTACCATATATATGGTAAACTCGGTACCGAATATACCGAAGGACGTGGGGTTTTCTTGCTTATTTTATTTCAACTTTCTGACTGATTCTGAAATATACAGCAGGTTGCTCTGCCTATCATTAGATTATGTCGGATTCCGGTTGGTAAGACATGGTACCCCTTGTCGTTGACTAGGTCACTGGGTATCCCCCTTCACTCACATGTGGGTCATACAAAGCTCCAAATTATTATCTTCAAAAGTCTGTTTCATCTGTTTTGTCTCTTACCATGTGTGCACAAAATCGACTTTATAAGGATAATACGACTTCGCTATACTACTTTCAGGATCATTTATAACAAAGATTGTTTATTAAGTTGTTGTCTGGCACTGATTGCCGCTAAATACAGTGGTTACTTATAATATTTAGGCTCCTATTTGGTGCATTAAAGGTTCGATTTTGTTGGATATGTATGTATTATTAAAACTGGGAAGTTATGAAGTCGGGTTTAGTCTTAATTGCTCGGTTAGTTGAAAATTTAATCAAACTTAATCAATTAAGCGGACATGGCTCGTTCGAACATCCACATGTTTTTATACACAATTAGGTAAGAGGTATCTCAAAAATACCTACGTGGAAGATTGCTGAACAAATTCGTCGACATAGCGCTGGAAATACGTGTTTTGTTTCTTATGTTTCGATGAATTTGAGATCGTTTCATTTAAGTGCCGGTTCAATTTTTGAAACGTTTATCGTACTACATAAGTGTGATGATTAGAACGAAGAGAAAGTAGCGCGTGAAGTTTTTAAATAGTTAAAATGTGAAGATGACGCAATATTCCATTTCCAGACTATGCTGTTTTTTTTTATTGGGACACAATCATAATATTCAAAGTTTTATTTTGTATGATTTCAATGTGTCTTTCTGTGACATATAATGGTCGTAGAAAGATTGTTCAATTATTCATCGACCTATTTAGTTACCGGGAAAAATAAAACAAAACGAATATTATTAGGTGTATTTTGAAATGCAAACCGTCATGGGGCTTTAAGAAACCTTAGTGCGTTTAGCCTGTCTTTTTGTATTCGCTCGGAGTCTGACCGAATAAGCTCCCGATATTCCAATAGTAATTCACTCAGGTTATAGGAGCCCCCAAGTGATTGAAAAATCGCGCCTAGCTGTATTGTATGGTGGACAATTGGGTCCGGGAAATTTCATATCCTCGCGGAAGATGCGACTATATACTTGGGGACAACTTACTCCATATATTGATGCATTGTGCTTAGCGCCAACACTAAAATGTCTTCTGCTTAATCGATGTATTCATCGTCTCGTGTGTAGTTATAGCTTCGAATAGTGTCCCATTGTATGGCGAGAATTTCCAATGTAAGAAGAGTCAGAAAAAGTCGCCCGATTTTAGCGAACATCTGCAATTAACTGCCGAGATCGTGATTGCAAATTATGCTGTCTTCCACAAAGATCATTCTCGATCGCGTACATTTCTAGGTGAATCATAGAGCTACATATAGATTTCGCGAAACCTTACTTTCGCTCAATGTATAGAACAAAATTATAATGACCTTTATGCACAACGTTTATACATTTTTTTAAATTCTGAGTGTCATATCGAGCTGATGAAATAATCAATTGCTACCAGTATAGAAGCACAGTGGCTGACAAGAGATATGATTAACTATGCTACAAGAGTATCCGTTGATATCTTACAATTAATGGACACTGATTTCGCAGGCCTAGTTACTCATAATTACCACGGCATGGCGCTCTGTAATTAGAGTCATAATGTCCCCGTCTTCTTGCTCGGTAAAATATGTAATAAAACAACCTATATACATGTATGCGTCATTTCATGTTCAAGTAGAATGCAGTGACCGTATATGATGTTCCATTGTGAACTTAACCCTCTCTGTGTACTTCATTATCCAATTAAAACAAGGTTACATGGCATGGTCCACAGCCTGAAACAAGGGTCGACTCTCGCGAATCATATTTGGCAGGACTATATTATATATCGAAGCTGTCAATATATTCTGCAGGAACTTTTGAGAACCCGTTACTACATTACGGATGTTCCTATCTCAAACTGCCGATTGGTGGATCAGTATTAAACTTGTCTAAACAAAATGGATACTCCCAGTCAGTCATAACGGCATACATTGTTATGGTTTATTATTCGTCTGGAGGGATGTTCATGACATACAAGGAGACGATAGACAGTATAAAATGCAGAAAGAATCCTACATTCATTGATGTGAAATGTTCAGAAAATAAGATCAACAACTGCCTGAAAATGGTCGTTTGTTGAACTTATTATCTGAACATTTCATGAGGGATAACTACTCGTCAATAAGTAGTTAGTATAGCAAGGATTAACTATGCATAGCGAATAGGACGGTTGTGCAAATGAGAAGATGATTGAGTCCCCGATACAAGCGAACAAAGAGTGGTGTTGCATGGAAGGAATATGTTGGAAAATTTGCCACTGGCTTACTAGGGCTGGGTGTTTTTGTGTATAGTTGTGTAGTTTCGTAGAATAATATGATGGCCCTCACGATATGAGTGAATCATTAGCCAGGTGCAGCCACGCGTAACTGTAACTTGTAATGTGTGTTGCCATTGCCAACGGGGGTCACCACCTGACTCACGTGATAATTTCGCCTACATACAGTTACACGGTCAAACCGGTTAGAAGTTCTGTGTCCAACGTGTAGCATGCGAAGTTGCGAACCTTTGAGCGAAGATGTATAGTATAACCAATCTTCTGAGATCCGAATCGGGGATAAACGCTGTGTATAGGCAGAGATTGCTCTGCGCCTAAAGATATTAATGTGATTGTGGGCACTTGTTTTCGCCATCATACTAGTATTTACATGTTCCATTAGACATACGCCCATATGTATATACATTACTCGTATTTAAATTCGCGCAGTACTATTTTTCGCTCAGTTTTGAATTCGCGCCCCTATCTGCTCGAATTCAAAATTGACAAAAAATATTTCGTAGGAGTCCTGTGCATGTACCTGGTGACAGTTTCAGTTCTTTTTGAAGATAATGTGTATTAAACACGATCACAGCGGATTTGCATCGTGTATTCCTTACATCATCATCATTTTGTTTCGGTGATGGATGTTTATTTCATCCACGGCAAATAATTATTCTGATACTGATATGGTTATGGACTGGTTATCAATGAAATGAACTCGAAAACAGAAAACCACTATACGGCAAAGGCAACTGACTTCAGAAAAATCAACACTTTGCTACGGGCTGTGATGGCATAACTAACTCAGACTGTATGGTCACGGTGTCACTCCGGGGTAGTGTAATACACATGTAATCTAGACCATGTGTAATACTGTAATTCTTCCAAGAATTTCAACACCGTCGACGTTACCATGATATCTACGGTCATTGAGTAAAGCTTTTAATTTTTTTTATATTGGTTGACCGAATTTTTTTCAATAAATATAGGCCTACATGATTAGGCGAAATTACCTATTCGGTATCCAACGTTCGTAATGTATGTAACTCATCAACATAACCCTCTTATTTTCCCTGTTATATGGTATATTTTAAATTCAGAGTCGAACTATTTTTTTCGCTCAGTTTTTAATTCGCGCACCGTCGTCTGCGCGAAAAATACTACTGCGATAATTGAAATACGAGTATGGTATATATATATGTAGTAGTAGAGGCTCTTATGTACTCCCGTGTGCACTTTGTGAAGAAATATAGCGACTATGCCAATGACGTTGCTTGATATCTCAGGCACCAGAAAACAAATGTTAGACACCTTGGGGTCGCGACTGGGTGGATTTATGACGTCATCAAGATGGCCGCCATATACAATTTCACAGTATGCACTGAGTCAGTTTGATTAATATCTACTTGTAAATTTATTATATAAAATTGATTATCTCACCACTGACGTGAAACTAATACCCCATACTTCTATTTGACAGAAAAAGTGGCCACCATAAACCAAGATGGCCGCCAAAATGGCGACCGAAATTAAGAAAATTGATGATTTTTCACACTTTCCTCTTGAATCATTAACCGATGTTTGAAATTTGTAACGAATAAAGACCTAAATTTGAATAAATTCTAGTATCCAACCATTTCTACAACATAATATGTCATATTTCGGATCTCATTCCTGCCATCTATCTTTAAAATGTGAATTCAAAAATGTGCTATGAAAGTTAACAAAAATTCAATTATGTGATTCTAGCCAAGAGTTGAACAGAAAATAACTGAATTTGATGAAAATAATGTAAAAATGTTTTAAATATGTGAATTGCCATATAGTTACACTGAAAATAGTGCATTTTCGTTTAAGATGGCGGCCAAGATGGCTGCCAAAATGGAGAAATCACAAAAATCTGTCCAATTTTTATTGATATCACTCGTGTGTTGGGGAAAAGTAAATATATGTGAATATGTGCTACTTTTTCGCGGACATCCATCGACTTATGGAATGATTTGTAAATTTGGTGAACCATATATCTGCTTATACCCGAGAATTCAACAGAATTATACCACGGAAATTAAGTCAAATCATCTTCATGGCAGCCACACAAAATTGCAGAATGGGCACTGAGTGAGGAAGAAAATTTAACACAGAAAATGAAAAATATTTCTACGGCAATGATAAAATTGCACCAAGCTTCCGTTTGAAAGAACAAGTTTGATAGAAAAAAACAAGATGGCTTTCAAAATGGCGACCGAAATATAGAAATGTGTTGAATTGTTACACATGCCCCTTACATAATTTTCGATTATTTGTAAGCTGTGGCGAGTAGGACTTGTCTTTGTTTTTATCAGTCATGACACCAAGTACTTTGGAAAACATAGTATGCTGTAATTTGTGTCTAATTGTTGTCCATACTCCGAAAAAATGCAAATTAAATAATGCGCTATGTAATTTCACAAATAAACTTGCTTCTCGAAGTTCTAGATTAACATTGGACAGAAATAGGCATAATAAAATAAACAAAAGTGTACACAGTTTTAAATATCGTTAGTGTCATTCAATTACACTCGACATTGATCTATTTGACCCAAGATGGTCGCCAGAATGGCCGCGAAAACTCAGTTATAAAATGTGACAAATGTGTATATTCTCAAACGGCATTTAGCAAAGGAGTTGGATATATTCGCCCAATCTAAATTATATACTATCATGTTAAGGTATATTGTGACTATGTTTGACATAGTTTGTTTATAATTGAGAATATATCAGAATGGACTCTTAGAAACCTAACATGAAATTGCCCAATATAATTTGAACGATCCTGCCCTTTTCCTGCGTAGGAAGTCAAACCGGATATGTGCTGACTGTATCATTATAAGAGCATAACGAGTACTCGAACGCAAAAGAATCCCTGCAGTCATAATACAGGCAGAAATCCAACTTTATGGCTATATTATTTCGTTTGGGGCAGATCTGCTTTATTCGTTGCCTATTCTTGATGAATTGTTGACCACGTTGATTTCGCCCGGCCACAAAAATTTAGAAGATTCAGGAAAAATATAACACATTGACTTCATCGAAGTCGAAGTTGCATTGCTATCATACTGCCACCGGGAAATATAATTGATCAACTTAGAAATACACAGGCATTACATGTTAGTGCAAACATTATTTCGTATCTAATTATGAAACAGTTGTGTCTAATAAGATACAATAAGGGGAGATTGCATTGTTCAGTTTCTTGTTTTTGGCATATATGTGTTTCATCACCCGAAATTCGTTTGAATAGTTGAGACATTGTCACACTTCTCAAGACGTGTGTCAGCACATGTACCACTCTTGTTACTTCGTCCAATAGATGGTCACTTTGATGGTAGTCTATCTACAACCAACTCACCCCATCAACTACAGTTGAATTACAAACTCATCTTGCAAGCTAAGAGAGCTCACCACAAAACTCTCCGACTGCATATCAGAGACTCCATATAGAATGTTTGCTTCGGTTGTGGAATGGAGAGTCCATAATACAGATTTAATAAATAAATGTCAATACTGCCGCTGACCTCATAGCAGATACATTGCATGTTCACTTCGATGTAGTCTAACATATGTCAAAACATCAGTATCGGGCAAAAATAGCCTACGGTTTGGCATTCTCCATGTCGAGTCCAGCAAGTGAAAATAACGGCTCCTCAACTTCTTCCTGGTTGTCAACGAACAAATATCGTGAAATCAAAATGCCTATGCCTAGTGCCTGGATATTTAGTGATGAAATACCTCATCGAAACACCAGAAGCTCATCTTTGGCCCATGCCATATGATGGTGCGTCGAAGTAATGAATACAGTGACGGGTCATCAAGGTCATTTAATGGAACGTTTATTAAGATTTCTTGCAAAACGTCCACATGGGGACATTCATTAGCATTATACATCAACTGTTAGTTCACAGAAAGTAAAGATCTTCGAATCACAGAAACCCCGCAATCTCGAACGAAATCCTTTAATTGTCCATCGAACAAATGTAGTTTATAGAATTTGCTGGCAAACCGTACAACCATAATAGTCGGATCCACAAGTAGGCCAATAACAAGCTTGGAATATAGATACTGCGCAAAATTTGGAAGTAATAGATAACAATGTTATGCTTGAATTGAGAGAATGTTGTGAATTGTTAGCTATTTGAAGAGTCCATAACTGAAATTTACTTCAACTATTGCTCAGGAAGGTATAAGATTACAACGTTTAACGACCTGAGTTTTCTGCAGACCTGATTTCACTGTAGTGGGATATCAAATGTTCCTGTATAAAACATCTGGAAGAATTCTACAAACTTTCCACCCAATAATAATACATGTACCTCAACATGTCGGGGAGTTGAATTGCCTCTACAGCCAAGCCGAACTGTGCATTTGTACGAGAAATTATTATCAATTTTATCTGGAACATTGCCGATAGCCGATACTATTACAGAAATGCAGGCATTTAAAGAAAATTTGGTGTGAATATGTTTCTTGTATGACATTTTGATGAGACCGCATAACGCAGGCATGAAATAACTTCGATAACACATGTGACAAATGTGACATAAGTTCTGCACCGGAAGATGGGGATCAAACACGGAACGAACTTGCAGTATTTGCGATGTCCAGAAAACTATATATGTGGAACTCAAATACACATGTATACCAATTGAACTCATTATATGAGGCTATCTTCCTATCCTAGCTTGATCAAAATCAGCCACGCTTCGCAAATCGTGGGTGTGGAGTCAGTGAGTTGAACTATGAGCTGTCCAGAGCTCCACAGCATTTTCTGTTTTGGTACGAACCTGAACATAATTTATCTCTAGTCGCTCTATATCGCATGTAATAAGCTGAGGTCTGGTAGAAATCCGCCAATGCGATTCTTCTTCGCAGACACATAGAGCTCACATCTGAACGCTCTCGTTTGGTAGTCTGCGACAAAGCAATTAATGTAATATAATCCCCTGATGCACACACAATATGAACTAGATGTTATTCAAGAACGAGCAATTGTAAATTTTCTCAGTTTCACAAAAGTATACCCTGTGTTTTCGTACATGTATATTAATAAGAACGAATCACACAAATATTAGCTCCTATTCTTATATTTGGACTTAGTGTACACTAATTATTAAGCTTGTTAACATGGAAGATGTCTGTAATGTCAACGCATTATATGCCGCTACTGTTTTTGGGTACTGCATTGTGTGATGTCCATTCAATTAATGTCCGTGAGCAGCTGAATTTCGGTAGAATTGACTTAGTATGATGGCATTACATGAGCAATACAGGAGTCAAGTGAAACATTCTTAGCCAAACCCCATAAGGGGGGCGATATCAATGGGAAGTAATTAAAGTATTGCTCAATACCGACATCCTTATTGTTGAGGTAGGGATTTTTCTCCAGTCGAGTCACCCAATCAGGACATTTCCGATGTACATGTAATGATGGATGTAATCAGCATATATTCAGATTTGGATATTTTCAAATAGGTCAACATCAGATGAATTTATCTTCTGTTTCCATTCTCATGAAATCTCGGATATAAGCAGCTACTGTTCGCAAAATATTCATATTGTATCAGCATTCCTGGCACTTTTGTCAAGAGGGGAACATATGTGTTTACCGGTAGTCACTGAAACCGACATTAGGAGCGTTATCAATGAAAACTAACAAATTTGGATGATTTCTCCATTTTGGTAACCATCTGAGTCACCATCCTGAATTTAGATTAATATGGATAATAATATATTAATCTAACATATCATGGTTGTCGAATGATTAGATAGTATAATTCATTCAAAATAAGGTTGCTAGTAGCCACCGATTTCAAACCGCTGTGAATAATTTAAGAGGCGAGTGTGAAAAATTATCAATTATTAGAATTTCGGTCGCCGTTTTGGGAGCCATCTTGGATTTTGAGGTCCAAATTGCACCGTCAAGAGGAAGTGTGATCCAATGGTATTATTGGTCGCGAAACATAATCATTTCACTATCTAAATTTTCCTCCCAGACTAAATGCCAACTCTGAAATTGTTCATGGTTGCTATTTTGATGATTTCATCTAATTTTCGTCGTTTCATTCTCTCGAATTCTTGAGTATAAACAGCCATTGTTCACAAACTATTCATATTGTTTCATATTTCCATGTTATTACACCAACACGGAGCAAATATATTCACCTATATTCACTAACTCGCATATTAGGGGTGATATCAAAGAAAATTTGACAAATTTTTAGTGATTTATCAATTTTGGCAACCATTTTGGTCGCCATCTTGAATACAGATGCACTTTTTTTGGTTGTAATTATATGGCAATCTATATGTTTAAACCTGTTGCAAATGTTTGTCATCAAATTCAACTATTTTCTGGCTAACACTTGGCTTGAATTACAAAATCGATATTTGGTAAAATTTCATAGCATATTTATGAATTCACATTTTGACGACATTTTGTAGGAATAAGACCCAAGGTATGACATATTATCATGTTCAAATGGTTAGGTATTCAAATTTATTTAAAATTAAGTTGCTATTAGCCACCGATTTCAAACAACCGTGAATGTTTTAAGAGACATGTGTGAAAATTCATCATTTCCCCGAACTTCGGTCGCCATTTTGGCGGCCATCTTGGTTAAATGTGGTCAATTTTTCTGTCAAAATGAAGCCTGTTATCATAGTATCACAACAGTAAAGAAATATTATACTTCCTACCATAAATTCACTACTAGCTATTAATCAAACTGATTCAGTGCCTACTCTGAAATGTTGGATGGCGGCCATTTTGATGACGTCATAAATCCACCCAGTCGCGACCCCCAGGTGTCTAACATTTGTTTTCTGGTGCCCCAGATATCAAGCAACATCATGAGCATAGTGGCTATATTTCTTCACAAAATGCACACGGGAGCCAAAAAATGGACATAAGAGCCTCTACTATAGGTTAGGCGCCGTACTGACCTTTTCCGCCATGTGCATCTCCATAGCAAACGACGGTAACACACGCTACAGGTTGCACGTGCGTGTGGATGAACGTGGCTATAGTTATTAGTTGCATCTTAAATTGAAACTAATGAGCAACACACCAACAATGCAGTCATAGTGATACGTTTTTTAATTTCGGGAATCGAAATCAAGAGGTATATGATAACGATATAAAGAAAATATACCGTTCCATTAGTCGTTGTTATGTGTGTTTTTGCGACACCTCTCCAACGTCATCCAACATTGTATACCACCGGACCGGATCGTCGGGAAAAACGATTACCGGGTCAGTCACTATCTCAAAGGCCATTCCGAGCTCGCCTCTCAATTGCATAGTGCATATTCAGCAGACGCTGGTAAGCACTGTGAGTGTTATTCTATGATAGCATGACTATGATAGAACGCGATGCGACAACAATACTCGACCGATACTTGGCTGGACTCTGAATGTCTTTGAACAATAGTGTATTCCCAATTGTCCAGAGTTATTTTATAGCAAATATTGGTCAACATTATTATGTTGATTCTTCTATCTATAAACTACTTTCGTTATTGCTTTTTTGAAACCAGAAATATCTCGACGCAGCAATCGATCACACATGGCGTGCCTACACATTCGCCGCAAACTTAGCAGTAAATAATTTAATATGACTCGGTGATGGTAACAGTCGATATACGACATATCGCTTCTGTCGTCAACTGAGGATCCCACTTGATATGACATCTTAATTAGTGCGTTGTCGTTGATCGCTTAGGACCTCACTAATTATGACTGGCTATTGAAATTTCGTTTCTCTTACCGGAATTGTTCACCAGGAGTCTGTCGCATTCTATGTGCCGTCGAGTTCTAATTGCCCTTTCCAATACCTCGTGTGATTGTTACCGGCTATTCAAAGAGGGACTGGCGATGATCGAGCGTGGGGTGGAGTGATTTTACTTCGATGACCAGCACTCCTTTATTGCAACGTTCTTTGTTTGGAGTCCAAGTTAGTTTCCGGGTCGTGTACTTTGAGAGTCTCTCAACGTAGTTCGAGCACATGGTTCGCTCATGATGTGATCCTCGTGTACTGGAAAGCTTTCGCCAATTTATACTTGGAATCCTCTAGTGCTGCATCTATGACGGCATGGATGTCTTTTTCTTAAATGTGCAGGTGTTTACGGTCGACATCAGGGACATACAAAATGGTATTCTGTGCATTTAAGTGTTTCGCACTCCTCATCATGTTCTGTTCTGGTCATGTTATCCAGAAACACAAGAGCGATCGGATTGTGGAAATAAAATCTGGGAAACTACGCGGAGTACTTGTTGAGTTTCCTAGTCCGTATCTTAAACCAATCGAGGCTTATTTTGGAATTCAGTATGCTTCCCTGCTAAGGCGGAATTTACGTTTCATGCCACCAACAAATCCTATGGAGAAATGGGATAAGGTTCGTGTTGTTCTCAAGCCGCGACCTGTTTGCCCACAGAGGAATATAACAAAATTCTGGCTCCGGCGTCAGAGGTTTCCCAAACATACCTTCGAGCGGCTTGATAGGTTGAGTAGATTCACGAAGGAGCAAGTAGAGGATTGCCTGCGGTTGAATGTGTATGTCCCTGGAATCCATAAAGGTGAGGCTCGTGTGTGTTCCAAAGAATATATGTGACCCGCCATATCAAATCCTGTCGTAAGTCGGGATTTTGTTTACTGTGCCAATGCATTATCTTATATATGCGAGTCGACCGTATGTCGCCTCGCATATATAAGAGAATGCATTTGCCTAACAATTTTTTATCATTTTTTTTAAATAAATGTTTCTTACATGTTTTAGGACATAAAATAAAAACATCCATTACCCTGCAGGGAGCCCCACACATATATAGAAGCATATAGAAGAGTGTCGTCTGCTCATTTTTGTCTGGGGCTCTGTATGGGTAAAATATTAACAATGTTAAAGAATACAAGAAAAAATTATTAAAATTGTAAAAAATTGTTAGGCCAATGCATTCTCTTATATATGCAAGGCGACCTATGGTCGACTCGCATATATAAGAGAATGCATTGGCACAGGGTAAAAAAAATCCCGACTTACGGCTGGATTTGATATGGCGGGTCACATATCTACAAGTATACATTATGCCTTATAGGGACACTGTACCGAAAAACATTTTACTACTTTTTAATATTAAGCGCCACAGATTTTCTGTAATGCGGTATAATCGCGCATTTTTCCAAATTAAGCGCTCTCAATATCGCAACAAATGCGCGCTTCAATATACCACTTCTTCTGACTGGTATTGTACAACAGAAAATAACCAATAAAATAATTAAGAAGTATGAGAGTTAAATACACCCATGTACACAAAGAACCACGTATACCAACCTGATTATTAATTATAACGGAAATGATTAAAAGACTTTTTCTATTTACTCATTTACATTATAATTGCCATCTTTTACATCGTTCATAGAGTGCATTAGTCTATATTGCACTCATCCCTGACAAAAAATCATTCATTTGTTGCTTTGTAGAATATACTTGGAGATGGTTTCATAAATGGCTGAATTTTGGTATATTCCCCCTTTGGTACATTATAGACGTTGGTAGAAAGTATAAAGTTTTGTGATATTAGACCAGACAAATTTTGCATCACAAAACATAGTAAAATGTTTATCATGATATTATGCATGCAACTGACCTCGGATCTAATTGAAGTCTTATCTCTGTGCCTTCTCCAACTATTTTGTAAACGATGATGGTTCTATAATATTTCTACACTTCCAACAAACTTTCAATGGAAAGAACGTCATCTCTGACAAAACACTCGATTACCTTAGTTGTCACGTGCATCAGGTTTATGATAATTCAAACGCTATTTCTAACTGTGGTAAAGTCCACCGTTAAGTCCGGGGAGGACACATTTTATTTCACATTTACCAATTGCAAAACCTAACCCATATAGGTTATCGGGACATACTATATGCATCAGATCTGTTTAAAACACAGACTACACAGCTATGCAGTAGTGAGTCTGGGGTAATTGCTGATGATATCTATTACCATCAGCAAGAGTTAGCTCTGTGTGGCTAAAATAATTTCTGCACTGAATTCATGCATGACAGTATGACGGCCAATGTTTAAGCGCTATTTTTAGCAATGTGACGAATCTGCCACTGTAGATTCATTCCTACAATCGCCTGATATGATACATCTCATTTCTGATGAAATTGTGATTGGGTGAGACTGATAGAAATAGAAATTCCCCCAGTTACCCCATACTCACTACTGCATAGCTGTGGATGTGTTTTAAACAGAACTGAGTACGCATTAATGGCTTGTGCCACTTCCAAATGTTCTGAATGAGGCATAAAAGAGTCAACCATAATGCTTTTATTTAGACTTCGTGTATGTGACATCTTAACTAACAACCAGAAACAACTTCGGCTACTCACTGAATTCATACCATCGTTTGTGAAGAATTGGTTGAATAACTTAGTGAGACATAAGAGAAGATACAACGGATTGACGGAATGATATGTGTATCTTGAAAATAAAGTGCATATTGCTGATACGATGTCATTAAATGACAGAGCTCATGTGTGCCAGTGTAATATCATTACTCCACATGTATGTGGCTCCTATTGCTAAATATCTGGGCGATACAACATCGCAACACTTTCTTCATATTTATTAAGTTAAGGGTTATTTCAGAATACCACAATCATATCGGTGTGACAAATGACGGATGGCTTGTAAATATACTATAACAACGCAGATCGCGGCCCATCCTACTCTGATTGTGGTTACTTCAATATTGATCCATACACATTATCGGTACAGTGAAGTGATATGGGCTGCAGTATTACGCCGAGCTGACGATGTCAGATCACCATATCAAACGAGCTGCCACAGGCAGCAAGTTTGATGTGACGATCTGAAATCGTCAACGAGACGTGATACTGCAGCCCATATCACTTCACTGTACCGATAAAGCGTTTATTATATGACACATTTTTGGTTCACCCCATGTCACAAAGGGCAAAACTACTTCGTTACACCATCCCATGTCATCACCCGGGCAAAATTATCCCACCAAATGTCCACAGAGGGTTTCACATCACTTTAACCTGGGCAACGCCGGGTAACCCTGCAGTTTACCTAATTCAGGCGGACAGCACCATTCCATCAGTATGTAAATGATAAGGCTCATTTAAAGTGGCAACAAGAATACACACATATATAATGCACACATGTCCCCTTGGCAATACGCAAAAAAACATATGATCGCGCAAATACGCACACAATCGACATCTAAAGTGAAATTGGTACATAATGTGATTCTGAAATAAGCAGATAATAGATTCGTGTCCATTATTTCGTTTTATGGCGCGAACCACAGTGAAAACACATATTAAAGAGCGTACACATGAAAAGTAGTGAGTTGACTTATGTGTGTCATTGTGCGCACATAATTGCCCCATTATGAGTGGATAATGTAACTAAAGTGTTCCAATTTTCAGCACATTATCAAAATGAGACAATTTTCAAAAAAAACAAGTTATATTATATTATAAGCAGATAATATGCGTATCGGGGGAATATGCTGCGCAAAATCGGCAGCAGTGTAAAGTATCTGATTTCATCGGTAAATGTGGTTAATCTATCAGTTGTCAGGGCTGTGTGGGCCTGACGCATCTTATGAAATGAGGATGCTTGTTTATCTTAATGGAATATTAGTTCCTTGCATTTCGCTCTGTCTTCACCCTGCCACCAACGAATATACTTTCATTGAGCATATGTTAAACTAAAATCGCATCCAAATTTCTGGTAGATTCCATTGTTTAACCCTTCCATGACTGGAGTTTCCTGAAATTTTGCGAAAACCCTGAACCAATGCATTTCTTACATAGGGAGCCTCGCATATATAAGAAAGTACATTGGCCTAACAATATTTATCTTGATCTTGTAAGCCAGTGCATTCTCTTGTATGTGAAGCTCCCTATGGGAGATTCGCATATCTAAGAGAAAACACTGGCACATGATATTTCGTGCTGCACCAGCGCATCTCCCGCCATGAAAGGGTTAATACATGTATGTCCATTTATCGGGCGTAGTCATTCATCCCATCTTAAACTAATGCCATTAGTTTCCAACTCCAAGCACCCTGCCAAAGCCACTTGCACGGCGGCGTCTAGGAAACCAATAATCGGGTGGAAGAATATAGCTCGAAGTCGAACGTCTGTTGCCAGCTGGTCAAGAGCTTATATATTGCGTACCCGACACCTTTATGCCTTCACCGAAAATCATAGACAATAGGAGCTTGGAAATTTACTCCGATGATCCAAACAGAAAGAAGTCCTTGATTGCTTCGGTTTATTGCTAGCCTAGAATCAAAACTTAGATTATTATAAAGCTACTGTCTGCCACATCATATTTGATGTACCTGGATATCGTCCATGCGCGATAGGTTCAACATTTATGAACTTTCCACGTTGCTGTGAAGCGGTTATGTCGCTAAGATAAAGATACATAATCCGATTTAACGCCCCTCGATTAATATTTATTCGGTATCGGGGGGGGGGGGAGGTGGGTAAAATATTTGATTTGAGTCGAGGAACCCACCCATCAAAGCCCAGAGTTATCAGATTTCGAGTTTTGAAATCTTGTTATTTTTACCAACTCGAATATTGGTCGACTTTTCAAACCAAATTGCGTTGAACAAAATGTTGATATATAACACTTTTGGGGCGATTTTATACTATATTTTACACACACAGTTAGTATTATTGTTGTCAATTAATCACTTCTAATAACTGAAGATGCATTTCAAGAACTATTGTTGTTGGAATATAATTATATGGGGACCCTCGAACTGGATTGTGTACCTGTAATACGTTGAAAATATCGAGCATATTTTCATTTTTGACTGGTGCATGCGTTTGTCTACATCATTGCAATGGTCATGGATGTCGTGCCAGTTTAAATCCAACGTGATAGAACTAACGGACCCAACTGCCCATGTAACAGTCTTCCATTTATTTACAGTGTTACGTGTCATCTGTCGCTCCGTGCGCCAGTCTGTTCTCTAAAATCCGCACAGTATCTGCTTACAACGAACTTAGTTTAGGTAGATAATCTGATTAGAATCGCCTCGTTTTGAGTCGGTAATGCGCTGAAAATGAAATCTCATTCGTCTCATTGTCGACTCATACTGATGTGATTCTAAGCAGATTATATGAGGAAAATGACACAAATAAGTCAACCCTCGACTGTTAAGGTGTGCGCTCTTTAACATGTGTTTTCATTGTGGCCCGCGCCATAAAACGCAATTACGGCTATGACTTCACTATCTGCTTATTTCAAAATCATATAATCACATTATGTAGCTATTTCACATTTTAGGTCGGATGTGTGCGTATTTGTAAGAGGACATGTTTTCCGCGCACATATATAATCTTCAGTCATTGATATTTCCCACGAGCATATAGTCAGGTGTTATTAAAGAAATTATGTTGTCTATTACTGTGGACATTCCAACCATCTGCGGATAGTGTATAACGAATACTAAATGTGCAACACATCTTCGCGTAAATACGCACATGATCGACCTATATAGAGTGAAATAGGTACATACTATGATTATTTGATTCTGATATAAGAAGATAATGGAGTCATGTCCGTTATTTCGTTTTATGGCCCGAACCACAGTGAAAACACATGTCACAGATCGTACACATGAAAAGTCGATAGTTGGCTTATACTGTACGTGTCATTGTGCGCACATAATCTGCTGTGAGTCGATAATGTTACTAAAACGATCTCATTTTCAGCAGATTATCAACCTAAAATAAGTGCTAGAATAAGCAGATAATATGCGGTTTTTTGGTAGACCGAACCCCCCCCACATTATCGGCTTATAATAGACCTCAATTTAGGTAGATAATCTGCTTAGAATAGCCTCATTTTTAGTCGATAATGTGCTGAAAATTGAGCACTTTAGTCACACTTTCGACTCATAACCAGCCGATTCTAAGAGAATTATGTGCGGACAATGACACAAATAGGCCAACTCACGACTTTCGAGGTGTACACTCTTTAGCATGTGTTTTACTGTGGCCCACGCCATAAAACGAAATAACGGATATGATCCATTTTCTGCTTATTTCAGAAATGCAGTCTGTTTTAAGGTGGCATATAGATGATTTGTTTCAGTACTGATAGCCATGCATATTTTTTCAAAAACAATAGAAATGGTTCATTACTCAGACACTATATGTGCAATATGAACATCATAACATGACTACACTACACTCAATATACTAAAACACTTATAAGCATGACTAAATCCTTTGGCACAGCCTACAGACCACATCCCTCATCCGATCGTCACCAGACTTCATATGGATCTCGGGGTGACCACTCGATGGGAGCTATCAATATCGTGTATGTACTCTTTGTGTGACTAAATCCTCCGGCACACCCTACAGGTTACACTTCTTATCCGACCGGCACCAACTTCATATGAGAGTCATAATTTTTTTTCTCTGAATTGCGTTAAAAAATATAACCACCAGCAGCCATCTTGTGTTTTACTCGTTGCATGACTAAATCCTTTGACAAACTTTACACACCCACTATAAGAGGCTGTCAGTTAAATCAACAATTTTGTTGAGAATCTTTGAATTTAGAAAATATGTACCTACTGGGTATACTGAATTAACCTATCAGAAAGTATACGGATAATAGTTATAATATTGGCACGAACCTGTAAACCATTATGCCGCTATGTTGATACTGAAATTTGTTATTGTTGTGAATTTTCATTGCCAAAAACATAATATATGCCAGCCGTTGTTAGAATGACTGTTTATACACAAGTACGGCTTATCACCAATAAAGTCGCCGGCTATATGCTACCAATATTTTGTAATTTGTACCTAATCTAGAGCAGAAGCACACCTGTTGGCCCCCGAGACACATTCCTTCTTTGTCTAATTTCATTAGTTCGCCGTGTCGTCTTGTCTCACAAAGAACACTTATATGACAGCGAATTTGAACCACTTGTACTAGTATGACGGTGGCTATGAATATGGCCAAGTCTACAAAACCACTTATTCGACTGTGTCTGCGAAAGCCCCAATCAAGTTAGCAGATATATCTCATGGGCACAATTATATCGTTCTCTATAGCATTAGTTTCCTCTGCTCACTGTGATGCCAAGCATACACAATGGCATTTGGCTATAATATGAAGAAGGCGGTATCTTTAAAAATTGTCATCAGTTCACATATTTTGATTGATCTGTGGGCGAAGACAGGGTGTATATTTAAAACACAATGTCTTATACATGTACGTGTATTGTACAAGGCAAATACATTATACCTATTGTATATGGCGATGCATTTTGGAGAATTGTAACGGAACTTAACTTTCAAAGGTCAGTCCATTCGATGGGGAATCTTCGACTCATTAAACCTTTCATGACAGGAGCTGCGCTGGTACAGTAGGGAGCCTCCCATAGGGAGCCTCGCATACATAAGAGAATGGACTGGGTTACAAGATTAAGGTAATATTGTTAGCCAATGCATTCTCTTATATATGCGAGGAGACCTATGGGCGACTCGCATATGTCAGAGAATGCATTGGCACAGGGTTTTCGCTAAACTTCAGGAAGCTACAGTCATGAAAGGATTAAACGCTAAGTTTTACATCATGAATTTCGCTTAGATTTGTCACGTAGTTAATAATTATAAGCGATATGTTGATATAAACAATTGTACAGTGCATTAGTTTCAATGCGATTACAGCGATTGTTACTTCGGCTAGGGCACACCACACAGTTGTCACTCACATCCGTCAGCGAGGAAGCAACCCCGATTGCATCGTATTCGTGTTAATATCAAAGTTAGCATAGGGCAAGATCCATCGTCACCCGACCGAGTACACCCATTATTGGTGCGAATCAATCGCAGTACACGGTGCAACTTTGCTCAAGAGTCGCAACTATGCGCGAGATTTAAACGTTTATCTCTACGGTCTCACTCCGCTTAAATCGAAACATAGCCACTGTTATCAAACTCAGTAGTCTATCGGTGGGCGTCAAACTCACATCGCTGTGTGAAAAGCGACAGTGATCGTTCGGATCACTGTCGCTTTTCACACAGCGATATGAGTTCAACGCCCACCGGTAGACTGCGCTGTCGAGCTTCTTAACTTTTGGTTGCAACTAACCCTGCGTACGGTTCTACACCAATACACCGACGCCGTGATCTGAAGTAAAACCCCAACCAATGAAAACCTACCTTAGGCACACATGTATAGTCACATGTTTAAGATTAACATAGTCACACGCAGAAATTCTCAGAAGAAAGTTAACGTGGGTGTCGTATACACAACCATATAGAACCATTGATTCAAATACAACTATAGATTTAGATTAATATCCCGTTTTTCTATTAATACAGTTCAACTGATTGTATTGCGCCTTATGGATGCGCCGCCTTTACTGTTGACATCGTTCTTAAAGTGATGATTATATATAGCGTACCTCAGTTGACAATAGATTTCCTTTGTTGTGGGACAGTGCGCGACTAGCGCCGCATTGCAATCAGTCCGAACTTACAAATGCATGAAACGTTATCTTTTATTATGCCCAATCCTACCACAACCAAGGCGTTTCGATCTTGCATACATATTAACTTCCAGCGTTCCCAACATTGGGTTTCACACATTTATGTTTGTTGGTCGATGATCAGATTCCGCTGATGAATGAGTTTAATCGACCACCAATAATATACCCTCACAGCAGACTTCACTGCTAGGAGCCATTACAATTCCCCGACCGGCTCTATACAACACACGTCGAGCGATTATATATCACAATAGATTTATCCTGGGAGTACACGAGATTTTAATAACCTACTAATCACTGTATAGTATTAATGTCTGACTGGTTCTACTTGTCGCCACTAACGTCGTTTCTCGTAATGAGATGTTATGTCTTGAAAATAACATGATTCCTTAATTCACTAACGTGATTAAGATTGCGGTAGCCAAGTGTATTTTGCAGTTAGTTCTGGGCAAATGCTCTACAAAAACACATCCCATCAGGAAACAATTCCACTTAACGGTGGATTAATTTTGCTCACATGGGGTAGAATCATACGTATGCAGTTCCGCTCCATCGTACAAGTGAACACATTCAGACAATTTCAAACTATATTTCTCCAAGTTTACACTGGTTAAATCACACACCACTATTAACAAGCATATATTCAAGCATAAGTATGATATGTCCTTGCTTGTTTATTCAGGACATCAACACATGCTGAATTTATTCTCAAAATCAGCTTTAAATGTATATATTGGCAGCCACATATCTGAAATTGTACAGATGCCCTCCCATGCTTCTACAGTAACAATTTCCAGAACCTATTACACGTTAGTGGCAGGGAACTAAACCTGACACTCCGTCACACGTAAATAAAAATAATACGCCAATTTCGTTATTCTGATTAACACGAGAATGGTAAATCGTTTGAATAATTCTTGGTACGTTAACTATGTATGAAGTGTGGTGGTGTTGTGGTCTCATAAAGGTTATAACTGACTCCATTGTCTAGTTCAGCATATATTGATTATTAATACCAAAACTATTCTCACATGTTGGCAGTGTTGAGTTATACATGTATTGCGTCGCGTCAGAACTAAATTTATCATTCTGTTTTGGAAGATAGTAGCTGTGTGATAGCTAGCATAAAAATGCTATGATATCACGAGGTTCAAAACACAATTTATGATATATTGGGTGTAATCACGAAAAAAAACTCTTTGGAGATAGAACAATTTGTGTAAAATGTTCTGTTTTCGCGCTATAGTGGTTTTCTTGTTTTTCAATCATATAAAGGTGCAAAAATCACAAACCACGCCATTTTCTGTGTTATTTTAACCAAATAATTATCCTAGAAATAACCTGTTCACACCTAGGAGTAAGAAATCGTTATTTCCAACTAGTCACTTCGCTGGCACTCAGCATAGTTCAGGTGTGATTGCTTTCTATTGAAGGTCAGAAATACAACATTGTAGCACTGATATTTATTTAATCACGTGGTACACACTAAATAGAATCATTGGTCCACAGTGGAGATACACTGTCGGATACCCGTTTAGGTTCGGACATTCCAAGATGGCGGCGCCAACTAAATCAGATAAACGGTAAGTGTATATATTGTCTCCCAGCAGCAATCAACGACATCTTTCGGTGATACACCTTGAAACAGTTATGTAGGAATTTGTATGCCCAACACATACGTAATACGCATTTTGCATAACAGGCATGTGAATTGTTGTATTTGGCGTGTCAAGTCGTCATAATTTTTCGAAATTTTATCGAGGCGGCGAAATGTTTGCTTTTTCGTATTTTTATGGCCCTGGGCTCATGCATCCGCAAATTTATGTATTGTTGTGGATAGGTTAGGTCACCACACATCTTCGGAATGCAAAACCGGCGATATTTTTATTGTCTAACTCCGAAAAACGACCTTTGAAAATTTCAAAATGTTCAGGTTCGGATTCGCAACATTCGCGATGATTTTGTTCAGGTTCAGACACAATTTTCGTTCAGGTTTGGACAAATATGGTTCAGGTTCGGACAATTTTAGTTCAGGTTCGGACGCATCAAAACCTGACCTATAAATGACATGCCGAGGTGCAGTCTCGATCTTATTGTGCGTGTTATTAACGAACGTGCGCTGTTAATTTGTTATTTCTAAATATGGCAGCTGAAATTTCCAAATATAGGTGGTAAATTCTCCGAATTAATGGGATAAAAGCCACAGTTGAATATTCTCGAGCAATGTCTACTATAAACCAGCTAGTGGGAATTATTACATTTTACATATGAGCAACAGTGGTTTTATACTTATCTTCTGAAATATCGGGGATACATGGATATTTAATACCTGGTTCTCGGGTTTCAAAAAGAGACATCCGGGTATTAAATCTCCTAGTATCCCACGATGTTGGCGGAGCTAACGATTTTGTCCCACATCAATAGCTACCATGTGGTGTGCTTTTTATAGGTTTTTATAGATAAATTCACACCAATCAGCACCAATAAGAATAATTCAGTAGCAGACCTATCGATCCTGTTTTAGGTGACGTCAATTAAGCTCAGCGCGCTAGAACAATGTCACGATTGGTGAAAATTGTGTCTGAACCTGAACAAAATCATCGCGAATGTTGCGAATCCGAACCTGAACATTTTGAAATTTTCAAAGGTCGTTTTTCGGAGTTAGACAATAAAAATATCGCCGGTTTTGCATTTCGAGGATGTGTGGTGACCTAATCTACCCACAACAATACATAAATTTGCGGATGCATGAGCCCAAGGCCAGAAAAATACGAAAAAGCGAACATTTCGCCGCCTCGATAAAATTTCGAAAAATTATGACGAATTGACACGCCAAATACAACAATTCACATGCCTGTTATGCAAAAGGCGTGTTACGTATGTGTTGGGCATACAAATTCCTACATAACTGTTTCAAGGTGTATCACCGAAAGATGTCGTTGATTGCTGCTTGGAGACAATATATACACTTACCGTTTATCTTATTTAGTTGGCGCCGCCATCTTGGAATGTCCGAACCTAAACGGGTATCCGACAGTGGATATAGCACTGTCAAAAAAGTGATTGTTTGAGATGGAAAAAATTTACACAATCTCTCATTCAAATTTGGTATACGTTAGACACGATATCAGGTAATTTTCGGACAGGAAATTCCGCACCGAATCGAAAGATACCAATTTCTCCCACCCCTACATATTTTAGCACAGACAGCCCGTGTGTGATAGCTGGGTGAGATTTCCCTGTCTCACACAACACGTGACCAGCTGTCTCACCCTACCCACGTGACTACTTCACCTATTTAAGTAGGAGCCTAAACTATTTTAACAATCCGTCATCATGCTTTGTGTCAACTAAAACAATGGCGACAACCAGTTACACTTCACGATTCAAGTAAATAAATCCGGACGAATTCGTGGACGCCAATACAAATGGAGATAAGCCCCCAACCTGTGAAATACGAAGAACCTTGAACATAACCTCACTTGCAAGCGCAGAGTTGCACAAAAATATAAACGACTAATTGTCCGAACATATTTCATCAAACGTTTAAACCAAAGCGAAACTGTCATTACTTGCACATTTCGTAAAACGTAAACAATAGCCGCTTCACATTAATGACGAACGAAATAGTTCCACATTCGAACAGTTGTCATCGTTGCATTAAACCGTCGAACACGTCTAACTAATATCTGTTTGTCATATATAAACATATTTCCTTTCCTAATCGTACCGATATGGACATTTCCCATGACAAACACGATTAGTCTAGTTGTATATACTTCATATCAATACGCGCGGTTCTAGGAATCTGTGCATGTGCAATGATGTGACGTATTCATGTCGCTTTCACAGGCCCATGTCGATTTCACGCTAACGTATTAACCCTGCGCGCACGGGTAAGGCGCTTTGTTTTTAAAGTATGGTATATACCGAAATTATCCCAGATAATCACGAATATCTCATCAGATTTCTCCCCAGATACGTTACGAAGCTACTGGAATGTGCCAAAGATTGGTATAAAACAAAAAATCGGTGTGTCATTTTGATGAGAAGTTGTTGATGCGTCCGAACCTGAACCAAATTTGTCCGAACCTGAACGAAAATTGTGTCTGAACCTGAACAAAATCATCGCGAATGTTGCGAATCCGAACCTGAACATTTTGAAATTTTCAAAGGTCGTTTTTCGGAGTTAGACAATAAAAATATCGCCGGTTTTGCATTTCGAGGATGTGTGGTGACCTAATCTACCCACAACAATACATAAATTTGCGGATGCATGAGCCCAAGGCCAGAAAAATACGAAAAAGCGAACATTTCGCCGCCTCGATAAAATTTCGAAACATTATGACGAATTGACACGCCAAATACAACAATTCACATGCCTGTTATGCAAAAGGCGTGTTACGTATGTGTTGGGCATACAAATTCCTACATAACTGTTTCAAGGTGTATCACCGAAAGATGTCGTTGATTGCTGCTTGGAGACAATATATACACTTACCGTTTATCTGATTTAGTTGGCGCCGCCATCTTGGAATGTCCGAACCTAAACGGGTATCCGACAGTGGATATAGCACTGTCAAAAAAGTGATTGTTTGAGATGGAAAAAATTTACACAATCTCTCATTCAAATTTGGTATACGTTAGACACGATATCAGGTAATTTTCGGACAGGAAATTCCGCACCGAATCGAAAGATACCAATTTCTCCCACCCCTACATATTTTAGCACAGACAGCCCGTGTGTGATAGCTGGGTGAGATTTCCCTGTCTCACACAACACGTGACCAGCTGTCTCACCCTACCCACGTGACTACTTCACCTATTTAAGTAGGAGCCTGAACTATTTTAACAATCCGTCATCATGCTTTGTGTCAACTAAAACAATGGCGACAACCAGTTACACTTCACGATTCAAGTAAATAAATCCGTACGAATTCGTGGACGCCAATACAAATGGAGATAAGCCCCCAACCTGTGAAATACGAAGAACCTTGAACATAACCTCACTTGCAAGCGCAGAGTTGCACAAAAATATAAACGCCTAATTGTCCGAACATATTTCATCAAACGTTTAAACCAAAGCGAAACTGTCATTACTTGCACATTTCGTAAAACGTAAACAATAGCCGCTTCACATTAATGACGAACGAAATAGTTCCACATTCGAACAGTTGTCATCGTTGCATTAAACCGTCGAACACGTCTAACTAATATTTGTTTGTCATATATAAACATATTTCCTTTCCTAATCGTACCGATATGGACATTTCCCATGACAAACACGATTAGTCTAGTTGTATATACTTCATATCAATACGCGCGGTTCTAGGAATCTGTGCATGTGCAATGATGTGACGTATTCATGTCGCTTTCACAGGCCCATGTCGATTTCACGCTAACGTATTAACCCTGCGCGCACGGGTAAGGCGCTTTGTTTTTAAAGTATGGTATATACCGAAATTATCCCAGATAATCACGAATATCTCGTCAGATTTCTCCCCAGATACGTTACGAAGCTACTGGAATGTGCCAAAGATTGGTATAAAACAAAAAATCGGAATGAGGCTCTTGGGTTGGGTGAAAAATGATCCATCATGACCTGGGATGGATGTGGGCATGGAAAAATCTCACCCTCGGGACCAGATAATTGGTCCGGACACTCGGCAAGCCTCGTGTCCGGCCCAAATATCTGGCCCCGAGGTGAGATTTTTCCATGCCCACACCCCAGGTCATGATGGATAATATTAATCTCATTTTCCCGCCAAAATGGAGATAGAACACCAACAGCTAATGATAGTAAATGATGCATGAGATCCAAGTTGTTGCCTGTCACGGTGAGTTATCAGCAGCCCTAGCAGTATTAATTTCCCAAGGACATCCTACCTGATGGCCGACACATCCAACCTTGTGAGTAGTTTAATTTTATCACCACTTTGGCCTCTACAAATCGTACACGTTGGCTGGTTGATGGAGCTAATTCTAATATCATGGGGAAAACTCGTACACTGAATTAATTCCACGGTTATCCAACATGTGAATTCCGCTACTGTGTACATACTTCACCGACCCCAGTGACAATTTTGTTCAAGCGTATTGATCATGACACCACCCCTTTATACCTTTGCGTGTAATACACATTTGTACGTATCGCAGTGAAACCATAGACCACTACTTCTAGACCCCATTACTAGCCCTAGACTTAAAACACGATGAGATTGGTTACATGCAGACAAAAATATCAAGTCATTACCAGTCTCGATGAGTGCCTAATGTTCATTCCAATCAAATATCACCAAACACAAGTAAATAATAGAGTGCACGAATCGCCAGGGAATGGTCAGTTGTATACATATATTGGCTCATCTAAGAAGAAACAAGTACCAGACAATCTAATGACCTGCCAATGGCCGTATGAAAGGTGAAGACAGATAGTTCATGGTTCTTTTTATTGACGTCAAGTCTAGTAGCAATGATAACATCTTAATGAAGTAGTCATGATCATTTTAACATAACGCCCGGTGGTGGTTTGAATTCTGGCATTATTCTTCCGTTACCCCCCGGTGTGTCCCATTCGGTAATGAACATAGGTCGATAGATAAATTGAATGCTTTTATACGGATTTGATTATACCACATACAATCTTATTCAATACTTCAACTCCAAGCGTGGCATATTCCCACGACGCTCATTTTGATGAGTTGCCAAATCTAAATGTTTCTATGGAGGAAATGTTTTCTAAATTAAAAAGGTCTGTGACTAGTGAAGACCAATGGACGAATCTCATCGTATGGGGATACTATTTCACTTATATTTGTCTATCGCTATACCAAAGGTATAAAATAGCTGCTATTTCTTAAGTTCAATAATTGTGACGAAACCAGCAGCATTTTAGTATCCTTCTATCAATATTGGCCACCATTAATCCAACCAGAATTTAGGTCTGACAATTTATACAGGACTTCCGACACTCTATATCTGTATTTAGTAAAAACAATGGTCATTACTTCGTTAGGAAATAACGGACGAACAAAGTAGTGCGTGTGATTCCTTGCTCACAAGCTGGACTATTGCCATGCCAAAGCCCAACCAAATCCCCACTCGGGTTACAAGTTGAAATGTTCGTACCTACGGACATAACATTAACAAAATTCCAACAGTAAATGTCATTTAGAGATCAACTCACAAGTGATGAACTCACCTCACAAATAATTGCAAAAAAACTCCCGAAATGCCCAAATTCACCCCACAAGTGTATATACTGACGCACTGACGGATATACGGACCGATAGACAAGCTGATTCCAATATCTTCGTTATGGGTACAACAAGATAGAACTTCACACAGAAATGACAAGTAGTTAATTTTACTCATAATAAACTATATGTCACCTTTAAACCCATTAACTGTTATCACCTTTCCAAAACACAATGCTGGTGGATGTTGATCAGATTTGAATTATCTAACGTACCACTATCTCTAACCTGTTCCCTAAAGGCATCAACACGTATGCGTCGGCATACATAGCCACACGTGATTTTTCTACATGTTCTGTCATGAAGAAACTTTAAAAATCCATGTAATGTACAGTTGTGCAACTCAATATTTAATGAATGAACCCTCCATGGAATCTACTGAGACTACTGTCTGCGATGGCGGTTCTTTTCAATGAATCACGCCAGGAAACCCCGACGAATATCGATAATATCTTGTTCTATGTTCTATTCAAGATGTTTAGAGTGTGTATTCTGGCAACTGTTCTTCAAGTCTTTTGCTTGTTACTCGAGTGCGTTGATGTTACCGCTGCTCTTCGTTTGGAACACTATTGGGTGGGTTGATGTATTTATACACGCAGCGCTGTTATTTGTATGGTGCATTGTGGTGGTGATAATGCTACAACAGAGAGGCGGTAATACAATTCAAAACTGAAAGAAACACTCAATATTGAATTTCAGAATACGAGCTTCTTTGTGAGGGAGGACTGTTTTTTCGGAGGCTAATAACACATCTATTGATAGTAGCGAAATGCGGACATCATGCGCCGTGTTGAGACTAGACGGTCTCTGTGGGACGGGGGATATTTCAACTTCACCTTGACTGGTCGTATCGACTGTTCACTGGGGTGCTACGCTTTGCATGTTCATTGGAAGGATTTCCCCAAGTTATCATTGGAAATTTACCACGACGTGTTGTGGTCTCCATCCAGAACTGAACATGTCGAATACAGCCAGCAAGGGACCCAAGGCACTCGAAGTGGGTAAAGGTGCCAAAAATATAAAGTCTGTAAGAACATCACCACGAAAAGGAACAGGGAAAATATATAAACTATAATTATATATTATATTAATTATTGATACGTGTTGCTCTCCAATAACGAAATGTGGCGTGTTGAAACCATTGTTATGTAAACAAACTGTTACAGTTATTTGTTAACTAACATTGCTGATCGCTAAGTAGTTAATATACTTTAGTCTAAATATGAATTTCAGAATATCTTTCATTGTGTTTACCTTTTCCAATGTTTACCGTCAAGTTTTGACTGAACTTTGGTATATAATTTTACTTTGATCGGTAATGCCACTGTACCAGTAATGTTTATATAGCAGTGGATTCAATATGCGAAATCTCGTTATTGGAGAGTTATTAATAATGAAAATGTGACCCGCCATATCAAATCCAGTCGTAAGTCGGGATTTATTTACTCTGTGCTAATGCATTCTCTTATATATGCGAGTCGACCATAGGTCGCCTCGCATATATAAGAGAATGCATTGGCCTAACAATTTTTTACAATTTTAATAATTTGTTCTTGTATTCTTTAACAATTTTATAATTTTACCCATACAGAGCCCCATACAAACATGAGCAGATGGCACTCTTCTATATGCTTCTATATATGTGTGGGGCTCCCTGCAGGGTAATGGATGTTTTTTATTTTATGTCCTAAAAATTGTAAGAAACATTTATTTAAAAAAAATGAAAAGAAATTGTTAGGCCAATGCATTCTCTTATATATGCGAGGCGACCTATGATCGACTCGCATATATAAGAGAATTCATTGGCATAGGGTAAAAAAAATCCCGACTTACGACTGGATTTGATATGGCGGGTCACATATAAGAACCCACTACGAAAGCATCGTGTCCCTCTAAATATACACCATGAAATTATTAATTTACTCGTACGTTTACTATAATCGTCATTAAATCTTGAGGCCAAAGGTGAGATCACTCGATGAAAGGTTTGATGGTCAGATGACCACTTCAAATAGCTGCCAGGTTTGACCTTTTGTCAACGTACTACAAGTCAATATACCATATTTTATATCGATCGTTAATAATGGTAGATATTACTCAATTATCTTGATAATGTTTCCACATCATGTCATTGTATCATTCTAACTTATTTAGATTATTGTGAACGTTGGTACCCTTATGACATTGATTGCAACTAATTATCATTTTCTTAGTGAGCTGAAAAGGTTTAGTCTAATTACTAATTTGGTGTTAAGTATAAGGATGTAAACATAGATTTTGAAAGCGGTGCTGAACATTAACCAGCAATTTATCGCCACTGTCTGGGTGTCCTTCACTGATGTCCAACCATATGCTATCAGTCAATGGGGGCAGTAGCTTGCCAGCTCCTCGCCATCCGCATGGATCAGACGGTGCGATATCCGATATGATATTAGATAACATAAATTCATATCATTGATCAATGGCTAATTGGATTTATTGGCTGACCAATATTTATTCTACCGAGAAGAGGAGTTCGTGGGTCAAATGTCTCGAAGCAATATCTGCCAGCGTCTAACAGGCTCATTTGGCGACTCCCAGCGCTCGACTTCGCCGTCCTATTACAATGCCTGTCACGTACGTAATTATGTACGTGTTGAATGGGGTCTGGGTGGTTTGGCTCTCACCTCGATGGGATTATTGATGCTGTTTTACTTAAAGAGCATCCACTAGATGGGTAATGTATACGTGGACCCTGTAACCGGATCGCTGCTGTATTACATGTTTCGAAGTAATATCTGCCAGCGTCTAACATTCTCATTTAACGACTCCCAGCGCCCGGCTTCGCGTGGTATTATACAGCCTGTCACGTACGCAATTATGTATGTTTTGAATGGGGTATTGACTCTTGTTGTGTGTTTTGCTCTCACGTCGGTGGAATTATTGCCGAAGTTATTGTTATTTCTTTCATTACAAAATGAATTATACCATTAGTTATAAACGTATATATCGGAAATGTAATTTTATTTCTCATATTACTAATTAAAAAAAACACTTAGGAAAGTCACCTATCTTCGAGGTATCACTTCGACCGCCTCATTCACCATCACGTGTCATTTTTTCTTTAAAACTCTCACGCGCATTTGCACATATGATATTGTCCAACAACCTCACCATGAGCCGAGACCACGATGTCAGCAGAACAGAACAGCATACACACATGGGGTTTCTTTTTTGTGTAATGTTCCTGACCATGGCCATACCCCTGACATTTAAAACATCGTAAAGGATTTGGAACATATGTAGACAAATACATCTTCGTATATACAATCTGCAATGCCGGCGCATGTTCGCATCGATTGCAAGTAAAAAGATAACTATGCAAATTAAATTTTAGTCCATCAGCTGTCTTCGAAAATCTGAAAAATAAACCAATGATAAGGCCGATGATAAGTAATGTTACAAAACTTGGACTGCTTCTGGTTTTGTCTCATTTCAGCCATATCACGAAGTTGGCAGTTGTTTCTTTATTGGAGGAAATTATCACAGTCGGTAAACTTCGATATGATACGTGCAGAAACGACCGACCCCATAATCAGCTTACAACCTTGTCGAAATTATCACGCGCAATGATGTGAAAAAACTCGGTCATCTGTATCGATTTCGAATTCTCGAAGAGTCGCGCTGACAATTATCGTTTGTGGATGCAATTCCACCGCGTGGTTTACTGTTGACTACCACGCTCCTGTGTCATCCGATAACCAGTGAACCATTATGCGAAGAACTACATGAGTATTATCGCGTTCAATTTATAGTATTGCGTCCTAAAAACAAATTGTCGTGTGGAAACACAAGTGTATAGGTTTTGTGCTAACGTATTGCAAGCAACTCCCGCCTACGTAAGACTGCCGACGCTTGTGTGGGAAGTATCATCAGAAATTATCATCCCGCACACTCTCGTCTCGTTCGAAGATTAGCGACTCTGACAGCTGTGCTAGTCACACAACCAGCCAACTGAGATGAAGAGTGATATTCATCTCAACGCGATCACGGATTGATCGGCTTCTATTGTGACCGATATTTGGTGTGGCTATTGAACACGTTACACAGATTATGCATACTTTTATGCAAATGTAAATCGCAGCGAAGAAACAAAACAAAAATAATTTATTGGACGTCTGCGGCCAGATGCTCGTAACCCGTATATATATATACCCATAGGTATATGCGATATATACACACGAAATACACACTCCACAGAGTATATCGATAAGCTTTGCTCTGTGTATTTTGATGTTGCGCTTTTGACGATCTGTCGTTTACGGGAACATTAGTCTTGTGGCCACTAGCCAGGGTGCATGGGGTGGGGGAAGAATATGGTTCGGCACTGTATGAGAAAGTTTTTAATCTGCACCTGAAAACTGCATAATTTAGTTGTCTAACGCCAGTCATATTCACACCACGATTTGTTTTTCTTAAATTAATTATCAGCTTTTGACTGGCCACTGGGGAGGGCCCGGGAGAAAATGAGAAACAATTTAAATCTGAACATGAAAATTGCAAAATTCTACCATTTGTATGGCCTCAAGCTTTTCCATTGTTGGAACTTTCCAACCTGACACTCCAATTAAGGTTGGAAAATATCAAGTGACGGCCATTTCAGTCAAAACTTTCAACCTATTTTGTTGTTGTGAAATTTCAAACTAATGTTGTGTCAGGTATGAAATTTCCAACTGTTGAAAAATTTGCAGTCGCATATATATATTATGTAATGGGTTACACCCCAGTCGAAGTTAATTCTCTTGGTGAACAACTTAAGACTGGGTGGTGTAACGAACTTACACAATGCTGTTTTACATACTCACATTGTTGGAAGGTGGCATGTGTCTCCTATCTAACATTGGCTTCGTCCGCTATCAGTTCCCGTTGGCCCATCTGAATTGTTGACCACGAGTGAGCTGTGTGCGTGTGTGTTCAATCAGCATGTATGATCGTTTAATAGCCTACACTAAACCATGCATTCATAACGGGACGATTAATTAAATGTATTGCACGGGTTTGAATATGAACTCACTCATGTTGTTGATTCGGAATGTAATGGACTGTCTGTAGTCAAACACTAAGTTATGCGATAGCGATTTGAGCGAATATATGAAGATCACTGAGAGGGCTGATCAAAAGCAGAATACGATGAAGGCCGCGATTAGCAAATTATATTTAAAACGTATTTACATGGACGTATCTAGAGTTTCTCGGTTGGGCATGTCCACTTGGAATATCTAACTTCACCCCATCTGAACCAGAACATATTCCCTACTTGGGCAAAATTTTATGTGCACCCGCTATTAAAATGTTGGAAATTTATAATCGCGAACCGGACACGGCCTATAAGGTTAGGAATTTAGTCACAACCAGTTTCTCACTGATACTGGATGGAAAATCAAACTATGAAACCATTTGCAACATAAAGAACCTATGTGCGATGTGAAATCTCCAATAGATATGTTATTATATTAAACTTCCAACCGTTGAATGTTTTTTTTTACCAAACTTTGGGGTGTGTGATCATATTAAAATATGTTTTAATGTCAACTGTTTGTATTGGCAGCACTAACCCCATGGACATAATTTTCAACGGACGTGGTGACAGGGGGTTGCACACCACCCATAATTAACTTTGCTCCCACACATGCCTGGATGGCAGCCTATTCTAACTGGATCATTAGTCATGTGGCCACTAACCAGTATCCGCTGGGCCGACCATGGTTCGTCCCAGTATGAGAGCATAATTAATTACCATTTTTTGACCGGCCAGTGGGGAGGGACCCGGGCACATCGAGACAACTATAGTTCGGCCCGGTGTGAGAACATTTTGAAATCTGAACATCAAATGTTAAAAATCCTAGTATAGACCGGCCTCAAGCTTTCCAATTGTTGTAATTTACAAAATGACACCCACTAGGTTTGGAAAATTTCCAAATGATGGCCATTTCAGTAAAATAATATTTACATAATGTAGGAAAATACGCAAAATGTTGGTATAAAAACAACAAATTCCATACTATTAAATTGTTGGAAAATCAAAGTACGGTAACAATATCAACCTATTGTTGGTGTGAAATTTCCAACTAGTGTTGTGTAAGGTTATGAAATATCCAACTTTGTCCTAATTTGACCAACGTTTCATCCCATCCCTGTCGCCACGTTCCTGTTCATGACAATAGTGTATATTAGATGCAAAACAACCTATGGAATCATTTTTCAACTAAGAATGTTTTTCTTAATTTATTGCTATGTAAGTTGAATGAAAAGCACATTCGCCGCTCGCAATGTCACGTTGGAATTTACACACGTTAAAGTGAGAGATATACAGGCCTGGCTATGGTTAGGTGCAGGCCGCCATTCCACGGGTACGGGAGGTTTGGGGCCAACTTCATAACTTTGGTCAACATTTCAAAAAGTACATACCTTTCACAGTATCATTTGGAAATGTAGAATACGTTCAAAGTGATCTGACAGTTTGATATTGAAACCAGTAGGCCCTATTCAGTGTTTTTTTTTTAAAGCAAATTGTCGAATATTTTTCTACTTCGGGTCGCAATTTTGGTCTGAAATGGCAATTAAATCGAAAATGGCTAATTTGGATTTATTTGTCGTTATAATTATCACCCCATTTATTATTCTTTTTCATGAAAAATAAAATAAAACAAGTCGAAGATATGACTAACATTTCTTACGCATAACATTGGCGATAAGTTGTCCCCAGAGTACGTTATAAAGTAACTTTACGCACACGGCGTTCCCCTATCGATAATCGCCGACTAGAGTGAACTGCTGCATGTCGAAGAAGCCACTGATCATGATCTTGTCAGAACAAACTTAAACATAATGAGACTTCAGAGTCTACGTTGTTTATCAGACGATGGCCAAATACATGTATGACACTGCGGAAGTCAGTACATGTACCTAGTACTGGAAGGGGTCAATTTGAGGTATTCTATTGTACTTCTTATCTCCAACCAGTCGTTGTGACCATTCGGTCAAGGCAGTCGGGTAGTTGCAGACACTTCCTTAGCTGCATAGGTGTAATCTGTCGGGTTGGTAAGTGTAGGGATTCCGAAACCGTTCGAATATACTCGTGTTCAACAAACCTTACGGACGTCTAGTCCAAGTTTATTTTGACGTAAACCAGCTGGTGCAATCGGTAGTGATAATACTTGAGTGAGTTGAAATATGATTGCCCTACTCTTCTATGGCGGACTTTAACCCTTTCAGCGCCAAGTCCGATTTTTGTGTCAACCCATATTTCCTTGATCATTTTTCAAATTTATTGATTATAATAATGTGATACATTGATGGAAATAGCTCTAAGGGTTAAGGGTTAAGCGTATATTACCGCTCATCTAAAATATTCAAATGACGGTAATGAAATGTCACAATTGTGAAAGTAACCGTTTATTTAAAACATCATATTTGTTCTGAACTCAGGGCCAACTACGCCCCTATTGTAACGAACCAAACTTTGGTCGTATATAGACTATATCTGATTTTGTGACGTCACCAATTATTATCTAATACGACGCTGATGTTTTGGATTTCGCGAACTCCTTTGTCGCACAGTAGATCGGTGGGCTTAAAGCATTAATGTCGTAATCGGAAAATGTTGTTACTGTGTCTTTCGATTACTGGTATTGCAAATGAAAATTATGAATAGAATTACAATGTAAGTTCATTAGTTGCGTTAGTTTACCTTTTATTGAGAAAATAAGACACAATAAATAACGACACTGTTGTAACTACACACATCGGGACGAGTGAAAAGTGATCGACATTCCTGATGTGAAATATAATAAGAATGTCATCACGAATTTACCGTTCTACTGGACATTTAATGTACAGCACTTGGTACGGTGCGAACCGAAATAACATATATTTAATAAGGAATTAATTGTTTTCATAAGACTATATAGTACATACACATACACATGCATGTGATGATCCATAAATATACTATTTTCGCCATGGAATCGAAAGGAAACACATAATTATGAACAAAGCAGAAGATACATTCAGGCGAACTCGGTCAATGGAGAAAGTTACACGATGACGTTGTTAGTCGATTTTCGTTGAAATCGACACGGTGACACCTTTGAATGAAATGAACAGCTATGAAATGGACACGCTTCTGGGTATAGTATAGTATTTCCGCCGCAGTGCTCACTCAGCGTCAAGAAAAGAAATAAATGGGTTAAATTCATTAAATGTGTTCCCGTTCCCCTCTCGTGAAGGTATAACTATTTTCACTTTGATGTTGGTACGAGTAGTTTATAACCATGAATAGTCAAGTTGTCGACGAAGAGTACCCGGAAGTACGATCTGCCTACTTTATACTCGAAATTACGATTGGGGTCCATTCATTCGACGAACCAAGGAAATATAGCCTTATGTGAATCTTAATTGTAGGGAAAACCAGGGAATCTACAAACTGATTTTGATAAAAAGAAAAAAAAGCCACAGCTAATCTAGTGTGAGTGGTTTTGCTTTGGTTCGTTAATTAAACTATAGCGTATGATCATATTAATCTGTAAACTGTCGCTTCAAACATTCGGATATCTTATACCAGGAACGCATGTACTGGATGAGCTAGATGTGTTGCAAGATATATTTTGTACTCCGAGAAGAGAATGCATTTGCACAGCGTTTTCACAAAAATTCAATACATCATTATGATCATGAGATATAATCACTGGTTCTGATAGCATTTTGTATTCCTTTGCAAGCTAAAATGAAAGTTTCTGTGTAAATAGCACTGATTTGTTCAGAGTCCTTTTCGCGTTGAACAGTTCTCTGTTGCCAATTGCTTATTTTTCGGGAATAGAAACAACTGTTGGTTACTTTGATAGAATCACGACCACGTCGCAGTCAATAACCGAGACAGGACCTGTCGACGGTTTGCAGACGAAACGCCAATAGATTTAGCCTTAGACTGGTTTTCGTTGTCAAACTCTAATTGTCACTTACCATTTCCATTCATTTTGGAAATATGACACCAACTGCACAGACCCAATATTTAAAGTGTTTTCAAAGAAAACATCATAATATTAATCGTAATGGCCTAATGGATTTTCCTCAATCTCCACTCAGAAATAGTTTTTATAACACAAATAATATGGTATTGATGGGTGAGAATAATACGCAATGGACACCCGAAGTATACACAATTGCGATCATAATCACATGAATGTTTACACCGACTGCATATTGACCCACATTTTTTGCATCAATGGCACTGCCGTGGAGCTGATGGCTATGTCACAACATGTATCGCAGTCCGTTGATACCTTTGAGGTACTAATTTATCAAGCTGTGCTGTTTTGCTCTAAGACTATGGTGCAGATTTAAGAAATAAATACACTGCACATCGGCCTATATATAGTAGAATTTCACCACAAAGAAACTGATTGTAGGACAACGCGATGCAGAATCCTACAATCAGTTTATATTGTCAAATTCGACTATACACACTGATGTGCAGTGTATTTATTTCGTAATTCGACTATATATTTCGGTCAAAATGCTAGTGACAATCGTACAACCTGCTATATAATAGCCCAGGACTATTGAACGACGACCCCTTTTCATTACTTTTCCGGCAAAATCTTGCAGATGAGACTTATTTTTGTTCTATTTTAATTAAAATTCAATATTAGCAGATAGCTATTATATGTCTTATTCTTCAGTCTATACCACGATATTAACCAATTCACATGTGGCTTGAATTATGAACGTTCTCAAGTTTTAGGCTTAAGATTATCTAGAACCACAAAACGACGTTCGTGTATCCATGGGAATACAGGCTGCTGACAAGTAAGGGCAAGGTCTTATTATAATAGTATATATAAAGGTGGTTTTCTGGTTGGCACGGTGTAGTCACAGATCAATACAATGAAAATTCACTTAGCGACGACGAATTGCAAACTCTCTGTTAGGGTCCACTTGACGGTGAACCCTGCCCTATGTTTGGAATTGCATTGAACTGCCGTTGTTCATTGATCCATCATACCAAGTGTGTGGCCTAAAAGGCAATGTTATACTATTTCTGCCAGACGGTCCTGTTGGAGCTCTATACCAGATACACAACATTGAAAGTTTACAAACAGGCTGGCACATTGTTTTAATATTCAACTATCGTACATGGAACCTAATCATACATGCACTATGAAAATGTGTCATGGGTCCCGAAGCCAGGTTCTAGTCTCCAATCAAACACACTTGAGGTACGTCTTCCCGTGGGGTAGTTTACGGTTGTTCAATGTCACTTGAATTTTGAAAAGAGTTATCGATTTGTCCCGGCTTCACTCGGGGGCGCGTGTTGTGTATACATAATTAGTGCCGCAATCCAACGAGACTTATGAGCCGCTAGTGCCGTTTTCGTGTGTAGACGTGTGTCAAACTTTCCGGGATTTCAGGGAGCCTCAGGGACACATCTTGCGAATCAAGTTTGGAAATAGTGTGTCTGACATTTTCAGAATGAGGTTCAGAGGGAGAATTTAGTGATGCTATCGCGCACAGTGGGCTAGCATCACAAATTTCACTCTCTGGGGACTCATTCTTCTTATGCCCCATCTTCTGGGAAGTATCAATAGTTTCAAATTAACATTGGTTTTATTTACTTTTTCCCGTCTGTTCAGTTTCAATATCCCCTAATTTGAAGAATATAAAATGCATAACCGATGTGACTAACGGATGAACATCAACCTCAACTGGGGAAATCCAACCAGATCCAGATCGCCCATAGCAGTTGAGTCCTAACCCGACCGGTCCCCAGAGGGCACATTTGGTGACGCTAGCCCACCATGCGGGATAGCCACACTAAATGCACCATGTATGGTGACCTCATTCTGCGTGCAGTGGAGTGATTTCCGAGTGAATTTAATCTAGTCATTCCTTCGCCCGTAGAACACACGTCGTGATATGTGACCCGCCATATCAAATCCAGTCGTAAGTCGGGATTTGTTTTACCCTGTGCCAATGCATTGGCCTAACAATTTTTTTTTAAATTTTAATAATTTTTTCTTGTATTCTTTAACAATTCTATAATTTCACCCATACAGAGCCCCGGACAAATATGAGCAGACGACACTCTTCTATATGCTTCTATATATGTGTGGGGCTCCCTGCAGGGTAATGGATGTTTTTTATTTTATGTCCTAAAAATTGTAAGAAACATTTATTTAAAAAAAATGATAAAAAATTGTTAGGCCAATGCATTCTCTTATATATGCGAGGCGACCTATGGTCGACTCGCATATATAAGAAAATGCATTGGCACAGGGTAAAAACAAATCCCGACTTACGACTGGATTTGATATGGCGGGTCACATATGGCCTAACGGCTGAAACTACAACAAGCCCCAAACTAACCATTTCGTGACCCCATCGTTCCTTTTTGATGCGGTTCTGGAAGTGTTTATATGCAGATACTGGTGTTCTGATACCATCTCACTCATAGTTATTTTTATATTATGAACATCTTAGGATATGTAGTGTAAGTCATAAGCTGGTGCCAAATTATCTCTGGCTCGTGCACTAGTAAATATTTGAGACCATTTGCCAATCGACATTCGAGCACTACATAAGTCCGGACATGATATTTCATTGGACGATGAATACTTTTCATCGGCGTTCCTTTTTGATGCGGTTCTGTATGTGTTTATATGCAGATACTGGTGTTCTGATACCATCTCATATTTCACTTATCTTAGGATATGTAGTGTAGGTCATGTAATGGTACCTCTGTCTCGTGCACATGTAAATATTTTAGACCGTTTGGCACTCGACATTCGAACACCACATACGTCAACACGTGACATTTCACTGTGCGATGACTAATATGACTACTACTCTCCTTTTTGATGAGATTCTGTATGTGTTTATTTGCTGATATTGGTGTTCAAATACCTTCTCAGATATATAGCTCTCTTATATAATACGCATCGTAGGATATGTAGTTGTTTCGCAACCGATCTATGAGGAAGCCCCAATGGGAGAAATGACGACCACGCCAAGGTTGTTCAATTGCATTCTTTCAACCTAGAACATAATTATATAAGCATTAGAATAATGCTGACCAAATTGTGACAAAAACATAATAAAAAATAGCCCATACGCGTGTGACATAGCATGCATGCGTTCAATAGCACCGCGCCCAAATGCGTGTGATATAAACAAATGACAAAGAAATACAAATTTAAGACAAATTGCAATCACACACAAAATTCGTAAATAAAAATATATGGTCAAGAAAGTTACTGATAAATGCAGGAATATATGACACATTACTATCCATTGTCAAACACCAATTAGATATAAATTACATAAAACAAACATTATCATGATATATGAATGCATGAATGATATGACGATGAAATACATAGGATGACTGTGATAATGAACAAAGATAAAATGAAGTAAAAGATTATTTAACACATATAAAGTATGAAATGCCAAGGAACCTGGGATTGCAAACATGACCCATATGTAACACAGATGATTAATAATAACTTATACATTGGCGGGTAAGTAGAAGCATACTTCAAATTGTCAATTAAATGTTCAAATATCAAATGTATCAAATATCACAATGTTCAAATCAAATCAGTCGCGTTCCGCCAAAACTAAAGATACATGCACACCGCTTAACATTTAAAAGTTGGTCTCGTTTAACAGTACCACACTTGTGATAAAGTAGTGCATGTCATAATCTCGTGCCAAATTATCTCTGTATCGTGCACAAGTATATAGTTTAGATCATTTGGCACTCGACATTTGAACACTACATAACTCCAGAAATGATATGTCATTGGACGATGACTACTATACATCGATGTTCCTTTTGTATGCGGTTATGTATGTGTTTATGTGCTGATATTGATGTTCAGATACCTTCTCATACATACAGTTCTCTTATATAAAGAGCATCGTGGGATATGTATTGCATGTCATAATCTGGTGCCAAATTATCTCTGTCTCGTGCACAAGTAAATATTTTAGATCATTTGGCACTCGACATTCGAACACTACATAACTCCAGACATGATATGTCATTGGACGGTGACTACTATACATCGACAAGCGCTGCAGAGCGCTACGACTTCAGACTTTGTAATCTACGACTGAAGTATGTTATACGGGCGAATGTGTGTAAATTCGATATCACCCATCGAAATTGACCCGTGAAGCTTAGCATAAAGATATTGGATTGGCGTGAGTTATGAGCCCTATCAGCCACCAATACTTAGCACCACAGAAAGTTTTGTGACAATCAGTCGTAAATTGGCGTCGACAATGACCATAAATCGCGCGCCCGGGCCGATAGGTGTATTATTAGAATACTGGCATCAGACTATGTGGATGATTAATGGGGTTAGAATTGTGGTATATAGCCAGTTAATTATTCGTCACCCAATCTGATTAGTCCAAACAAATCAATTACCATTCATCTCCAATCTACAATGAATATCAGAGAAGTCAGTTATAGCCAAAAGCACTCGAACCAGGCTCTAATTCACTTTATGTCTACAGATTTATAGCATCCGTTGTTCCAGTAATGTGTTCCTACACGCGGTGACCACTCCTGTAGCTTTGTTCGCTGTTTCCTGCAAAACCCTAAACTATCGCGTGAATCTAACATCAGAGAATTCAACAACCACTGTACATAGTGAAAAAGATACCAGTGTCTATGTCCAACCTTCAGTATACAATTATGAAATCACTGTTTGGACTTGAGAACATGTATACTGTTTTTTTTCTTCCGAAAGGCATGTTATTCAAAACCATTTTAGAACAAATGAACTATTTGTATTTGACAAGAAACGGATATGGCACGGTTGAACCTCTAAATTATGTGGAAGAACTATGTGAGGAGGGATGTCAAACGTATATACATGTTAACCCTTCCTGTTCTAAATGGATTATCCCAGTCAGTTAACAAGAGCATCGCTAGGGCGTGGCAAAATACGCCCTTTAGCTATTTCGAATTGTACTACCGCAAAATAAAATAATACTTTGGGCTTACATTTGAAGAATATCTAATTTCAATGCCAAAATGCGGTCAAATTCTAAGTCGAAAAATGGCTGTAACTCATGTGAAAATAATTAGACAGAACCTATATTCGAACTTGGCGTGTAGTTTTAGCCGGGAAATACACATACCAGCTTTGGTTCAGATCAAATAATCTAAACTGGAGTTATCGGTCGGAAACCGAAATGTTATGAAATTGGTCAAATGCTAAGTCGAAAAAGGGCTGTAAGTCACATTAAAATAACTGGACGGAATCCCATATTCGAACTTGGCCTGTATCGTTAGCTGGGAAACACACATACCAACTGTGGTTCAGATCAAATAATCCGAACTGGAGTTATCGGTCGGAAACAAAAAATGTTAACAGATGGTCAAATTCTAAGTCGAAAAAGGGCCGTAACTCATGTAAAAATAATTGGACGGCACCCATATTCGAACTTGGTCTGTATCTTTAGCTGGGAAATACACATACCAACTTTGGTTCAGATCAAATAATCCAAACTGGAGTTATCGCTCGGAAACCAAACATGTTAACGGGCGGACGGACGGACGGACCGACAGACAGACGGACGGACAGACTGATTACATAATATGACCTTTTTTCAAAAAGAGCGTATCAAAAGTCTGCATCGGAATGGTCTATTATTGATTTGTTTGCAGGGATGTTAATGTGATAAAAGCAGACGACATATAAATATACAATTGCAACAGGAACAGTGGAATGCGTCCTATGTATTGAGGGAAATGTTTAGATAATAAGTTCAACTAACGACCTTGTACTTGTTATCTGAACACTTCCCGTGGGATAACTATATTCATCAATGAAGCATTGGTATAGAAAGGGTAAAACCAGTATGGAAACGTTGTTAGTAACATCCAGTTGTTTAAATATTCAAGAGCAATAGAGTCAGTTCAGAGGCGCGCTATCCAATTGGTAACTACATTCTGGAATGTGCATATCCTGCGATCGACTTATTAACTGTCGTCTAATGTCGAAGTTTATAAAATGACGCACGGATTGTATAACATCGACAGGCCAGGTTTTTTTTTGAAGATGCACCATACAAGGCAATCGATGTAAGTTCCAAAAACAACGAGCAGTCAAGACTCTGTTTCTGTTGCCAGAGAGCTATCACAATTTGGAGCAGTTTGCCTGATCATATTGTTTCCGTTGAATCGCTACGATAATTCAAGGAATATCTAGACAAACAGCGTTTGGCAAGATATGCACGACTAACTGTTGTTATTATTGAATGTTAAATAATCTACATGTGTATCAATCACTTTATAACATCTAAATGGTTAGAAGTCATGATGACTTAATCCCCTCAAATTGATCATGATGGAGATACCTACGCGGAATAGTTCAGACGAACTCGCGGATATAGTCCCTTCATGTGACGTTATTAGAAATCAAGTAAAACTCGTTTATTGGGTATAAATATGATTATACCAATACCAATAAACAGTTCAAGAGAAGCACAATTGTCTTGAATTCTACTTCAATAAACCGAGATGCGCAGTATTTAAGTTTTTATTTTGAATTTACGAAAACCTGAAACTGTACCGCAAGCCGAAGTCAACCGAATGTTAACACTTCGCAAGTTGACATCGTTCCTGTGGAAAACAGTTAAAGTTTTAATTTAATTTCGACACCCCTCAGTGAACTAGTGGATTCATTTCAACTTATATTTCCACGAGATGCGGACCACTGTTTGCATGCGAGTTTTGTATTAGCATGATACTATATAAGTATAGTAGTGTGCGACATTTAGCACAATACTCTACCAATCAGAAGGCGCCATTGCTGGGTGAGGTGCATATATATGGTCATATTGTGATCACCGGAATCAGGCAGGGAGTTTACAAAAGCGACAAATATTAGGTATAATCTGAGACTCGAAACTGTCAATCAGTATATATTTACATACTAAGTGTTGTCATCACTAAATCCAGCATTCCTATTGGTCGGCGCCCACGTGGCTAATTGCAATTATATCTCATAACAAGCTCATAACAACATCGATACGTCATTTGGGTTTGGAAAGACGAACGCGTAATGTTTTGGGCGCATTTGGATTCGCGCAGGATTGACTTAATAAATCAGCGGGTTTCAATTGTTCGTGTTAACTTTTGCCAAGCGTGCTATGGGATATTTTGGGCTGGTTTTGTCACGATACACTTTTCTATTTAAATACATTTACAAAATTAGCTTTTTCGCTAAATGTATATAAATATAAGGATTAACTGTCATGTGGACTGTTTTTATGGAGATGTAACCTTGGGGTAAGTGGTCATAACTTGTCGGGTTTTACACAAGTTATTACCACTTACCTCACGGTTACATCTCCATAAAAACAGTCCACATGACAGTTAATCCTTATATATATATATATGTCCAGGCAATTCTTCAAGGATTGGCCATTTATAAACGGACAATCCGTACCTAAAATGTTCGTTAATTAATGGACAATCCGATCACACGTGGCACGCGAGCTTGGGATTGTCCACTAAATGACGACATGTATATAGCTAATCCTGCATGTTAGCTTCATATTTAATATGAAGGGCAATAACTCTACAAAGAATGTTAATTTACTAAATAACGGCGATTTGTATGAGAAGAAGTGTTTTTGACGAAATTACGGAGATATTTGAAGAAGAGTTTTTGACAAAATAACGGAAATATTCGAAGAAGTGTTTTTAAAGAGCGTATATTGCTTCATATTTGATTAACCCAGTAAGCGTGAACAAGTTCTCATTTCTCGTCGAAATGGCCATGAGTCCATCCGAACGGTACATCGAGACGTCCCTCAAACCAAATCAAGTTTGAAAATCGGTCCCGATTTTCATCCATGCCGGGGTTCGAACCCGCGCCAACCTCGTCTAGCCCAGTCAATCCGCCCTAACCACATCGGCTGTGGGGACATCCTTAAAAACGAAGCCCTTTCACCGAGAGTTAGGAAACGTATCAGTCTGAACATGGGTTAGAACCCACTGTCTTCGAAATTCTTGATCTGCCATTCTGGAAACATGTCAATGCACTTCCTCCAAGTATATGTATATGTGAACCAGAATCCATCATGCAGAGCGCATTTTCGCAGCACAATAATACGGACGTGATGCCTGAAGGCAAACACAGATAGAGATATTAATCGTCAGATGTTTTATAGAATCCTATACTTCATCATGCTCTGTTGTTGACATGAAACAGGATATTCCATTCCGAAGCACTTTCACCGAGAGTTAGGAAACGTATCAGTCTGAACATGGGTTCGAACCCACTGCCTTCGAAATTCTTGACCTGCCATTCTGGAAACATGTCAATGCACTTCCTCCAAGTATATGTATATGTGAACCAGAATCTATCATGCAGAGCGCATTTTCGCAGCACAATAATACGGACGTGATGCCTGAAGGCAAACACAGATAGAGATATTAATCGTCAGATGTTTTATAGAATCCTATATACTTCATCATGCTCTGTTGTTGACATGAAACAGGATATTCCATTCCGGAGATGAAATATCGTTGTCTCTCGAGGCGCAATCGTTGCCATGCATTTTGACATGTCGTTGGCTATGACACCAAACCAGACTCATTGCAACAGAAACGCACGTTATTATGCCATAACAGAGTCATTTAAATCTTATTCCTGACATGGGCTGCTATAGATCATGCCATGAATTTCTACTAACAACTACGGGCGTAGCTATTAAGCCCCGGTTCCATATCGCCGATTTCCCACCCCGAATGTTCCCGAATGACTCCCGAATCATAATTTTGCAAAAATCGTGGAGTAAGTTCGGGACGAGTCGGGACAGTGAATTTTTACCCCCGAACATGATCGGGGATATCGGTGCTATCGGGGTTGATTCGGGACAATTCTGGACTCGCTCCCGACAGTTTTGAAATGTTCAAAACTATCGGGAACCAAGCCGAATCGCTCCCGATTTGTAAATCATCGGGAGAAATTCGGGAGCAATTCGGCACCTATTCGGGAGTAGTCGGCAGTATTCGGCAATATTCGGGTGGATATTCTGGAGTAGTCGGCAGTATTCGGTAGGTTATTCCCGAATTCGCCATGTATGGCTGCTTTTATACTGAGATCCGGTGTATCTGCAAAATTCGGCATCGATTCGGGACGTTCGGCAGCAATTGAATACCAATTCGGTATCTATTCGGCATCAATTCGGTACCAGTTCGGCATTGATTCGGGGTATTCGGCAACAATTCGGTGTAAGTCGGTAGTAATCTGGGCAATTTGGCAGCCACTCGCACGAAAGTTCGGGATAATTCTTGATCATTCGGGAAGATATTCGGAAGCATTCTGGAATACTCGGTAATGTTCGGGACGATTAAATTTTTTCATAATTCGGCATCAGTTCGGCGGCTTTGTGGAATAAAACTCGTCCAGAAATCTCTCGAATGCTGCCGATTTGGTCTGGTCCCGAATTTGTGCCGAATATATTAATTCGGGACAGAAAATCGGGAATATGGAACCGGGGCTTTATAGTAGAGATTCGTGGCACGATCTGTGTCGGTGCACACGATCCCGATTGTGACCGGATAAATCGGGCCCGATAAAATTGGGGGGTCAGCGCACACGAGTCGGATTTTCACTCCGTTCATATGCATGCTATGGTCACTATACATAGTATATATACTATAGCCAACTCGTGTGCGCAGCCTATCTAGCCAGTTAATATAGCTAGTCATGGGGTTTATATTAATATGTATTTCTACAGACTAAAAGTAACATTTATTAATAATAAATGAAATAAATATATTAATAATATATTGAGGTCACGAGCAATAGCCGTAAATTGGCGTAATAGACCTTTCCACAGCTGCCTCCCTCTGGTTGCGATCATTATACAGGCACTCATTTTCTGCCCACATGTATACCAGCCTTTGTTCCTTGTCGATCGATAAGAATTCTTTATTTAATTTCGAATAGCGGTCGCCGCTAACTATTCCGACATTTTGAATGAGGTTTTGGTCATGTGACGATCGGTCGTGTGACACGCAAAACACGCGCGTTGCCATCGTCACGAACCGGATTTTCCTGATGAAATGAAACTCATTTTGGTCGGTCCGATTAAATCGGATCCGACAAAATCCGCTCCATTGTTAGACGCATACGGTCCCGAAGGTCCCCGATTTATCCTGCAGCCGGATTAATTGGGGACAATCGGGATCGTGTGTGCCGACACTAAGGCTTCTATACAAGTGTATATATATTATGCCTGGTATTAGAGCATGGTATTTGGTTTGTTTTGGCCGTATGTGAAAAGTCTGGTCGCATTTGCACTAGTCGAAAAGTACATGGTATTAACAAGATTTGGCCCCCTTAATATCAGGAGTCACACAATGTGACGCACTCTACATACATTTTATCGGATATGGAAAACATATACCGACTTTAGAAACCCTCACCGTCATTGACTTATCGTTTCGATAACTCTGTGATGGCCAGTTTTCCATCTGAGATCATCATCGTAATCGTTGTAGTTTGTTTCGGAAGCAAGCAACTGTCATGAGCAATGGTCGAGACATGTCGTGAAACAAACCGATAATTTCTTAGCTATATGTAGTTTGTAGCCACGTTATGCTAATAAGAAAACGTAGGAGAATTCTGACTTGTTCTTCCAATTCTGGCACAATGCACGGTTCTTTACTTTCCGGCTTCTGTCCTCTCGTCGCAATAAGATTGTAGATCTGGTCAGACAGACTGTCAGATATGAGGTACATAATTAGTGCGGGCATTGTCTTCAAATGACGTGCTCTTGAGGCAGGAACATTTATTCTCAAGATGGTCTGCATTTCTTTCGGCGATGTTTGATATCAGTCCCGATGCACAACCGCTGCCATGAATATTTACATGTCGTTGAGTATGCCACCAGACCAGTATCATTTCAACAGATTCACATACGTATACCTGGCTTTATGGCATGACATTGTATTTGTTGCTTCAGTGTTTAAGCCTTAAACGCTCATGGCTCATTCGAACCTCCAAATTTTGTCTACGTAATTTGGATGGACAGGTGCGATAGGTCGACAAATAAACGAAATATTGATCTGACGGCTTCACATGCTTTGAAAAACATTTGCCAAAGTCAGAGCCATTTTCTAGCCGTTTTCAATTTTTCGCCCCAAGTCAGACAAACGCTCTTTATTGCTACCTTATCAGGAATAGAATAACACGGAACGCTCTTTTCGGTTCCATGTCGTTATGTACCTTGTTCATAGTTGTATTTTTCATTACTTCAGTGCGTCTTTCTTGGTTACAGGGTGCTCGTATAAAGGTAGTTAAGATATGTATCGACCTTCCAAAAGAGGATAATATTATTTGTATTTTGGAGCGCAAACCGCCGTGTGGCTTTAAGCGAAAGGTCTGGTCGCATTTGCACAAGTCCACAACCTCACGTTATTCGCAAAATGATTTCCCCTAATATTAGGATTCACACAATGCGACTCACACTACATGAATTTACTGTTTCTTGGTGTATGTCTACAACTCAGTAGAAGCCTTAATCGCCACTCAAATGTATTGAGTCCGAGTCTGGTGGATAGCCACACATGGTTTCCCTAAAATGCAGCAGCAACATAAATGAATCCGGTATGAGTTAGACACTATTGGGGTACGATAAGTCAACACACGATGCACAACCATCGACATGAAAAGTGACATGCCGTTGAGACCAGTCGCATTTCAATAGAAACGCAGGAAGGCTTAACGCTTTTATTTGCAATCGGTCATCCCCTGATCTGTAAAACAGTTTATACCTATTTTGGGTATTCGCAACGTCATCGCATATCGCTAATATGAATCGTACGTGACACGTAGTGGAGCAACCACACATGATGTGCCTCAAATTTGCCTTTATTTCGGCGACATAACGCTAAGAATAATTTATGTAACATTATGCAGTGGTCACGACATGCCAAATTGTCAAGACGTGTCGTGGATTGTAAAATCTTTTCTGGACTACCTCTTCATTTTTCGTTTTCATTAAGCTGACCAACGAAATTGGTCTAAATGAAATTAATAGACTTAAATCACGTGTGAATTCTTCGTAAGTTGTGAAGTAGTTACATTCATTTTTATCGCGATGCTTCATTTCCAATTTCGCGTTTTTTGCAATCGCCACACGGTTGCTAACCGGAAGTCACGTGACAATTTCTCCAAAATCTATACCCGCGATATTGTAACATCACTGATGGATATAGAATAAATGATATGACGTCATTCACCTGCCTTAGGTATAAGCACCCTTGGTGGTTGCTATAACTTTGCGGTGGATAGTTTGTCCATCTGCGATAAATCTACAGTCTTTCTCGTCAATATTGAGCGTTGTAGTTTGTTTCTGAAGTAAGGAACTGTCATGGGTAGGATCGAAACATGTAGTGTAACAAACTGCTAATTTCTTAGATATGTGTATTTTTTAGCCAAGTTATGCCAAGCTGAAATCATTGGACTTTGAGCAATGTATTTGAAGTCAGTTCCGACGTGTTCCTTCAATTCTGGCACATTCAATGAACGGTACATGCGTTCTTCATTTCTCTCTGTTGCTGTCCCATCGCCGTAATCAGATTTTATATCTGGTCAGACAGATTCTATTACGTCCGCCAATGTAGATATCAAGTACCGTCTTCAAATGACGTGTTCTTGAGGCAAGACAATTTGTTCTCAAGATAGTCTGCATTTCTTTCAGCTGTGCCAGTCCCACATACCATTCATATTGACATGTCGTTGGGTAAGCTACCAGACCAGTCGCATTGCAACAGAAACGCATGGTGTTATACCGTAACAGATGCACTTAAGTATGATTTCTGACTTGGCCTAATGTTGCTATAACATGCCTGGCTTCAGGAAGGATCAACGTTTTGATTTGCAATCGGTCATCCCCGGATCTGTAAAACATCTCATACCGATTTCAGATACTCGCACCGTCATCACAAGATCGCTCCGATAACTTTATGATGGTCATTTTGGTCCATCTGCAACAACGCTATAGTTTTTTCTCGTAAAATTAGCCAAGTTATGCCATGAAGAAATCATTGGACTTTGAGGAATGTATTTGATGTCAGTTAAGACTTGTTCCTTCAATTGTAACACATTCAATGCGCGGTGCATACGTTCTTCCCTCATCGGTTGCTGTCCCCTCGCCGCAATCAGATTATAGATCTGGTCAGACATATTGCAGCACTTCCTCCCGTGTAGATATGAAGTACATAATTGGTGCTGGCATTGTCTTCAAATGACGTGCTCTTGAGGCAAGACAATTTATTATCAAGATAGTCTGCATGTCTTTCAGCTGTGTCAGTCACACATACCAGTCTCGTGGCACAATCGTTGCCATGAATATTGACATGTCGTTGAGTAAGCCACCAGACCAGTTCCAGTGCAACAGAAATATGAATAGAATATGCCTGGCTTCAGGAAAGCTTATTGTTTTGATTAGGAGTCCCCGTATCCGGTGTGACTAAACACCGCCCGGACCGCCCATGTGGAGTATATGGATGATTTTGGGGGCAATATATGTGCATGGGTGTCACGGAAAGCCACTCACGCACGGACAGGGGTCGCGACCACACAGAAGTGTCGCTATTAACACTCAAAATGCCGGCATCGGCGAATATGTTCGCCGCGAATGAAGCTAACAGCCCGAACCGCCACTGTTGCGTCTAGGGGTGCTTTTAGTGTCCATATCTGTGCGCGGGTGTCAATGAAACCCACATACGCACGGAGGGTGGTCACGGCCAAACAGAAATACCGATATTAACCCCTAAACTTGCCAGATTCAGCCAGAATTACCAAATTTTGCCCCCAATAAGAAAACTCGCAGCCCGGACCCCCGTAATGCCCTCGTACTTCTAATAACACATTACATATATGTTGCGGAACGAGCCTCGACTCACGAAAAAACAAGGGCCAATCGCCAACAAAAGCCTGGTAATTAACCCCCAAAATGCCGCCATCGCCGAATATGTTTACCGATAATGAAGCTAACAGCCCTGACCAGCCCGAACCGCCCATGTTGCGTCTATATGGGTGATTTTAGTGTCCATATCTGTGCGCGGGTGTCAATGAAACCCACATACGCACGGAGGGTGGTCACGGTCGAACAGAAGTCCCGATATTAACCCCTAATCTTGCCAGATTCAGCCAGAATTACAAATTTTGGCCCCAATAACAAAAACTCACAGCCCGGACCCCCGTAATACCCTCGTATTTCAAATAACTCCTTACATATATGTTGCGGACCTACCCTAGACTACACTCACGAAAAAAACAAGGGCCAATCGCCAACAACCATAACGAGTTTAGATAGTCTCACCGTCATCACGAGGTCGCCTCGATAACTGTGGTGGCCGTTTGTTCCATTTGCGACAAACCTATAGTCTTCTCGCATATCTCGGGCGTTGTATTTGTTTCGGAAGTGATGAACTGTCATTCGCACTATACGAGACATGTGGTGTATCATATTACTAATCGTATACAGTATGTAGTTTGTGGTGTATCATGTTACTAATTGTGTACAGCACGAGACGTTTGCAACCTGAATATCGTCGATAACCAAGCTAGGTGTTACCTTCAACTAATCACACAGCAACTGACGTTATGCCAAGAAAACATTGGACTTCGAGCAATGTATTTCAAGTCAGCCCGGACTTGTTTCTTCGATTCTAGCACATGCACGAGTTCTTCTATTCCCGCTTCCTGTCCCCTCGCCGCAATCAGCTATATAGCTCTGGTATGACAGGTTGTACCACGTCCGCCAGTGTATATGAAGTACATAATTAATGCCGGCATTGTCTTCAGATGACGTGCTCTTGGGGCAAGACAATTTATTCTCAAGATAGTCTGCATGTCTTTCGGCGGTGTTTCATATCAGTCCCACATGAGGTCGTCAAAACGGTCTGCCGATCTCCGATCTAATTATCTGAGTATTATTCGCGGCACACTTCGCCCTTTTTCTACGCATGATGTATTGCTCTGCTTCCGAAAACTAATTTGTTCTTTTTTCACAAAGACCTAATTTAAAATCCAATGTTTGAGTTACTGATGAGAAGGTTAATTTGACAATTTGTCAAAGATCTCTAGAGCTATTACAACGAAAATGTTGCCTCGAGTCCGCAAGAAGCCTTCGCACATTTCAATTTGTGACCGTAAACGTAAGGTGGGAGGTGTTATTTTATATGACGGAATTTGCGCGGATAACATGATGTCGAACACTACCTCTAAGAAGAGGACAAAGGAGGCAATTTGGATCCAAACTGATTTTATTAAATGATAGTTTTAGAGACAGTACGTCGCCGTGCAAGGGCGTACTGATGTGTATACATGCATTGCATTGCATTACATGTACCGAAACCAGCTTTACTGGGTAGATACACACGGCGTGCTGTCCCGGTTACTCAGATGGTAAGGCACATAGCCTATCAGGACGTCATAAATAAATCGTGATTGGTGTTCGAACTTCGGCGCGAAGTAATTACCGTATACTAACCTGGTTGACATATATGGACGACTTTGCCAGTTGGTTAAAGCCACTTGGCGGTTTGCGCTCCAAATTACACCTAATCATTTTAGCTTTTGAATTTTACTCAATGGGTATCGAAATAGGTCGATTAAATACTTGAACTACGTTTTATCGGCATTATATGTCCCAGACAGACGCATTGTAGTCATAAAAATACAATTTGAACACGGTATTTGGGTTCTAGACAAGCAACAGCCATGTGCTCGGCGCGGAACAGAAAAGATCATTTCGTGTTAGTCTATTCGTGATATGGTAGAAATAAAGAGCTTCTATTTAACTACTGTGTGAAAAAAATGAAAACAGCTGGAAAATGGCGGTGACTATGACAAGTAGGTTTCAGAGCATACGAAGCCGGTACATCAATAGTTCATGTAGTTATCAACCTATCTTATACCTGCTTCCTAATTACGTAGACAACATTGGGAAGCTCGAATGAGCCATGTACGTTTAACCGGGTTCCATGAACACTACGTTATATGTGGTTGCCACATTGGAACCTACATTTCGTTTATAATGTAATGTCTGCACACGTATAAATGTATAGACTTGTGTAAAAATACACATCATCTTTGAGGACCACTTTTAGAATATTTCCCAATTTGGTTTAACATGCACATGTATTGCAAGAACCGAGGCCATGCTTGTCTTAGATCTAGTCTATATTATATTATATATTATATTAGATCTATATGAGTGTTGTATATGCGATGCAATACCCCTCGCACAGAGGATTTCGACAGCCACATCCCTTCCCGAAGCGCACGAGTCTAATTTTGGGATTAGACAAGGTTGCATGCCCATACGGGTGGCGAATTCAATACAACCGCCAACGAATTTCCGCTACAGTGCTGATATTCTGTCGTCTGATTCTCTATACGTTGAATACACAGGAAGCACCGTGCTGTAATTATCCATATGGTATACCGGATTAGCTGCAAGCATTACATAAGATCAGAAATAATTATTACTATCTTTGTAAGGTTGCCATACTCTTTGTCTCTAATACCATGATATCCAGACAGCAGTGACTTCCGGGAGGGAGGATCCGATCCGATAAGATGATCAGAAAACTCGGAACTTGGAACGGAGCTATGGCGGCATGACACAGGACGTATCCTGCTGCTAACTGATATTCAATCATAATATACACAGACGTGCACGCTGTGCTTATTCCGGCAGTCAAATTGTCACTCCCTCGTGAGTCTGGAACCTATAAATCTTAAATAATTTGTGTGTCCGTGACCAGACCCCGGTCATAACCATCTATCAAAACCTGATAGTCTAGATAACTCTCGATGGGCTTATAGTTAACATTGGCATCGATATTATTTTCGTTGTACATAACGTGCTAATTTGTTTGATATAATGACAATTGACCTATGATAGTAATAACTGACAATTTTTAATATTTCGAAACATATTTGATGTTTTGAGAAATGAGATGAAGCTTATTTCGGAGGTTACTGCCAATCTGATGGGGAAGACTATAATATGGCTGAGGAAAAAACAACATGTGTTTTGAATGATTAAAGACACGGGCGGCGTTCGTTGCCGAAATATTCATCGTTCTTTAAATCGCCATCAACAGAAGGAATATTAAAATATATAGTTTTGTTCACATGCCAAACATAATCAGCGCGTAAATAGTATCGTGTCGTCAAGGCGTACTATGGTGTACGTAAACAAGAACCGCCTCGTGTTACAGAAGTTTTGCTTCTGTTTACGTAACACAACTCAAATATATTGGTTAATCACAAACAAATTATATAAACGCTCTTTAATATTTCCATCAGGAAAACAGTAACAAATAACGCTCTTTATGTTTACCATATCCCGATCTAAACAAAAGCCAGGTTCTGTAACGTTTTTATGTTTACCCATACCATAGTATGGTAAACATAGTGTCGTCCGGATTGACCACTCGTCGTTAGTCCGTCCGTGTGTCTGTCTGTCTGTAGACACTTTACGCATGGTGCGATAACTCGAACATTTTATATCTGATCGGAACCATATATGAATTTCTCAACATAAAACACAGATCTAGTTCGAATATGGGTTTGATCCGACTATTTTTAACTGAGTTATGGCCATTTTTCGAAAAAAAATATATTCACTAAAAAATGAATATGAATAAATATATAAAAATTATATATAATAAAATATTTTTTGTTTAAATAATAATAAAACAAAAAATTTAAGTAACAAAATTTGAAAAACTAGCACCATTATAACTCTGCCAAGGGTACCCCGAGTCACCACACCAAATTTGGTTTAAATCGGTCCATAATCTTGTGTTATGTACTGGTAAATTTGTTTGGAGCAACTTTAAACCCAATTCACCTATTCCATTCCATGCCTTTGGACTACTTAGCTATTGATAAGGCTATATTATTTTCTGATGTCTCTTATGCCACTGGATGTGCAAATAATCTGACAAAGAAAGCTATGGTATCTAATTTAAAATAAAGATTCAACAATAAACATCATATGGTATTAGCCCTAGACTTGGACATCTGTGCTGTAGAGTGATATCTTCAGATGGTCTGAGGTTATTATAATTGTTATTGGTTTAATAGAGAAGTCAGTGTTCAACATAAAAAATTCTTGTGATTTTTGACAGCTCTGTTATTTAATTGATATTATTGGGTCAGCTTATCTGTATACTATATTGTTGATATAATTTGATACATGTCCAGGCCACCTTTCACATTTAACCCAAGCCTGTGGTGGTTTAGCTGTACCAGTGCATTCTCTTATATAAATGTGAGTGACCCATAAATTCCAATACTTTGTGTTATGTATATTTTTCTATAATAGTACATAACAGTATACTCTATAATTCAACACCAAAACTCTCATTTATGATTCCGTCATAGTAATTTACTATCGCCAAGGGATGGGTTAACATCTGCCGATCGTGATCGGCCTCTCGTTTGCTTTTGTTTACATAACAAGGGAAAAACATTTGACAATAACATACTGTTTATGCCATATTTCTGATTGGTATAAGAACAAAGTCTGTCTATATTTTACTATTCTTTCTGTTTATGGCGGTTTTTTACGGAGGTGAACAGCATACCCACCGCCAACGACGCCCGTATCTTTAATGCGTAAGATGATTCTGTTTTCCATCGTTGTTGAGCATTGCGACGATATGAGTCGTTATACATGTACCAGAAGATATTAGCGTCCCTAGCAATGTACACCACCATACAAACGATAGCCGCCCATTAAACCGATGTCGGGAATTACTGAGCCAGTCAGGTGATTATTTTGAATGGGGATTTACAAACAAATCCTCGGAGCAAAAGCTATGTAGTTACAAATGTGTACAGGTGCGACTCTATGTGATATGGGAAACAATCAGCAAGTTTTGGTAGCCGTATAGGACTCCATGTCAATGGATATGGTTATAATCAAGTAACACAATTAAAGACCATTGTATTTGTTATGTGTACCATACATGGTATGCCGACGTCCAAATCAACCATCAGTCGTTCGTCATCGGTCCGTCTGTCCTCTTCACCGTCCGTCTGCCCGTCTGTCCGTAGACACTTGCTATCCGGCACGATTACTCAAGTATTTTTAATTGGATCGTGTTCAGATTATATGTGCATGTTTATGGTGACACACCCCTTACCTGTAAAGTTTTTTGGTATTGATCGATTGATCGGTTTAGAAATGATTAACACTTTCCATCCATGCATGGTTATGTTCTATCCGATGCCATAACTCAATTATTTTTGTCCGATCGTGTTAATATTTCATACGCAGGTTTATAATGACACATTCCTCACTTGTATAGATTTTTGTATCGATTGGTTGATCGGTTTATTAATAATTAACCCTTTCATACCGATTCAATAAGTCAAATACCTTTCTTCTTATTTACCTCATATTTCTTACGTAGGTTTTTCTTAGCACACTTTTCATCTGTAAGGATTTTGGATTTGATTAATTACCCCATATACTCTTGAAGCAGGGTTATAAATGAACACTCTATTTGATAGTTTTACACCATTAATTAGGTGTGATGTCCTTTTTTTGTAAATTTGAAGATTTTATTGCAATAGTTGCCTGTAATATAATAACATAAATAAATTATAATGTGAACATTCAATATCCAGAGTAAATGAGAACGTATGTTATACATGTTGTCATTCCTCATGAAATAAGTTATTAAATGAGTAATGACATATGGTTCAGAGCTCTGACCAGTGTTTAGATGGGGATACAGATAAACAAAACTGGTGGCTGAATAATTGTTTATCATGTATGTCAAATTTGATAAATAGCATGAGACTCTTGTTTCTTATATTCTCTTGCAATTTCATTACAGGGTGTCTGATAAGGGACACCTCACTGATATATCATATGCTTAGAAAATAATTAACCCGTCCAAGGTTCATATAGGCGCATGCTTTAATGTTCATGGGTTCTTCCGTGTATCTCATATAGAGTTAACTTTGCACACTATTCACTATTTTGATATTGATTGATTTATTGATTTTTGAAAAAATATATTCACCCTTTAGACACATGCTTTCAATATTAAATTAAACAGTTGAATAATCTTCTAGATTATAGGTGATGTCTTGTTATGAAAATCAAGATGGCAGATGTTAATATTCCCCGAAACCTTATTTTCCCGTTTGTTCATATTGTCATGGTTGATTGAAATTTAGGGACAACAGCGCTTAGAAGATAAACATTGAAGGTTATGAATTGTAAAACATTGCAATGTGTGAAACCATTTGATTGAGGGCTACTTACTTTCTTTCATACGAACTATGGTAATCTGTTTCGATTTAGGGGGTTATAGGGCCAGCATCCCCATCATATCATGGCTGCATAACATTATTTATCCCACAGGGTTAAAATAAAGACAAACAATGGAATGCGGTTTTAGCTACCTGTTTAGCAAAACATAATTACAGGAAGCCGATACATGAATAATAATAAAAACAATTAACAATTTTTGAGGCGCAATAACCGCCGCCATCAAAAACAAACCCCGAAAGGTGGGGGGGGGCAAAGACATCAACCCTGTGTGCTCTCCAACAACCACGAAAAATGGGAGGGAGGGAGGGTTTTCAAAAATTGGTGACCGTCTTCTTCGATCGATAAGTTGGAAAGAAAGTTGACACCGACCGCGCCGCTCACCCCTACGTGTAAAAATATAGTTCTCCCCATTCCTGCTCAAGAGTTATCCCAATCGCTTCGTGGCCTAATTAACATTTTTCCCAAACTCTCGCGATTCATGATTATGTTGTCAATTTGTCCAAATACTTTGTCGCTTTATTTTATTTTGCTTACTTCTTTGGAATTCCATGCGGTATGGCGTATTGGTAGCGTAGTGATCTATCGGTGAAATATTTCGCTACCGAACATGTTTGCGTTTCTAAAAGTTTCTGGTTTAAATCTCCGCATCTGTTTAACCCTTTGGGATAAAATACGTCGCTCTTATACGACTATGTTATAGATAACACATTTGTATTGTATAAACTACATGCATTTATTAAACCGTACACCCCTGTTATGAAAAACGTAATCTTGTATGTATCTATAAGCATTCCTTATTACAACGTTCAGATCTTACCTGTCTGGCATGTTTGATAAACACATAAAGAATGGGGTGGATGGGCTGGTCATTAACCCTTTACCCAACAGAACGGCCCTGTGTCAATGCATTCTCTTATATATGCGAGTCGACCATAGGTCGCCTCGCATATATAAGAGAATGCATTGGCTTAACACATATTAAAAATGATAAAATTGTCAAAGAATGTAGAAAAATATTATAAATGCCAATGCATTCTCTGATATATGCGAGGCGACCTATGGTCGACTCGCATATATAAGAGAATGCATGGGCACAGGGCATAACTGTAACCATCACAATGTGGTCAATGAACCGGTTCCAATGATATCCATATTTGTATGGTGTTATTGAGACAGACCAGAGACATTTTAGGCTGTTGAAGCTTTATTTGGGCGTTTTTTGACCGGTTTGTTGGGTAAAGTCCAATTTAAATATAAGATGAATCCCATGATCTAAGCAGTCAACAAATTATAATTTCTCTTTAGAAGTGAATGAGACTTGAATATCTGGCAGGTCAAAAGTGGCAGAGATAGGGATTTAACACTTTTGCTTTCAATGAGTTAACTTCAACTCCTAAACATATCCTCCGAAATCACTAAACCATTGGATCTCACAGAGAGGTCCTTGTGTGAATAAGGACACAGATATGAGATTTAAAACTATTCTACCACCACCACACCCTAAATACTTTAACCCCTTGTTAAGACATGTTATTTGACCTTTTGAATTCAAGTTGGGTACTCATATATGGATTCCTGTGATCATATCTCTGAAAAAATAGCTAATATCTATCGCCGAGGTATGGGTTGAACATCTGTCGATCGTGATCGGCCTCTCGTTAGTATTAATACGCATGCTTTCGGTTGCAATACTATGTGAACAGCCTTCGTCGGGCAAATAGTAGACGATTACAAGAATATTAGTTATATATATATATACTACACATAACAAATAATTAACTTGAGTGGGGAGGAGACACGTGGTAGTGGTAAATAAGGGTGATGATAGTTAGATAGGAAATACAAAGTAGGTAGAACCCCCTATGGAGGCTAGACGCGAGATAAGCTAGGAGTGGTGTGATTTAATGAGCCAACATATGATAAAGTGTAAATAGAGAAACAAGAGAGTGCAGGAGATATAAAACAATAAACGCTGAAGGACAGTGAAAGAAGGGATATGGTAGAGAGAGAGAGATATATATATATATATATATATATATATATATATATATATAAATATATCTTTATTTCAGACAAGTTGTGTCCATATTATTTGTGTTTACATAAGTTATTAAGGTATATACAACATGTCAATTAGGAAATGCAAAGTAGGTAGACCCCATATGGCGGCTAGACGCGAGATAAGCGAGGAGTGGTGTGGTTTAATGAGCCAACATATGATTATTATTATTATTATTATTATATATTCATTTAAGAAACGCATTCTACAGCAATTAGTTTCAATGCGCAATTACATACACAAATATACACAAACAAGATAACATCGCGCATATTACACATACAAAAGCAATACAAGCTGCACCGGTATATATGGCAGATAACTCGGAAAGATGACTGAAATTGGACCTACAATTAACAATAAAATATCCAGTATATTAAAAGACCTGATTAAAATATTAAGTTAAATATTAATTTCCAACTATAACGGATAATCCTAAAAAAAAGTTAAAATAACAGATGGTGCACTTATAACGCATAACACATTCTGAACAGGTGAGTACGGCAGCGTAGAACCGCCACCTCCTCTTTTGTTACTAACTTGATTAATCAAGTTACTAACTTGATTAATCCAGTTAGTAACTTGTTTAATCGAGTTAGCTAACTTGTTTAATCAAGTTAGCTAACTTGATTAATCAAGTTAGCTAACTTGTTTAATCAAGTTACTAACTTGTTTAATCAAGTTAGCTAACTGGATTAATCAAGTTACTAACTTGATTAATCCAGTTAGTAACTTGTTTAATCAAGTTAGCTAACTTGTTTAATCAAGTTAGCTAACTTGATTAATCAAGTTACTGCTGCTGCATACCGGCCGGTTTGGGGGGTGAAAGTACATTGTGGAAGTACATTGGAAGTGCATTAGTGGAAGTACATTGGAAGTACATTGGAAGTACATTGTGGAAGTACACTGTAAGTACATTGTAAAAGTATATTGTAAAAGTGCATTGTGGAAGTGCATTGGAAGTACATTGTGGAAGTACATTCGAAGTATATTGGAAGTACATTGTAAGTACATTATAAGTACATTGGAAATATATTAGTGGAAGTACATTGGAAGTACATGGGAAGTACGGGTAGATATTTCTACGGCCCTATTTTTGTGAAAAACCAAGAGAGAAGTACAGCTGAATAAAACGCACAGCGGCTGCCATCTTGTTGCTATCAACACCGTATAAATATTTTCAACAAGAAAATCAGAAATCAGTATGTTTCAACCAATAGAATAACCCGACATAAAATGGATATTGGTGATTGGTCAGATGCTAACTTGATTAAACAAGTTAGCTAACTTGATTAAACAAGTTAGCTAACTGGATTAAACAAGTTAGCTAACTTTATTAAACAAGTTAGTAACTTGATTAAACAAGTTAGCTAAATGGATTAAACAAGTTAGTAACTTGATTATACAAGTTAGCTAACTTGATTAAACAAGTTAGCTAACTTGATTAAACAAGTTAGCTAAATGGATTAAACAAGTTAGTAACTTGATTAAACAAGTTAGTAACTTGTTTAATCAAGTTAGTAACAAAAGAGGAGGTGGCGGTTCTACGCTGCCGTAGGTGAGTTTTAAGAGCTGTTTTAAAAGATGATACTGAGTCAATCTTCCTCATATCAACGGGTAGGCTGTTCCAAATAGAAACTGAGACATTTTGGAATGAGCACTTTCCATAGTTCACATTTAGTTTATCTGGTATATGAGACAATTGAACTCCACTTCGGCCATTTCGAGTAACTGAGCTGTGTTTGGTAAACATTTCAGAAATGTAAGATGGTGTATCTCCGTGCAGAGACTTGAAAACAATTAGGGCACATCTGTATTTGACACGGTACTCAAACTTCAACATGTGTAGTTCTTTCATGACATGTGTTATTCTGCTGTATATTGGTACATTAGAAACGAGACGAGCGCAACTTTTCAATAAAAGATCAATCCTCCGGACACTTCCCGTTGTAAGGTGTGTTAATAATGGATTAAAAGTGTCAACTTTATAAACAACCAGATATAGAACGAGATGTTTCTTCGCACTTTGGCTTAGATGACATTTCACTCGCCTCAAGGCTCTCAACTTCATGTAGCTCGAGCGTAAAACATTGGAGACCATAGCATCCATTTCCATAGTACTATCAAAGTACGCTCCTAGGTTACGTAAGGAGGAACACGATGTTACATGACTATTCGCAAGCAGAATTTTGAAAGATCCATCCGAATCACTGCACCCATTGTCGTGAAGTAGACTGAGAGAATATTTGGAACCAATAACAATGTATTTAGATTTATTATCGTTTAGTTTCAACTTATTGCATTGCATCCATTCTTTGACATCCGTGAAACAGTTCTCCAATTTCGACCTCGCTGTTTTATAACCGGCTGAGTCATTTCGAGGAAAATCTATATAAATTTGAGTGTCGTCAGCGTACATATGGTATCGCACATAGTGTCTGTTTAAAATATCTGCAGTGGTATGGTGTAAATTAGATAGAAAAAGAACCAAATATTTATCCATGCGGCACCCCAACGTCAAGCTTAGTCCCAACAGAACAAGAAACTCCCATCAACACCGTCTGAGATATGTTGCTCAGGTATGATCTGAACCACCCAAGAGCACTTTCTCGCAAAAGTGTAAATAGAAAAACGAGAGAGTGCAGGAGATATAAAACAATAAACGCTGAAGGACAGTGAGAGAAGGGATATGGTAGATATATTTATAGCAACCACCAGGTGCCTGTTTATAGCAACCACCAAGGGTGCTTATACCTAAGGCAGGTGAATGACGTCATATATTTGATTCTATATCCATCAGTGATTTTTCAAGATCGCGGGTATAGGTTTTGGAGAAATTGTCACGTAACTTCCGGTTACCAACATGTAGAGATTGCAAAAAACGCGGAATTGGAAATGAAGCATCGCGATAAAAATTAAGGTAACTACTTCACAACTTACGAAGAATTCACATGTGATTTAAGTCTATTAATTTCATTGAGACCAATTTCGTTGGTTAGCTTAATGAACACTAAAAAGGAAGAAGTCATGACGATAATCCAGACAAGATTTTACAATCTACGACACGTCTTGTCAAGTTGGCATGTCGTCTCCATCGTGACCACTGCATGATGTTACATAAATGATTCTTAGCGTTATGTTGCCGAAAAAAGGCAAATTTGAGGCACATCATGTGTGGTTGCTCCACTACGTGTCACGTACGATTAATATTATTTGGATAGCTATTGTAATACATGCATAAAAACGAACCAAATTGAAGTAAATAGTCCGTTTTATCCAGCAGAGTGATGGAACAAACTGACTAGACTGATATGGGGTACCATACGGACATGAAGCCATAACGCGGTTGAGTCCCACATTTAAACTGTCAAATTATGGTATTAATTTATGTTCTGTGTGATTAGTTAAATTATTTGAAATCGCGATTAGTCAATTAATTTGAAATCGCGGAACTCCTCTTATTTTCCTACATACATGTATGTTATCGAGCCCTTTCGTCCTGTGAAGTAACTTTGATGAAATCTTCCTAAGTGATGGATAGGAAACGATCGTTGTGGTTAAATTTAGTTTGAAACACGAACACTCTATTATAGTTTATTGTCTCGCAAACTCCTCTATCTTCCTATATATACATGTAGGTCATCGAGCCCTTTCGTCCTGTGAAGAAACTTTGATGAAACCTTCCCTAAATGATGGATAAGAAACGATCGTTGTGGTTAAATTTAGTTTGAAACACGAACACTCTATTTTATTTTATTGGCTTGCATCCGCAGTTGTCAACTTCCATATTTACGGGGAATAATCGAGACCACGCAAACCTTGATAACTGCATTCAGACCTCACGCTCTGTACACAAATCTGAATGCCCACCCGATCTATTGCCATCACACTTATATTTACTCGGCATCGTGCCCCCAATTCTTGCCACGATAATCTTCTTCAAGTTTAAGTATACACATCCGTAAAATCCCTTAAAGTATTCTGAGGACAATGCGTTTATTCCTGTCATATCAATCGATTACAGGACGCTCTCGAGACTTCTGCCGGCGCCGCGCCTTATATTCGATGCGTATTGACGTAACGTGAAATCACAATGACCGGCATGAATAGCGGATATTCCATGTCCTCTGTATGTATTCCGGTGCACCGGAAAAGTCTGAGTGCATTCTCGCGATATCCGCTGGACCATTAAAATGGGTCACAAGTCGTCATGTCCTCGCGAGATTGAGGTGGACGTATATGTGGTCCTAGTATGATGGCACATTGCTGGGAGATCTTGTCTTACGACGTTGAAATATGTTTATACTTGGTTAGATATTTTCATTTTCACAGAAAAAACTTTGTAAGGAACATTTAATAGCATAGACATATAAACTATGTTAATAATGGCTTTGACGTAACGTGAAATCATAATGACCAGCATGAATAGCCGGTATTCCATATCCTGTCTTCCCTATACTCGCGTCATGCACAAACAAACATATCGGTTTGCTTTTAGTGCTATGCTAGATACCTGACGATATTGGTGCGTTTTTTACCTTTTGTATCATTATTCTCATACAATCAATTTCAAAGGTAATGTTGATTAATTTAAAATTAACGAGTTATGAAAATCTCATGAAACTTGCAAACGTTAAGACACACAAAGCTAAATCTCTGACTACAGCCAAATCTAACATGTTTGTTGTTCCTGGCTCGTGCTGTGTTCTGGTGGCTTCTTGTGCTTTTTGCTGAATCTATTGTTTGAAACAAACGAATTGGACGTAGGGTCGTTTTTGCCGATGATCTCGTGTAACCATCGTATGGCTGAAACCAACACACTGTAACTCATTACTTTGTCTAGCATACCTGTCAAATATAAACCTACATGTATAACTGAACCAGACAAGGGACATCCATGCTTGGAAATTATGAAATACTACCATTTCCTGAACGCGTAGTGATATTTCTTGTCAACTCGCGATGATATATGAGAATCGGAGACATCCTTGTAGCCGAAGAATCCAGCTGCTCTGGCTTTATTGCAGCCTGTCTCAACGCCTTCAAAATCTGATTCGTTATGTCGACAGGTGCAAATGAAGATTGATCATGAAACATATTTTACTTGACTTATCTGAAATCATGTTCAACATATGTTGCATATCGAAAATATTGTGTGTATACAATTGGACTGACATGTATGCGATCTAACAATAAACGCAATTTACCGCTACGAGTTTGAGTGACCGTTAAAGGGTTAACTACTATAGGCGGTTTCTGAACTTCAGATATTCGAACTTTTTCTAGTTCTTCTTCAACGAAATGAGTTATCAATGGCCGACTTATTGTGCCGTATAATCGGAGCTTTGAGGCGTTGGCATGAATGGAATCACGTACCCTCGCTTATTTATGGCCACAATTTCTGAGCTAGCCAAAATTATTTTCCATTCAGTTATTTAAATTCTCAAGCGCTCAACTGGCGTTACTAAATTTTGATTACTTGCAGAACCTGCGATTTCAGCGCGAATTTGGTGCATAGATTTCAACGAATCTGAAGATGTGCAAGTATTGTTAAATGGTGCTTATATTAGTTCCGCCTCTCTATCCTTGAGGTGCCGTGGCCCGCATTAAAGGCACGGCCGGCGTTCGTTGCAGAAATATTCATATTTTTTCAAATCGCCATCAACAGAAGGAATATTAAAATATATATAGTTTTGTTCATATGCCAAACATAATCAGCGCGTAAATAGTATAGTGTCGTCAAGACGTACGATGGTGTATACGTAAACAAGAGCCTGCTCGTGTTACAGAAGTTGTGTTTCTGTTTACATAACACAGCGCAATATATTTATATTGGTTAATCACACACAAATGATATAAACGCTCTTTATTATCACCATATCAGGAAAACATTAACAAATAACGCTCTTTTTGTTTACCACATCCGGATCTAAACAAAAGCCAGGAAACGTAACGTTTTTTGCTTTTGTTTACATAACAAATGAAAACATTTGACAATAACATCCTGTTTATGCCATATTTCTGATTGGTATAAGAACAATGTATGTCTAAATTTTACTATTCTTTCTGTTTATGGAGGTTTTTGACGGACGTGAATATTTAAACAGCATACCCACAGCCAACGCCGCCCGTATCTTTAAGTGACAATTCGCTCTGTAATGGTCCCCCTTTTCCGCAAGCCCAGCATAGCCCTCTCTACTAACTGATATAGAGGACCTCCAACAAGTTTGTTGAGATATAAGATTTTATGAAACAAGTTTGATAAATTTGATTCTCAACGAGTCGTAGACGAGTTGTGAATCAAATTTATCAAACGAGTTTCATAAAATCTTATATCCCAACAACGAGTTGAGCTTCATGCCTTTTTAACAAATAAACAATTTTTAAAAGAAGCTGCAAGATGCATACATTTACAGCGTTGGCTGAGAAAATATAGTCCCCCAATTTGCCTCTTTGTCTATTTTCGTTAGTGCAACGAAGTTGGACAATAATTTAACTTTAATGAACAAAGCAATCATTTTTGATTGTCTGGTATTGGTGTCATGCTCGGCTTTTCAAAATAGTATTGATCTGATTGAATCAATGCAGAGATGCCACGGTTATTGTGTTGGCGCGATGTCAAGACATGTGTAACTAATTTGCACACCCTGCCCGGGAAGCACGCGCCTATTGGTAACTAGTGAGAGATAAGGAAATATGTAATGGCTTTGATGATATAATAAGTGTTTCATGTTATACTTGTATCTGAGATGGAACCAAATAATGAACAGTTCTACATTAATTTGGTTATATCGTCTACTGACTTTGCTTTTTTACCCTTCTCTTTATCCTTGTTCGGTTTTCTTGTACTTTCTGAAGCACTATCGACGCTCGTTATCGAAAACTTCTGTCATATTATTTCGCTCATATTCAGCTACTGTTTTCCAACCTCATTCCGCCTTCCGCCACGTTTGAACTGATGAGTGTCAGTTCGCAAACATCCGCCAGTCCGCCAGTTCGCCAGTCCTATCTAACTAGACCTCCGATGCCTCCTTTTGGGTACTTTGAACGGACTTTTTGACTAAATAGCATCTTTGAGCTCATTTGCAAAGAATACTTACTGGCTTTTATGCCAGAATCCACTTGAACACGTATAGTATTTGATTATTAATTCTTGGGTCAAGCGCCATTCTAACTGCCGCATAAATCGGTGCCGAGCGTTTTGTGAACGCCGATTGGATTAACAACGCCGTATAGTCAATACGACATCTCGATAACAATGATCTCGACGCATTCGAACCAATGATTGCTATTTCACAAGCCAATCAACCGTGATCTGCAGTACTGAATACAGTGCACTCTCATATTAATCGGGGGAAATGGACAATAGTGATACCCTCTCGATGCCAAGTGAACCAGTAAAATGGATCATCAGTCGACACGCCCTCATGTACTTGGGTGGATGATTAAATCTCGGCCACTTGGTCCTACTACGATACGATGCTGGAAGTCATTGCCTGGTGATTGAGGTGGAAGTGTATTTTGTCGCAAGGAAAAAATCACCGAACCTACATTTTTTATAAGGAACATTGAATAATATATACCTATAACAATAGGTTAAGAATGACTGCAAAACATAATTTGAAATTGACTATGTTTCTCGAATGGGGATGTTTTTATTGTTTTACAACAATCCGTAAAATCCCTTAACGTATTCGGAGGACAATGCATCTATGCCAGCCATATAAATCGATCTAATGTTTCGCTCGAGACTTCTTCTATACGACGTGCCTTATATTCGATGCGTAATGACATAACATGAATGACCATGTATAAATAATTAGTATACCATGCCATCCACAGTGTACTTCGGTGCACCATACGGCCGATAAGGTCTTAGCACAATCGCTATATATACATTAGCATGCATCACACGTCGACATGTGGACACGACAGACGCGTACATTTGGATAGACCGTACGTATATACGCATGTACATGTATCTGGATAGAGGGTACTTAAACTCGTACACGTGGGTAGGTGGTACTTATGCGTGTATACCTGGAAAAAGCGAATCCCGGTTTTGATGGCGAAAGATATAGTCAGATTATTTTAGTGTACCTGCATTGCGGTCTCTAACCCACCCGAGGCTTGCTGGATATTTTGCTATTCGTTGGTGTCGACATTCCAACGCGTCATTATTGTAGTTAGTTGCAAACTGAGGAGTGTAGTCAAGCAGAGTGGTCTCTTCCATGGTAGTAATATTCATAAAACCCTTATTCGACATCTGATCACGGACAAGTACCGAGCTTACCGCATACACATGCTTTATGTGGGCTCCCGGTAAATCAGAATTGGTAGCGCATTAGCGCACCATAAGCGGTCCAGTCACTCAGAAGCTGGTTCGAGACCTGTTATCGCGGATTTGTGATCCACGCACAGGAAGGATACCCGATTCGTGTATCTAGGTAAGTTTGCCCTGTGACTCGGTGTCTTATACCTACATATAAGTGGTGATTTTCTGGTGCAATTACCAACATGAGTGGTCTTTCTTCCACCCGTAAAATTGACATCGCCGTGATATGGCCCAGGTGCTGAAATGAACATAAACTCCAATAAACTGAACCACTTCTTTTCTGGTAATATACGCTATGAAGAAAAAGGTTTTAGTGACTATCGGCGAACCTATATGTACACTTCCTGATAACTTATACAATGCACTTGCATCAATATATGTATGAGAGAAAACTGTTAATATATTATTCAAACTGTTCGGTAAATACGTGTTGTACAACTCTCTGTTGAGGTTACCCTTGGAATAATTATGAAAATCTATTGATGTGTAGTATGCATAACCACGTTGGTACCGCCATGCTGTTATTATGATAGTTTAGCTATCTAGTATTGGCAGTATCGACCTCAAACGTGTGCTGTGCCACTGCAAAATTTGAATAACTATGTAGAGTAATCGATCATATTCCTATAAGTCATATTTGATTTGAGTGTGTTTCGTCGTACACAACTCTCGCATCAGGGATGAAGCAAGAGGGTCTCCGCTTGGGGTGCCCTACTTGGAATTTCCAACTGCACCCTCCCCGCGGATCCGACAAAACTTTCCAAGTGAAGGTAATTACATTTCATATTGGGTTATATTTTCCAACTGGTATATCTTAAGCTTTTCGACTGTTGCATATATTTGGTTAAACATTTCCAACTGATGGCCATGTCAGTCCAAAAACGTGACCGTGAATATTAGAAGGAAATATTCGACGTTTGGTCTCAAAACAAAAAATTACACACTAATTATTTTTCGAATATCAAACTATCAGAAAACAATGTCCACCTAATGTTGAGTTTTTGAGTCTAGCTTGAAATAAATGTTAAAGATGGACTATCTCTTTATCTATTATGTGTATATATTTTGGAACTTTTGTCTGTGTGTATGTGCGTATGTGTGTTATAGACTCAAAAACTGCTCAACCGATCCGACTCAAATTTTGTATGTAGACCTACTTTGATCCCGGGATCAATATTGGCGGGTCCATTTTCACGTGCAAACCGTGTCCTTGACCTTGACCTCGCTCATATACGCTCATATACGTTTCTGGACTGATCGAACAATAGTTTTATTTCTTTCTCCTAATACTTTTCAACGCTGTCGCTTTGAATTAGTAGATCAATCTTTAATTTTAATAGTTTTCCAACTCAATTTTGCAACGTCCATAAACAAGTCCAGACGCTGTATATTCTGCCCATACGGAGGCGATCACAAAGAAATCCCTAAATAGCCCGGACGAAGTCGGGCACATCAGCTAGTATAACATATTTTAGATAGTTTCCTGTGTATGAAATAATCCGTATGAGTTGAAAATCCATACCCGGAAACGATTCTATCAATTAAGATTGATTTTATTTTGAATTTTTTTTTGTTATTATAATATGCAAGGCCACAAAATGTATCCAATTGATGGTATATATTGTAATATTAAGTGCGAATCAAGTAAATAAGACATGGAGTGTATCATATGCTTATTTTAAATAAATAAAATAAATAAAAAAACACAAATATAAAAGACGGTCGTGAATATCATGGACATTATTGAACGGCACAGTTATTGTATACGAAAAAAGAAAAGAAAACAAAAAAACAATATTAATTGATATACGTGTTTCCAGATGGATCTTCGATTCATATTTATTATTTTATACCCATGAATCTATATCAATCATGTTGCGAAGAGATAATTCATCTTTAAAAGTTTTGAACAGTTTTACTAATGTTGGGGGTGTGACATTCTCCAAACGCTCCTATCGCCACAACCCTGTCTCGCATTTGTATGATGCCGTCCGCATTCTAACCAGTTCATGTTCTGTTCTAACACAAATTACAATGAAATTACAGATAAATAGCAAATAGATGAGAAGCGGGATAAGGACATAAATACATTAACCCTTCCATGACTGGAACTTTCTGTAATTTTGCGAAAATCATGTGCCAATGCATTCTCTTAAATATCCGAGTCTCCCATAGGGAACCTCGCATATACAATAGAATACAGTGACCTAAAATTTAACTTTGACCTTGTAAGCAGCTGCATTCTCTTATATATGCCAGGCCCCTATGGGAGACTCGCATATATAACACAATGCATTGACAGGGTCTTTTATGGTGTATCAGCGCAGCTTCCATCGTATAAGGGTTAAATGCTAATATTCATCGTTCCGTCGTCTTCGGTCATGACGGATCATCAAATGATTCCTCGCATATCTGAAGAATCGGACGACGTCGAGTCACACGACGTGCCTTATATTCGATGCGTAATGACATAACATGAATGACCATGTATAAATAATTAGTATACCATGCCATCCACAGTGTACTTCGGTGCACCATATGGCCGATAAGGTCTTAGCACAATCGCTATATATACATTAGCATGCATCACACGTCGACATGTGGACACGACAGACGCGTACATTTGGATAGACCGTACGTATATACGCATGTACATGTATCTGGATAGAGGATACTTAAACTCGTACACGTGGGTAGGTGGTACTTATGCGTGTATGCCTGGAAAAAGCGAATCCCGGTTTTGATGGCGAAAGATATAGTCAGATTATTTTAGTGTACCTGCATTGCGGTCTCTAACCCGCCCGATGCTTGCTGGATATTTTGCTATTCGTTGGTGTCGACATTCCAACGCGTCATTTTTGTAGTTAGTTGCAAACTGAGGAGTGTAGTCAAGCAGAGTGGTCTCTTCCATGGTAGTAATATTCATAAAACCCTTATTCGACATCTGATCACGGACAAGTACCGAGCTTACCGCATACACATGCTTTATGTGGGCTCCCGGTAAATCAGAATTGGTAGCGCATTAGCGCACCATAAGCGGTCCAGTCACTCAGAAGCTGGTTCGAGACCTGTTATCGCGGATTTGTGATCCACGCACAGGGAGGATACCCGATTCGTGTATCTAGGTAAGTTTGCCCTGTGACTCGGTGTCTTATACCTACATATATAAGTGGTGATTTTCTGGTGCAATTACCAACATGAGTGGTCTTTCTTCCACCCGTAAAATTGACATCGCCGTGATATGGCCCAGGTGCTGAAATGAACATAAACTCCAATAAACTGAACCACTTCTTTTCTGGTAATATACGCTATGAAGAAAAAGGTTTTAGTGACTATCGGCGAACCTATATGTACACTTCCTGATAACTTATACAATGCACTTGCATCAATATATGTATGAGAGAAAACTGTTAATATATTATTCAAACTGTTCAGGGATGTAGCGAGAGGGTCTCCGCTTGGGGTGCCCTACTTGGAATTTCCAACTGCACCCTCCCCGCGGATCCGACAAAACTTTCCAAGTGAAGGTAATTACATTTCATATTGGGTTATATTTTCCAACTGGTACATCTTAAGCTTTTCGACTGTTGCATATATTTGGTTAAACATTTCCAACTGATGGCCATGTCAGTCCAAAAACTTGACCGTGCATATTAGAAGGAAATATTCGACGTTTGGTCTCAAAACAAAAAATTACACACTAATTATTTTTCGAATATCAAACTATCAGAAAACAATGTCCACTTAATGTTGAGTTTTTGAGTCTAGCTTGAAATAAATGTTAAAGATGGACTATCTCTTTATCTATTATCTATTATATATTTTGGAAGATCTGTGTGTGTGTCTGTGTGTGTGTGTGTGATCGCGATGGACTCGAAAACGACCGAGCCGATTTCGATGAAACTTGGTATGTGGGGGTATTTTCGGCCGGGGGGTGGCATGGGCCTATCAATTTTCAGATCCGATGTCAACTTATCACGTGCCGCGGTCAAATCTGTTTTTACGCTGTGTTACGGGACTTTCATTTGAGTTCGGTGCTTACAAATCGATTCGAAACAGCGCGAATAATAAAATGCCAGTCATAATAATGACACTGTGAGAATCTTTCGTGTTTCCTCTTTCCAACGATATATAATGCGTATGTATCCGTTTTAGTTATCTGCCTCGATTATCAAGAAGAAGTGGTACTATCTTCCATCAGGATAAAAACAATGCGTAACTTCTATGACGTCGTTAGAGTTCATAACGTTAGATCACGTTAACGCTTAACCGGCCGATGCATTTGACTGTTTCAGACGTCTTGGCGATATCTCGGGCACCGATGGTAATTTATCTTTACGTTGAAACTTGATAATTAATGAGCGTGTGTACATGAGGCGCGTTTATATACTTGAGTGGAAATCAAATCGGGTTAAAAGGTCAAATCGGGTAAAACCGGATGGATTTCGACGGGTACTTTTGTCGGGTACTTTTGTTCGGGCAGTGTTTTGGACGGAGCGTGTGTATATGAGGCGCGTTTATATACTTGAGTGGAAATCAAATCGGGTTAAACTGGCGGATTTTTACGGACGAAATTTGATGCATAGGGTATCTCGGTATCCGCTGGGCCGATTTCCCGGTATCCGCTGTGCCGATTTCCACCATTTTTGGGGTGTTGGTGTTTGACCCCACCTGACCTTGACCTTCAAAATGGTCAATTCAAGGTCAAAGCCCGGACGAAGTCGGGTCACCTTTGTTTCCCGTGGGGACTAAAGGGGACCAAAGGCGATACGTCAAGTTTGTCGAACGTCGGTTTAATGAAGTTTCAAACCTGCGAATAAACAGACACAAAATAATAAATATAAATGGAAATGAAATCGACACACATGCATAATTTAGATGCAACAATTGAGTAAACGGAGAGTAAGCCATTTGCATGTGAGATACAGAAAAAGATAAACCCATGACATATGCAAATATAGTTCACACGCATGTGAAATAGCAACTAAAACTAACTAAATCCACAAGCATGCAACATTGTGATGCCCAACACGAAACAACCGTACATGTATTGTTATAGAGTATAACTGTCAAAGGTATAAATACATGATTGTCGATATTCACATTTCTTGAAGACAAACTACACGTGTAGGCTGTAGTACACCACAGCAAAGATATCACACGATTTATTGTCAGAGTTCCAATGTTGCTTCCAATATATCACAGCATAACGTTCACGATTTGCAAAGTAAAAGTTATAACACATAGTTTGTGTCCATATATATATACATGTAGTCACATGTGAAGTGATGATCGACTCCCATCAATAACGCTGATCCCGATGTCCAATACGCCAAACAAGCCATATATAACATAGTATTGTCTATGATCATAGTATTTAAATGATGTACACGAAATATGGCCATGAATATTCAAATGCAGAAAGTCTTAATTATTGTTTGCTCAAGTCAGCTTGTTGAATGATGAATATTTGTACAAGTGCCGCTACATACACAATCACATATGAGAAACTTACACATTGACGGGCCTTGGGAAGAAGTTAAACTGTAGTAGATGTTGACTGTTTATAACGTTGAGAAATGACGGAAGAACTTGAAAAAGAAAATTTTCTCCAGTTTTGGCGCGCACAGAAAGATCTGTTAAACATTTGGTCCGCTGCGTTGTATCCTATAATAGATCCTTGGAGAGAAACGAAGTCAATATACAGATAATTAAGCATCCGGCTATAATATGCAGGCAACTATTATCACAAAGTGATACACTCCCGCCACAACAAATATGGATAATACTGTTTATTTATAAATCAAACGTTAAATTACCGATACACATCCATTTAGAAGAACGCTTATCTCCCACACAAATTCTTGCACTCCAGTGATGTTCTGTTAATGCGAATCCGTGAACTCAAACAGCCAAACACGCTACCCACCCGTTGTGGAATATATGAATTGGGCATCAAATCAACATTGCAACAACCATGACCCAATGCTGCACATACATGTATATCAGAATCGATGCGATTTTTGTTTGTCTCAACGCACGAAACATGTACTTCTGGCCGAAATTTCGGGGGATCGTTTTGCTTCCTATTTGTCTCGGCGTGACATGTAGACTTATTAGCTCTGTGTTTATATGTACCAATTAGTTTTCTGTGCGATTTGGCTTGTGAATCGGACTTCATGTTATCCGATTGAACATCCGGACGGTTCTGCGAACATAACAGTTCAAGCGCGATATTATGAGTTTCACACATTCGCGATTGGTTACCGCCAGTATTTTGAGGATAATAAACAGTTCTCTTACTATCTAGTCTGGAGTGTGGTGAACAATATATACAATTATGCAGTACACACGCATGAGGATGCATGTCCACTCGCGTGCGATCATCATTAATGTCATTTGCAGGGATCCCATTCATACTCTCACCGCCATCAGTATGAAATCCCGTTAGACTATAAACACTGGCATTATCATTCTCCATTCGATCTGATCGTGGGTATCGTAACAAACTGTGACTTCCACGTAGACAATATCCAAACTGATTACGGAGCAGTTGTAAGTTATCTACCTGTTTGATCAGTTGCGGAAGAAGAGAGCAGTGATCCGTTCCTATCAACAGCTCTATATTACCTTTGGGGCGTTCTAGATTTCTAACAGACACTCCTGTGAACAGAGAAGCCGCTTCCGAAACATCAACATGTTCTATTTCAGCACCAACCTCTGTCATACCGTAAGCGTGTATGCTCCAGACACGCCCATAAACATCCATGATAGGAATAGTATATTCCAATGTTTCAATTTCTTCACACACGTTACCTACTCTCGTTAGTGTTAATGTAACTTTTCTGCCTGCAATTCCTAATTCCCGTGCTTTCCGGTGTGTTACAAGTGACACATCAGCCCCTGAATCATATAGTGTGGTAACAGAAACACCTCTGCAAGAAACACTGCCTACTGTTAGCATGGCGCGTTGAAAGCGACCATTTCCCGCCTTTGGTCGAGCAGTGCTGTGACATGATGATCCGCTACTTTGTTCCTGGTGGAGGGTTGGATGATGCCATTCGCCACATATTCTCCGATTACTATCAAGAATGGTGCAAGGTTTCCTATAAGCACAGTCCTTTGAGTTATGGTTGAGATTTAGGCACGAAAAGCAACCATTGTTTTTCTTTAGTAAATCGATCCGTTCCTTTATACTCATCTGCGCAAACCCAACGCACGAATGTATATCATGTTTACTAGACCTGTGGTACCAACAACGGAATTCGTCTGATGATTGTGAATACTGAGGATGTCTCGACCCATTAATAACTGTTCCTATGTTTTCCACCAGCTGTTTCATCAACATTTGATTTTCATGTAAGTGTTCATTTATTTTGTGAATTACCGAATCGGTCTTACGTTCGTCGTGATTTTCAGAAACCGATGCATTGTTAATTTGAGATTTGCGTACGCCTGTCAGCAGCCTACTTGTGAGCATCCTTTCTGCTGCGAATTTTTCCTCCAGTAAAAACTCTAGGAACGAACTGAAATAACATCGTCCATTTCTGTCCTTTGTGCGCCTTCTTTTAAGAGTCCACTCCCGTTTCAATGTCGAAGGCAGCAACCGCTCAATATGTGTCATCACTGTCGCATTCTCCATCTCAGATTCAAGCCCAGCTTGCTTTAGGTCTAGCCAGCAGCGCTCGACTACAGATACTAACTTTATCAGGGAGCCTGAATTGTCTTCATCAACTTCTGGGAGGTCCTTTATATCTTGAATAATGACATCTGTTAGGACTTCAGGTTGTCCGTATTTTAGTTCAAGTCGCTCAATCATTTTGTTGTAGTCATCATCGACTCCAAGTATGGTTTCAAGAGCTTCTCCATCCAAGCAATTTTTAAGGGCAAATGAATCGTTTCCAAAAAATGGCACCATGTGCCTGCTAAAGTCCCGCAAGAATCCTGGGTAGGCCCTGATATCACCATTGAAACGTGGAGCGTCCAATTTTTTAATACGAAGAGCAGCGGAACATTGTGACAACTTTGGGTTTTGCGTCGAAGTTTCTGATGACTTACGCCTCTTGTTGACCGCGGACCTCGCTTCGCACAGGTATTTGAATTGTAACTCCATATCCCCATTGAGGTCCTCTACCTTGTCGTCCTGAGAACCTATCAGTACACTGACATAATCATCATGCTTGCTCTCAAGATTATAGTATGCTATATCAAGTTGTTCAAGGAGTGATTTGACGAAATCCAGATCTTCTTCATAACAACAATCTTTGAACCTGTTGTGAACTCTTGTGAATTTTCCTTTAGCTGCTATCCTTTTGTTTGAGATAGCGGAGACTTCCATCCCTTGTGTTTGAAATGTTTCTCGTGGGCACTAAAGGGGACCAAAGGAGATACGTCAAGTTTGTCGAACGTCGGTTTAATGAAGTTTCAAACCTGCGAATAAACAGACACAAAATAATAAATATAAATGGAAATGAAATCGACACACATGCATAATTTAGATGCAACAATTGAGTAAACGGAGAGTAAGCCATTTGCATGTGAGATACAGAAAAAGATAAACCCATGACATATGCAAATATAGTTCACACGCATGTGAAATAGCAACTAAAACTAACTAAATCCACAAGCATGCAACATTGTGATGCCCAACACGAAACAACCGTACATGTATTGTTATAGAGTATAACTGTCAAAGGTATAAATACATGATTGTCGATATTCACATTTCTTGAAGACAAACTACACGTGTAGGCTGTAGTACACCACAGCAAAGATATCACACGATTTATTGTCAGAGTTCCAATGTTGCTTCCAATATATCACAGCATAACGTTCACGATTTGCAAAGTAAAAGTTATAACACATAGTTTGTGTCCATATATATATACATGTAGTCACATGTGAAGTGATGATCGACTCCCATCAATAACGCTGATCCCGATGTCCAATACGCCAAACAAGCCATATATAACATAGTATTGTCTATGATCATAGTATTTAAATGATGTACACGAAATATGGCCATGAATATTCAAATGCAGAAAGTCTTAATTATTGTTTGCTCAAGTCAGCTTGTTGAATGATGAATATTTGTACAAGTGCCGCTACATACACAATCACATATGAGAAACTTACACATTGACGGGCCTTGGGAAGAAGTTAAACTGTAGTAGATGTTGACTGTTTATAACGTTGAGAAATGACGGAAGAACTTGAAAAAGAAAATTTTCTCCAGTTTTGGCGCGCACAGAAAGATCTGTTAAACATGTGGTCCGCTGCGTTGTATCCTATAATAGATCCTTGGAGAGAAACGAAGTCAATATACAGATAATTAAGCATCCGGCTATAATATGCAGGCAACTATTATCACAAAGTGATACAACCTTCTAGTGTGTATATATTTTGGAACTTTTGTCTGTGTGTATGTGCGTATGTGTGTTATAGACTCAAAAACTGCTCAACCGATCCGACTCAAATTTTTTATGTAGACCTACTTTGATCCCGGGATCAATATGGGCGGGTCCATTTTCACGTGCAACCGTGTCCTTGACCTTGACCTCGCTCATATACGCTCATATACGTTTCTGGACTGATCGAACAATAGTTTTATTTCTTTCTCCTAATACTGTTCAACGCTGTCGCTTTGAATTAGTAGATCAATCTTTCATTTTTAATAGTTTTCCAACTCAATTTTGCAACGTCCATAAACAAGTCCATACGCTGTATATTCTGCCCAGACGGAGGCGATCACAAAGAAATCCATAAATAGCCCGGACGAAGTCGGGCACATCAGCTAGTATAACATATTTTAGATAGTTTCCTGTGTATGAAATAATCCGTATGAGTTGAAAATCCATACCCGGAAACTATTCTATCAATTAAGATTGATTTGATTTTGATTTTTTGTTATTATAATATGCAAGGCCACAAAATGTATCCAATTGATGGTATATATTGTAATATTAAGTGCGAATCAAGTAAATAAGACATGGAGTGTATCATATGCTTATTTTAAATAAATAAAAAAAATAAAAAAACACAAATATAAAAGACGGTCGTGAATATCATGGACATTATTGAACGGTACAGTTATTGTATACGAAAAAATAAAATAAAATAAAAAACAATATTAATTTATATACGTGTTTCCAGATGGATCTTCGATTCATATTTATTATTTTATACCCATGAATCTATATCAATCATGTTGCGAAGAGATAATTCATCTTTAAAAGTTTTGAACAGTTTTACTAATGTTGGGGGTGTGACATTCTCCAAACGCTCCTATCGCCACAACCCTGTCTCGCATTTGTATGATGCCGTCCGCATTCTAACCAGTTCATGTTCTGTTCTAACACAAATTACAATGAAAATACAGATAAATAGCAAATAGATGAGAAGCGGGATAAGGACATAAATACATTAACCCTTCCATGACTGGAACTTTCTGTAATTTTGCGAAAATCATGTGCCAATGCATTCTCCTAAATATCCGAGTCTCCCATAGGGAACCTCGCATATACAATAGAATACAGTGACCTAAAATTTAACTTTGACCTTGTAAGCAGCTGCATTCTCTTATATATGCCAGGCCCCTATGGGAGACTCGCATATATAACACGATGCATTGACAGGGTCTTTTATGGTGCATCAGCGCAGCTTCCATCGTATAAGGGTTAAATGCTAATATACATCGTTCCGTCGTCTTGGGTCATGACGGATCATCAAATGATTCCTCGCATATCTGAAGAATCGGACGACGTCGAGTCACACGACGAAAACGACGTTCGCCTTGATCGCCAAACCGGAACTATAAAACAAAAGCATCGTCACACATGACAAAGCGAACCATGTCTGTCCCTGAATAAAGCTTGTAAGTCTTATTTTATTCTTCTTCGAATGTATTGAATGGATTCTAGGACGGCGGAGTGTAAGAAACACAGAACGACACGCATGGTAATGTGTTTGTCGATATGGCACACTCTTGTGCCATCGCGGAGGATAAAACTCGTGACTGCACCTCTCGTTCTATCACTCCGCGCCAACGCTCGTATCGTTGCAACGAACCCATTAAACATACAGGTGTCGTTCTGTGTGTATAGACACGCTATAAGACAGTCTTGGGTTTGGTGACTCAATGAAATCAGAGAAAGTTTCACCTCAAAAGAAAACAGTTGCTCTGTATTTTGTTTTCTTTAGTTTTTTTTATCGGAATAACAATATCACATGTATATATGTGACCGAGATACAACTCTCAAATGGTCGACATCAAATATATATATAGTCAACATCGAACTTGACTATATGACCACAATAATGTGAGCTGTCATTTTATCTTATCGTGTGAACTTGGGCAACGGATGCAGACGTCGAATTCAGGATGTAGCATATATCACATGAAAATGGCCTATTTAAGAAACTGGAAATAAATTGGAGTAGTGTCGAGCTGTTAGCTGTGTGCTGATAACACTATTGAGTCCCTTGGGAATTTAACATATTATTTTTTAAAAATCCGAAATTCCAGCTGGTTGAGAGATGTTAATGAATTTCGTGACACATTCAGTATAACAAAACAGTTCAAACGCCTAGATTCTGGAACATAAACATCGAGCTTCTCGAATATAGATCCTATAAAGTTGGTTGAATATATAATGAAACATGCATCGGGTTCTCGGCTGTATCTGCATGTGTAATATACTAAACTGATTCTTAATATTAAAAAACGTTGATATTCTAACGTAATATTATGTGTGTCGAATCTTAAAAATGCTCAATATTTATACTAAAGCCGAAAACTTGACACTTGGTAAATAGCCAGAGGCAGTGTCTTGTCTGATTAACCAAATTGCATCTTGAAGCGATAATTAAATGACTAATGTATAATTTAGACAATGTGTACTATATACTGTGAATTATAACATGTACAGAACACACTTGACCGAAGAGACCGAAACGAGCACATAAATTGTTTTTTGACAATAATTTAGATATAAATCTTAGTGAATAATACCGAACTAACTTAAGGCAAAACTAACAACTGATATCTAACAATTAATGGTATACCTACGTTACAATAGTAGGCTATTGTGATTAAGACAAAACAATTATGATCCTTGGTATATTCGGTAAGATTGTACTTATATCATGTGTGATCTCTGTGCACCAAGTGTAGTCATTCATTCTGGCAGGGATGATCATTGCTATGTTACTTTCAATATATCACTACTGACAACAGGATCGACCGCGGTGTCTGACATTCCCAGCGATTTACAATATCCCCGAAAGCTCTCTATTCATGTTATATGACCACACGATACGAGTAGATCAGATAATGCCAACGATAGCAAAACCTTAATGGCCTCCACAATAGGGAGTGTGTGTGAGACCACGTTGTCAAGATAGATTAATCCCACGTGACTTTCCACTGGAGTTTCCCGGCGAGATTAATAAGTAAGAGGACATTGTATTTTGCTAAGATTCCGACAGAGATGATACTATGGTACCGTCATGCAGATGCATCTGGGGGGAAGTCACCCAATTAGATGGCACCAAGACATACTATAGCTGTGATAACTGCATGTTGCGAAACGTATAAAGACGGAAACGTAGTCAGGTAGTGTAAACATGCACATGTATATATAGTTTTTACCGCTCATGTAACAGTTGACGATTTGTGTTACATTTTCCTGCTGTTGGTCAAATTTTTTAGACAAAAAAGTACGATCAGTTGGAATTTTTCCAACCATAGGGGTATTATGTCTGAAATTTCAACAGTTGAACAGTTTCGGTCATCGGTTTGAACATGGAGGTTCTCGAACTTGGCCATTTCAGTCTGCTTCAAGGGGGTGCACTTGGGAATGAGAAGGTGGACACCACAACGTAGACCCTTTGGCTACGTCCAGGTGAACATGTGATCGATTCGCGTACTGTCTTATTGCGGTCGTTCATGTGAACATGTGATCGTTGGGTGTACTTTCTTGTTGTGGCCCATGTATTTCTGTAGTAATCCTCTCGACAACGATTCTGGTTTTCAGCACATATGGTTGTCTTGCGAGAATCAATGGTCACTGAGTTGATATTTCCCTCATTGGTTTAATAAAATAGTTCATCAGGTAATAGTTTAAATCTAGAGCAATGGCATCGATGTCATCGCATGGATCCTTGTTAAACTGTTTCATAACGTCTAGCTAAATCATAATGTAAATTCGAGATTATCTTTCTTTTTCAGGTGAGTTAAATATACATTGCTGATGCAGGTGAATTAAATATATATGGCCGATGCAGTGGGCGAATGTAGTGAGTAAAGAGACATATTTAAACCATACGCTGTTCACGGAATACTATAAAACAATTTGTCACACAATTATACATTAATCTTATTTCTCGATAACATTTTCGCTACAGCCTGCAACCCTACTAACCCATAAATCGACATGTAGTAGTGTTATGTGTCCCCGCATATATCGCGTGACTCAAAAATGTACGTGAAAGCTATTCGATACTTTCTACGACTTCAAATGACATTTCTGTTACATCATAATTCCCTGGGGTAGGAATGGCTCCCAATGACCTTATGCTGCAAACACTCGATGCACAAGTAGTACTAGTGCTAAATTTGCAAAGGCATAACATTAACAACAATTGAAATATACCAGCACCACATGCAATGCAGTTGCATGATCACTTGTCACTACCAAAACGACGAATTGATAAGGCTACAGGATCAATCAGTAAAGCAGACTAGTACCAATTCAAACAGCACATCAACGACAACATCGACAACTCCGCCATGAGACCGAGCAAATAAATTACAAGCTATTCATTGCTGCTCAAAAGTATATTATGGAAACACACCGATTTAATGACTAATAATATATAAAAACGAGCGAAAGATTGAACATATACTTATAAGACAAATATCACATCATCGATCGACGGTTCACATATCATACCCTCCCATACTGACGCAAGCAATACACATATCCTTTGACATCCTAATGTGTATCCCCGATTTTATCTTAATTATTATATCATACAAGTGTTCTTTGTATACCTATATATTATATGTATTGCAGGCAGGAAGCCTAACTCCTTTTGTTAATTGCCAATTGTTATTGGAACGGGGCGTCATTAAGTTAGCAATAACTTGTGCCCCAATCCAAGTAGCTATTTTTGCTAATAAAATATGTTTAAACTAACTCCGCCATCACATCGACTAAAGACGTCGACATAAACTGCCAACACCTCTCAGATAGCACGGAATCAGCACGCGACTTATCCTGCCCTAAAAAGCCAGTCTGCACAACATCCTGGTGCGTCTCCGGGAACACACTCAGCCTGATCCGACTCAAACGCTAACTACGACGACTACAACGAAAAAAACCAGACGACACCAGACTACGAGACGCTCTACAACTACATAAATAGACAAGTGAAAGCAGCTGTCAAAAAAGAAAAAACAAGAATCATGCAAAAAGTGACAACCGAACTCGATCGCCGGAAAGACGGCCGCATCTTCTGGAAGACCTTTAACAAATTCACTGGCATCGGAAAATCAAACAGCAGAACAGAAAATTCACTCTAAAAACCAGACGATTCCAAAACATCGGGAGACAACGAGAAAGCAGAAACGTTCGCAGCCAACCTTAAGAACACCCACAACACCCACGAAGGCCCATCCTACGACAATGACATAAAAACTACAGTAGAAGACCACATTCTAAACAACGCAGACCTCTTCAATCCAATATCCGACTATACCAGCGAATCCGACGACGACCTTCACCTAGCTTCACCAATCATCGAAGAATTCGCCACTCAACTGAAGAAAATAAAGAACCATTCAGCACCTGGAGACGACGGTCTAACATACACCATTCTACGAGAGGCACCTCCTGCTTTCTTCGCCAAACTTCTACTCATCTTTAACGCATGCCTCTCACTAGGGTATTTCCCGAAAGCAAGGAGAACAGCCATCGGCGTAAAGATTCCAAAACCAGACAAAGACCGCTCCATCGCAAACAACTAGATACCCACCAGCCTCCTACAATGCACCGGAAAACTCAGCAACCGACCACACATCTAGTAACAACCAACTACTTCAACCCCTTGCACGTGGATATAGACAAGGCAAAGAAGGCATCGAACACCTACTACGACTCAGCGAAGACATCAGACTATCTCTCGGAAAAACCTGGACGATAGCAGCAGTACTGCTCGACGTAGAGAAAGCATTCTACTCCGCATAACGAGACATCGAATCTAGTCCAACTACGAGCCGGAAAACCACCACTCTTGATAATCTATGTCAACGACCTACCTTCAACCAAAGAAACGAAGTAGAAGTATCTCAATTCGCCGACGACCTCGAGACTATGGATATCACACAGACACACAAAGATCCTACAGTCAAGACTACAAAGAACACCCCAACGACAAAGTGGTGCTCCAAATGGTGAATAAAGCTCAAAGCGAAGATCCAGCTCACCCTATTCACCAAGCAAAAATCAACCAACACTCAACCTGCAACTCTTCGGCGAACTAATCTCATCATCGGACCAAGCCACCCTTCTCGGCCTAACCCTCGACAAACAACTCACTTTAGGAGTCCACATCCAGAAAACAACAGCCAAAGCAAAGAAAAGAACAAATCTTCTAAGAACCAAACAACGTCCACAAGACCTACACCTGACCAACTATGGAATTTGTGTGGTTTTCGTCGGATATAATCTCATGAGTATTTCGCTCGTTTTACTTTAATCTTCTACTTAATTGAAGCCACATAGCGATCTGCGCTCCAAAATACACCTAATAATATTTGCTTCTGAATTTTTCCACTTATCGAAATAGTTCGCTAAATTCTTGAACTGCCTGGCATGGAACATAAAAGCGTTTCGTGTTAGTCTATTCCTGATGTGGTAGAAATAAAGAGCTTTTCTTTCACATCTGTGCGAAACATTGAAAACAGCTGGAAAATGACCATGGCAAATATTTTTCAGAGCATATCAATATTTCGTGTAGTTATCAACCCATCTTGCACCTCCGTCCTAATTACGTATACAAACTTTGCAAGCTCGAATTAGTCATGTCCGTTTACTGTTCTTTTGCGAATGGCGGATTAAATTATAGGAATTTAGAAATAACAATTGTGTCGATTAAGGTTATGACTTGTCGCCGAACAGGTAGAAGACAAAGTTACTATAACGCGCGTCATAGAAGGGATTCACACGAAACTACTCAGCCGGTCAAAAACAATGACCCCGATCGACCTTCCAGTCATTCCTGATATTATATACCATTATATTTTAACAGAACGTTAATAACATGAACAACTTTTCAAAACTCCATAACAATTGCAAGTAACATATTGTTCTAATTCCAACAGTCTCCCGGTAACAACCCGACGTAGCGATCTCATGCACGTGATCGGCTTGACGTGACGTAGGTGGTTCGCCGCTTTTATTCAGTTGAGGCTGCAGTTACTGTTTGATAAACCTTGGAAACGTTCATGCAAACCGTATGGTGATTTGTGCTCATTCTTATGGGCGTTAATTGTTTGAATGTAGAGGGTGTGTGGTTATAACTGCATAACTGATGGCGCCTTGACTCGTCACCTGGTTGTTTCGGTATCTGATCCACTAAGATCATCCTTCACCAATCACCAATCTCTCATATTCCACACAGCTGTAAATAAGTTACTTATTGTGCCACTTTGTCAATTATGTAATTTTGTAACAATGTATACCGGAGAGGGGCTCATTAAGTTATTTAACTTGTGCCCCAATCCACTTTGTATTATTACAAATAAAATATGTTTAAAGTAATCTGATTATTCGGTATTTTGGACGATTCGCCACCTGGTGAAATTCTAACAACATTTGTTTAGGAACGAGCTATATCAGCTGTTGTCCCGAAGTGCTCACTGTGCGATAGAAACCCGTACTATCCAGCCGTTGCACATACAACTGGTACCATCAAAGGGTTTTCGCAACATTTCAGGAAGCGCCACTCATGAAAGGGCAGCAGCTTGAGTACTGAGTAGCTCAACGTTTAAAGTGTTCTACTTGTTGTCGCTGTTTTGTCAAAGTTATATTTGCATATATACATATACGAGAATGCACTGGCACAGGATCTTTAATGCTGCACATCGCAGATCAAGTCACCAAAAGAGTTAAATGTTACGGAGACCAGAGATTAGATACAGAATACCCAAGCTCTGTACACTTCCTTGTGCCAATCTTCTGAACGTGTCAGATCCGGGCTTAACAATGACTGTGCGGAAAGGACAATTTTAAACTGCTATTTAAACCTCGGTGGCAGCGGGGTATAAACGATCGCGGTTGGATTAGAGCTCGTAATTCACCGACCTTTAGGATGACATTGGTCTAATGATTTATTTCGATTCTTGACAAATTGCAGATACGTCGATAGTGTGATTTCGCTGACGATAATCAATGATAGCATGCACCAGCGTAACGGAAAATGTCAATTATGAATCATGTGACTTCCTGTGTCATCGTTAGTCAACGTCAACCGGAGACAAAAAGACCTCGGCGCGTCGCGGTGTCTGCGCAAACAAACTTGAACACTTCATCGATTGAAGAGCAAAAGTGCAGCGTATTTCTTATGATGATAAATGCATTGGTCCTCCCTGTGCGTCAACATAGTTGTGCCAGGAGCCACTACTATCAACTCTATCAAACTAATCTGACAATACCGCACCTCTCATTCTCTCGCAATTGGAGTACACATTGCAATCGATGCGCCGCATAGCGTGACATAATACAGCTCTTCGTCCACAAAATCGGAAAATGAAAGCGGGCAATACTACCATGTGAGCATGATGTGCAACCCATCTGGTCCGAAGACATGTCTGTTTAAATTATGTCTATGGCCATACATACGAAACGCAGTTAATAGCCAGTTTCAGCCACGCGTGCGTGTAAAGCTAGCCACACATGCTTGCGTATGGTGCGTTGCGTTAGTTTTATCGCATGCGATTGTCGGACGGAAAATCAAATAGAAATGCACGAGCACCCACACATGCATGCGGTTCCGATGCGAAACTATTCTGACGCTCCGAATGCCTCCGATTTTTATCGGACCGAAAATACTCGTATTTTCCATCCGATAGAAATCGGCGCTCCGTTTGCGTTCGCAGCGGAATTCGCAATTATTTATGACGTCATCCTGGAAAAGCCGCGATTTTTCAAAATAATAAAACATGCCGCGAATTAGATCTACTCCCATAACACCACAAGAAGTGGAAGATTTGTGCCTTCTAGTTAAACCCCGGGTCTATATGTATGTGGGCCAGCATGTGGACTATCACGACAGCCAGAAATAATTTAATGCGTGGCAGGATATTTCCGGGGGGGGGGGGGTCGGAAAAAAATTATAGGATACAAGGACCGGGTGGGTGAGTGTCCCTGATCCCGGAATGCATATTTTTTTCTGATGTCATGCAATTTTTTTTCAAAATCATTTCTAAGGCAAACTAGGGCTTCAAAATGAATTGAAACAATCAGATTCACATAGTAGTGCATGCTATATATAGCCTTATACAAGTGAGGGGGGGCTCTATATTTTCATTTTTAGTCCACAATTTCTCCCTTTAAGTTTTAACAGTTGAAACCATGGGGTGGGTCGGGTTTTGGTCGAGGAAAAAAAAAATCTATTCTCATCTTTTCTCATAGTTTATCATGGCTTTTTAACTTATTATACACGCAGGTATACTCTAACTTAGAAATTCATATTGCTTAAAAGTTCTTGGTTCCCTCATTCCTTGAAATCCCACTGGACACCCTAGTACTTTTAAATAAATACCGGTAATGTATGACCCATTAGATTGATTTGCTGTCAAAAAGCCGAAAAACCGTTGTATTGGCCTCATTTGTTTATATTGATGATATCAGCCAAGATATTGAATAAACGATAAATACAGTGACCATGTGGTCGAAGTACATGGTCGATGTCGATACATGACATGTTGTTCACTGATTGGAGCATTAAAAGGCTCCAGATTCAATCTCAGAACTTCTAATTTTCAAAATTTTCCGGGGGAGCCCCCCCCCCCTGACCCCTCCCGTACCCCCTCAGGCCTTTGGCATCTCCTGTTGGGATACTACTCACCACGACATTTTGTAGGAGAGCTACTCGCCACTTGCTCACCAGTGATTTACCTCATGGAGAGGACTGGAACTGTGTTTATTTAATCAAATTGATGGTGTTTTTACTTTACACATGCACATATTTTAACATATTGCTAATAAGGGACACACCTATCCTGTTAAAGTGGGTATTTTACCTTTATAACCATAAATATTTGGGTTTTTAAAGGTTTTGTCACTGGTTTTGTTGGAATATTTTTCAGCCATGTGCTTTGTTTGTTTATTTTTTGTGGGTCTACTTGATCAGCGTTCTCTCAGTTCCGGTGCAGACACAATGAGATACCCCTTACCATGCCAACAACACATTATTTAGTAGAATTTACAAGATTTTCATCAATTTTGGGGGTGGGTGTCCCAGACCTGGGTGGAAAAAAACTTACGCTCCCGGGTGGGTGTCCCAGACCTGGTGGAAAAACTTACGCTCCCGGGGTGGTGGGTCCCCAAAACTGAAAAACACAAAATTTCCACCTTGTATCCGTGATTTTTTTCCACCCACCCCCCCCCCCCCCCCCCCCCCGAGAAGATGGGCAATTCCTCCGTAGATGGTGAGTATATTGTGCTATCAATTCAATGTTGACATTTTATTCATATATAACAATTCCTCCTCCTGTAAATCCATGGTGAAGTGACTGAAACGATCACTATAGGACAACGTTCGCATGACCCCAACGGAACGATAACGCAAACATGTGTGGGTACATTCGTACGACGAACGGATCCGACGAACGGATCCGATTATTTTCGCTAACGCATACGCAAGCATGTGTGGCTAGCTTAACTTGTATATTACGTGTGTCCCCATTGCCAACGGAAGTCTGATGACTTATGTGACCATTCCGCCCACACGTACATGAACGGTCAAACCGTTTAGACGTTTTGTGGCAAAACGTAGAATAGGAAACTTGTAGCAATGACGAATAATCCAATCTTCAGAATCTTATAATAATGACACTAGCGACCAACTCATTTCAGGTAGTGTTACAATAGTTTTACCTGAGCGAGAAGACCCAGAAGAGATTATCTGGGGTTTTTTTTTTTTTTTTTTATATATTCATTTTTGTTACAGTTTGATTTCATACAAATACATGAATCAATACATATGATTTTACTGTTAAAATAATTTGAATGCACATGGGTTTGCGATTTTTGTTTCCTTTTGGAAAAGTGTTGTTTTAATTCCAGATTCCCCAGTTACATGCGGATCTGACCTATCGTTGAATGACAATAATTGATTCATTTACAAGTCAAATAAAACAAAATTGGCATTTACTGCCATCCTAATTGAAGCCTATTAGCCTATCGATGGTCAAATCTTGTCGCCGCCGACTATTGTTTACACGTGTGCCTACACGTTGTACTGATAACTATACACGGGCAGGTTTGGCACCGTAAAATCACACGACTTTTCCCGCAAAGTGCAAAAACCTGGCTATTTTAGGACACGATGCTAAAATAACACAATGAGACCGACACAGGTCCATGTATTCGTTTTATTGAATTTAGTTGATCGCGTTACTTCTTATACATGGAATTGCATTTCATGTAAACGTGTGTTTCCCCTGTAAAGTTCACTTGCATTGTATTACAAAATTGTTACTCGCGAATTGTCACTATTATCAACCAGATTGCGTGTCGCTGTTCACATGAAACTACATAGCTAATTTGGGCAGTGTATATATATCATCAGAAAGCAGAAAGAGCGATAATATCATATTAGTCTATATATATTTCGCGAATATTTCATATTCCTCCACAGGTTCAGTCATTAAATCATGCAACAACTAAACGCGACAGACTTTCGCGCTCTTTGTTAAACTATATAAATCAAAATAGTCTTTCGAAACCCCAGTTAACTGTAATCCATATAAGACACCACTGTATTATAATTACTATTTTATCTGTGAATGGAATGCTTTATCGCAACGTTATCCATTCGTTTTCAAAATACATTGACCATCTATATGTGATGGCTCCCATTTCCATCTCTTTCTGCTGGTAGTGATAAATGTTATAGCACTTAGCAGCAAACTCTTGTGCAAAGATGCGTTCAGTCAGCATTTTAATGAACTTTCTGCACCAACTGATTAATTTTCCGCTGAGTGCCCACAAATTCACACAGCAAAGGGGTGTCAAGAACCGACTGAGAAAGGAGAACCCATGTATCTGCCGACGAACTCGTTCAATATCAGATCTGCCTTTCAATGAAGTTCGGCAAATAATTGGTCTTTGTAACGACGGGAGTAATTTGTCACGTCGAATCTTATTTACGGTGGTTACATAATTGCCCAAGTGCGTGCGCAAGAAACATCAGCCGAAGGAGCAAGAAACTGCAATATGTAGAGGCAACCAGAGGAGGTTGTGACATACGAGGGTGTCATCCCTACCCCATCCTTGAATCCTTTAATACCAGTATACGGAGAGAGCGGTGAATACACGGTTATTGCAATAATATGATCATTTCACACATTTGCTGAAATAGTCATGTTCATATAACTATAACACATCAACAATTTGGTTAAAGGCACGTGAGGCCTTAGTTGTCGAAAATATTCATATTTGTTCTAACCACCGTAAACAGAAAAACATTAAAACGCATACAGTTTCGTTCATATATACCATGACCATCACGTTAACAGCATGTTATCATAAAGACCTACTATATTTTACCTAAACAAGAGCCTGATTGTGTTACAGAAGACAGCACAGTGCTACTGGCTAATCACACACAAATGGCATAAACGCTCTTTATTAGTTCCATATCAGGAATTCGCCAACAAAGAACGCTCTTTGTGTTTACCATCATAATATAAACAAACACCAGAAAAGTAACTTTTTATGCTTTTGTTTACAAAACAATGGTCAAACATTTGACAATAACATACTGTTTATGCGACATTTCTTATTTGTATACGGACAAAGTCTGTCTACATTTTGATGTTCTTTCTGTTTGCGGCGGTTTTTGACGGGTGGAAATATTTTCACAGGATACCCACCGCCAAGGCCAACCGTACCTTTAAGACATAATAAAATTTTGAATAATTTGTTGCCATAAAATCTGCGTACCAGCCTTTTTGTTGAATCCTGAATACCGGTTAAAATGGGCTTATGAATCTCGACTACCAGTTAACAGAGGGCATGAATCCTGCTTACCACTACAAAATCACCTGAATCCCACCTACCCTCAAATACTGCTGATGTATATACAATTATACATTGCGGAATTATGGTGCCGAACTATTGTATTCACATGAGGGTGTCACCGCTTCCCCTGAATCCTGAATGCCAGTTAACATATTTAGGTGAATCCTGAATGCCAGTTAACATATTTAGGTGAATCCTGAATGCCAGTTAACATATTTAGGTGAATACTGAATGCCAGTTAACAGATAGTGGTGAATACTGAATGTCAGTTAACATAGGGTGGTGAATAGTGAACGTCAGTTCACAGAGGGTGGTGAATTTTGACTGTCAGTTAATAGAGGGTGGTGCTTACTGAATGCCAGTTAACAGAGGGAGCTGAATTCCAGTTAACATAATGATGGCGGAGATATTGAATGCCAATTAACAGAGGGTGGTTATATCCTAGATTAGATGCAGTGGTGACCAAACTATATTATGAAGGGAACAGATGTAACCAAATAATACATGCTAAATTACGCTTAGGCTTTATTGACCCGAATGCTTATAAGTATATGAGATGTTTCTAATTGATAATCCAAGTTGTATTCGATGTCATGCTTATGCACTATATAGTTTTATGTCCATTATTTTATATATAACGTGAATCCTTAGTATCAACATTAAAAACCTGAATTGTGACTTTTATATCAACGATATCCTTAGGCTTAGCGGTGTATCCCATGTATAATACAAATTCAGTATTGTTCAACGCAGTTCATATTTACTTTGAATATACTGGGAGACTGTGATTGCGTGCCAACTTGATATCTTCTTACTTCAATATAGATTAGTACATGAGGCTGCGCTGCAAAGTTCAAATTCATCGGCCAATTTATTGTTTTTATTATTAAATAAATATTAGAATGAACATTACATACATGTAACATATCCTATTTATATTCATAAAGCTCCGCAAAGCTTTTAAATTTGTTATCCTTTCAATCAGCACAATGTCCACTCTGGTAGATTCAATATTTATCACACAGTTAGCCCCTAAACCCGGCTTAATATTTTTAGTAAGACAGACGTGTATTATCGGCACACACAGTGACGTAAGTGGTTAGCGCAATGATGTCGATGTCAATGCCGAAACTTTATTACTATGAAATTCGAATATAATTATGATATTCGATTTGTGTTGGGTTATTTAGTGTTGACTGTGAGATAAACATGGACGATAAGGGTGTTTGAACAATTTTGTCAACATAAAAAGACACATTTAAAATTGAACTGTTTTTCATGAAGGTGTCTTTACTTCGCTTTGGTTGTGATAAGGAAATCAATATTAATTTTGATTAACCCCAGGCGTTTCGAGATACGTGTTATACGTGTGATAACATGGATCTCAAATTAGTCTTAATTATATACGAAATGTATTAACCTCGTCCACTAAATTCGATTCGAGCTTCGGTAAAGCTCGGCTCGAATCTAATTTAGTGCACTCGGTTAATAAATTCCGTATATAATTGCGACTCATTAGAGATCCTCTATTTATCAGAGCACCTTATTCTTACATTGAATCTTCTATGCGGCTGTGAATGCTCATATACTTGGTATCTTCTAGTAAAAGGTCTAGATTGAAACATGTGGCTGTGGTGCAACGTTCAAACTAATTTGAAATGTATTACTTCATATAACTTTAATTGAACATTTAAAAACTTATTCATAACCATCAACAGCATTTTCAGGACAACCATGTTTAGGTTTCATTTAGTGCAATACTGGTGCCTGATATTAAATGAGATATGTTCAGCATTGAATTGTTATGTGTCCATGTTTTGTCTATGTGTATTTCTGTAAGGATCCAATATTGTAGGCTGTCTGAGTTGGGTCCAATAACTTTGAGTAATTAATACATTTATTTAAGCAACCATAGCGCCAATTAAATTACGCCATATCTTCACCTTACATGTAGTATTGGTTTCCTAGCTGAGAAAAACTGCCAGGAGCTATATGTTGCTTTGCATGCACAATTACACCGTTGTTACTTTGATATTAGGAGATAAATCTCGGAAAGTAGTTTTAGCGCAATCTCTCGTTGAATTACATGTTGTTATTTCTGACGTAGGAAATCCTGGAAATGGTCTCGCCAACACAGTTCATACAGTTTATATATTCACAAAATGATATCCCTCATATTTTCACATATTGACAGGAACATATGGTGCGAATGCGTGCATATTATATATAGATTCATAGTTTAAGATGTGATCTACCTGTATATTTAATCCCTAATTAGTAGTTGTCTTCGCAGATAATTCATGAACTCGTTTTAGCATTCCTAAAATGAAACAGAATATACCATCGTTACAGCTAGCAACGTGATCATACCAGGGTTCGCGCTGCCACTTGCCAAATTTTCCAATGGCAAAAATAATTCACATTTGGCAAAACATATTTTCATTTGGCAAAAGTTTTGTCAAGTTACTTTTTAATTCCTCAAGAAATTTGAAAAATATTGGTCAATCAATACCATTCATTTCAGGAAACTATCACACTATATTTATATTAGTTGTGTTTCATAAGGTCTAGGAAAAGTTAACACCTTTATTAAGACGCAGTTAATCTGATAGCATTAGTATTCATAGGTGATGGATTACCCGTATTCAGTGTGGTGATGGTGTCGTTTACATAGCTAATACTTTGGTAATGTGCCATTCTGATGAAGCGACACTTCTACAATTCTACTGTTCGGTGATTGGTTTGTTTATTCTAAAAGAATTTGGCAACAAATATTTTCATTTGGCAAATTATTGGGCACAAGTAAATTTTGGTCCAGCGCGGACCCTGGATCACACGCAGTGGCTACATATCTGAGTTGATGTACGTCTCGTTGTGTCATTCTGGTCGTAACATGGCCACTTATTTATTTAAATTATAATTTATTTACGCACATAAGGATCAATTGACCAACAAACTGGGCCAGTGCCTCATAGAATGTGGTAATTACACGTATATGTTTTGTTAAAAAGAAATATATAAATGTTTGATCATTTCTAGAAGCAATTACCCCCCACGTATTGAGGCCGAACGTCGTACTCCCGGTGCAGACTGCCTGAGATCCCATTGAAGCTGTCTGGGATATCGGGATGTCCCCTTCTCATTCCTGTGGTATCGATCGCAGTGTTCCTGTTTGGGCCAACAAAATAGAGTCTGATCACATAGGACCTCCAGACCTCACCATAATCAATTCTCTTCAAAGATGAAAGGGTCAGTGTGTTAATAGACACTGATATACTATCGTAATGAACAGAAGACATTTCTAGATTAGGAAAGTCGGTTCTGTTGTTATACTGACCTGCATTGTATATATGACGCTTATGTGGTGTACAATGTATAGGAGAGGCCAATTTAGATCCGCAGCAGGCTAGGTTTGTTCAAATGATTAGATTTGTTCGCTTCAGACTCATGCTACTAGATCACACGCTAATCATGTCAATGATGAGGTATAGCTAAACGGTTGGCCATTAGCGTTATTCGGATTAAGTTTGTATTGAGACCTCCCATGCATGGAGATGAGATACGATACGCTTTTTGATACTCCTATTGCTTTGACACACTTTCTCGCTCGTTTCCCATTGAATATAATTTACTCGCTTAAATTATATTAGCTACGTTCATTTAATCATAATTTTTGAATCAGAAGAAATATTATCGGGATTATAAATATCGTATTGCAACAATACCTGGTCGTTTAAAGTTGTACTCTGGCATTATGTGCCTACTCCATTGTTATCGCTAAGCGATCAATGGAATCGTATACGATCTTACCCGGTTTAAGTGTGAAGGGTACCTACGCGTTCCAGTCAGAGGGTTCTCAGATAATTATATGCACACTATTGGTCGTTCAAATATGATGAAACGTGTTCTATTCCGATAAACGCGGATCTGTGATGCAGAAAATGGCGGATAACACGATGTCGATGTATGGAAAAGTTTAGATCGTATACTGACGGTGGGAATCACGTGGTTTCCAGTTGGTGAGTACCACGCATTTAAAATGTGCAAACGCACACAATCATAATATACGAGGAATTGACACAAAACATAGCAGTTTGACTGTTACGAGCATATGCTGGTTTATTGTTTAAACAAGTTGATACTTTATTTGTTCGGAAACACTTAGTGGTTTTCTATAACATTCTGACCAAAGTTGACAGTCGGGGTGCGTGGAATACACCAGTACATACATCTTGGAAAATCCTTCGACTGACACCGTTGGTCAGAATGTTAGAGCAAACAAATGTGAATTTGGACATAAATGAGGTATCAGCTTGTTTGAAAAATAGTATAGCATCTGCTTATATCTGTCAAAATACTGTGTAAAATGTCATATCTTAGTTTATTACCTTTTTTCCTCGCTTTTGGTCGCGTTTAGATCGCCTCGGCCATTTTGAATGCATGATACTCATCAACTCGAAACCACGTGATTCCCCACCGTGATACTTGTCTGTGGTTTCTACGTCCAATTGCGTAATTTCGCAGTGAATTAGCTGTCTGCTCTTGTCCTCACCATTTTATTGTTTCTATGCGCTCCTAACAACATGCATGTAAGCCTATTCTCGTCGTATTGTTTTGTACATGTATGTTTGTTTGTTTGTTAATTGTTATGTCATCATGATTCATATGTGTTATGGATGATTATACAACATGTTACTGTTTTATTCACGTACCTCACAATCAGAACTTTGGATCATTAGATTTGGACAAAATAATGTCAAATCGGAAGGGGCATCGTTAATTAAGAGAGCGTTCTTTACAAACATTATCGGCATGCGGATAATGAATTAATAACCGCGTTTGGTAATACTTACTCGTTAGTTATTATTGACATAAGGTCGACATAAGTAAAACCACAACTGCTTAGTTAAGAAAAACTCAACACTTGTCTGTTGTTTGTTAACATAATTAACACTTTCTATACTAAACTGATTCTTCCATATTTATTAATATCTCTATGCTTACGAGCTATGAGCTTCCCCATGAATCTCTACTCTAGCTATATGCACATAGCCAGAGTTGAGATGTGTGCCATGATCTACGTTTGAGGGCCTTTCTGGCAATCAAACATGATGATCGGCCACTTTGGAAAGTACATATCTGACCGTCAAATCCTCTCGCGGACGAGTACCAGTGTACTATTTCATTACTTTGTGCCGAGAAAACGTAAAATAATCAACTCATGGCGGCAAATCGGCATGTTTAAACATTCGTCTTTAGTTATCGCATCCATAAAAGCCACCAGAGCTCATTCGTACGTACATTCGTCCTTCGTTTTGTTCAAGTTGGGAGTAATATTTCACGCCTCGCAGCGTTTCATTTGAAAATATATTAATTTACTCTTAAAACCTAAATGTTACAAGCGCTTCAATGTTAGGAGAGTCGCTGAGCGATACTCGCTCATATATGCCCTCGGGTCGGCCATAATGAGGCGATTTCCGGAGAAATTGTAGGAGAATGTCTACACCATTTCTGCTTCGACGCATACCGCAAATGTTTTAGTGGGACAAGTCACGTACAAACCTGTTATTTCCGTGACATCAGTCACACTATAATTGATTTGTTCGGTCGTTCCGACACCGAATGGTATATACTGGGTTGTACTGCCCTGTGGTACAACCATCTGTTCTAGACAGATCGTGAAAGCGTTCTGACATCTTAAATGTGACCGAGGCTGGTGAGAAGTGGGACTGCCAGAACATATGAGAAACGATTGTGATTTACTTATCTTGAGCATGGATTTTTCTTCTCCCAGAACCATGTAGAGACTTTGGTTAAACTTGTTTATTTATCCACCAGAAATATACATGTTACATACAATGCAATGAAACTGGGAATGCATCAAGCTGTTGTTATAATATAATAATAGTTATTGTAATTTATTATATATATATGATAGATTTATATATCTGACAGAAAGGGAGAATGACAATAAACACATGGCTTTTCGGGTGTCGATCTTGCAATGTGACATGAAAGGGCTCTGTAAAATGTATATACAACTCTTCCAGAGATTTTTCGTTGACAGTAGACAAAAAGATCGGATATTGCATGCATGGGTTTTGGAATATATAGGATATTGAGAATAAGAGGAGAGTTCAGGGGAAGAATATGAGGAATAGAAGCTTTAACACCACTTAAAGACCCATGGTGAGATTTAACACCAAATTAGTAAAACTTTCCCATAAGGTAATTTGCAGCTTACCAGGAAGAGGAATAAAAGAGAAACATATGCTAGCAAATCTAATCCATACGCATTAGACGTGAAAGGTGAAAAGTAAGGAAATAAATCGTGGAAAGACTTTTGAGTCACGCCGTTTTTTTTCCGTATAATATATATTTTTATTTTTATTTTTCACAATCATGGAACAAAATTTTCATGCTGTAAAAATGTTTCTGGTACGCGAGAATCTGGTAACATTTTGAAGCGGTACTCAAAATTCGCACCAATCTGTTAGCTTGTACTCTAGTTTGATATGCCCATTTTAACCGGTATTCCAACATACCCTCGCGCAAATAGGCACATAATCGACCTCTTAAAGGCACGGTTGGCCTTGGCGGTGGGTATCCTGTAAAAATATTTCCCCCCGTCAAAAACCGCCACAAACAGAAAGAACATCAAAATGTAGACAGACTTTGTCCGTATACAAATAAGAAATATCGCATAAACAGTATGTTATTGTCATTTGTTTGACCATTGTTTTGTAAACAAAGGCATAAAAAGTTACTTTTCTGGTGTTTGTTTATATTATTATGGTAAACATAAAGAGCGTTCTTTGTTGGTGAATTCCTGATATGGAACAAATAAAGAGCGTTTATGCCATTTGTGTGTGATTATCCAGTAGCATTGTGCTGTCTTCTGTAACACAATCAGTCTCTTGCTTAAGTAAAATATAGTAGGTCTTTATGATAACATGCTGTTTACGCGATGGTCATGGTATATATGAACGAAACTGTATGCATTTTAATGTTTTTATGTTTACGGTGATTGGAACAAATATGAATATTTTCGACAACTAAGGCCGCACGTGCCTTTAAGTGAAATAGGTATATAATATGATTATTTGATTCTGAAATAAGCAGATAATGGTGTCATGTCCGTTGTTTCGTTTTATGGCGCGGCAACAGCTAAAATACATTTTAAAGAACGCATACCTGAACAGTCGTGAGTTAGCTTATATGTTGGCTTATTATAATATGCTAAGAATCGACTCATGAGTCGATAATGTCACTAAAATGCTCTCATTTTCAGCACATTATCGACTCAAAACTGAGGCCATTCTCAGCAGATTATCAACCTAAAACATGTATTATTGTAAGCAGATAATGTACAGATTTTTGAGAAACAGTCTGGTTATTCAGTATTACACAGCTTTGATATCATCTAAGTGATAAACATTGGATTATTTCGTAGCCACAATGACACATTTTAATGTAATCCAGGCTCATAGTTATGGACATTACTGCATATATGTTCTCAACCGGTATGCATGATTCACCCTCTCTGCTAACCTGTATTCATGATTCATTGGGGTGGGGTGGAACCGTCATCTATAGTTTTAAGTTGTCCGATCGGACCGGGGATCTTTAACACAGTTATACATGTATCTACTGACTGATCATCATATCGCTATTAATTATCGACTTAGCGACGTATGTCATGATTTGGTTATGTTGGTATCATCGGACAAATATAGGCGTAAGAATTTCCCATATATCAATGACCAACCCATAAAAAGAAAGTCATCAAAACAGATTGCGATTAATCATCGTTACTTAGTAACAAATTCCACATACTTATTGCCCCTTTCTTATATAAGCAAACTTCAGCTTCTGAATTTGTAACAACAATTTGTCCTTCAGATTTGCTTAACGTTTCCGGGTCCATTTTAGCTCACCGTCTGGGTACTGTTTATGCAAGTTTAAGTTCCTGTGTAATTGTTATTGCCTCCGTATGCGTAAAGTACATACATTCAATATTAATAATATATCTAGACCATTCTTTAAGCGAACAAACAACGCATGGTAACGTGAAACGTCATCGCAGGCATTATGGAAGCAGCTGTTAGTGTCACGTCGCTTTTATTGATTTAAGTATGTTTTGCATCAAGTAATGAATATAATCTACAACTCGTCCCCAATTTATAACGAAATTTACAAAACTCGTCCAGTAAATTAGGTGTGGACCTCGACAGAGGCTAGGTTCAGAACTGATTACTGGACTCGTTTTGTAAATTTCGTTATAAATTATAATCTGGGGACTCGTTAATTGTAGATCCTATATACGTATAATCTGCGACCTAATAGAATTGAACCCGGACATATCTCGCTTGCTGTGATCAACATAAACGTATTCCGTATGTATTCGTGTATACGGGATTCGTGAGCGATGAAACGACCTCTCCAAGTTTTACAACTTATCTCATCAAAAAGTTGAAATCAGTCAAATTTTCCTATTGCATACCAGAAAACAGTCCACATTTTTTCCTATTGCATTCTAAGAACAAAGTCCATACATTTGTGATCTGGTATGCTATATATAAGTTCATGGTTTCAAACCTCAATTTTAAACAGCATATAACACGTTCTTAGTTAACATTATATTGGCTTTGTTCCACTGAAAATAATGTTAAACCATACGTATACATTAGTCTCGTATTCACTGAACAATTATATTTTGTTGCTGAAATGTTAATGAGATAATTATTGATGTCACCCTTAGTCTAATCGTTGCAATTAGATAAACTAAATTTTCAAGAACATTCCATATCAATTAAAGTGATGTGAAACACTACTGTAGGGTGATCAAATAGAAATGGAGAATAATCTTACTAAAAGTAGTTATATTTTACAAATATTATATCCACATTGACATGACGCACTATCATTCTTATATATTAATTAAATGTAGCGACTCTCGATGGTGAAATCGTATTCGTTATAGTTTATCGCCGGTAGTTGCGTCCCGAATCGAGAGGTAAATATTTACAATTGAGCGTAGTTCAGACGATGGTCGATTTGCTTGATATTTTGGCAGTTGGCATATAGCCTGAGTAGTAACTTATCAGTTTCGCGCACCCGAATAAGTCCATAATATATCTTTAAGACAGTCTTTCAGAGCGCTTCGTGCCCAGAACATGTTATTTTACAATCGACTCTAAAACAAATGTAAAACCGTTTCAGGAAAAATGTAACGTTGATTACATCTTTAAGTGTGTATTGATCAACAAATGTCAAACCGAAGAACGTACACACATCGAAATCAATAGGGGCCTCCAAACTATATCGAAGCAATGTGTTGTCCTCTGCATGACGTCGAATAATCTGCGTACTTGTATCCCGAGCACCTACAATGATACGCGTTCTTGCGTTCTGTCTACAACCCCCAGCTATATAGCAGGAAATTATGTATACTAATATATTCTAAAGAAAAAGGACCTCATCGTGAGTGCCCGCATCTTAATGTCGCCCTTCCGGTTACATGTACCTCATTAACACTTTCTCAATGGAGAATGAGAATGAGAAGCTATCAGAAACATCTAAAATATTAACGAGGTTTAACAGAATTGATATGTTTCAATCGTCATTTGAAGGAGGTTTGCTCGCGGCCATATTGTTTTGTCTTCTCATTTCGGATCCAATAACGGAATGAGTGCGAATGGGGCATGAATTCGTCAATTCAATACAGATAAATCAAATGAAAGAGCCCTATCATCGAGGGATCTACCGGCGTATTTCATATTGGCTGTTAAAATTAGTCGTTCAAAATAAGTCCGTAGAGCTTATTTCAATACGAAATAAGCTCATGTATGCACCATTTATTCTACTTTATTTCATCGACACGACTTAACAGGTGAACATTGTGTTCACTGCGGCCCGCACCATTCAACGGAATAGCGGGTATAAGTTCTATATGAACATATGTGAATAGTTTGGTCCAAAATGAACCTATCTGCATGAGGATATGTTGAATAAGTCCACAAGTAACCAGGCACTTTGACCGCTGATAGAATGTAGCATTCAACTAATATTACCGAAATGTTCAGCAATGCCGATCGTACCATTTCAGAATACACCACGCCTGAACTACCAGCCTGATCTCGTGAAACTTAGCACAAACCGGGCTTATTTTATAATTGCGCGAAATAAGCTCATATTGGCCTTATTTGAAAACTCAAATACGCTCTATATGTGGGCTTAACCCTTTCAGTGCCAGGTCCGATTTTTGTATCAACCCATACACCCTGTGCCAATGCATTCTCTTATATATGCGAGTCGACCATAGGTCGCCTCGCATATATAAGAGAATGCATTGGCCTAACAATTTTTCATCATTTATTATTATTTTTTACAATTTTAATAATTTTTTCTTATATTCTTTAACAGACTTATTTTGTAGGTTTAGTGCCAGGGAATCTTACGTTTTTCATGGGGATCAAAATTATTACAATGAATACTTGGTGATAGTTTTGAGTTATAACATGCCCCTAAGGTTTTATCCAGTTTGTTTTTAAATTCGCTATAGCATGCTTAAGCATACCCAAAAAAAATTCAACCCAATTTTTTTTTTTAGGGCCGATTTTACAGACCGTAAATTAGGGCCGATAAGATCGGCCCCTGGCACTGAAAGGGTTAAACGATGATTATTAAAACGAAATTAACCATTCTATACAGTATTGCGCTTATTTTCGCGAGAACAGGCTGGAAATTACACGAATAAACCAACTCAGTTGAAATAGTATAAAGTACATCGGCTCTTGAATGTTTCATACAGCCATTTGCATTTCTTTGATTCGTCGAGAGATTAGCCAAACACCGCCAAAATGACACGTTTAGAAAAATAATAACGGTACGTTTTCTTAACACCAGTTCGCGCTACCATCGTTGTTTCAATTCAGCAGGACCCACCATCAAATAGCTAATTATTAGGACCACTTGGCCAGGGGTGAATACATCTTCTTTTGTGGTAATTGGAATATGGGATTATAACTCTTTCCTACACCAAACTACCTACGGAATAACCATGTACACATGGTCGCCGAGATCACCGGACTCAGATGCTGTCGGAACATATAAATCTACAATAGTGTAAACTGCATGTAGCTGGTGTCTGAAATGTCAGCTCAAAAGACTGCAATAATCGCACACATATGCCTTTCCCCGGGGTTTCTCTGCCTGCTGTAGGAGAACAAATTGACTTACGCCGAAACTGTCATCGCGTATAGAATATTGGAAAGAAGTATCTGGACGCACAGCTAAATACCGCTGTTCCGTTTGCTTCAGATTGCTATTTGCTTTCAGATCACAGCGTGGTTCCACTATAAGCAATTAAGGAACAACGGTTACCGTCAGCATCCACACGTTTGCGGTATCTCCAATTACGGTTGGATATCAATCACTATTTTCCCTTAGAATACTTGTTCTCGGTTAGTTGCAACCAACAAGAGACACTGCAGCATCAATTTGTCGCGTGACATACATGTACTTGTCATACGATTAGTGCAACCAGCACGCAATATCATAATTATAAATATGAATATCAACAGTGAGTATATGTGACCCGCCATATCAAATCCAGTCGGAAGTCGGGATTTTTTTACCCTGTGCCAATGCATTCTCTTACATATGCGAGTCGACCATAGGTCGCCTCGAATATATAAGAGAATGCATTGGCCTAACAATTTTTTACAATTTTAATAATTTTTTCTTGTATTCTTTAACAAATTTATAATTTCACCCATACAGAGCCCCAGACAAACATGAGCAGACGACACTCTTCTATGTGCTTCCATATATATGTGTGGGGCTCCCTGTACGGTAATGGGTGTTTTTTTTTATTTTATGTCCTAAAAATTGTAAGAAACATTTATTTAAAAAACATGATAAAAAATTGTTAGGCCAATGCATTCTCTTATATATAAGAGAATGCATTGGCACATGGTAAAAAAAATCCCGACTTCCGACTGGATTTTATATGGCGGGTCACATATATGCAACGATAAACACGAGAGGATCTCGTTGGGAAGATACTCTGATGTAGTGATTGGTTGGCTTGGGGTTTAAATCTACATGATCGTTTGCGCTCCAAAATATGAACATAATAATATTGACTGTTGAAATTTTTTCCCGGTATCGAAATAGGTTGATAAATATCTTAACTACATTTCTACGAGCATTCCGTAACACTAACAGACGCATTGAAGTAATTAAATTATAACTATAAACATGTATTTGGGTCTCAAACCAAAATCAGCCATTTGCAGTATTTTGCACGACATGGAACATAAAAGAGCGTTCCGTGTTGGTTTATTCCTGGTAGTGTAGAAATAAAGAGCGTTTGTCTGAAAAATTGAAAACGGCTGGAAAATGGCTGTTAGTTTGTCAAAAAAAAAAATTCAGATCACATGAAGTCGGTATATCAATATATCGTGTATTTAAAACCTATATATCTACAAATTACGTAGACCAAATTTGGAGGTTGGAATGAGCCATGTCCGTTTAACTTCGTTTCAGCCACTATGACATATCACACCTAAGAACAGAACCAGCTGGTTATAAAATATGGTAGCCAAGGTATTGTGGCTGGAGGGGTCATGTTATTACGTTTTCAGATTCAGCTACATGTATCTTTCGACCAGGAGCCATTCTATTCAACAAGATAAATTGAGTGCGCCAAAATAAACAGAATTGAGAGTCGCATAAACAATGACAGACGACATGCAGCTAGATAACATTGTTCATTTTTTACCCTGTGCCAATGCATTCTCTTATATATGCGAGTCGACCATAGGTCGCCTCGCATATATAAGAGAATGCATTGGCCTAACAATTTTTTTCAATTTTAATCATTTTTCCTTGTATTCTTCAACAATTTTATAATTTCACCCATACAGAGCCTCAGACAAACAAAGCATGAGCAGACGACACTCTTCTATGTGCTTCTATATATGTGTGGGGCTCCCTGTAGGGTAATGGGTGTTTTTTTTTATTTTATGTCCTAAAAATTGTAAGAAACATTTATTTAAAAAACATGATAAAAAATTGTTAGGCCAATGCATTCTCTTATATATGCGAGGCGACCTATGGTCGACTCGCATATATAAGAGAATGCATTGGCACAGGGTAAAACAATAACAGACGGCAGCTAGAAAGCAATTTTCATTCACTAAGCAGTTATATCAACTTTGAGACGACAATCATTCATTAAGATGTACTTTTACTTTCATGAACTAGAAATTTAGAAACCTGTTGTCGAATTTCACGCGATAGACTGATCCTTGTCTTTGTTCACAGAAAAGTTGAAAACTTAGTAACCTGACCCTTTCAGCGCTACTGTATGTGTAAGCAGACAGTGGGTGACACTAAACAACGAGCTACATGTATGCCCAAATAAAAAGACATAAAAGGAAATGTTTCCACTTGGAGTCAGGAATATATATTCAAGAACTGACCTGTGTGAAAACTTAAAATATAAAACACTAACAATTAGCATAAAATACAATTAACCCTTTACCCAACAAAACGGCCAAAAACCGGCCAAATAAAGCTTCAACAGCCTAAAATATCTTCGGTCTGTCTCAATAGAACCATACAAATATGGATATCATTGGAACCGGCTCATTGACCACATTGTGATGGTTACAGTTATGCCCTGTGCCAATGCATTCTCTTATATATGCGAGTCGACAATAGGTCGCCTCGCATATATAAGAGAATGCATTGGCCTAAACAAAATCTTTTTTTAACACTTTTTACCATTTTTTCTTACATTCTTTAACAATTTTATAATTTTTAATGTGTTAAGCCAATGCATTCTCTTATATATGCGAGGCGACCTATGGTCGACTGGCATATATAAGAGAATGCATTGGCACATGGCCGTTCTGTTGGGTAAAGGGTTAAGTAGAAAAAATAATCGATACCAAATAATACAATTCCATTTCGAAAGCTTCAAATTCAAATAGTCATATTATTTTTTAATGTTCTAATGTTTGGCATTGACAAGGTACTTACAATAGTTGACAATGTACTTACAATAGTTGACAATGTACTTACAATAGTTGTATCCTCTGGCGTGAGCCTTTATTAATGCATTATGTTGGTTGGATCGTTGTCTACGAAAGTTGTCTCTCATCAAATATAAAGCATCAGTCGATAAATACTAGTGGTTGCTTTCATGGTTAAATGTTCTTTTTTTTCTTCAAGCATCGTGTTGAACTAATCAAACTAAAATATCAGCCTCAGTTTCTGAGAGCCACCGTGTTAAAGAGACTTGGAGAAACTGGCTCAACTGGGGTAGATGTGTCCATCTCCAGCGTCTATTGTTTAGGATATGATTGTTTAGGATATGAAGATACAATTACATTACTTTACAATATTATATCTCACATGACTTTCTCGCATTCTGATTGGCTGCACACTGCTATACTATTTTACGATAGTACCCCAGTAGGATTCCTACATGCCTACTATTCTGTTTCTATTTATAGTAACAAACTCATTCGAGAAATCGTGTTCCCGCCTGAAGATACGGCCAATCTTAAACTATGCCGTGTGCGATATTTGTTGTAATATCGGTATATCATTAGATTTATTGATGAATTGCAATTATCTTACAAATGTCCGATCATATCTAGGTAATGTATTTAATAGTTTGTCCGTTTAGCAAGCGGCCAGTCCAAATTGTGTAATGCCAGTGGCGTTATTTATAATTTCCTTTTCCGTTGTAATCGAAGTTAAGCAAGTTAACTTCTAAAATTTCGCTAAAATGTCTTTGCTAATGACGTATTTATAGAAATGAATGCATGAAAAGATGCTGTTAGATGTAACTAATAACTTAGTTATGCTCCCCCTGCCATCGTCAAAAGATTGCCGTCAATTGTAAAATCTGAGACCGATTTCCAAAATTCAAGGTAAATCAAAATGTGACAAAATTAGACTCAGAAATTGTGTGAGAATTGGCACAAATGTTCGATATAATATAATAAATAATGAATGTCTTGTCGTTGACTATGCCAATATAGTGGTCATCGAGGAGAAATAGTTGACTCGCCTGCGGCTCGTGGACTATTCCTCCTCTCGGACCACTATTTTGGCATAATCAACTCCAAGCCATTTATTATCTATATAATAGTGCATTCCAATTATAACTTGGCTCCGCTCAGTTTGGGGATATCATATTTTACATTTCCAAACTGCCAGTTCGCTCATATCAGTAACTCATGATTATTCCATGGTCAAATCACGTATACCATCGGCAAATGCATGTCCTACTTGATGGGAATCATCCTTTATGCCACTGACAAGACCTATCTTAGTCCTTCCCAATCGGGTAGTGTGAATGGATGATGCTTTAATCTCAGCCATTTTTACATGTCCAACATGCGATCAATGTATTGTGTAGTACTTGGAATTGTAGAGTAGACTTATTATGCACGCAAACTATAGGAGAGTGTTGCACATCCCTTAGTGTAAACAATATTCTATTTCTCAATTAGACACATCAATACATTTATAACATACACAATAAGACACACGAAAACCATTGTCAGAAATGGTAACGTGCTCAAGATCATATATTATATACCCATGCTTGTAATTATAGAATATAAAATATATTGGTTTCGCGAATGACCAACTCAGAATTCCGTAAAAATAACAATAACAACCAGCACCTAATTAACGAACCGGCGGCCGACTCGGTCGTCTTCAACCACAACCATCAGTGGGCTGCAGAGCGAAACATATCTATAAAAGTTGGATAAGACTTACAAATTATCTTTTAACTTTCGTTTATTGTTAATTGGCATAGCTTGTCACAAACCAAAAATCAACATTATTGACTTAATAATGTAAAGGACAATAAACGAAATTGAAATTCCCAACTACACCTTTTACCGGACTCGACCTCCTGGTCGCGCAGTTCGACTTTAAACCGGAAAAAAACAATTATCTATAAATAAAATGCCCATCGCACCACAGCTATCAAGAATTTGCAGAACAGTATACACGCGGCGCGCGCTAATAAGATATATAGGGATATGGCAGTAAGCCTATGCTTATTCGTGGCAATTTCCGCGATATAAAATTGCTTCATGATTTGTTTTGGTCTCGAATAATGAATTGTCCGCTCCACAAACACCGCGATCATATATCCGTGGCTGATCGTGCAGGGAGAGCACTCTTATTTGTGTTCACTGCTCTTTAGATGAGATATGTATATCAGTTCGTGGTGGTGCTCAATTAAATAGTTTCGTTCTATCTACAAACTTTTGGAGTGAAACGAAAATGACTGCATTTTCACTGTACGTTAAGTCAACCGATATATTAAGCAAAATGTTCACATATAGAAAACATTCTTTGATAGCAACAACCAGTGAGTGAACATAGAATAAAATTCACTACTGTAGTTTCTCAAAGAAATGCCAATAACTGTAAAAAAAATGCATGACATGTGATCAGCAAATATATACACTTGTATTGAACTGGTATTCACATTCATCGAAATATGTAAAAGTATGTAACAAATGTCGGTTTTGTATTGGTCACAAGATATATATATAATGTCTGATGAATTTGGCGTGAGCTTATATCATTCGTCAAGTTGACAATCGTGTGGTTGATGCTGAAGGTGACCTCTCACCCGACGGACAGCCTTCCTCCAGACAGTGTATATGGATTCTGATTTCGGGTTTCTAAACGTTTATCTTTCTCTTTGATCATCGTGTCAATCTTTGCAAACTCAAAGATCAACCTGTTTTTCTGCGAGTCTAAACTTTTGACATATTTTGGAGATTTTTGTTTTTGGAACAACGGTGACATCTCCACACGGTGTGTATGTCTGCTTGCTTCGACGCAAATGATAAAACTGCAGTAGATGTATCCATTGCCTGCGATACAGGTTTTGGAACAGGAGAAATATCGTTCCCTTGAGCTTGTGTTGCTAGAGATAAACTGACGAGTTGTGTTTGACTCTCTGAGTGCTGGCAATAACTTACTGTTTTCTAGAAACAGCAGTGAGTGCGTGACCTGTGGAATTGATTTTCTTAGCATATATATATACGATAAAGGTTTATCAGCTTTACATCTCTGTATCTTTAATTCATAATCCCATATGGGACAATAACAATCCATTGCAACATGCGAACCATGGCAGTTCGAATTGTTTTAGGATTTGTACACCAGAAACAGACAAATGTTTTTTTTTACTTTTACAATGTTCATGGCCATAGCCATCACAGCTAAAACATCGTAATGGATTTGGAACATAGGTATTTAAATCTGCCTTCATATACCCAACCTTCAATTTCGGTGGATGATCGCACCAATTGAAGGTAAGAAGATAATTTTTCGAAGGAATGTTTAGTTCATCAACTGCGTTTGTAAAACTACGGACTTCTGTAACTCCCTCTGTTGCTAACCTTGCCGATATCTCCGATTCCGAAGAATCAGCTATTTTGCGGATTCTCAACCCAGCTTTGCTACTATTCAATATCTTGTGAGGAGTAACCAACACTGATATTTGTGCAATAGTCGTTAACTACAGAAGAGCATCTGATTGAACTTTCTTTTAGCATTCGATCAAGAGAGAGCCGCTTATAGGCCCAGCCCTGATTGGTTTGACAGCTTTCAATTATCAAGCAATGTCACTGATAGAAGGTCTTTTCGCATTAAGATTAAAGCCAAGAACCAAGTACTGAGGGAATATCCAGCATCATTGGAAGAGAGTCACCATTCTTACGAGCAATACATTGTTTTTGTATTTGAGTTGACATACAAAAAGCAAAAGCATCGGCTAGCCCATCAGCTGCCGCGGACCACCTTTCGAATTCTGGTCGGACTGGTACATAGCTGAAGCGGTGACCCGTTTAGCCATTGCATGTAGCAGCCTCTCGGTGCCTCCCCAGACAGGTGTGACAATACAGGATTCAACATCCAACAATCACCAGTACGAAAAGCAAAGACACAGAAGATGACAGAAACAACATACTTGAAACAAAACAAACAATATTTCAAATATCAGACGAACGGTACAACAGATAACATGAATTGAATCTGAATCACTGTGGCGAAGCGTCATTAGCCGATTGATTGAGCCGGGTCAACTCAACCACCCGTCTTGAAGAGATATAGTACCGAAGTGGACCATGAGGTAAGCCATACCCGCAGGTCGATGCCTCGCGTGATACGGTCGCCCTAATACCACAGGACTACACCCCATCTCATGTGATGCACCCCTCGGAAAACAGGGTGCCAGATTAGGTGATTCTTACCACTCGAAGTGGGCGGTAGCCTATTCTATATCCTCGTGGAAATACGAACATAATAGATATAATGGACTCTTACCCGGTGTTTCGTTTTATGGCGCGGGCCACTGAAAACACATGTTAAAGAGAGTACACCTGAAAAGTCGTGAGTTGGCTTATTTGTGTCATTGTCCGCACATAATTTGCTTAGAATCGCCTCATTATGAGTCGATAATGTGACTAAAATGTTTTTTTTCTGAATTGCAGCACATTATCTACTCAAAATGAGTCGATTCTAAGCAGATTATCTATCTAAAACATGTTCTATTATAAGCAGATAATGTGCTGGTTTTCGGGGGAACAGGCTGATATCTGGTTGTGGATGTTGGGCTAATATTTTGCTTCCTTGATATAACATCGAACGGAGGGAATCACAAATACACAGCATGCACGACTGATGTATATGTGTAGATGCTATATGATGCTTTGGTCAACTTTATTATTACTATAGTTGTCGCCTTGTCGGCACGTAGCGGATATATTTTATTGACTAACTTATAGCATTGTAAGGCACAGGCAACACATGGCTAATTATAGTCGAGTATATTCTTCGCACATATTACATTAGCATTTTTTTCTAAGCCTCATCTCGTATGACGTCAAACCACGCCATGTCTCTTATGTAAAAAGCCCACTCAGGTCAACAAGCAGACCACAAAGAGCCATACAACATCTACACGAGGAGAAACTACCATATACATGAACATACACCCATTGGATGTCGATACCATGAACTTATATCTAATGTCAGACCTCTGATTTTACTTTGAATTCATAGTCCCATAACCATCCATTGCTGTGTATGCACCAAGGCAGTTTGAACGTTTCTTTGGTTGTGAGCAATTCGTGGTTGCAGCTTGGAACAGAACACCGTGCACACAAGTTTCATGTACTCTTGCAATCATCGTTGCCATGGCTTTACTTTTGGCACTTCAAACACCACAAAGGGATGGTACAAATGTAGTCCATAGTAATTTCATGTACATCCAACCGTTTAACCATCAATAGTTTTAAAGGCACGGGTGGTGTTCGTTGCAGAAATATTCATATTTGTTCCAATCGCCATCAACAGAAGGAATATTAAAATATATATAGTTTTGTTCACACGCCAAACATAATCAGCGCGTAAATAGTATATTGTCGCCAAGACGTACGCTGGTGTACGCAAACAAGAACCTTCTCGTGTTACAGAAGTTTTGCTTCTGTTTACATAACACAGCGCAATTATATTGGTTAATCACACACAAATGATATAAACGCTCTTTATTATTTCCATATCAGGAAAACAGTAACAAATGATGCTCTTTATGTTTACCATATCCGGATCTAAACAAAAGCCAGGCTCTCTAACGTTTTTTGCTTTTGTTTACATTACAAGGGAAAAACATTTGACAATAACATAATGTTTATGCCATGTTTCTGATTGGTATAAGAACAAAGTATGTCTATATTTTACTATTCCTTCTGCTTATGGCGGGTTTGATGGAGGAGAATATTTTAACGGCATACCCACCCGCCAACACCGCCAGTATCTTTAACATCCTATGAACATTTGGTACGAGGAGCCACCCAAGACAACGAATATTTCAAACTGTGCAGTGGGTTCCCAACCCGAAGCGTCAGATTTAAATTTCTTTAACCCTTTCAGTGCCAAATCCGGTTTTGTATCAACCCATATTTCCTTAGGGTTGATACAAAAATCGGACTTGGCTCTGAAAGGGTTAAACATTCATTCAGACCAGAGCCATTTCCTGATTGGCTTTGGCGTTTCTTGACTCTGGGATCGAAGCCAATCATCAAGTGCTGTGGATATACATCGGCATCATTTGGAGTTATCGAACCATCGCGTCTTCGTTCAATATGTTGTTTTTTTTTAGTTTGAGTTTACATAAGACAAGCAAATAATCGATAACTAAAGCCCAGCAGCCGCCTCGATCTACCCTTCGAATTATGATTAGGCCAAGGACCGGTACATGTATGTAGCTTAAGCCGTGACCCGTTTAACCACTGCATACAACAGCCTCCACACAGGTACCTCTTAATATTGAGACAACGGTGAACATGATCAGATGCGAAGATGTGACAATCTTCAAGTCGAGATTTAAAGAAACATGAGAGGACAGAAACATATTACACGTATAAATAGAAAACAAAACTGCAAATACCAGAAAAACAATAGAGCAGATAACAGACATGTATTCTGAAACGCTGTGAAGAGGCGTGACCGGCCGATTGATTGAACCTGGTTAACTCCACCGCCCACCGTGAAGCGATGTGTGACCAAAGTTAAATTCTAAGTTGGCTGCTGCCAGCAGTTGCAAAAAAACTATTTGATAACCCGAAACACGACATAAATTAATAAACAAATGAGAAGTAGGAAAAAAGTTCACTAATTACCTTCAGTGTCACAATTCACAATGGCCTTATGTTGATTATATTCGGTAAACAATCATTTTTCTATTGTGTGCTATAAGTAGGTTATATCATGGTGAGAATCGTTTACTAGAAATAGTCACTCGTCCAAGACTTGTGGATATTTCTCGTATACGATTCTCATCATGATATAACCAATACATAACGTGCTGATTTTCTGGAGAAAATGCTGAATTCGTCGGAGTCTGAGATATTGGCGACAGTATGAATGGTTCTGATCCCTAATGAGAATTCTCCCTCAGATTCGGGTGTTTTTATTTGTATACATTTTGTTCTGATTTAGTCAAACTCACTGTTTCCTCCGTACACACTTGCTTCGATTATTATTGGTGCAGTCGCTCTCGTTCGTGATATGCAGCCTGTTCTCACCAAAAGCCGCACATTATCTGCTTTTTATAGGTAGATATCTGCTTAAAATCTCCTCATTTTGAGTCGAAATGTGCTGAAAATTAGAGCATTTTAGTCACACTATCGACTTATACTGAGGCGATTCTAACAGATTATGTGCGGATAATGACACAAATAAGCCAATTCACGACTTATCAGATGTACGATCTTTAATATGTGTTTTCACTGCGGGCCGCGCCTTAAAACGAAATAACGGCTATGACTCCATTATCTGCTTATTTGAGAAACAAATAATCACATTATGTACCTATTTCAGATCATATGTCGATTATGTGCGTATTTACGCGAGGATTTGTTGTAATATGACCGTGCAGCTAAAACGACGTCAAGCCATGACTAGGCCAACAATCAGTTTCTTAACCAATACGCATATAAATACCTGCGATTTCTGAAACTTGTAGTATGCGCTGCTATTTCTTTGTTTTGTTCAGCTACGGCTGGCAGCATGCTTGTAGGTCGGAAACATTTTCAGATAGGCAAGTAAATCGGTAACAAGTTTGTTTTTTGTTTTGCCTTACCATGCAATGTCTCTTCGTGTTTGAATGAATCAACTATGATTATTTCTAACTGCTTAGTCTAATCTAGTCATTCGTGTTATACCGTGACATCGTGGCGTCAGTGAAACGCGAATGAAGCCAATTTCGAACTATTTGTCACGAATTTAGTTCTGGATCAATTGACCGATTTCAGCACGGTGACACTCTAAAAGGTGTCTCACCCCATTTGTTCATTCTGATATCGTTTTATATTTATATGGCGCAGGTTGTACCCCGGCTCAGGAATATTTGTGTCATAGGTGAAAACTTCAACTTGAACTCAGGATTAGATATATATATAGTGTTTCGGTTCACAATTGAGTAATATATCATGAATAAGTTCTATTTATTTGTATATAGGTCTTAATATCTTCACGCGTTGGTACTTAAATTGTAATTCGTGTTTAAATTACATGTGTTGTGATATACATCTAAATGTGGATATGTGGATCCAGCTAATCGAGTCACACTGCTGACCCATATGTGAGTAAATTAAACTGAAATGAAGCCAATTCCAGTACTATATTTGTCACGAACTTATTTCTGGATCAATTGCCCGATTTCTTCAAGGTGACCATATATTAGGTGCTCTCTATTCTTCCTGGTATCGCGGTGTTGCTTGTTTGGTCGATGTAGTGCGGTTGTTCTGGGGATCCATGCGTAACCTGTGTGCACTGTGTACGGTGTATGGAACATAAACGTTCGAACTGAAGTTGTGGAAAATACTTTGTAGCAATTTCGTTCTATGTCTACCCATACCATATAGACATAATGCCGACGTCCGGATCAACCATCCGTCGTTTGTCCGTCTGCTCGTATATGCATGCTTATCCAATGCGATTACTCACGTATTTTGATGTCCGTAGTCCAAAGTATGTCAATAAATAATCTATATTTCCCACCCTCTCTCTCGCGCTCTCTCTCAGTATATTTAGCTTATATTTAGTATGGAGGATCCTTGCGTGACTGGGATTCAGATTTGTTGAAATATGGTTACCATGTCAAATAGAGCCAAGGACAGGGACCTAAATCCTCTATAAATATATCAGTGTTTTGTTATTCGAGTGTTTTTGTTTACAATGACCGTATGGTGAAGCATGGAAAACCACAGTCCAAAACTGACCTGGACCGAAAAACTGTCTTCGGTCTATATCGCCATTGCAAACGGCGGATTTACCGAACCACTGCAAACTGAAAGGCGCCGATCTGCACCACACCATTAGGACACTGATGTAATCATGTGGCAGCGTTATCTGCAATTCGCGATTGCAAGAACTCATTGCCTCCAGTGTGTTATAATTCGATGAACCACGCGGCATGCCGCGCCGCAAACGCCGCGTGGAAGGACATTATCGGAGGGTCAGTTGGTGATTGGGTTTCACATTTGTATAAAGTAGGGCCATCAGGTCTAATATGTGCGAGACCAGGGACATAACTCCATCAATATTAATTCTTAAAACGTCATCTTCGCAAGTACCTTCAGTTTTATTTAGCTTGTATTTAATATGTAGATCCTTGGGTGACTGCTATTCAGATTTGTTCAAATAGGGTCATCGGGTCAAATACAGTAAGTTTGAGATTTCCATAGTAATTCTTGAAACGTCTTCGCAAGAACCACCTGGCCTTAACTTATATTTGGAATGGAGGGTCCATGTGTGACTGGAATTTACTTCAGGCTCTTAATCAAATAGAGGTGGAGCCAGGGACTTATCTATTTCCCTCCATAGTAATTCTGAATATCGTAAGCATTAATGGCAAGAACCATCTCAGTAGCTGATATTTAGTATGGAGTTTCATTTGGCGACTGGGATTCATATTTATTCAGATAGGGCCAACAGGTATAGTATATGGTATAGTAAATGTTCAATTAAATTGTTTTCTTTGCAAGATTCATCGGGTCTATTTAACTTATATTTAGTATGGAGGGTCCTTTAATGACTGGGATTCAGAGTTGTTCAAATATGGTCACCGTGTCAACAAATAAAGGCGAGGCCAGAGACACAACTCTGTCCTCCATATTAATTGTTGACACGTCTTCTCCACAGGAGCCACCAGGCCCCTAGGATATATCTCCAATCATATTATGTGTAGAGCCGTATATCCAGTTATGGATCGATATGTTGAAGTTATGGGTTAAACATCTACCGATCATTATACAGGCCATAATGTATCCACGGATTGATACTTGATGCCTAATTCATGTCGGAATGAATCAACTGTTATGATCTACATTCACAGCGATGTGTGGCTCAGCTAATCCAGTTACCCTGCTAATAACGATTTCCGTGAATTAAACTGGAATGAAGCCAATTCCAGTACTATTTATCACTAACTTATTTTCTGGATCAATTGCCCGATTTCAACAGGGTGACACTCAATTAGGCGCGCCCCATTTGTCCCGTTGTTGGCATTTATCATGGCGTTCGTTCTTAGGTCGATGAATGGTGCAATGCGCTCCATGTCGCCATTGTTCCTGTAACTTCGAATATCCAATATTGCGCTTCAAGAAGACAGTAATGATTTGAATGCAGATCGGTATTTTTCTCTGTAAAGTAAAGTAAAGTTCGCGACTATTATTCAAATAGTAATGAGGTTTGTTGAGAGCAGACGATAAGCACTTTAATACCTTATATAGTTATATGGGGACAGTACATGATTATCCGAACGTTATTTGTGTTTATGAGAGGTATGGCACCGGAGATACTCTGTCTACCTGGAGACCAATCTGTATGTATCAGTTATATACATTGTTTATGATTATGTAAAACCAACATTTAAGTCTTTATTCTTATAAACCCAAGTCAAACTCCGCTTCAGACTAATTGAGCCGCCACATCTTATTAATTGAAAGCACGACACGCTGCTGAGCTTCCACGCCATCACAAATATTCATACAAGGTATCCGTTTTGGGCTTGCGTTGCTCATATAGAATATCACCATAGGGTGCGTTAACCCTTTACCCAACAAAACGGCCAAAACCGGCCAAATAAAGCTTCAACAGCCTAAAATATCTTCGGTCTGTCTCAATAGAACCATACAAATATGGATATCATTGGAATCGGCTCCTTGACCACATTGTGATGGTTACAGTTATGCCCTGTGCCAATGCATTCTCTTATATATGCGAGTCGACCATAGGTCGCCTCGCATATATAAGAGAATGCATTGGCCTAAAAAAAATCTGTTTTTAACACTTTTTACCATTTGTTCTTACATTCTTTAACAATTTTATAATTTGTAATGTGTTAAGCCAATGCATTCTCTTATATATGCGAGGCGACCTATGGTCGACTCGCATATATAAGAGAATGCATTGGCACAGGGCCGTTCTGTTGGGTAAAGGGTTAACGAATATACATGTAACGAATTGACCGCAGCCGTTTGAACGCCTTATTTGTGTATATTTATCCAATTACAACGCAACTCGCCAAAGCACAACGCAAATGCATGTTTCCTCTAACCAGTAAACAGTCTTGTATTCGTGGAAGTGGACGTCTCCACTGATGCGAAACGAGTCACTATCCATTCACAGATTGCCAAAGGGCCTTCCTGCCTTCATACTTCTGACCTCGACAAATACAGATAAATGCCCCGTCCTCGGTGGCAAAGCTCCTTATTTGACCCACCGTTCCCATCATGGAACATCAACCCCCATACATCTCACTTTCGGAAAAACGAGGCTGGCAGAAAATTGAACAGACACGTGTTCGAACAGATTGAGTATGCATGTAAGATAATGACATTTTATATATGGCTGTTATCGCTACATGTAATCAAATGAGCTAGGCCTAATTACTGTAGACATAGCTAGCATAAATTCGACGGTCTTGCCTCTTCAAAAAACCAACAGTGCTCTTTCGTGTTTTCTTTAAATTCTTCCAAATTCGCGGACAATTTGGACTTATCGAAGCAGCTGCTCTACACATACGCGCGTGCGAGCTAATAAACCCGATATCAACTTGTTGGGCAACATACGGATACCATTTCCATTGGATTTTTATGAAGTTGTTGTGGACATATTTGGCATCCCTTGAAAGATATCACTTTGCAATCACATTATATGTGTGTTTATTCTGCAACAGCTATGAGCACGTTGTTACTCGTTAAGGTATATTGAATACCACGGGTTTGCCTGATTAATGGATACTACAGGGCACGAATTCGAACTAGCACGTGTTAAAGAATCAATTAAACATAATTTAACTGAAAAATGTACATATGATTGGAAATTAACGGCGAACTCACTTGGTAAATGTTCGACCTATAACATGTACAAAACAAATTGTGGTACTGAACCATAATTATGTAGGTTAGCAAGAAACGACATGATTAATTTAAATACATATCGCTGTAGAAACCATCGCTTGCCAATATATATACGATCATGGGTTTAATATTAAGAATAAAAGATATTGCAACTCACGTAAGACCAATGCATATGTGACGAATATCACCACGCAATGGAATGTAACTACTGGAGTTCCTTACGCAGACGGAACATACCAGTTTCATTTATTGCAAATCCTAGTACATACAGTTTTGGTCTCCTTTTATACTCCAACAATGTGACAATCAAACATAGATTATGCGATTATATGACGATCGTCCACTTGACGTGTTCACCGCTCCCAACACCACCCATCCCAAATTTTAACAACTTCGACAGCACGAACCTACCCTATATGACCATCTTCCTGATATCTAAAAGTTAGAAAGCATGTAGTTAATTGTCCGTATCAACGCCCCATACCCCTTTTTATGTAAGGTATAGGACATGTATTTATGTTGATATATATATGTCATACCATGATGAATGAGAATAAACTAATTTGAATTTGTTTACTGGAAGCGTTGCAATGTTTTGATGTTTGTCAAAACACACTTTATTTTTTTATTTTTTGTTTAATGAAGTTTGGAAAGACAATAAAACTGCCAAACATATTATCTAAGTCTGCGCACCACATTTCGGTTTGTTATGTGTCACCATTCTATTTGGCTCTGCAGATATCTCGCCATCACGAAATGCCGAAATCTTTTTTAAAATGGTTTCTCGAGCATGGTGGAACAAAGTGTTTTCATTTAGAAACTAATTTCATGGTAGCCCCGTCTTCCGGGAAGAGTGATCCATATGGCAATAAAGGTGTACCACGCCTGGCCAAGTGGTTCTGCTGAATTGCTATGATACCGGTAGGGCAAATCGATGTTGTTAAGAAACAGTACCGTTATACTATTTAACCCTTTACCCAACAAAACGGCCAAAACCGGCCAAATAAAGCTTCAACAGCCTAAAATATCTTCGGTCTGTCTCAATAGAACCATACAAATATGGATATCATTGGAACCGGCTCCTTTATCACATTGTGATAGTTACAGTTATGCCCAATGTATATATAAGAGAATGCATTGGCCTAAAAAAAATGTTTAATGTGTTAAGCCAATACATTCTCTTATATATGCGAGGCGACCTATGGTCGACTCGCATATATAAGAGAATGCACTGGCACAGGGCCCTTCTGTTGGGTAAAGGGTAAAAGACGTGTATCATTTTCGCGGTATTTTGTTGATCTGAAAATCCACTATGAGTATAAAACATTCAAAATCATAATTATATATTATGAACTATTTTAATAATGACTTTGTTGGTTGTTGCAAACAGCCATTAATTGAGATTGCGATTGGTGTCAGTTTGCAAACAACAGCTCCCCACCATTATTAAAATATAAAAAATATGTTATGTTCTTGAAAGTTTCTTACACATGTTATGTTCTTGAATGTTCCATTGAGACATTGATTTTTGCTGAAATCGCTCAGATAAGCGAAACATCGCCAAAAATTACAACTTTCGAAAAAACGGTACTCTTGTGTTAAGAGCTTCGCTTTGCCCCATCAGCTTCATAGCAGGCCATCTGGAACCGCCGGTATCAAGGCAAATTAGCAGGATCGCTTTACCATGTGGTGTCCAAGTTTTACAGCTGTAAAAGATTCACGCGCTAATATATAGTAAGCGAGGAAACTCTACATTCTTCGAACCATGTTGACGATATGGATTGATGTTAATTCAGCTTCGTATTAGAGTTACTCTTCTTGAACTATACTGGTAAATTGAAGAGAAACTTCAGAGAAAACTCACCCATTTTACCGCGATGCCAACCGATAAGATCAGTTCAATCGCTTTAGTACTAATAAATGTTTTTAACTTAGTAAAATATTGTCCAGGTAATACAATATACATTTCGTGTATTTGTCGACATACGATCTCCGGAAGGTGAATGTAGTGAACAACACTTAAACGGACATGGCTCATTCGAGCTTCTAAATTCTGTTTGCTACGTAATTTTGAAACAGGTATAAGATAGGTTGACACGAAATATTAATATACCAGCTTCATATGCTGAAAAACACTTTCCACAGAAGTGAAAGAGACGCTCTTTATTTCCAGAATATCAGGAATAGCATAGCACGGAACGCTCTGTTCTGTTCCATGTCATGCAAATGACTGTTTTTTTTTTTATCTTGGTACCCAAAGATCGTGTTCAAATTTGTATTTGTGTGACACAATACGTCTTTTCATTTATTGCAAATCCTAGTACATACAGTTTTGGTCTCCTTTTATACTCCAACAATGTGACAATCAAACATAGATTATGCGAATATATGACGATCGTCCACTTGACGTGTTCACCGCTCCCAACACCACCCATCCCAACCCACATTTTAACAACTTCGACATCACGAACCTACCCTATATGACCATCTTCCTGATATCTAAAAGTTAGAAAGCATGTAGTTAATTGTCCGTATCAACGCCCCATACCCCTTTTTATGTAAGGTATAAGACATGTATTTATGTTGATATCTATATGTCATACCATGATGAATGAGAATAAACTAATTTGAATTTGTTTACTGGAAGCGTTGCAATGTTTTGATGTTTGTCAAAACACACTTTTTGTTTTTATTTTATTTTAATGAAGTTTGGAAAGACAATAAAACTGCAAAACATATTATATAAGTCTGCGCACCACATTTCGGTTTGTTATGTGTCACCATTCTATTTGGCTCTGCAGATATCTCGCCATCACGAAATGCCGAAATCTTTTTAAAAATGGTTTCTCGAGCATGGTGGAACAAAGTGTTTTCATTTAGAAACTAATTTCATGGTAGCCCCGTCTTCCCGGAAGAGTGATCCATATGGCAATAAAGGTGTACCACGCCTGGCCAAGTGGTTCTGCTGAATTGCTATAATACCGGTAGGGCAAATCGATGTTGTTAAGAAACAGTACCGTTATACTATTTAACCCTTTACCCAACAAAATGGCCAAAACCGGCCAAATAAAGCTTCAACAGCCTAAAATATCTTCGGTCTGTCTCAATAGAACCATACCAAATATGGATATCATTGGAACCGGCTCCTTTATCACATTGTGATAGTTACAGTTATGCCCTGTGCCAATGCATTCTCTTATATATGCGAGTCGACCATAGGTCGCCTCGCATATATAAGAGAATGCATTGGCCTAAAAAAAATCTTTTTTTAACACTTTTTACCATTTTTTCTTACATTCTTTAACAATTTTATAATTTTTAATGTGTTAAGCCAATGCATTCTCTTATATATGCGAGGCGACCTATGGTCGACTCGCATATATAAGAGAATGCATTGACACAGGGCCCTTCTGTTTGGGTAAAGGGTTAAAGACGTGTATCATTTTCACGGTATTTTGTTGATCTGAAAATCCACTATGAGTATAAAACATTCAAAATCATAATTATATATTATGAACTATTTTAATAATGACTTTGTTGGTTGTTGCAAACAGCCATTAATTGAGATTGCGATTGGTGTCATTTTGCAAACAACAGCTCCCCACCATTATTAAAATATAAAAAATATGTTATGTTCTTGAAAGTTTCTTACACATGTTATGTTCTTGAATGTTCCATAGAGACATTGATTTTTGCTGAAATCGCTCAGATAAGCGAAACATCGCCAAAAATTACAACTTTCGAAAAAACGGTACTCTTGTGTTAAGAGCTTCGCTTCATAGCAGGCCATCTGGAACCGCCGGTATCAAGGCAAATTAGCAGGATCCCTTTACCATGTGGTGTCCAAGTTTTACAGCTGTAAAAGATTCACGCGCTAATATATAGTAAGCGAGGAAACTCTACATTCTTCGAACCATATTGACGATATGGATTGATGTTAGTTAATTCAGCTTCGTATTAGAGTTACTCTTCTTGAACTGTACTTGTAAATTGAAGAGAAACTTCAGAGAAAACTCACCCATTTTACCGCGATGCCAACCGATAAGATCAGTTCAATCGCTTTAGTACTAATAAATGTTTTTAACTTAGTAAAATATTGTCCCGGTAATACAATATACATTTCGTGTATTTGTCGACATACGATCTCCGGAACGTGAAAGTAGTGAACAACACTTAAACGGACATGGCTCATTCGAGCTTCTAAATTCTGTTTGCTACGTAATTTTTAAACAGGTAGAAGATAGGTTGACACAAACACGAAATATTAATATACCAGCTTCATATGCTGAAAAACACTTTCCACAAAAGTGAAAGAGACGCTCTTTATTTCTAGAATATCAGGAATAGCATAGCACGGAACGCTCTGTTCTGTTCCATGTCATGCAAATGGCTGTTTTTTTTTTATCTTGGTACCCAAAGATCGTGTTCAAATTTGTATTTGTGTGACACAATGCGCCTTTTTGGGACATATACTGGTCGTAGAAAGGTAGTTCAAGTATGTATCGACCTATTTTGATACCGGGGGAAATTCAACAGCCAATATTATTAAGTGTATTTTGTAGAACAAACCACCAAATGGCTTTTACGTGAAGCTTATATATATATATATATATATATATATATATATATATATATATATATATATATATATACCGTAATGATACGGGACGATATATCTCATCTTTTTAAAGGCACGTGAGGCCTTAGTTGTCGAAAATATTCATATTTGTTCCAATCACCGTAAACAGAAAAACATTAAAATGCATACAGTTTCGTTCATATATACCATGACTATCGCGTTAACAGCATGTTATCATAAAGGCCTACTATATTTTACCTAAGCAAGAGACTGATTGTGTTACAGAAGACAACACAATGCTACTGGCTAATCACACAAAAATGGCATAAACGCTCTTTATTTGTTCCATATCAGGAATTCACCAACAAAGAACGCTCTTTATGTTTACCATCATAATATAAACAAACACCAGAAAAGTAACTTTTTATGCTTTTGTTTACATAACAATGGTCAAACAAATGACAATAACATACTGTTTATGCGATATTTATTATTTGTATACGACAAAGTCTGTCTACATTTTGATGTTCTTTCTGTTTGTGGCGGTTTTTGACGGGTTGAAATATTTTTACAGGATACCCACCGCCAAGGCCAACCGTACCTTTAAATACTGGTAAGACATTTGCATCTCTCAAATTATGTGGTACATGTAGTTCTCCTGCTTCAAAAACTTCGAGAATATGTATGTCAATCCGGGTGCTATAGATGTTTAACACATTTTAAATACCTTGATATGGATACCGTCTTTTTGCTACGCCCTGAGTGGATATAGTCAGGTCTTTTATCGGCGGTTTGTTGGGCGGAAGTTTTATATCGGCTTGGCCTGAGTCTTTTGTGAAGACCGATCGGAACTAGTTGTTTAGGATTTCATCCATCCAATAAACTATGTCAGGAAACCCCAACGTGAGGTTGCTTTCCACTACAGATATGAACAAAGATAGTCGTGGATATTGTAAAAAAAGTGTTAAATTGGTGCATGTGTAAACAGTGTGAAATGTATTCAAACCGATACCCATCGTCGACTACTTAATGGGTATATGTATAACTAGGCCGATGTCATTCACGATTTGCACGTGCACACAGGACCGCCTGGAATATTATGCACTTCCAACCAAAGCTTTCGAATACGCGGCGATACCGAGGCACAGTGGGGTGGGGCATATATACCGGCATAAAAATACGTGAACTATAAAATCAAATAATTCGTAGAAACTCAATTCGCTAATACACATTGTTTTTCTAAAAGACTCATCGTTATCTCGTTACACACAATTTGTATGAAATTGATATATACGTGCTTAAAGTCTGATTATGCCTCCATGAGTGGGTACTGGGAGTCCAGTTTTGTGACAATAAAAAACGGATCTTGGGATCAGACGCGCAACCATGCCAAACTAGAGATGAGGATATTAAGAAATTAATCACAAATACTAGACTGATATATTATAGTATAAATGTCACCATATAACCGATAAACATTGGTGTACACATTTATATGTCTATGGGCATGTCGCTGTGCGCGTATGTGGCACTTTGGTGGGCATTGGTGTTTTCGGATCTGTCATTAATGATCACGTATTCAAATATGATTTGTTTGACATACATCTATATCTACAATGGAGATGGCTAGAAGTGTTATATTTGGTTCACATCCATCCAAGCAGAAAACTTTGAAACGCGAACAATCTAAACAGCATATACAGTTCTTTAGCTTATATGGTAATGATGCATTGTCAACAGGCCGCCACCATTGATAACACTGACACAAGTAAACGCTAACTCTTCCGAAATGAAGCTAAAAACAACAGGGAAGCGCTGAAGATTATGATTAAAACTTTCTTTTTTTTATAAAACAAAATCATGAGCTCACTCAATACATTTTTATGACTTAATTGAGTTTCGTGCGAAAACGGGGAATTCTAACCTAGCTGATTTCTTGCTAAGAATGGGAGATCCAAAGTGTGTTTGTATACATCAGATATTTTGTTAGGCGATATATAGCATGCATTTCAAAAGATAGAGGACGAACTTCTGCATTCTTTCAACAACCACAATTATTTTTCAAAATTATGATTCAGAAAGGCATTTCTATTAAAAATACCAGATCTATTGCTCTGGATGGGACAAACACTATGTCCGGCGAGTGTACTGGTTTTCAGAAAAGATTTTTCGCCATTCTCTCAGTTCATAAATTGCCCAAATCACAGACTTGCACTTGCATTCGTTCATCTTCTAAAAATAAATATCCGAAGATTCCGGAAGAGGAGAGTTTTCCTGTAGGTCTAGCTAAATTATTCTCATTTAGTCGTCAAAGGGAAGCAGCATTCAAAAACTCACAGGAAATCTAAAATATGAATGAGCTCAAACTGATCCAGCCTTCAACCACAAGATAGCCGAGTCAGGGAACGGCATGCGTGTGGGTATTTATAATGCTGCAGAACAGTATTGATACACCGGATGAATCATAAACAGGTGTAGAAATACTGAGTATAAGATGTCAGCTAACTGATCCTGTGAACATCACCATAATCTGCATCTTTGCTTTCACACAAGTAACAATATGTGTAGAAACAACCAAAAGTTTTTTCCGTTGCGATTTTTTAATGGGACAGAACAATCGGAAAGTCGGGAAGATTATTGAAGTTGAAGAATCTCATTCAATCTTTGAGATTAAGCGACGCTCTCAGAAACACAGTTTAAATTGGCTGACTTCGAAACAGACATTATGTTTGCAGCTCTAACAAGTGAAATTTGCACAATGGCATCTTCATCATCCTTGTTCACTGCATTTAGGATCCTTGATTCTCCCCATAAATGAGAATGAGCTACCGACTTATGCAATAGAAACACATCCAAATTTGTATGGCAATAAGTGCACAGACAAATTCCAAAAACTTGTTGTTGAAGTTTTCTCTGAATTCTCAACTGCTCCGATCAAAACTAATTCTAATCATTAAAGATTCAAATGTTTATTTTGAGGAAGGCACGCCAGAAGAAAGTCTAAAAGAAAACGGAAACTTTTGAATACAATCTTCTTCACAAAAATTCAACCATATGTAAACATGAAAAGAAAGGGGAGGAAGAACTTCTAGAATTGTTGAAAATTCAACACAAGTTCACCATCAAGTCTGTGCTAAATAGATTTTGCAGTGACATGTCTCTATAACATCATATGAGGCAATATAGTACCTTCTATACCTAGGCTGTCTTATTAATTCTGGAACTGCTAATGTAGAGATGGCATTCAGTTTAATGAATTGGCAAATAAAAACCTCTAAGAATAGTAATGGGATGGTGCACATTGGATGCATTGATGCGTGTGACAAGATAGAGACATCGACAATAGAAGAACTTGATTGGGACCAATTTATTGATTCCTACATTAACACGGGACCAACTAGGAAGTTAGCTGTCTAAGTTATAATGTGGCTACTACATGTAGATAAATTTCAAACACTGCATGACTGAAAGTTTGTGGCTTTAATAGTTTATGTAGTTTAAGCCTTTGAGTGCCAGGTCCGAGTTTTGTATCAACTCATATACCCTGTGCCAATGCATTCTCTTATATATGCGAGTCGACCATAGGTCGCATCGCATATATAAGAGAATGCATTGGCCTAACAATTTTTCATCATTTGTTATTATTATTTTTTTAAAGTTACAATTTTAATAATTTTTTCTTATATTCTTTAACAGACTTATTTTGTAGGTTTAGTGCCAGGGAATCTCACGTTTTCATGGGCAACAAAGTTATTACTATGAATACTTGGTGATAGTTTTGAGTTATAACATGCCCCTAAGGTTTTATCCATTTTGTTTTTAAATTTGCTATAGCATGCTTAAGCATACCCAAAACAAATTCAACCAAAAAACAAAACAAAAACAAACATTTTTTTCTTCTTCATTTTTTTCATTTTTTAGGGCCGATTTTACAGACCGTAAATTAGGACCGATGAGATCGGCCCCTGGCACTGAAAGCTTAAATTCAATTAAATTGGAATGTGTATTCTGAAAAAATCTGTATGTTTCAGAAGTGTAGTATCTAGTCATACTCACAGACATACGAGTGTGTCAGAACATGGTATGACAAAATGTACTAATCTACTACGTACATGCTGTATCTGTTTTTTTTTTACATTAAGTGACAGTGCACATGTCAGTGAGACAATTTGAGCACAAGTATTCGTACCTGAAGCAAAACATGGCCACACCGAATATGAGACAAAACCATTAACATTAACACAAACTCAGTTAATGAGTTATGTCTTTCGTGTGCGATTGCGATGGTGTTTTACTCTTATTTTTGGCTGATTTTTGTCAAAGTTTGCCTATATTTGACCCTCAATTGTAAAAAATCTGGTTCGTGTAATTCCCCGGAAATTCATGAAAAGTAGCATTATGAAAGATACTTTGAAAATAAGCCATGCCCGACTCTTCTGTGTTCATAGAAAAGAGGTAGGTAATTCTGGCAGATGTGGACATCGAAGCATCATAGATCTCGCTGCCTTGACAAGTCAATTCATCAAAACAGCAGAAATAGTAGGCGTATATGCAATTAAAGCCCAAATCAAATAAGCCTATGTATACTCCCTTGTGTAATAAACATATCCAGTCAAGTTCCCATTTAGACGCATTGTGTACCTTTTTTCTGATAACAACGATTTATAACTTTGCTGATTTAACCAAACATCTGACCCACAACATACTATATATAACTATACAATTTCCATCATACAAGGAGAATAATTCTAACCTATATCTGGTGTAAAATTTCCAATTAATGTATGAGGAATGAAATTTCCTACTGTTGTAAATTTACCAAAGCTGGGGGATAGACACCCCAACCAACCCGTCTCCACATCCCTGTACAACTGACAAATCGACTTTCACCACAAACATGAACATTATAAAATATAAGATACAAATGATTATTTGTGTCAAATACATGAGCGATGTTTGACGCTGGGAGAACATTAAACCTAGTAGAGGCGACAACGTGGATATCAAAACTGACATAGAATAACCGTAATCGCGGTTTTGCCCCGTTCCGTAATGAATTTCTGATTCACCCACGAAATAACGGCTCTGGCGTGTTGTTAAAGCATAAGTTTGTTTGGATGTGTATGTGCGCGTGCATGTCTCGCTGCGCCTGTAAACTCGCAGATTGTATTAAACTAGGTATTGTTCACCAACTGTTATAGTGCATAGAGGTTAGGTGATTAAAGATACATAATCCGAATTAACGCTCCCGGTACTTTTTGACGGCCTGGCGAAAAGTCGACGAGAAAACGGTCTCGGACCATATTTCGGACGAAGATGGATAACTCTAAAATCAAGCGACTTTGGTATTAGATATTTGACAATCCGGCCAAATTTTGTTGAACACAATATTGATAAATAACAGGTTTTAGGCAGTTTTATACTATAGTTGACTTTGGTTAGAATTATTTTTGGGCAATTCATCGATTCTGATAACTGAAGCGGCATTTCTAAAAATGGTGTTGTTGGAATCTGATGATATGGGGACTATAGAATCGGATTGAGTACCTTTAAGCGATATATCCATTAGTATTATTATTATCGACCTATATATCGTATTCATTTATTAGGCATAATTTGGAAGTTTTAATGGAACCGCACCGTTTTTGTTTCTTTGTCTGTATTTTTTGTCTTCATATGAACAGTGTCATCATAATTATATACTCAGCCCAACGGTGATGACAATGCCATTTCTGCTCTTAGCACTCACAATATACATGTAGATAGACGATAACCTATCCGTGGTGATAATGGTCCTTGTGTGTTACACCATGAGTACCGTACGCGTTCCGTCCGTCTTCGTGTCGGGGTGTAAATGAATTATGTTGTTCCGGCTGGTAAGACGTACGTCTGAAATAAAAGTTCCAGTTTAATGGCTCGTTTATATACAAAAATTGATTAGAACGTGTCCCGGCTTTACTATCCGGTGTGGGACCGCGGCTTTACTATCCGGTGTGGGACCGCGGCTTTACTATCCGGTGTGGGAATTGGGGATTGAGTACAACATATCGTAATAATGCGTGGTACACATGTTCTCTGCTCGGTGTCTAGCCATGGTTATAAAGCACCGTTCCCACGTATACTACGCTATACCGTAGTGCAATAGACTATTTAAATGGACTGAATGCTTTCTGACAAACAACTATCATCAACAAGTACATGAAAAAATATATTGAATTTGTTCTTATTTTCATTATTAATAACTCTACAAAAATGAGATTTCACATGTCAAAACCATTGTTATGAAAATATTAATATTGCAGTAGAATTGCCGACAAAAGTTAACTTAGTCTAATAAGATACCAAACGTCTTTAATGTACTCAAGGCCTTCGAAGTGGATTCATGCAAAATTACATACTTTATTTTATTCAAATCATAGTATTTAAATTTAAACAGGAAGCAATAAAAGTTGTTCATGGTTAGCCTATTTTTGATAATAACCGATATGTTTCAATAAAGAGAATTTTTCTCACTTCTCTGCGTAATAAAAAAAAAAACATTTGGAAAATTGCTATTACTTCGATAAGTTGTTTTCTGAGTATCACATAGGTTCATATTGGACTAATTTGTTTCTGAAAGAAGACAATATTGATTTTATGCCCGTTATTCCGTAAACTGCGCGGGCCGCATTGAACACACATTATACAGAGCGTGAGTCTGGTAAGTCGTGTCGACGAAAAATGTAGATTAAATAATGCTAATATGGGCTTATTTCGTACGGGACAATTTTTAGATATTTGTTCAAATACGCTCGAAATATGTCGCGTTTTGAGCCCATATAGGGTTATTTTAATAACCAGCAATTATGTCCATATAGGGCTTATTTCACTTATTTCACATCTAAATAATGACAATATGAGCTTATTTTAGCCCATGACAAAGTTCACTATTAGCCTATTTCCATGAGAACAGACAGAGGTTAAGCTAATAAGGCCATTTAAAGCCACTTGGCGCTTTCCGCTCCAAAATACCCCTATTAATATTCGCTTTTGAATTTTTCCCGGTATCGACGTAAGTCGATTAATAGTTGAACTACCTTTCTACAGGCATTATATGTTCCAGAAAGGACACATTGAAGTAATACAAATACAACTGTGAACACGCTGTGTTGGTCCCAAACAAAAACAACCATATGCACGGCATGGAACAGAAAAGAGTGTTCCGTGTTAGTCTATCCCTTATATGGTACAAATAAAGAACGTTTATTTCACTTACTTCCTAAAAATTGATTAAATAATTATATGCAACAACTGAATGAATTTGAGCCACGGATGAGTGGAAAATACACTCATTTTCTCTATGAACGATGTAAAACAACATGATAATTATAATGAAAATGAGTTTATGGCTTGAGTCATTAACTCATTTTCATTATAATTTGCCATGTTGTTTACATCGTTCATAGAGCCCATGCGTTTAATTTGCACTCATCCGCGGCACAAATTAATTCGTGTGTTGCATATATTCTGTTAAGTATAATAGGAGGATTTAATGTACATAACTCATTTAAAGCCTGAGAGCTGTGAATTCATGAGATTCCTTAAAGGGACATGGCCCATTGGAATCTCCAAATTTTGTCTACGTAATTTGGAGGGACGGATACGATATAGGTCGATAAATACACAAACTATTGATATACCGGCTTCATGTGGTCTGAAAAACACTATGATTTTCATGCCATATTTTCAATTATTCGCCAAAAGTCAGACAAACGTTCTTTATTTCTACCATATCAGGAATTGACTAACAGGGAACTCTCTTTTATGTTTCATGTCGTGTAAATGGCTGTTTTTGTTTGGGTCCCAAACACCGTGTTCATAATTGTATTTTCTTTATTTCAATGTGTCTTTTAGGGTTACAGAATGCTCGTAGAAAGATAGTTCAGATATTTATTAACCTATATTTCGATACCTGGAGAAATTCAAAGGCGGATAATATCTGTATTTTGGAGCGCAAACCACAACATGGCTTTATTATATGATCATAAGTTTCTTTCCCAATTCCTATGTTAAAACGTAACGAAAAATCGAGATATCTAACGATGTTCACCTCATTAATCAAACAAGAGGTTAATACCAGTTCTGAGTGACGTCAGATTCTTCAGGGGTTAACATAACTTATTATCAGACCTGAAAATAGATAGGATATTTCCAGCGACATTCACCGTCACAACGTCTTGTCCAATCAAAGCGCGTTTCATATAATAAAACAGTTATCGCATTGTTTCTTGGTTGACACGAGGAATTGTCAGCCCTTGGAAGTCAATATTCACCTCGGCCTGCGGCCTTGGTGAATATTGACTTCCTCGGGTTGACAATTCCTCGTGTCAACCTCGAAACAATGCGATAACTGTACATTAATATCCCTCTAAATGAATAATATACAATTCCAATGAATACTGTTATAACGGAATAGGTTAATCCATTTAGTATATAAAGGGTTCAGGTGGTGGTTTGATTTGGGGTGGGTTCCTACGTGTGTCCGCGCGGGGTTCTGCTTGTGACTGACTCGGGTCAGCATCCACCAACATACTCCTCTGATGTCCGCACGGGTCAGCATCCACCAAGACACTCATCTGATGTCCGCTTGTTTTTCCGCTCGTGAACGGTCCCAATGCTGGAATTATTCCATAACCGCGACGAGGTTTGCACGATGACGACCGTCTCCTGCGTGTTCGATCAATGATTATCGATTTCTGCTAATGAAATTCGTGATTTCAAAGAACCAATGGTCCAATAAGTTAACACTCCACAAGAAGATTAAAGAAAATGTTTCCTATCAACATATAGTGCGTTTGTGTCCCACGGTCCAACTCTAATATATCGGGCAAGATTCTGATGTTCTGTCTCACTATGTCGTTTTTGTACCTGATATACAACTGTGAAATGGATAATTTACTATCTCTTTTATTAGATTTGGTGTTTATACACACCATGTGTTGATTTAATATGCCAACATTAACTATCGACTCATCGATATTCAACAGAGCAAATTAATCGCCATCCTCACCCTTCTCTATATGTTGAGTTGGGGTTTAATGTCGCTTTCAGCAACTAAGGCGATATCACGAAATCCGCACACTTACGTAAAATATATATAACAGTTATTTCAATGGCTGATAAACTCGCCGACAATGTGCGGTAAACTACATGCCATCGGCGAGTAACTGAACACTCAACCAGATAACGATTTGTGGATTTGAACCCTTACCACCAGCGCTGGAGAGCGAGCCGGCTTAGAATTGTACCCCTTACCGACTGTGTCACCGACCGAGGGCCCCTATATTTTGAGGGGGTCGTCCCGTTTTGCAGACACCTATTGTTTTCGGTAGGTTAGGGTAATGGTGTGAATAATCCTCTGAATGACTACTTAGGCCTTTCCTAGTTTGTTTGATTGGATTCGGTTTTTTCTGCCCTTTTTATTATGAGAAAGAACCGAGGTTTGCGTTGATTTTATGACTGTTTATTAGTTATGGATAATATAAAATACATGCAAATAATAATGACAAAAACATGAGGTACAAAAATTAACGAATTAGAAACTTATAAATGACAACAACATGCTCAATGACCGCGTAACTTGGCCATCTGGAATTTTCTAAGGCACGATACTTTCTCTTCTGCATGTGGGGTCACCCATAAACTAATGTTCTGTATCTTCATATATGTTCCCACAATTACATTTTGGATCATCAGTCAGGAATCGCTCAAACATATGTGCTTTTAAATCACTACAGCCAAGGCGTATTCTCGCATGTACTACATGTATCTGTGTGAGACTGTGTCTCACGTTTTCCTTCATAAAAATAAACTGGAATAATTGGATCACCCCGCACTGTCGATTTCAGGTTTGCAACATACATGTCCACATAAACTTTGTCAAAATCCGTTATATGGTTATGAGGAGTTCCCGCTGAATTAGTAGCATTAAATTAGTAGCACTACAAGTCTTTACACAACAAACCCAATGAATATGTTCTAACGCCGAGATCTGATCTTTATTTGTTGCCGTCGTAGATGAGATACTTGTCGCCCCCCCCCCTTTTTTTGTTTGTTTTTTGTTTGGCCCCTGCCGTTTAGATTTTTTTTTTCTTCAAAAAAATAAACGATGTATTATCTAGAGAATTTGCCTGGACACAACACTTAACTTGGATCGGCCTAATTGTCAGCGTTGTAACAACACAGCCGGTCGCACCTTGAGTTAATCCCCTGCCGCATGTCTGCAAAGTGAGTTATAGTTCAGTAGTTTTATCCTATAAATTCTGGGATGAGAATATAGACAATATGTCATACATTGTATACATATACTAGTGGATAGCGTTACATTGTAAACATATACTAGTGGATAGCGTAACATTGTAAACATATACTAGTGGATAGCGTTATACAGTTAGATGAGAATATGAGAATATAGACAGTAGGTGTTACATTGTAAATATATACTAGTGGATAGCTTTACATTGTAAACATATACTAGTGGATAGCGTTACATTGTAAACATATACTAGTGGATAGTGTCATACATTGTAAACATATACTAGTGAATATCGTTACATTGTAAACATATACTAGTGGATAGCGTTACATTGTATACATATACTAGTGGATAGCGTTACATTGTAAACATATACTAGTGGATAGCGTTACATTGTAAACATATACTAGTGGATAGCGTTACATTGTAAATATATACTAGTGGATAGCGTTACATTGTAAACATATACTAGTGGATAGCGTTACATTGTATACATATACTAGTGGATAGCGTTACATTGTATACATATACTAGTGGATATCGTTATACTGTTGGACTGTGTTGCCTTTTCTAAGGGGAGCTTTAATATAATGCACTACCATATACATGTAAATATATATAAATATTACCGATGTCGGACTCTAGTAACAAAACTAAGAACAAAAATGTTAAATGTGTTGAACCCTCATAATGCTCTCATGTGTGGCAAAGTGTAGTAGGTTATATTAGCCATGCATACGCGGTCGACTCTGGTTGCACCATCTATCGTGATTAGTAATGAAGATGACAAAAGAAAGTCGCACATGTGTGAGAAAGAACATAGCTCTCTCCCTTAGGGAGGATTGTCGACGTTTCTTCCACGAAAACAGTAAATTACTTCAAAACTGACCGCAGTTGTCTGGCAAACGGATATACATTAGTCTGGTCATTTCACTCATTTGTCACATCCATATGACAAGGAATCGACAATAGTTATTTATTCACAACTCAACTTTCGGAAGGCAATCACGAGACAACTATGTTGGTCCTCGTTAGCAGGGACCCTTACTGGACGTATTAGTACTTATAGTGAGTCGACATAACCCGTCCATTAGGTCGATTATAGGACCGTTAGATTCCAGACAAGCATGAATTGTTGATCAATTCCAAGGAAGGTTAACGCGATTATGGTACAGTGGCAAGTTACTCACTTGCATACTGTGATCAGTGGATGTACATGTAGTGTAGATCATGCTACGAATCTCTACTCTAGCTACGCTGGTCGAGATCATATTCCACCAGTACAAAACATAGGGAATTTTTTAACTGGGAACTGTTTAACACAATACAAACAAGGCGGGGAATATATTACTTTGTTAATACTTATTTCCCAATAATCTACTTCACAGTATAGCGAGTGGTTCCAGCTCGAAATTGCATGCTTTTTGTGAGCCGACATCGCAATAAACATTGAGTTAATCACCCGGGAGAAATTCCATGATTGTAAAAGCGTGGCAAAGCCAAATTGTTCACACAGTCACTTACAGTAAATCGTGCAATTTCTTGTTGGGACATTCACCTACAGAGGGAATACAGTCTTAAAGAACATATCTTAACTGAGAAATATATTAACTGCACTGTTCTGTTCAATGCTATAAACTCCCCTGCCACAACAGTAAAAAGTTCCCGTGTTTTGTACTGGTGAAAAATAATATCTACGGGCGTAAGCAAACCAGTAGATTCATGGCATGATCACATATAGTGTCGTAGTTGTTTAATGAAACTGACCCTCTGTGCATGTGGTCAATAACAGTGACAGCGTCATGATAAAGATAAAAGAATGCGAAATCAGAGCCATCCAGTATGTCCCAAATGGCTATAGCCCGCATTAATGTATTTCATCTGCACATAGCCGCCTCTTCCTCAGATTGTTGATATTGGTGTGTTCTACGAGACAACATTGCACTGATAGAAATTCGCTCTCACCTAAAGATGCATCAATTGAGCGCGTAGATGACATATGTTACAAACCAATCAGATGTCATCCTAATCCCATGTGTCTAAATATCGGAACTGACTCTTTGTTCATTCAGATTCATTACTTTATTGATGCATAGAAGTTGGTAATGCAAGGGGGATTATGCATTCCGCGATTGAAATTATGGTTTTGTTATTCAAGAAACTTCCATACACACATAGAATGTGCACGCCCAAAGGCACAACAAAACATCTGCGTGATCTTAATTTCGGTGAACGGTCCTTTTTTTTATTCAATTGCCATTCGCCGACACAAGCTATGGGTGTGATTAATCGTTAACCAATTGCATCTTAGTCGACATAGACAAGGAACGCATCGAGAAGTTACCTAGCTCTTTGAATAAGATCTGTATTGGAAACATTCGCTTACAATATGATGTTTATAGGACAGGTGCTATAGATGTACATTAAAGCATACATATATATTCTACACATTCAACCATAATGATTTAATTTGTTTACTACGACGTTTATGTCAAAATGCAAAGGTATTCGACATTCAAATTCGACAAACTACGCTGTCATTTTTTTTTAAACCAAGTCATTTGTGACTCTTTTTCAGAAATATACGTTCAAACTTCACATGGTATGTCGAATCCCCCCTACGTACCCCATGCGTTCAATCCAACGTGGGATAATGTTCAGACTGGCTCAAGCACCGACCAATATCTCATTATATTCGACTAAAATGAAACCTGGTGTGTTTTGAATGAGACTGGTTGATGGTAAATGTTCTTTTGCTGAGAACTACCTGCTATTTGATATATATTCCGATAAACCTTAACACCTGCAACAATATAGTCTGTTTCCATATCACGCCACATTTGAGTTTCGATCATTTTCCATCGGCTCTATTCATGCTGCTATGATTTTAATTAATGTAATGAACACCAATCCGATATGAGTGTGTAGTTTGATAGCGCCATCAAGGGTGCAGCGAGACGCTCCGACGATCAATCATTGCTCAGTTTCCGTTAATTGTCAGTAGGACTGTCAAGCGGTAAATATGTGGTCTCCCGCAAACACCATCGGTCTGGTGTCTTGTGTCGTTGGTCGCATATGTTCCCTGTCGTTCCAGCCTTGCTATCGACGACTAATGGTTTTCGTGAGATCTCGATAGGGTACCGTTCGATAATAAACACGATAATTGAAGGAGACACGTCTGTATCACTTCCGTGCGATCCCGTTATATATTGTGATTTGGCCATAATACCATAATCTAGTAATGTCCTTTGGACTCATGTCTCTGATTCCAAGGACTTCGTGTTGTATTCATACGCACGGTTCCCTGTTCAATAACGATGAAAGCAAATTCGGAAATCAATTCTAAGCCAAGAGCCACAATTTGTAAATTTGTATCATAAAGTTTATAAACGGTATTATACTATTAAAGCACGGGTGTTACCTAGCGCGTTGCACGTTTTGGTACAGCTATCACACAACAATCTCGTAGTGTAGTTTTGATCCCATGCCATCCCATGGGAGTTGCACCATGTTCCCGTGTTCGATAATAATGAAGGCAAAAATCGAGAAGCAATTTCTAATCCATGATCTGGAGTTCGTAACATTCTTAACTGTTTATTGTAGGTTTTTGGGGTCTCCAAACTATTAACATAAGCACAATATTTAATTTTAGACCTCCAAGCGAGTCATCTCACATGTTATGTTATTCCTATATACGTTGAGCACCGGCATTCTTACCATAACCTAAGGTATAGGTCAAACCTAACCCGGGTGAGATCATATACGCATGGTCGTTTATGGATAATAGACTCGTGATACTGTATCCGAGGAACACTTGAAACAACCGGCATTGCAACAATATGATGTTTATATATCCGATCACGCAGAGGATTCTCTTTCCACAACGATGTTTCAATGAAAGTCGCTGATATACCAATATGGTATTCAAGTAAAGGTCTTCTCAATTGGAAACGAGCGAGAAAGGGTGTCATTGGCATATCATTGAGATAACTGACGGATACCTCCTTGGCTAAACGAATACCAGCGTTTAATACATGTAAGGCTATATAGTAGTGTTTTGAGTCATGTCGTATCCAAGTTTTCGTTAGCGATGAAACCAAACGACATGTTTTAACTTGTATGGTGTGAATGTTATAGTAGTTTCTGAACGGCCGAATGGTTATGTTAACCCTTTCTATACTGGATGGATTTATTCATTTGGGTGTTCAGGTAATAAAAGCAGATGACAGTAGAAGGAAACAGATGAATACAAGAGCTGAATGACTCATATACATAGATGGTTGTTTGTTGAACTTATTATCTGAATATCCAAAATATCTACACAATCGACCTACAGTGTGAAATAGGTATACATAATGTGATTATTTGATTCTGAAATAAGCAGATAATGGAGTCATAGTCGTTATTTCGTTTTATGGCGCGGGCTAAAGTAAAAACATATGTTAAAGAGCGTACACTTGAAAAGTCGTGAGTTGGCTTATTTGTGTCAGTTTCCGCACATAATCTGCTTAGAATCGACTCATTATGAGTCGATATTGTGACTAAAACGCTCTAATTTTCATCACATCGACTCAACGTGAAGCGATTCTAAGCTACTCGTCAATGAGTGTTCAGATCACCAACAATTGAGTTATTGAACGCGTTGTATTTCAGTCTTTTTAGCATGAACTATAGTGGTGTGCTCTAAGCTCCCGTTTCTGAACCCAAGCACATTTACTTTACATTTATAGTCGTACCCGTATACCATCTTCGCTAAATTTATACATGAGGTACTTTTAAAGTAATAAAATCGAGTTATCTAACGCGTACTATAATACACTGGTGTCCATTGTACTCGTATCACCAAGGCTGTGATCCAAAGTACTTTGCTGATGTAAGTACTTTGTTTGGGTTCGTGCGAGGTTGGGCCAAACAGAGTGGACCCACATGCAGCGTTCAAACTGCACGGGTCAAATTTGGTTATATATATGGAACAAGTTCTTCCAGAGAAGTTATCTGAGAGACGGATATTTTAACACGCCCACAAATCGAAGTGTTCAGACAACCAACAAAAGACCTGGCCAACGCATAGCTTGACCATCCTGCTATGAGAAAAGTTTCAAACGAACCCATGTTTCTCAGTATCTGAACTCAGGTATATTTCCCGGTGTTGCCTGTCATGTGCACTGTACATGTTAGCTGTGAAGGCAAGCAACGGAAACTGTCCATATATACAACCCTTTAAAATCAATGACCACAGTTTGCAACGTGATATAAACGTTACAATGAACATCTGGCGACGGTGAAACTACTAACATGATCTAAATATCAAAGTGTGCACAGCATCCATCCGATGTATTTTAGTTCTATTGTCTCTTAACAGTAGAACCGTAGAACCGAGAGCAGCGTGTACGTTTTAAGACAGCCAATTCATATCTAGATGAGACGTCATACATTTCGTCATGGTCATCAACCATAATCAGACAGTTTGACAGGAACAAATCATTCACAGTATATAACCTCTTATACATTAGCGTGCGGTGTGTGTTGGACACTTTTCTTTGATTCCAAGTACATTTCCCGTGTCGTCTGGTCCAATATCCATCGCCTCGATCAAGACAACCTAAGTATTATTTCTTGTAGTTCGGATGTAACAAACTGTGATGTCTGTATCCTCTTGGACAGCATGGTCCAAGTGATATATCCACAGCGGTTGAAGTGCTAAGCAGTTCCAAGAGTTAAGGTCTTAATAGAAGCATTATATAAGGTCAAGAACAAAATAAATTGACTTGGTCATATAAATATATTTTATTTATTTTTCAAGAACTATATCATATCGTTTATGTTCTTCATCTGAATTGTATCAACACGTACTAACCCCCGATTTAGTCGCTACCTTGTCTACCACGACATCACATCCCAGCATTGGTGAAACTTAGGACAGCAAACCATTGACTACCAAACGAGCTGTCACAATCAGAAAATACTTGTATAGTCCTGACTATCACTGGTTGAACCCTTCACTAGAAAAGTTATATGGTCTCCTTTCTATTGGAAAAATATATCAATATTGAAGAATGTTAGCATTTATTTGAAACATGTTTTTTAAAGAATACAACTAAGATAGTACACTAATCTATAGAGATATCCATGTGAATTTATATGCACATATTTCTGTATACATATCTATACACGTGTTTATATATGTTCCACTATATGTGTGGCTTTTCGCATTAAACTCATTCATTCAAGTGAATCAGCCAGGCTTGGTTAATGAGGTTCGTTAATTTTATTGATATTACTAATAAACACGAACACTTATGAGCTACTTGGCGTATTACGACGTCCTGTGGCCTCTTCGCTATAATTCGGAAATGTCGGCTTTATTAATTCATCAAATATATACCGCCAATTAGGTTAGATGGTGTACGTAAAATGAAGCTCTTCTTTCGATTGCAAGGAATGTAATTTCTTAGACCAATCGATACTAACTTCCACAACATGTTACCAAATGTATACGTTCAGTAACTCGGTTACCAAGGGCAGCGAATGCTCAGGCGCCATGTCTCACATGGACTATAAATATTGAGTAAAACACCCGAAGCTGTGTACGTATATCACAGAGACGATTGTTGTTGCAGACTATCATTATCGAATTATCCTTGTCCCAAAATCTAGACAACTCGTTCGGTAATTATGTTTGGGAGACATGAAGTTGTATATATTTCTTATGAAAACGTTGGGAGAGCTCCCAAGTGGAAGCTAATTTATAATTGGTCTGTATCCCTAACCTTATAAGGAAACTGCTTTGACAACCTTGTCCCATGGCGTACATGTAGATGATTCTTCTGGACATTTAGTGCATTAATTTGCAATGAGGATGCCACGCAACTCAATCAAACAATGGCCATAAGTCATAAGGGGCGGGGCATGGCGGTTGCTATGAGAAATTAGTCCGCTCAAAAAAAATCCATTAGGCCGTCATAAAATGCCGTCCATCACAAAGATTATTTACCCTTTCAGGACTGGAGCTGCGCTGGTGTAGCACTAAATATCCTATGCCAGTGCATTCTTTTATATATGCGAATTTCCCATAGAGAGCCTCGTATATATAAGAGAATGCACTGGCTTATTGTTAGGCCAATGTATTCTCTTTTATATGCGAGGCTCATATTGGAGACTCGCATATGTAAGAGAATACATTGGCACAGGGTTTTCGCAAACTTTCAGGAAGATCCAGTCAAGGAAAATTTAACTCCCGATAAGCGCGATTTGAGATTGACTTAAGAGGTTAAGCTGACTCGTTTTATAATGACGTTGTCACTGTTATTGACCCGATGGTCATTTTGCTACTCGTATTGGACAGTCTTCTGTTCGGGGTGGACTTTCATCCACAATAAAAAACCCCAACATAAAATGTCGGCCTATGGTGGGCGGTGGCTGTTTCGTGTCTGTATATGAGCCTGACTGTCTTCTGTGCATGCACGTTAATTTGTAATACGTTTACCGCAAAAGAGCCGCATTTTGATGGAGCGGAGTGTAGCTTCCCATTCTATGCAAATGTAGGTTGTGCCGCCCGCGCTAATTTACTTATATTGTCTTGGTTAAGGGGCACTCAAATTACTACAAGCTGCACAAATGACTTTTACATCAGGGATTCGCGTAATCAACAATGTGCCAATCATTCGGTTTAAATATATACAGTAATGCCCTAAATAATCGACTCCTTAACCACAGCTGAAGTATGGATAACTTTTCAGGATTTAGTCGGAAATATGGCTTGTTGCCATTCATAGGAAAGCTCTCACTGAGAGCTTTCTGATGAATGGCAACAAGCCATATTTCCGACTAAATCCTGAAACGTTATCCATAATTCTGCTGTGGTTAAGGAGTCGTTTATTTAGGGCATTACTGTAGCAATTAATTATGGACAACTGCTGTCCACTTTGTGTGGATAAAATAGAAGTTGATTGATTTCCGACCCCGGTGTGATTTTATTGTAGTTTTGAGGTGTCGAGCGTTTCCAAGTTGTTGTGGTTGAGCATTTTCCACTGGGACCATTGTGATTTTGAATTTGATAGAAGATATGACAACATTTCAGACTAGAACCACAAATATACATGTATATACACATCAGCCACAAGTACATCCCCAAAACAACATGAACTGTTGTCAGGGCTGAGGTTCCCTATACGATTCACGTTAGTTCGACAAGGCGTGAGAATACATCTAAATTGGAAATCTCGAGAAACGACATTGGACAAATAGCACGGAATGCACACTCTATCCGGAGTCATTTCCCACGGAGTTTGGTTAGAAACATCCGTGAGATATTGCCTGACTGATGCGACCGACAGGAATATCAAAGAGCACCGAGTATCATTAGACTACCATTGCTACGACATACTAGTATAAACCGAATGATTCGTTAAAGCCAAAGCGCTGGGATATCAGACGAGAACTTTTCGTAGTTAGATTAACAGGGTGATGTTCTGATCTAGTAGATCGATATCTCGTTAACAAAATAAACATACTCCCTGCAAAATATATTCAAATTCATCGTCTTCATTAACTCCCCTTTGGGGATAAGATGGGACGATAAGAGACGAGATATTTCTGCAATTTGAAATCCTGGCTCTGGATTAATCAGCCCAAGACTAAGCATTTTCTTGAGAACTGTTATCGGTAAATGAAATCTCTCCATCTAGAGCCGATCATGTTAACACGAACTGTTTCAAATTAAGACATCGAATGTGTTCATGAACTAACTAAAAAATTCGTTTTTCCGAGATAGATCAACATATTTTGTTATATATATGGACCATATATGTCGTAATATCACACTGATGAATGCCATGCGTTATTTTAACTCACTCAAGACGGGATGCTGAACTATTATATGCATGATCGATGTATAATGAATGAAAACTAACCACCAACATGCATGTTGAACATCAGTTTTGTGTAATACATTTACATGCATTAGTGCTTATTTATATGTCCCGACACAATCAGACACAAATGATAGTTTGTCAATGACTTAGCTTCTTTATGCGAGAACAGTACAAGTATGAAAATCCGGATATGAAAATATGAATCGCTGATTTGTTCGTGGCGTTCCCTGCCTATATATACATGGGTGAATGTGGCTGTGTTGGAGAACGCGATATTCTTCAGTGAGAAAACGAGCCAAGGCGGTAATTCCCTGTGGACAATCGGATGCCGTTGTGGTTCGAACCAATCTGCTTGTGCACGTAATACCAACTTCGGTTTTGATTTGTCACGATTCAGCACCACAATTTATGCGCGACCAAATACCAAGTACAGTGATAGAAAACTGGAATTGAGCCCGGTAGGTTTACGTCTGCGTTTAGCGTCTAGACAACTTTCAATGGCGTAATAGCCTATTTTTTCGCTTAGTCCTCATCGCGTTTTCCAACAAAGCTGCATCTCGAATTAAACCTTGTCTGTTAATCGAACAATTGTTCGAAGTGACACAGTGTGTAAATAACCTGATTAATATCGCCTATTTGCACCTGTGATTAATTACGAAATGAACAAGCCTGGCTCCTGTTCAAGGTTATTCCAACAAATACGACTGCCCTGGGCATTATTAATTAGTTGCAGCGCAATCGCGAATGTTGTACACATAGACAGCGGAGCCCTTTAAATATATTTAACTACGAGCATTATATTTGAGTTGGTATGCTTTATTTATAACTCAATCGTGCTATTATGCACGAAATATAGAGTCATATAACATATTTACAGTGTATTTACATAATGTGACATTTGGCCGTCGAATTCGGGGTCCTTTGTTTGTGTAATCATCATCATTATTATCATCATCAACATGATGATGATCATCATCATCATCGTCGTCATCATCACGGTCCTCGTCGCCCTCATCACCGTCGTCGTCGTCATCGTCATCTATCATCATAGGTATTTCTGTAAACCTAATTTGATAAAAATCGCAAAATTCTTCAAAATATATTGATTTTCCTCAGTAAGTAACGCATATAATTTGTCATTAGTTGGGAAGTCATAATACGTCCCTGGTAAATATTTGCATCTTAAAGTTCTGAATTCTGGGCAAACTAATATGAAATGGTATTCATCACCAGTTTGCGATTTACAGAATTGACACACTTTTGAATCAGCTGTTTTGCCCTTTTTTGATTTTGATTCCATATATGTAAATTCAGAGGCGCAGGAACAAGGTTCGATACATCGAACGACCAATACACAGAATGTCATATATTAGAAAGACCCAAGACTACGAAAGTACCATATTGTGAAAACACAACACTCCGAATGTCCTGCATTTTGAAGACCCAATGCTACGAAATTCACTCCGCACGTCCTATACGCCGAGAACACTCCGATACCACGAAGGTCCGATGATGATGATTATGGTCCGATGATGATGATGATAAAGAAAGGGATTAAGAGTAACTAAAGGATGTCTTGTAAATAATATACTCATACCATTGCTTCCATGTCACAACAGAATATGGATATGCGCATGCAATAACAGATTTGACCATAGGATATTATATGCAAACTATGTGACCATTCAGTGACGTCACAACCGCATTGATAAATGAGTCTCACTCACACCTCTATCCTGGTAAAACTTTGAACAGATAAAATGTCTGAAGAATGGTATTTGCAACTTATGACTGGAAACAGGTTGAGGTTGTTCCGAAAGACAATTTATTGAACAAACTTCTACATGTAAATATGTATTTTTTTCTCGATTCTGTATGTGCGGAAAATTTGAAGTTGCTGATAAAAGTTATGTGACTTCGTTGAGTTCTTCTGTGATATATAGTGTGTCTATGAATATATTTAGTGCATTCGGTGATTTGTTTTTCTTCTTCAGAACGTGATTTCTTCAGTTTTAGTTCGAGAACAGATAGTTGTATGTCGCTATGTTACATGATGCATGTGACTTAATACATTGTGCCTATGCCATATAATCTCATACCCGTACCATAATATATAATACATATACCTATAATCTCCGAATACATGTAAGTGGTAAATTACACGTATGAATCGATAGAACAGACTCATCGCCTAACATAAACAACTCACGAATGCTATACTCTCTCTCTCTATAAGTTCAACACGTATCTATATATTGGGGCTTCGCGGTGAAAAAATATTATGTTTGTTACCAAATCCCCTTGCCCTTCAATTATATATAGATGTCATGTCATTATAATTATTTAATAATTATATTTTGTTTTGGAAAGAATTAAATAGTGTTTAAATCAGAGTAAGTATGACATGTTTCAGCACTTGGACGATACGAAATCTCGTGAAGCAACACAATCCAAAATATATTTTCTGACAATGCACACAACATCTGGACCGAGCCCTAAATGAACGACTATGAATGTCTGCACGTGGTAGTTACATCAGAACACATTCGGACTATCGGACCATCGGACCTTCCGAGTAATCGGGCTTTGTAGTACAAGGTCTTCGGAGTGTTAGATCTTCGGAGTATTGAACTTTCGGAACAGTACACTTGCAGAATATTGAACCTTCGGATTATTAATACTTCGGACTATTGGGCCTTCGGCATATCGGATTTTCGTGGTATCGGGCCTTCGGAATACCGGACTTTCCTAGTATTGTGACTTCGGAATATCGGACCTTCGAAGAACTGGATTATCGGAATAAATGTACGTATCCGCCTCTCCCCTTGTTCAGTTTGGTATATGGTTAATAGCATATTTCGCTTAGCCCGCATATTACATTTAATCTCCTATTTAAACCTAGAGTTCAAAACTTGCTGGTGTAACATTGTATATATTAAGATGAAATGAACCTTAATTGTTCTCGCACATGAGAGTTCGAGACTCTTTTTCTGGAGAAATGCAGGGTCACAGAGATGACTTTTTTGTAACGAATTTAATGCACACCCATCGGTTTATTTTTGCGAAAGACAGCAAAATTAGAAAATTTCAAAACGTTCAATAAAAACATGTGTACCAAACTCACGTTGACAACGTCCTTGACTACATTAACTGAACATCTTCTATACTATATATTTTGAGACTTCCGTATATATGTGTGTGTGTACTTCATAGAATCGAAAACGGCTGGCTCGATTGAGTTCAAACTTCCCATCTAAGGGTAAAAATCGACGAACCCCGTAGTTGTCGCGTTTTGGAGAAGCTCAGAGTACCCGTTCTCCAATCTCAGTCACAAAAAACGGCACAGCGGTGGTTAATCAAGTGATAATTTAATGAGCGTTTATTTTTGACGCATCGCTATAAAGAGCGTCTGTTTACCATTCAACGTTATTAGCATCTGCATAGAGATATACGGGAACATTGAGTGGTTTCCTATGCGGGGAGATTTATTGGATGCCATAGGCCCATAGTACTCTTACAACATCATTGTTATAGTATGTATGACACTTAGGTCAGGGCTTGTGGGGGGGGTAGTTAGTGTCGATATAGGCATAATGCTTCTCAGAAATCCCGGTTATTCGTACGCAACGTTATCGCTCGAAATTTATTATGCAGAGAGATATACGGGAACAAGTGCTTTCCTATTTTTAGAACGCAACACATGTTACGTTGCGTTAGTGATGGTGTTCACGACGGGATTAATTGACTGTCCGCACTTTGCGAGGATGGGGTTCACGACGGGATTAACTTTGCGGGGACTATTGACCATCTCGTAAGGGTGGACAACCTCTGTCATGGGCTGCTCAATGGCCACGGGCAGGTTAAAAAAATCATACCTCTTCTGGGTCTGGGCGTGTATAGACATGAGCGTGTTGTGTTCGTAAGAACGCGGAGCGTGTTGTTTTTCCGCCCTAGGTGAGCTCAAACTTCGTATATTATAAGTGTAAAAACACACGGGGATCGTCGACGTCGCATTGTGTGAAACATTCTTATGTCTGTCGTTCCTAGGAACGGGGGAATTTTTCATCGGGTCAGTCTTAACCTTCAAACGGGTACCCAGAAATTATATATTGTGACCCCGACATGACCTTGACCTTGAAAATGATCAATTCAAGGTCAAATCGGGTAAAATATTGAAAAACCCAATATTAACTCATTGAAAAACACAAACAAAACATAAAACATTGTCATGTTTCTGACCAAGCACGCCAGTGGCGGGCTAACCTGCTAGTATTATATAAATATTGCACGGCTTGGAGGTGACTATGCCAAAATAGTGGTCCGAGGGGAGGAATAGTACCGACAAGCCGTGCAATATTTATTATATTTTATCGAACGTTTTTCATTCTGTCCCAGGACCCATAATGTCAAACAATTCACAATAATCTATATTCCCATGTATTCCCTTTTCATTGCAGAACGATTTCAATATTTTCAATGCAAAGTTTTGTTTCTTTTTTGTTTGTTTGTCAAATTTTCTTCAATAAATTGCCCGGCTTCTAATTGGGCAAATCTAAAATTTTCTTCCTCGGGAATTATTAACAATGGAAAGCAGACGTCGTTGTTGTTGTTGATGTTGTTATTAAACAATGCCATCAGTTCAAAACAATACTTTTTTTTACCGAAAACAAACTGAAGATTCGTTCCGAAAATTTAGTAGCGCGAACTAAGGAAATAGACAAAAATATCGAAGCGATATTGTGATCAGCGGAGAAAGGAACATGATAAATCGCCACACCAAACATGGGTAAAACATCACAAATAACATAAAGAATTTGCTTACGATCATTTATTATGCTCTAGTTGTCGATTACAAAGACATTTCGGACAAAAACACGTTGAAATTTTGCAGCGAGTCGGAGATGACTTTCAAATTACCTCCCCGGAATAGTGGGCATGCTTAAAATAGCTTTCTGGATTGTCCAAGCGATAGTGGGTGTGCTGAAATTAGGAGGCCCACTATGTCTTCGTGGACGACACTATTGATAATAGTGAATGTAAATCAACCAATCACAAGCGTGGATAAGGCTTAGATAGTCACGTGAGATAAAATATATCAGAATAGTTATTCACTAAATTGTGAGGTATAATTAAATAAAGAAATATCGACCTAAATTTCAGTCCAAAACAAGCGTCACCGGAATGTGCAATACACATACAGAACACATGTGTGTTAACGTGTTAAAGTTATTGCGTTCGTGTGTCCTCGTGTTTCGTATCGTGAGGTAAAACTCGAACCCCCACTTGCGCTAATTGGGGCAAGTTCTAGCGTTCAGACTATAACCCAACCATTTTCCTTTTTTCCCTTTAAAAAAAAAATATAATACCATTACAGTTTGTTGATCTTTGAAGAAATGTTCATATTTATGACATGGGAGTCAAAGATTTTTGACATAACATTGCTATTAAAAGGTTAATATTCTAACGGATTTTTATATCTTCATTTTTACAATTTTGAACTTCTTTCGTTTATAGCAAACATACCATACTGTATAGTCAATCTGAATCTGCATGGGTGGTCACTGAAATGGCCAGTGTCTGCATGCATGCATGGGTGGTCACTGAAATGGCCAAAATCTCTGCATGCATGGGTGGTCACTGGAATTAGCAATGTGTCCGCATGCATGCATGGGCGGCCACTGAAATGGCTAAAGTGTCTGCATGCACGCATGGGTGGTCACTGAAATGTCCAAAATCTCTGCATGCATGTGTGGTCACTGGAATTAGCAAAGTGTCTGCATGCATGCATGGGCGGTCACTGAAATGGCCAAAGTGTCTGCATGCACACATGGGTGGTCACTGAAATGAGCAAATTGTCTGCATGCATGCATGATATGGGTGGTCACTGAAATGATCCAAGTGTGTGCATGGTTGGTCAATGAAATGAGCAAAGTGTCTGAATGCATGGGTGGTCACTGGAATGGACAAAGTGTCTGCCATCTACTATTATGAACCCATTGCGTGGCACCCTTTACCACATGTAACATGAAACAAATATTATCAGTTTACGTAAAACAACTGGCTACTGATATGAATTGATTGATTGTCCCATGAGTGTTGCTACTTGTATATATAGCGGCGAAATATGATTACATGCAATTCTGTCAAATCCCTGATTCTAAAACAGGGATAGTATCCCTTCGGGGCACCATAATATAAGTTACAGGGCGAGTTGTTGCCGGATACGGTGTCATATGAGGCGAAGTGAGATTAATATCGGGCGAGGCGCTAGCCGAGCCCGATATTAATCTCGCTGAGCCTCATATGTCCGGCAACAACCGGCAATAGCCGGCAACAACGAGCCCTGTAACGATTTTAATCGTTACAGGACTCGTAGTTGCCGGCTACGGTGACATACGAGGCTCAGCGATATTAATATCGGGCTCGGCTAGCGCCTCGTCCGATATTAAGCCGGCAACTACGAGTCCTGTAACGATTTTATCATGCTTTCCATGTGAGAATTCGAATTACTTGTACGAAGTTCATTAGCTGCCAGTAAGTAAATTTGTTGTCTATGGCCATTAACTTATGTAACGTCACAGTGACGCGTCATGGGCGTTGAACGCCAACGCATTGAGTCAATGGCTAATCACCAGAAGCAGGACAACAAATTGAGTTTGATAGTTAATTTATGAGTGTTTAGAATTCCTCAAATATATCGCATGCAGGTACATGGTACATGGTAATATGTCTTTAAATTCATAGAACATGATTTCCGACAGATATCCCTTTTCTTGGCGCTAAAATACACCGAAAATATACCCGAGGCGGCAGAGTTCCATGAAAAAAAGATGGCGTCGTCCGATATTAATCTCACTTCGCCTCATATGACACCGTATCCGACAACAACTCGCCCTGTAACTTATAATATGACCCCTGGGGATTTCAATATGGGGTCGGTGCAATAAACGTGAACCTAATATGCCCTCATTTCCTGTCAGTAGATCTCCATTCTCATTGGTCAATCTAATACGGTAGCATGATAATAAATATTTCCGACAGTTACGCTCAGAGAGTTTTCTGTAAGTCAGGTAAACATAGCCCTCCCAAAGAAGTCAATAGCAAAAATATTTACAACCCGTTGAATAACATCACATGTAATTACATCGGAACAGTGTGTGTACCTGGGCTCGGTGTGACTCATAGCCGTACGGGCCAGGGGACTAGGAGGGTGGCATTCCCCGCCCCAAACGTTTTGTAAGTTTTCGGTCGAATTCGGACAATTATCGGGAAAATTTAATGGTATTTTAGGGGAAATTGTGGCAAATTGCAGTATCTTTCAAATTTCTGCCAGAATTATACATATTTAAGGTTAATTTGTATCCATTTTTTATATTAATGTGTATATACAAGGCAGGCTATATTCTACACAAAACTGTGTTTCAACCATGAGTATATCATGTAAAATTAATCGGGCAAAAGACTCATTCAGTCCTCCTAAAATTTCGGGTGCCCGTATGGCTATGGTCTGACTGCCTGGAATAAGCATGCACATTTGAAGCAATCAACATTGATTCATATTTATATATATATGCCAGGACTAGTAATCGTATCATCTCATATACAATTTCGGAGGAAGTGCATTACACTGTTCCAATATAATGGTAGAACAGTTATGTGTCAATATTTCAACCTATACTCTTCACAATTACTCTCGGTGAAAAGTCTTCCTTTTTATGCATGTCCCGCGTAGCCGATGTGGTTTGGTCATGGATAAGATGTGACCCGCCACATCAAATCCAGTCGTAAGTCGGGATTTTTTTACCCTGTGCCAATGCATTCCCTTATATATGCGAGTCGACCATAGGTCGCCTCGCATATATAAGAGAATGCATTGGCCTAACAATTTTTTATCATTTCTTTTAAATAAATGTTTCTTACAATTTCTAGGACATAAAATAAAAAAACATCCATTACCCTACAGGGAGCCCCACACATATATAGAAGAGTGTTGTCTGGTCATGTTTGTCTGGGGCTCTGTATGGGTGAAATTATAAAATTGTTAAAGAATACAAGGAAAAATTATTAAAATTGTAAACAATTGTTAGGCCAATGCATTCTCTTATATATGCGAGGCAACCTATGGTCGACTCGCATATATAAGAGAATGCATTGGCACACGGTCAAAAAAATCCCGACTTGCGACTGGATTTGGTATGGCGGGTCACAGATTATCGCAGTCTGGGCTAGATGAGGGTGGGGCGAGTTAGAACCCGACATGGCGAAAATCGGGACCTATTTTCAAGCTGTATATAGTTGAGGGACATCTCAATGTGCCATTCCGATCGATACATGGCCATTTCGATATATAGATAATGAGAATTTTTTCACGCTCATTGTAGCAAGCACATTTATACTGAGTCCGTGCCTCCATACATTTGATATATATTAAATACAATGCTCTTATAACATACAGTTCCGTGATATGGAAGAAGTGAAATAACATATTCAGATGTACATCATTAACACTCCTTGAACAGGTATAAAGATGGTTTCTTCAAGCATGCATTGGTCATGACAATTTCTTTCGCAAATATTTTCACAAGTACAAAATGCTATTGTCCTAACAAAACGATTCAATTTTGCAGCATGAAACTATAGGAAACACCAACTTTGAAGAAACTATGGACTCATACATATGGAGCCCTCTCAACCATTCAATGTCACTGCATATGGACCATGTGACTGGGGAGGGGGGGGCAAACATGCTATAAATGTTCAAATATAGCGGCAACAACTTAACGTGGTGTGAAACACTCCGGTAGGGTGATCAAATAGAAGTGGAGAATAATCTTGTTAAAAGTAGTTATATTATACAAATATTATATCCAAATTTATATGACACACCATCATTCTTATTAATTAAATGTAGCGACTCTCGATGGTGAAATATCTACAATTGAGCATAGTTCAGACGATGTTTTCTATGAAGTGTTACGGTCGATTTGCTTGAGATTTTCAGTGATGTTAGTAGAATGTTACTTCCACCAGTTGGCCGCGGCATAGCGCCTGAATACTAACTTATCAGTTTAAATAAGTCCGTAATATGTCTTACTGCGACTAAACATTCGGGTATCTCGGAGTTGACCTGGACTTCGGTGGATCGTGACAATAAAGAACACCCTGATCAAACGTGGACTAGGTCAACTTCGAGGTATATATATACATTGATAACGGTATACGAAATAGGCACAATACTTTCAGTACTTAACGGCATACTATACCACCGAAAAAAATTTAATCCGTTTTCTCATTGAGATTTATATTTATATGTAATTGTTAACTATGGAATGTATTATTGAGAAATTAAATATGTATACACTAAACCTAGGCACTGTTTGATGTTATGCTAGGGAAGTGTATAGCATTACAAAAACAGTGCAGGTAATATATTTCTTAGTCAATACCCAATCCTTAACAATGTATTTCACATTAGGTGAATGTCACTGCTCGCGATTGCATGATTTATGTGACTTTGTTGAGCCGATTTTGCTTTGCATCGCTTACAATCAAGGAATCCCTCCCGTGAAATAATTGAATGTTTATTGCGATATCGACTCACAAACGTAAAAAATATCGTGCAATCTCAAGTTGGGACCAACCCACTACTGTGAACTGGGTTATTGGGGAACAAGTATTAACCCTTTACCCAACAGAAGGGCCCTGTGCCAATGCATTCTCTTATATATGCGAGTCGACCTATGGTCGACTCGCATATATAGGAGAATGCATTGGCACAGGGCATAACTGTAACTATCACAATGTGGTCAAGGAGCCGGTTCCAATGATATCCATATTTGAATGGTTCTATTGAGACAGACCGAAGATATTTTAGGCTGTTGAAGCTTTATTTGGCCGGTTTTGGCCGGTTTGTTGGGTAAAGGGTTTTACGAGAAATATATTCCCTACGTTGTTTGTTAAATGGTATAACGTTCCGAGTTAGAACAGGTCAGAATTTGTCCATGTTTTTTAACAGGTGGAATATGATCTCATCGGGCGTAGTCGGAGTAGTGATTCGTGACATGATCTAGGTTGATTAATACACGAAATGCCCATCTTACAGAAGAAGTGAACATTTATGAGGCGTTTCAATGATACGTTTTCAATATTTCAATCAGAAGGGATATAAACGCTCTTTATTTATACCATGTACATCTGTAATAACTTAACAATAAACGCTCATTATTGTGTCATGTGCAGAGGAAGCCTCCAAACTGCAAGGCATAGTTTAGTCCCCTGTTATGCTGGACAGAACACTGCCATCACATTCACGGAATGAGAGGACAGCACTTATTTGTTTATTTATTTGAGACGTTTGTCAGTTACATAGACAGAACACAACGGCATCTTAATCGAGACTCTTTTATCGAATGAGTTACGGATGGCGCAAGGATATATTTCGCGAGAGCGTAGCTCGAGCGAAATATAACTTTGCGCCGTCCGCAACGAGTTCGATAAAAGGTTCGAGATTATGATGCAAGTTGTGTTCTGTATTTATTCTACACCGTTCAGTCACATAATTTCAATCCATGAATGTCACCTTCATTGTTACTATAGCTACCTTTATTGTGATTTAAGTCTGACAAATATAACCAGTAAATATGGGGGGATCACCGGAAGCGGATGATCGACGTAATGTACGTCATCTTTCTTGGCGACAACGTCAACAAGAATAGTTCCGGCTTGTATTCCACTAGAGGTATACACTAATATGTATCCAATGGCTGGGATTCCGTTGAATACATGTGACTCACGTCAATGGGTGTGGAATAAAATTCATTCTGCATTATGCTCAGAAACCGAACTGTCAATATTGATTTGAAATTTTGCTAGGTACAGCCAGAATGAGTTGCAACTGCATGACAACACATTTAATTAAAAAACGTTAGATTTAATTAAGAAATATATACATGATGGCAGCCTATCAGACCAGCGTATAGCGGCTTGGAAAGCCACGTGGTGGTTTTAGAGCCCTAAATTGTTCAGAGTAATACTGGCTCGTGTCATATACCGACCTGTGTCGGGATCAACATACACATGTGTGGGTCTCTATTGTGTCATATACCGACCTGTGACGGGATAAACGTACACATGTATATATATATATAGGTCTCGATTGTGTGCGATACTGTTAAACTTCGTTAAGTCGAATCGCAAGGGACCGTTGGATTATTTCGAGTTATCCATGTGCTCGACTTAACCATTTCGACCATTTGGTGACCCAAATTCCAACTAGTCGTATTAATTTCGACCCGAAAAAAAATGCTTTCAAACTTGTGCACGCTATATTCTCGAGCTAGATTAATAGTCAGCGATTATGCTTATCACATACAACAGACGAGATGATATTTGTTTATCTCACTTATGTACGAAAAATTTAACACATTTGGAAAATTGCATATATCCCATAAACTTTTTTGTGTAATCTATATATAGAGGATCTCACATGAGTTTCTATTTTATACGGAATTTATCAACCGAGTTCACTAAATTCGATTTGAGCCGAGGTTTACCGAGGCTCAAATAGAATTTAGAGGACGAGGTTGATAAATTACGTATAAAATAGGACGAGTGTGAGATACCTTTTATCACATGATCAAATAAACCCGAAGCAACGCGAAATATTCATCGAAAACAACAATCATAAACTACAGCGATCGCAAGTTATTTGAAGAACGCCGTGACGTCATCGCACGCGCTGATATTAAACGTGTCTATTACCGATAATTATGAAACTGCTTTTATGGCCAAATTATGTGATAAATACATGTATATAAACGAGTAGGGCCTCTTTGTCCGTCGTTTTTGTCAGGAGTTTTCTTCCAGACCCCTAGCTTGACCGATATCAACCACATTTGGTGTGGCGACTCGTGGTGGCACACTAGCGGAGGTTATAACGGCGTTGGTTTTTCTAAATTACGTATAACAAACACGTGAGGCACTAATGAGACATGTTCTTTCAAGCGATAATGACATTAGATATGCTACACGTATTTCCGCTGCATATAGAGTACATATGCACTATACTAGTTCACGTATTCCGGTCCGAATAATTCGACACTTCAAACCGCCGTGTGCCTTCAATATTAATGTCAGATCTGCGGATCGTTCTGCATTACAAATTCCCACATGATCAATACAAAACGAAACGTCGAAGAGATATATTAATTCCATTTCGTGTGCAATTTATGGACCAACAGAACACCTCAGAGGAGTGAAGTATATGTTTTCTTCCCATTGTGATTCCAAGATTAAAATAAAAGCATGAAAAAAAATGTTTAAAACCACCGCGAGGCTTTAAGTCTGGTAAAGCTTGTTTCATATCTCGCGCCATATACTAAACTCATTATTGAGACGCAACACGAAATCTCGCAGCAATAAAGTCAGATAAGTGTTGCCTGTTGATCTTATGAAAAAACGAAGTAATAACCGTTAGAGGAGAATCGCGACTTTTATGCCTTTATTGATTCACATACCGTAGGATTTGTTCATTTAATATAAGGAATTGCGTTAAACGACGTCCATTGATCTTACGAGATTCTAGCGCATGCGCACTGCCATTACCAGCGATGAGGTGCCTCTCAATATTCAATTAAACCCTCAATTGGTATTATCGGGCGGATTTTCAGCTTTGATTGTTGTCAATTTGCCGTACACTTAGTTATGGCTCTATTTAATTTTACTAATTTTCCCGTGGAATCGACAGTCTCCACTCTCAGGCTTCCATCGAGTCATTTACTATCGCGCTTCGATCAGACGCACACCGCTCGTTGAAGAATGTCGTAAGTTTGGGAAATGGTTGTTACCGGTCACGATACGGGTAATCTATCAATCATTCAACGTCCTGCTTCATCGGAGAAGTATGTTATGTACGTCGTTTCACGTGATTTTTCTGCCTTTGATGCTCATAACTACGGGTTCTGTGGACTGTGTTGTTGTTTATCGTTCAAGAACGGCCCGCTATGTGGATATCCAAGGTGGAAGAATTAAAGGATTGATTGGAGAATTTCCTTCACCTTACCTCAAACCTGTGGAAGCGTACTTCGGGATTAAATTCGCTTCGTTATTAGGTGGAAGTTTAATGTTCATGCCCCCGACAAGTCCGTTCGGTAGATGGAAGAATATTAAGTTTATGGTGCGGAATTCCCCGGTGTGCCCACAAAAAATTCTAAAAAATAGTGAAATGAAGAAACACCTGCCGAAAGGAGTTAGAGAACACCTGCAGAAGATATCGCGGTTTGTTCGAAACCAGGATCCAGAGTGTTTAAAACTTAATGTATATGTTCCGGCATCAGGTGAGGGAATATTTCCACAAACATTTAAATCGATTCTTTGTTATTGTAATTTATACGTGTAGCGTATAACACTAATGTGTGGTTTACATGTAGCGTATAACAATAAGATGTGGTTTACGTGTAGCGTATAACACTAATGTGTGGTTTACATGTAGCGTATAACAATAAGATGTGGTTTACGTGTAGCGTATAACACTAATGTGTGGTTTACATGTAGCGTATAACAATAAGATGTGGTTTACGTGTAGCGTATAACACTAATGTGTGGTTTACATGTAGCGTATAACACTAAGGTGTGGTTTACGTGTAGCGTATAACACTAAGGTGTGGTTTACGTGTAGCGTATAACACTAAGGTGTGGTTTACATGTAGCGTATAACACTAAGGTGTGGTTTACGTGTAGCGTATAACACTAAGGTGTGGTTTACGTGTAGCGTATAACAATAAGGTGCGGTTTACATGTAGCATATAACACTAAAGTGTGGTTTACATGTATACCCAACATAAATCCATAATTCAACAATGCGTGTCGTTTCCTTAGCTTACACGGGCGTGGCTCATTTGTCCCTCAAACATATAGTTTAACTAATTTGGTGTAAACATATTTTATTATTTCAAAAAAAGTACAGGGTGCTGAATTAAAGCCATATCCATTAAACAAACATTATGTTGCCCAATTTTACTGTATATATATAGGGACAAGATAGGTTGCGAAATACACGACATACCGGTATCCATATCTACATACTTTGAAAAAAACTTACCGAAGTGATAGCTGCTTCCAATCTTTCGCACATACCTATATAAGACAGATCGCGTGGTATAAATCAGGAATATATATAGAATGGTATTGACCGCTCTTTATTGTTCCGTGCTGATGAAAATTTTCTAAATCATATGTTTCAAATCAAGTCGTTTTTCTGCTACTAAAATCCGTTTTCGCGAATATCTCAGCCTCTTTGGATCCCCGGAACCGGGTTGTCATGGGAAACAAGATAGCGCGACTATGTCTAATTTGGGGCTCCAAACCTTCGTGTGGCTTTATACGTTTTCTATTCAAAGTAAATACTAATGAAATGGTACCCAGGGACCAATCCGATAACTGTACGCTTATAACCGTCAGATTACGACGAGGCAGATATGTATATTCTATTATATATTTTTAGAAGGTCTGTATGTGTGTGTGTGAGTGTGTGAGGGTGTGTGTGTGTGTGTGTGTGCGTGTGTGTGTGTGGTGTGTCTGTCTGTGTGTTCGCGATGAACTCGAAAACGGCCGATCCGATTTCGATGAAACTTGGTATGTGGGGGTATTTTCGGCCAGGGAGTGGCATAGGCCTATTAATTTTCAGATACGAGGTCAACTTTTCACGTGCCGAGGTCAAATCTGTTTTTACGCTGTGTTACGGGACTTTCATTTGAGTTCGGTGCTTACAAATCGATTCGAAACAGCGCGAATAATAAAATGCCAGTCATAATAATGACACTGTGAGAATATTTCGTGTTTCCTCTTTCCAACGATATATAATGCGTATGTATCGGTTTTAGTTATCTGCCTCAATTATCAAGAAGAAGTGGTACTATCTTCCATCAGGATAAAAACAATACGTTGAAACTTGATAACTAATGAGCGTGTGTATATGAGGCGCGTTTATATACTTGAGTGGAAATCAAATCGGGTTAAACTGGCGGATTTTTACGGACGAAATTTGATGCATAGGGTATCTCGGTATCCGCTGGGCCGATTTCCCGGTATCCGCTGTGCCGATTTCCACCATTTTTGGGGTGTTGGTGTTTTACCCCACCTGACCTTGACCTTCAAAATGGTCAATTCAAGGTCAAAGCCCGGACGAAGTCGGGTCACCTTCTAGTATATATATACAATTCAATGTAACACCCGTCACACTATTGTGTTTTAGCAAGAGCGTTTTAATTTCGGTGCCCAATAGTGGTAAAGACAGCTCCCATATATATATATATATATATATATATAAATAATCGCCAGTATATTAACCCTTTCTATATTAAATGGATGATCCCACCAAGTTAAAAACGTGTACACCGGAATGGTCTATTGTTGATTTGGATGGATGTACAGGTAATATAAGCAGACGACGTATAATACAAACGCAGAAGGAATCATACGTGTTATGGGAGGGAAATGTTCAGATAATAAGTTCAATAAAAGACCAGTTATTATCTGAATACTTTCTAAGTATGAGTATTTAGTATAGAAAATGGTTAATACGGACACTTTCGAATGGAAAAGTTTGTTAATAAAACCGGCATTTTAGAACAGGTGATTTTATAAGGCGTTATGAAATTCTGGCGTCACATTCTAACACACCATGACGAATTGTCTTATTTTGAGACATGTGTGTTGTTAGAAAGTACCATTTTGTTCCTTGTGTTGCCAAGTCTTCTCAGAAAAAAAATGACTAATTAACCTAGCTGTGAAATCTGATGGAGGATCCTGTGATACATTTACACATATGTGACCCGCCATATCAAATCCAGTCGGAAGTCGGGATTTCTTTTACCCTGTGCCAATGCATTCTCTTATATATGCGAGTCGACCATAGGTCGCCTCGCATAAATAAAAGAATGCATTGGCCTAACAATTTTTTATCATGTTTTTTAAATAAATGTTTCTTACAATTTTTAGGACATAAAAAAAAAAAAAAACATCCATTACCCTGCAGGGAGCCCCACACATATAAAAAAGCATATAGAAGAGTGTCGTCTGCTCATGTTTGTCTGGGGCTCTGTATGGGTGAAATTATAAAATTGTTAAAGAATACAAGAAAAAATTATTAAAATTGTAAAAAATTGTTAGGCCAATGCATTCTCTTATATATGCGAGGCGACCTATGGTCGACTCGCATATATAAGAGAATGCATTGGCACAGGGTAAAAGAAATCCCGACTTCCGACTGGATTTGATATGGCGGATCACATATTACCTACACAATTATTCGAGTGTATATCGGCTGTAGCATTCGCACTTACTATATTGGTTAACAACATTAAAACGATAGTAAATTGATCATCGCAAACATGCCGCTATCAGTGACTTGCTGATCGGGCATATACTAAAGTAATATGTTTATGGCAGCATGCTTATTTGCACATCAGTATTACAATTGCACGCATATCACTGCACGCTGTTATTACGTTTCCAATTGGGTTTTGTGCGAAATGAATGTTGTAGAGATAATTTTGCTGATTTTAGGAAAAAATAATGAGACCAACGACCCCACCCACTGTATGCCGATAGACAGTTGATTGTCTGGCTTCGAGTCTGGTTCACATTATATCTAAAATATAACCATTTATCGACAATATTACGACGTCCTCATCCAATTAATATGAACTGTTTTTGCAGAGCTGTGACATGGTTTGGTGTCTGTAAGGATGAATGTGTCGTCTCTTATTGAAGTCTGTATTTTTTTCTCTCGTGTATTACCGTCATGGACGCGGGGCCTTGGGGAGATCATCCTCGGATAGTGAAAGACTAATTGCAGAGCATTTTTTCAATTTTCTTATTTATAGATATGCCCGGAACTAGATTACACCATCACCTGTCAAAATGCACCCTGATTACAGAAGCCAGCCAACCTATCACGGAGGGCATAATGCACAGGATTTACTCGCTATAATATCTTCTCGCTCTGTTATGAGCTAATTGATGCGCCCACGAGAATGTCATGGCGCAAATCCTTTAACGTTTCCAGCGAACGCCTATCAGTTCCGAAAACAATGACTTTTGAGAACCGAACCCGCCTTGTTCACACATGGAACTGTGTATCATATATGACCTTATAGTAATGAATACCGACACGATTCGTATTAATATCTAAAAATGCTCTGTTTGCCTGACACCACCTCCAACTACAACACAATTTCTACGGAATTGCTTAGACACCATGTCCTCACGCAAATAGGTTCATGTTGGACTGATTTGATTTTGAAATAAGCCCATAGTGAGCGTACATGTATATACCAGTTATTAACGTCAATTGAGTAACGCGACCCGCAAATGAAAACACATTATAAAGAGCGTGAATATGGTAAGTCCTATCGATGAAAAAATGTAGATTAAATAATGCCAATATGGGCGTAGTTCGTATGGAAATAGTCCCATATCGGACAGTTTAAAAAAACGCGTTTTAAATACGTTAATGAATATTAGCGTATATTGGGGTTAAATAATACCAACATGAGCGTATTTCGCTCATTAAAATACGCCCGTTTTGTGTTTATTTTCACGAGCACAGGCTGACTTAGAAGGCACATTAGCTTTATTATTCCCCGAAACACAAGAGAAACATCGTACGACCACAGCATTTTAATGAAACCACATGCATAAATATGCATGCGTAATTGCTGACCAGGTAAACCGAGATATCGATAAATACATGGCACAGATAGCCAACAAGTTGTTTTTACCCAAATGGGTCGATTGTCAATATTTATTATACCAGCTCAGTTGGAACACTGGCGCCTATCATTTCCGAATACAATGACTTAAGAGAACTGAATTCGTAGTTTTTCAACAGTTTGTTTTAACTATATATGTCTTAGGATATATTTAAGACCTTAACCAACGCATACACGACACAACTCATGTACACCTAGTTCATGATTGCAGGTGCGCTGGTCATGTGATTGTGTGCCAGTGCATTCTCTTACATATGTGAGTCTAACATATGCAACCTCTCATAAGATAATGCAACGGCTTACAAGGTCAATATAAATAATGTCAGGCCAATGTATTATCTTATATATGCGAGGATCCCAATGGGAGACTCTAATATATAAGAGAATGCATTGGCACGTGGTTTGCTCAAACATTTAGGAAGCTCCAGTGATGGAAGGGTTAATACTCAGTAGGTTCTATTCTCCCATTAGATCCCAATAGTCCAGAAAGGTAATTCATTTCTTATATCAACAGTTCTGTTGTGCCTGGAGCATCAATACAAACTCATTTGTGACTCGAACCAGCTGCGCGCGAGTATAATGGACGACATTCGACCGGCATGGCGGTTTGAAGCTTCAAATTGTGGTCGCTTTTGTTCAACATATCCTCGTGAAAATATATTCATATTGGACCTACATGTAATTATCATAGTCGTACGGGCTAGTGGGACAGGGAGGGCTGCAGCCCCTCCAAACGTCTTGAAAGTTAAAAAATCGGGCAAATTGAATGGTATTTCTAGGGGAAATTCACATTTGTGCCCGAATTATACATATCTAAGATTACTTTGAATCTATTTTGTTATATATCTGTGTATATACAAGGTATATTGTACAAAAACTATGATACAAAATAAATATATCATGTAAAAAAAAAGACAAAAGGACTCACCCCCCCCCCCCCCCTCTAAAACTTCGGGCGCCCGTACAGCTATGCTAATTATTCACAAAGGTTCATATTGAACTTATATATGATTCTGATATAAGCCGATGGCGGAATTATACCCGTTATTCCGTTTTATGGCGCGGAAATACATTATAAAGAGCGTGATTCTGATATATTAATAATAAAGAACGTTCGCCTTACATCTGCGCGAACAAAAATTGAAAAGAGCTGTTCAGAGTAAACCATTCCTGTATATCGGTTTTCTGTGTCTCTAACTCGTCGTTGGTGGTGGAATTCAAATCATAACCTGCACAGAGCTACGAATCTGCCCGCATCAGTACTCGGTTAACACAACCAGCATTATTATCGATAATTTAAGATGCATGCGGGTTCAGGAAGCACCAGTCTTCGATATCATACGTTCATTTCCCTAGATAAAAGACGTATAGGAAATCACGGGATCTTTGGGAACAAAACCATTTTCACTGTAGGTGGTTCACGGCCCGCGGTGTACCTTACGCTATATCGATATATGAATCTACATGATTACTGCTTTCAATGCACAGTAATAAACAATATAATGCCAAACAAACGGTATATGTGCCACTAATACACTCCCTTCAAGTGATACAGGAATCGATTCCTGAAATTGTATACTCAAAGGCGCCAGAGAATTCGCTACATGTTAATCCAATATTCGCTTGTATATCGGCAAATAAATAAATGGCTTCCTGGCACGATTCTATAGTACAGAAGTGTTTTGGTCCTATTGTTATTAAGCTCGTCCTATTAAGCTGAGATGTTTGCGCTTTGGACATACTCTCAGACATTCTCTTAGTATATTGTTTTTGTAAGTACTAAATGTAGGTGTGAGTGCTTGATGACATGACATTATTGGATAGCACTGTCGGGGTGTTAATAGGTAGTTGGTTCCACATCAAAATATCCTGACATAATGTGTGCATGTATCAATTAATGGGTTGTGCATCATGTCGAGTGCAGAGTTCAGTTCCTCAAGGTGTATTAATAAGTTCGTATTGGGAAAATATGCATGCACGCGCGAAGTTACGTTTGAAGACGTCACATTCCATATTTGTTTCCACAAAACGCCATAAACCTATAAAGCTGTAAATTACTTCAGAATAACACATAAATGGCCTTTTTCAACCAAATGGGAATGTTCACATATCAGAAACAATTTTTTACACCTTCAATATTCCCATCCATACCAACCATTACATGAGTGCCGTGCCCAATCTTTCCAAAAAATCTTAACATAATTTACGTCCAATTTAAAGGGCGGGAAATTATTTTACAATGCCTTTACAAAGTCGAAAATTATACCACAGTCCTGTAAAAAATGGGAATCAGAAATAGAACAAAATATTGAAAACTGGGAATCGTATTTGCGCCTGCCCTTTCACACTACGCCCGAAACGAAATTAAAATGGCTTCAGTATAGAATTAGCACAAGAGTGATTAGCACTAACACATTTCTTAACCAGTGATACCTGTAAAAGATGCAAAAAACGCACACAAAAAACATCTCGCACATTTTCTTGGATTGTACACACGTTCGAACATTTATCTCAGGACTTAATTTTGGACTAGAAGCAACCAATTGGAATTGAATTATACAAAAGAGAAGTAGTTTGCGGTATAAAATATGATCAGGACACTAACACAACCAACTTGTTCTTGTTTGTAATGGAACAGTAAATTTATAGGGAAAAATTCACCCCCATCCACCTATCGCTTGCCTTTTTCCTTACTGATCTTCAATACAGATATCAATGCGAACAAAACAAGGCTAAATGCGACCTGACCTACCAAGAAGTTGAACGTAAATGGTTACAGCCAACGCTGTAAATGTACGCATTTTGCAGCTTCTTTTTATGATTTATATTTTTTTTAAAGGCATAAAGCTCTAGTATTACTTTTTCATGTGATATACAAGATCTTCAACTCGTTAAGTTGGGATACAAGAGTTTAAGAAACTCGTTGAGAATCAAATTTAACATACTCGTTGAATAAAATCTTATTTCACATGAAACCCCTATTTTATCATTTAGAAAGCCATTACATATTTCCTTATATCTCACTATAGTTAGATATCTCTTAATCTTATATCCCAACATAACTCGTTAGAGATCCTCCCTATCCACTATAGTCTACATATTTTAGAGGCCCCGAATAAGTATCCACAATATGCCCAAAGCATTGAGTATATCGTAAGATATATCATGGAAATTATTGCTACGCATATCATAAAATAACTGATTTCCAGATCATAATTGAACAATCTGACCCGCAAGTCAATGTGAGCAACGTACAACACCACGAACGTCGGAGAACCGATAAGCTAAAACATGTTCTGAATAATAGAGAATCGTCACAACCAATGATAAATGAGATATATTTTTGTAACTAAGCAATATATAACACAGAATTTGACTGATGCATACTCCAGATGTCACAAGGAACAAAGTAGGCCTTGACAGAGTTGGGGCAACTCTACTCTGTCCGGGATAGCGTGTAGAGATATTCGAGAGAATACTTTAACTTTCACAAATAGAGCAACATGTGATGTGAAACACTCCGATATGGTGGTCAAATAGAAATTGGAAGAATCTTGCTCAAAGTGGTTTTCGGCGATGTTAGTAGAATGCTACATGTACATTCCCCATGTTGTCATAGATCTGAGTACTCAATTATAAGATTCACGCACCCGAATAAGTCCATAATATGTCTTTAACTCGCATTATCGGGGAAAAAACTGTTTGTTGTATGAGCGTTGTTATGGCTTGGCTAAAATATGGGGCGACAATCAGACCAGGGGTCTATATATGGCTGATTCCTCATATATTTACCACGGATTTTATTGAACATTTCAACCTTTTCGTACCGTTCAAGTAGTTGAACTAATGAGCTCGTGTATTACATTTATCAGGAAAATATCCCGGATATTGAGTCGCCGACCGAACGGCTGCCGGATATTCAACAATGACCGCTTATGTAAGTCAATATCGGTTTGTAATTGGACAGAGGCAATGACGAAAATCTGTCTGCGTAGAAGCAATAAAGTGTGTTTTAATCCGAAGGACACCACGTTTTTCGCTCGTTATATAGTGTCTAGAATCACCAAATACCCCCGGCTCAATCAGTCACATGCCGGATGAATAGATCATTGATTTCTATCCCCGACAAATCACCCATGACTTTATCAAAGATCCCTGCAGTCATCCTGTATTAATGGGATAATATGTTTGAATTGTAATCATCATCATGTTTCCTTGTCTCTTGGGCGTCACTATGCTGACGAAGCTGATGGGTGCCATTAACATCGAGCATACCCGGAAAGAACATGTCTGGTCATGGACAAAGTACAATTTATTACATGTAATGTGACTTCCCCACACTCATATTTGCTGGACACTGTTTATCATTACCACCCGGAGTCCGGTCCCTTCTATTCACAGAGTATATGCAGTGGAGTAATTTCCAGTTATATTAACCGTCTGCTCGGTCTGTTCTCTGCCAATAAATCTGATAACGTCGTAATATCATGACTAGGAACATTCGTCACCAATCTAGTCTCTAACCCAAAGCGGTTTTGATTTTAAATTTGTTTAAAACAAAACGTTTGTCTCATTACAACACTTAGACTCATATTTATAACTGAAATCTACAAGGAAAATAGGTATCAGTTGTGCCCTGATTTTGAACATCAAACACGCCTCAACCATAACTCCTGTCACTCGTAAGAACAAACATCCTGCAAAAGGTATCCACTACATGAGTCGCAATTACATATATTAAGCCACTGTTTAGAGATTACAAAACGTAGGTTCCTCGCGCTGCATATGGCTTATAGCGACCGAAACGACCATGATCCTAAGCCAAACCAAAACATCACATACCGTGCAAAGCTATCCTGGCTATCTTCGTTTTGTCTTTGTTATATATTATACATGTGGAACAGCTCTTAATGATAATCAGTTTGAACCCACACCGCGTATGTCTTGCTTGAATATTGATCAAGTTGTGGATAAAGTTCCCGATTGCGTAGGATTGTTCTGCATCCACTGAATTTAAGTACAACTTATCGGGCGCTATGCACATTCTCGTCTATATATATATATGATTGTGGGCTCTGGAATACAACAACACAACTAGTACAACTAAGTGCGTGTATAAATATATTGAATACGATCCAATGTACATATACATGTATGGGTATTGAGAAACATTAATGGAGATAGTATATAAAAGATAGATAGAGGAAACATGGATATGTATGTATCTACATAGTCCAAGTCTTCTTGTACTAAAACCAGCTAAGATACTGGTATGGCGACATGCTGGTGTTTAGTCCAAGCCCGCCTGCATAGGCTTCTTATAACACGACTTAAGCGTTAGTGACCCGCTCAAATAAAACCACAATTATATGAAATAAAATATCACAATTGCGACAATAAACGGATATTTTCCTCAGAAGACATGATATTTGATCTGAAACCCACATCAGTTGTGAATTGAAAGCGGTAATTTAAAGTGAAAAGAGACATTTGCCGCATTGTTTACAAATTTTTAAAAGTATGCGAACTCAGTTGACCTCGCGAACTGCGTTCGTCATTTTCCGGTGAATATATTCCGTAGATTTTCGGTCAACCACGCACGATGAATTCTCCATTGTAATCGTAATTATACGTGTCAATAAATAAATAAATACACAGATAACGTAAATATTGAAGATATAAATGTAATACATTAAATGAATTACGGGAATTACAACCATCTCACAGTTTAAAATAGTGTAAACACAACCAGCATTAGAATAATATGGGGGCTGCCATTTTGTTTCGTCTCGGCCAAAACGGGTGTGACTAATTAGTGCCCGGGCACGCCCGGGCACGCCCGGGCAAGCCCGGGCAAGCCCGGGCAGGTTCGGGTGGTCTCATGGGCCCGCAGACAGTCTAATATGATGCCACATGGTAGTAGGATACAGAATAAGCATATATTGTGAAAATTGACTTGCTGTGTCGTCCACCGGCGGGTTTATTAACCATTTAAATGCCGATATTGACTAAAAGAACCCGGGAGAGCCCAGACGGACGCATAGACCCGACCATATTATATATTGATGACTAATGGTTGCGAGGCACTTACTAAAGGTATATTGCAAATATTGACTCGCTATCTTGTTCGCGGCCGGCTTCATTAACCCCTTAAATGACGATATGTGCCAGAAGAACATGGCGCAAGCCCGGGCACGCCCGGGCAGGCCCTGGTGGTCTCATGGGCCCGCAGACAGTCTAATATGATGTCATATGGTAGTAGGATACAGAATAAGCATATATTTTGAAAATTGACTTGCTGTGTCGTCCACCGGCGGGTTTATTAACCCTCTAAATATCGATATTAACTAAAAGAACCCGGGAGAGACCGGACGGACACAGAAACCTGATAATATTATATATTGATGACTAATGATAGCGAGGCACTTACTAAAGGTATATTGCAAATATTGACTCGCTATCTCGTTCGCCGCCGGCTTCATTAACCCCTTAAATAACGATATGCGCCAGAAGAACGCGGCAAGCCCGGGCAAGCCCGGACAGGCCCTGGCTGCCTCCTGAACCCGCGGACAGTCTAATATGATTCCGTACGGTAGTAGGATTATGAATAAGCATGCAAATTTACTTGCTGTGTCATCAACCGGCGGGTTTATTAACACTTTAAATGCCGATATTAACTTAAAGAACCCGGGAGAGCCTCGACTGACACAGCGACCCGATCATATTATATATTGATGAATAATGGGATCGAGGCACTTACTAAAGGTATATTGCAAATATTGACTCGCTATTTCGTTCGCGGCCGGCTTTATTAATCCCTTAAATGACGATCTGCACCAAGAGAGCACGGGAAAGCCCGGGCAAGTCCGGGCAGGCCCTGGTGGCCTCATGGGCCCGCGGACAGTCTAATATGATGTCGTATGGTAGTAGGATATATACAGAATAAGCATAGATTATGAAAAATGACTTGCTGTGTCGTCCACCGGCGGGTTAATTAACCATTTAAATGCCGATATTAACTAGAAGAACCCTGGAGACTTCTCGGGTTCGGTGATACCTTCGGGTTTGGCGATATACCACGTACACGGGGTGAACTACGGGAATAAATAATAAGGTTTTAGAGAACTTATAAACTTTATTTCATCTAAACGGCACTATCAGTAAATAAAAAAAAAAAATATATATATATATATCACATCACCTTGAAACATTTTATACATAAATATATTTGCAAGTAAAAATCATACTGTGCACAACATTTCCTGGAAATAGAATCGCTTGAATGATATTACTATAATGGAGACAGAAGTACGATAACAAAACTCCATCCAAATAATTGTCATTTCAATTTCAGAAATGAAACTATGCGTCATGCATAATTTATATTCCATTAATCTCTATATTTTCCCTTTTGGTAAGTTATAGAACTTAAAATTGCAGGACATTTTGTCCGAGAAAAACAGAATAGCTATCTTCAAATAAGTTGTTCTGTGTATAGATCAGTTAAAATTTCTAAATTCTCAAATAAACAGAATATTTGTGTATACGCGTATAATTTCCAGGAATGTTCGGGAAACAATATGTACATGATAGTATAAAAGCATTTATGGGGAAAACTCACAACAGCTGAAACGAAAAATGTCCACCAACAGTACTATATAAGCCACACATATATACACGTGTTTGCAATATAGGGCAAATGAATATAATTTTGTCAAATTGTTTAGAACATTTCCCGGAAATCTAATCACTCGAACTTCCATATATATGTGTATTTTCGAAAGATTTATCGGACATTTTCAAATGTTTACAGTTAACAAAGGATGCTAAAACTAGTTAGTAACAATTGGGTGATTGGCGGAATGTTCATAATTATGTTAAACTTCAAGAGTGATTGATTTCTAACTAATTTGTTTCTCACAGTTCGTGCATATATGATTTCCAGGAATGTTCATGAAACAATTTATGAATAATATATAACAAGCAAAACAAATATGAGAACCACAAGATATATAACAATCATACCTACTAATAGCACAATTGAAAGTATAATATATACATACACGTGAATAGATATATAATTCAAAACTTTTTCAAACTGTTTGCATAGTTCTACCCAATAACATAGCTTTCTGCACAAGGTCTTCGTCAGTGATGATATATCATCACTGATGAAGGCCTGATGCCGAAAGCTATGTTATTGAACAGATCTAACTAGATGTGCATCTACTACACGGCCCCTGTCTTAGTGGGTGACCCATGATGTGCCAGATGTTTGCAATATTGTATAAGAATGGTATCGCTTATTTGAAGTTGATACCATATTGACGTATTTTCAAAATACACTAAGGTTGATCGAATGTTTAAAACTTTAACAGAATACTAGCTACTGGCTGTACATATCAAACATGTAAAACCTGGTGTTGTAGCATAACAATTTGCGTAAATGGGTGAATTCCAGGACATTGTAGTATTCGAATAAAATTTCAGAAAAGTAAGCTACTCTAAAGAAAATCGGAATATAACTATGTATATATATGTGATTTAATACATGACCTTTTTTTCGCTAAGGATAGTAACGATGCTCTCTCTTCAAAACTGACCGAACTATGTTATTGTCAATGCTTATTACATTATTTGTATGTATCACACGCTCGATCAGACTGTTTAAAATTCAGAACCACTAGAATTGCAACATTGGACTTGGAAACAAACATTGAAACATCGATTGAACTATCAAATTAAAATCACATAGACACTATATAGTCACTATCAAATAAGAAGTATTGTCAGTTTTTTTGTCTTTTCGGTGCGCTGGATGTCTTTGCCGATTTTGTACGTTTTTTCTGCGATGGTTTTCGTGCCGTTGGTGTTGTTCGTGGAACGGTTAGTGTACCATCTGTTGATGTTACTGTGCTTGATTTCATCGATTGACCGCTTAAAAATTTACGGACCTTGCATGATTTCTCCTCGTCTGTCATAGTTGTCCACTGTGAATGAAGCACACGAAATTTCTTCATATGTGGAGCAAGTTCGTAGTCCTAATATATGCTTATTCTGTATCCTACTACCATATGGCATCATATTAGACTGTCTGCGGGCCCATGAGACCACCAAGACCTGCCTCGCTACCATTAGTCATCAATATATAATATGGTCGGGTCTATGCGTCCGTCTGGGCTCTCCCGGGTTCTTTTAGTCAATATCGGCATTTAAATGGTTAATAAACCCGCCGGTGGACAACACAGCAAGTCAATTTTCCTAATATATGCTTATTCTGTATCCTACTACCATATGGCATCATATTAGACTGTCCGCGGACCCATGAGACCACCAAGACCTGCCCGGGCGTGCCCGGGCTTGCGCCATGTTCTTCTGGCGCATATCGTCATTTAAGGGGTTAATGAAGTCGGCCGCGAACGAGATAGCGAGTCAATATTTGCAATATATACCTTTAGTAAGTGCCTCGCTACCATTAGTCATCAATATATAATATGGTCGGGTCTATGCGTCCGCCTGGGCTCTCCCGGGTTCTTTTAGTCAATATCGGCATTTAAATGGTTAATAAACCCGCCGGTGGACGACACAGCAAGTCAATTTTCCTAATATATGCTTATTCTGTATCCTACTACCATATGGCATCAAATTAGACTGTCCGCGGGCCCATGAGACCATCAAGACCTGCCCGGGCGTGCCCGGGCTTGCGCCATGTTCTTCTGGCGCATATCGTCATTTAAGGGGTTAATGAAGCCGGCCGCGAACGAGATATCGAGTCAATATTTGCAATATATATTTTTAGTAAGTGCCTCGCTACCATTAGTCATCAATATATAATATGGTCGGGTCTATGCGTCCGTCTGGGCTCTCCCGGGTTCTTTTAGTCAATATCGGCATTTAAATGGTTAATAAACCCGCCGGTGGACGACACAGCAAGTCAATTTTCCTAATATATGCTTATTCTGTATCCTACTACCATATGGCATCATATTAGACTGTCTGCGGGCCCATGAGACCACCAAGACCTGCCCGGGCGGGCCCGGGCTTGCCCGGGCGTGCCCGGGCGTGCCCGGGCTTGCCCGGGCACTAATTAGTCACACCGGCCAAAACAAACTCCGGAATATGCCGAGGTTCTTCGTAACTCTTCGGGTTTAAGTTAAAACGTAAACAAAATATAAAAACAGCGCTGTCGGTGACAATCAACCGGAATATTCTATGCGTAATTTAACATGAAAGTTAGATTATGATACACCATTATGACCATAAGATGTCACTCTTTCCGATGTATATAGCATCATGTATTGATTTGTTAGGTAAATCTAGTAAAATACACCACAAATTCCCGCCACAGATCCTGGGTGTAAGTCATGTCACAGGAATGCTATGCAGGCGGGCTTGGACTAAATACCAACATCTCGCCATACCAATATCTTAGCTGGTTTTAGTACAAGAAGACTTGGAATAGTATCTACATAATATACATCGACTCTCCGGTTGACATGCAACCTGCTGGTTTCACTTAAGTACAAATAATTATAGTGACTTCTGTCAAAATCATTATCATATTCATCATCAGCAGCATCATCATTTACTACCACACCATCCTCATCATGAACACCATCACCATCACTATCAAGCAAGCAAGCTCTCGTGAGACCTGGGCATTTAGGCCCCTACCGGTTGCATATTGGTTCGCCGCAAAGGGGATGATATTTCCATGTGCCATTACCATTCGGAACTATTTGCACTAGGTTGGAATAATGCTCTAGTAGCCAAATGTCAGGCCCGCCAGTTAAAGGTTCTTAAGAGGACGACGATTATCTAGATAACGCCGACATGATGAGTATATGTACCAACTCTAGTCAATTCTAATTCAAGTCAAATATTTGTCGTTGAAACAGGCATTCTGCTTGGCCGATAATTTTAGTTTTCGATTCACCAGCATCGTTCGCTGAAGCATGCTCAAATTTTGAATGGAGCATGCCAGGGTGTCATTGACAATGCGCGTAAAATACGTCACCACGCTGCTAGGTGTCGCATAATCGAGTCAACTGGAACGTTGAAGTTGTTCTTGTGCTGGTACCAGTAAACACATGGAGCGTATCCATAGATTTGATCACCGCAAAAAGGAAATATATCTCTCTTCAAAGCATGTAATGTCGATAAAAGTGCTTTTCGTGCAGTTTATTTTAAATTTCTTGATGGATTGAATTACAATGGAGATAAACGTACCTTGTATCGTTGGATATTCTGGAATTCAAGAATAAACAAAACTCAACATAGTGTATGTATCTCCTTCGTATCTCACACGCAGACACGAAAGCCGCAATGCTGAATTTGCGTTCGCGGTAGAAAACGGTTTAGTCAATCTAGTGTAATAAGTGGAAAGCTTGTCTGAAAAATACAGATAATAGATCTACAAGGTGTTAAGTTTTCATTCATACCACATTACTACCAGATCTACGGCAACATCCCACATAAAAGATGTCTGGAAACACCGAATTAAGCCGAAATGATTCAAGGATGACGAGAATAAAGAATTCACACGCGTTTTACTTCTTTTTATGGCAACGTTTCTATCTAAATGCGGATAACACAAGGTAGATGCTTTCGTTTATTATCTAATCAACAGATATTGTGAAATAACAGTAGAATATACATGTTTATTATATACTTGCCCATGAATTATAAGGTTTTAGCAGTGATATATAAGTGATATCCCACTCTATATATCCCACTAGAGAGGGATATCACCTTGAAATTTCTGATGTATTGACATTCATTGGGGGCCATAGGCAAGTAACTAAAGTATATAATAAACAGAATATCCACACTTTTTCAGTGGATTTGCGTTAAATCTCATTCGTGATGACAAAACATTTGAATTTCCATGTTTTGTCATCACTCATGAGATATAACCCATATCCACTGAAAACGTGTGGATATCCTCTATATATACATACATATTTACAAAAGATTGAGAATGTATATGTAAACTAAACGTACTATACCGAAATTGGACACAGGCTTTCGGGTTTTATGTAATAACATGGAGAACCTAGCAAATCGTGTTTGCTGTTGTGTCGTATATATATGAATATCACTTGGGATACGCTTACGTCATCTGTTGTGGTGGTAACCAATGTTACTAGTAATGAGATCATATACTTGATGGACTTATAGTATTCCCCAAACGGAAATCACTTCAATTTCATTCATATTTTGCGTGTCTTGTGTCATATGTCGGGCTCAGTTTCAATTATTAATTTCCATAAACGACGTGATTACTACATGTACCTATAATTGGAACAGTAATGAAAAGACGGATAGTACTGGAGACATATACTCTCCCATGAGATCACGAGTCTGTCAACAGCCGTCCGTCCCATCATTCAGTCATTGACCCGGGCAACATATGTCAAAGTGCAAAGTCCAAGCTACACCAGCGGTGCTGTGATTGCCTACTAATAAATAAGCGAGATCACTAAATCGCGGCCATATTGGATTCATCCAGCTTCGTTCCGTGGTTTTAGAGATTCCTCCAACCCCGGTTCCATGGTTTCAGTGTTACTGGTCAGAGTTTTGGAGTAGCATTTCCATATTTCAGCTTTTGAATTATTCATGACTTCCATATATGTAATGCTACTCCAAAACTTTGGCCTGTAACTCTAAAACCATGGAACCGGACCTGGTGGATCCAATATGGCCGCGATTTAGTGAAAGGGCGTATACCTTTCGCACAATGGACTACATGTCGATAAGCGATAACGTACATCGCATTTGACCACTCATATTCCTAGTTTCTAATTTACAGTTTGTCAACATGAATCGTACGTCAATGCCGTGCGGACACACATCATATTCTCCCGAAAACCGCATATTATCTGCTTATAAAGAACTATTTTATAAGTAAATAATCTGCTTCGAATCGCCTCAGTTTGAGTCGATAATATGCTGAAAATGTGAGTATTTAGTCACATTATCGACTCATTATAAAGCGATTCTAAGCAGATTAGTGCGGTCAATGACACAAATAAGCCAACTTACGACTGTGGCCCGCGTCATAATACGAAATAACGACTGTGACTGCATTAACTGCAAATTTCAGAATCAAATAATCACATTATGTACCTATTTCACATTATATGTCGATTATGTGCGTGTTTGCGTGAGGATATGTTGGGACACAATATTGGCGGTATAGCTAATCCGTAATCGTAATTAGTCCCTCGAACCACAAATTGCGGCAAGTCTGATCGGAGCCAATCATCAGATAGTTGCGTTGAATTTATGGTTGGATGACGCTGACGTACATGTAATGTGCTTTTCTAAGTTACGAAATTCACCCTTGTGTGTTCCATACTATCGAACGTGTATAACTGGTCTAGATGGTTCACACAGAATGATGCATACCCATGCGGTATGTATACATGTACGCGATTTCAGTCGTTTTATGTGCAGAATTGAACTTCGTTTGAGAGCTTTTATCAATCGTATTTCCTCGGATAGTTTGTCCCGCGCGGCCTGTTGTTTCCGGTGCGCGGCTGCGCCGTAGACTCACTCTGTCATCATTATTCTGTTGTTCAGACTTCCAGGGGGATCGGAAGGCACTATAAACACTGTCATTTATATGTCTGACGCATACAAATGACTCGGACAATCCGTTTCTTGTCCATGTCCTCGGTAGTGAGAGGATCCCTTCACGGAATTACTGTCATGCGCCCTCTTAATCGCGATCGTGTTCGATGATTTGTGTTCTTATCGAGATTCGCGGGGAAGGTATTAGGGGCCCCACGAACATTGATTGTGTCTGAGTAAGTCGCATCACTCGTCACGCGATGTATAAGATTCTATGTTAGTTTATGCCTGCTAATTCAAAGAGAATTATCCTGTAATTTCATCTGCTTTCTATTCTTGCATGGGCGGATATTCAGCTGATGTTTTTGAAATGGCCTGTCTATTCATATCGGTCATAGGACCACATCGTTAGTGCGGAGAGTCGCAACTAGCAACACGAAAATAACGTTTAATTTTCTCTTTGTTGTACTTTTGTCTTGTTTGGCTACCTGTTTGTTTGTTTTTTTCTTATTAATTTCTTTTGTTCTATTGTGGTTGTTTTTATTAAAGAAGACATCCTAAACATGACTAGTAGAAGATCTTGCTTATGTCTCAGGGGGAAGTGATACTGCTTACATATCCTATTGCGATTATAGCTAAGCACTTAGGGTATCAAATCCATGTATCCATCTCAAAGTTGACTGTTCCTACACATCTGTTTAGAGTCCAAGCAAGATCAAACTCTTGATATTGGAAGAACGAGACTCCCTTTCCACCTTGCAATGTCGTTATGTCCTTGTGGGAGTCTGAAAAGGGACTGCACCCGAAGCATCAGACTGAATATCGTGCATTGATTTGTTTGAGGGAGAGACAGTGTTCAAACACTCTTCATAACTCCATCAAATTCTATACGCCGGATGGCAATATCCGGTCAACACGCCAAGACTGTCGCAATAACAATATCGTAAAAATATCATAAAAAGCTATTTGGCAGAGTTTTATGTTTTATGAGCACGTCGGTCCTAATGGCAGCGCTGCTAGTCATTATTGGGAATGTGCAAACCATTGAAAATCAGATAATACTTGGGAATAAATTAATTTGCTTCCATTCACGCCCCTATTAACATCTTATACTTCTATTTATGAGGCGGATGTACTTGCAGACAGTTTTTGCGAAGTCTAAAACTCAATTAAGACGACGTGGTTCATTGTATACAGCGGTCAGTAAATTGGCTAGATATTGATGATGAAATGATTGCATTAGGATTCAAGTAATCCAATACTAAAATTGTCTATTACATGATTAAGCGCGAAAGCCCGTCTAATAAAAACGTCGACTGGCTTGTCAGAGTGGATGATGTTAATTGGCCATACGCGGCCATCAAAGCCGTTGATGGTAACATCGTCATTATGCTATTCTGGGCCCAGAGGGATCGTGGCAGGCACATGCATGTAGTATTCTATCAGGGTTCAGCGTGCAATATACGGATTGTGTGCGCTCCAGATCGACTTCATTGCCCATTTAAGCCTGAACAATTATATACATGTACTTTGCTAGCATACATGGCCAATATATTTAGGCAAGGCAATACAACAAAAAGCGATATTATATAAATATTGCCCGGCTTTGGGCTTGACTATGTCAAAACAGTGCATGGTCGGGGGCGATGGGACTATGCATCCGCCGAGGACCACTATTTTGCCATATTCAACGACAAACCGCGCAATCTGTTTTATATTTTATCGAACGTTCTTCATGCTGTCCCAGATCCAATAATGTCAAACAATTCACAATCAGATCGTGCTAACTAATTTAATACTTTATCTACCGCGAAAAAAATTAAGATTCGTTTCGAAACTCAGGGAATTGACCAGTTGACAAAAAATATCGAAGCAATGTTGTGATCAGCGAATACAGGAACATGATAAATCCTCACATCAGACATTAGAAAACAATCACAAATAGCATGTAACATCATCTATTGTGCTCTAGTTGTCGATTACAAGGACATTTCGGATAACAAATTGTTGAAGTTTTTCATCGAGGCGGAGATGACTCAAATTACCTCACCGAAATAGCATGCATATGCTAGAAATTGATTACTGGATTTTCCCAGCGATATTGGGTGTGCCAACATTAGGAAGTGGACTATCGCCTTGTGGATGAAACAACTCAAAGCCATGCGTTATATATAATAGTGTCCAGTGGGTGCATGGGTGGAGTTCCGTACGCGAGGCCAATATGTGATGTACATGCACCAATAACGTATACTGGTGTGTGATGACTCACCCCACAGTGCTATTTGTTTTCTCGAGACGGGGTCTCTGTTCTAAGTTTTTCGCATCGGAGTGTTTGCATATATGACACAACTCTCAACCAATCAGCAGACGCAATTTATGGGTGAGGTGAAATATACAGATTTGCTATACTCCGAAAAATTGACAAAACAAGACCGAATAGGTATCAAGCAATTAAACACAAATTACCCGTTCGATTGTTTTGTACAAATATGTGTAACACGGAACAAGTCTGATTTAGCATGTCTGTCATTTCAAGAATGGGGTCACAGAGGGTGAGTTTAGTTATAGCGGGCTAGCATCACTAAATTCATCCTCTGTGGACCTCCTTCTGCTTAGGCCTCATATGCTCTGGAAAGTATCTTTATTATCAAATTTCTATAGAAACTTAAGATTCTATTTCTTTATTATAGTTTAGTTTCTTTATAACCCCAAATTGGCAGACGACACATTGCATAATCGAGGTTCCCGATGGGTGTATATCACAATATTCACCAATTTGGGAACTTCAATCTGAGTCTATATCTCACATAGCAAATTATACCATGCATAATGAGAGTGAGTTTGGTGATGCTAGCCCGCTATGCGGGATAGGGTCACTAATTTCACCCTCTGGGGACCTCAGTCTGCAAATGATGGGCACACTAAACTCAGGATTGACAGGGAATCCTATTACTTTGAAAATATTACGTCGGTGTCAACCACAAATTCAACGCTATACTATATATATAGAGAGGATCTAAAACGAGTCCCCAGTTTATAGCGGGATTTACAAAACGAGTCCAGTAAATTAGGTCTGACCGAGCCTTTGGCGAGGTCCAGACCTAATTTACTGGACGAGTTTTGTAAATTCCGCTATAAACTGGGGACGAGTTGTAGATTCTATTTATTACATGATCCAAAATCTCGATAAAACATAATTAAATAAACAAATAGGACGCGAAACTAACATCGGCTTCTATAAGTCTTGCGATGACGTTTCACTTAACTATGCGTTGTTTGTCTTGTAACGAAATAGTCCCAGATAAATAAAGACTCTTTGTCGTAAATAGGGTAAATTTAATGACATAGCTTTTCAAACTCTTCATTCGTTATAATTTGTTGGAAATATATTGGATGCCATGCATAATATTTCGAGACGTAGCATACGAAATGTAAACAGACGACAAACCGGAAGTCAAAGGTCACATGACACTATTTCCTGTTATTAAACGAACGTTTAATATCACAATTTATAGAATGGGATTATTGAATGGAATAAGGGTATGCTCATGTAATAAATATACATTCTGATTGGCTCCGATCGAACTAGTCGCGACTGTGTTTGCACGAGCGCGTATATGTCAGTACTTGGCCGATTCTGTCTTATTGTAGTTATCGAAGATGTCAATAAGGTGTTGCCCGATCCAGAAGTAAATTATATTTAAACTAGAACGCCCAGACTTCCAAGGAATAGTTAACCCTTCAATGACTGGAGCTTCCGGAAATTTTGCGAAAACCCTGTGCCAATGTATTCTATTATATGACATTGTGTGAGTCTCCTATGGGAAGCCTCGCATATATAAGAGTATGCATTGTCCTAACAATATTTACATTGACCTTGTAAGCCAATGCATTATGTTATATATGCGAGGCTCCCTATGGACGACTCGCACATATAACATAATGCATTGGCACATGCTATTTAATGCTGCACCACAGCAACTCCCGTTAAAATGTTAATATGTTATCCCGAGTCAGCGATATATAATATAACAGAAGCGTTGTACAGGCGGTCCCTCCGTAAAATTAAAGTATATTCTTTGCGTGACCTCTTATCATTATACGGAGACTACTTCTGAGATCCAATTTATTAGACTGGCTCCCCTGTGTCTCGTCGCCCAGTACTGCAATGCCTTTTACCCTTTCTCAAAGATAATGCAGTCCACAATACGGTATATTGGTATGTGATGACACCACTTACGAATAATCCTCCACGAGTAAGTGATTGCCGTATGTCACCTCACCCAATCCCAAATCTATAGCTTAATGAAAGAGTAAGTGATGAGCGGGTGTGGTCCTAATGAGCGGGTGTGGTCCTAATGAAAGTTGCCATAAACACACCTCAAACTGTGCTTGGTGTGGCACTTTTACTTGCCGAGCGATAACTCACTATACAACGCCAATCGTGTGTGCCCATCGTTTGTCCTGATAACTGTGGCACTGTATGTGGCACAGTGTAGTTGTGTGTGTATGCAATGCATGCAAGCGTTGTCTGATATGTCTGTAGACACAGATCTTCTCAAATCAGACATTTGATTTAGTTTTTTCACGTTTATTAGAAGGTTTACGCAGAACTTGGAATGATGGTCATATTGTTTGACTGAACCATGACCAAAATTATTCATCCATGTGATACTGGAAATTCACTATAGACTCTATTTTTATTCGTTTTTTTTTTAATCAAAATATTTAAAAGATCAAAATGCGCAAGCGTTTACAACATATTATTTATTTACAATCTTTTAAATATTTTGACTTCCGGGGTTTCTCGGGGCATTGTTTGTGCTACACTTCAACTTGCTCAACGCAGTATCATCCTCTGAGATTTGAGACAAGAAAACTACCATCTATGTTCTATATACCAGAGCATTAGATCGGACCCATTAATATGAGGTTTTGATTTCAAAAGAAATAGTTTTAACTCGTTATGAACTTTTTTCAGCCCATCAAAAAATACAATGAATGTTTCTTATAAAGAGCGTCCATGCTTCCGACCCGCAACACGGTAAATAATAAAGAGCGTTCTTAATTATTATATTTTGTGATGCCTCTCGGCGTAATACTTATGTGTGATTTGTGGACTTTTCGAGATGCCTGTATCACACGAATGATAATAATTTCAAATTTTTTTCAGATTTCTTTCAGTAAGCTGAAAATATGCTTATGTAAAATTTGGTGTTAATTGTTACCGGATATCTTTAATTCGTCATATACGGATGTTTTCAATCCATGTGTTTTCTCTTTCAGATTAACGTAAACTCATAATAGCTTTTTGTGTCACGTTCACGTATTTCCGCACCTGCTTCTGTTAAAGGTACTCAATCCGATCAGACGGTCCTCATACCATCAAGATACATTTCTCCAAAATACGCTTTAGTTATCAGAATCTATTTATTGTAACAAAATAATGCGAACCACTGTCAACTATGGTATCAAATTTCCCAAAACTTGTTATTTATCAACATTTTGTTCAACAAAATATGGCCGTATTATCGCTAAAGTATCACGAAATTTGACCGTATAACCACTTGATTTTAGAGCTATCCATCTTTATCCGCAATTTTGTCCGAGACCCTCCGTTTGATCACGTGTTTCTGTGACACATATTATTACACATCTCGAGAAATAAAAACTTCAAAAATCGATATCTGATCACTCTGAGCTTTGATGGGTGGGTTTCTCGACTCGAATATATTTATTATTACCCCAGAAGCCAAAGAAATAGTAATTTAGGAGCGTCTGATCGTATTGAGTACCTTTAATTTATCTAAAACACAGCCGTGGTACGGGAATCAAGCTTACGATTTCACGTCACCTTTTCTCGCCTGGAAGCAACTAATCAGAAATCTGTGAAATAAGATTTACGCGTCAGGCAGTGAGTTAGAATAATATATTACTCCAATAGTCAGATTAAAGCACGAATTTAAATTTGATACGCAGTATCCGGCCTCGACCTCTAACACAACGAGTGCGCATCAAACTGAGTTTGGTGAAACCATAATATAAGATCCGATCGGTGCGCGCACCAATTCCGCTGTTATACTTAATGTATTTTATTATCGAATGTAACATTCTGCAGTCTTAGTGTGGTTATACTGAACTATTAACTGGATAGTAAATCACGCACTTCGATCCGAGATAATCTCATTCCGTTCTGCAACTACATAACTCAGAGAGGCCATATTGGTGCTTCATATTCGATAAGTTATATTACATAGAATTGGTTGTGCCAGCAGGTATGTGTTACGGCGGGGGAGGAAGGCCGTTCCACTCAATTTATTTATTGACAAATCAACTAAAAGTGTCACGAATGTTCTAAGGTGTCAGTCTGATTTTGATATCTGAAATTGTTCCAATGTGTATGGTATCCTGTTTCCGCCACATACTTTTTTCGCTTCAATCGCATCTTTCGTTTGGTTTTTTTTTCTTCAATTATTTCGGTTCCTTCGCCACGTTTGTTATTTTCGGTTCCTTCGTGCAACATTTTGTTGTTTTTTCGCTTTCAGCGGTTCCTTTACTTGCTTCGCGAAGGATCCGAAGCAAGCGAAGGAACCGCCGAAACCCAACAACAACAACCAAGACAAAAGTATGTCTTGGTTCTTGGTTGTTGTTGGGTTTCGGTGGTTCCTTCGATTGCTTCGGATAATTCGCGAAGCAAGCGAAGGAAACGCTGAAAGCGAACAAACAACAAAATGTCGCACGAAGGATGCGGAAAAAAAACAAACGAAGCAAGCGAAATAACAATGATGTCTTTTCGCCTTCGTCGTTTGATTTTCTCGCTTCCTTCGTTTGATTTTTTCGCTTCCTTTGGTTCCTTCGTGGCAGGAACCGAAATAATTGAGATTATTTCACTTGATTCGCTGCGAAGGAACCGAAGCAAGCAAAAAAAAAACCGAAGGATGCGAAAAAAGTATGTGGCGGAAAGAGGACACCATAATGTGTCGTTGGAATATGCATTTGAATATAAGGTTGTGTCTCAACGGGCATAACGCATCTCAATATCCAAATTGTGTATATGTAATTTGGAAGGGAGAATAGATAGAAATGTCGACCTACATGCTTTATAGTTCATACATGTATAATCACACACCCTCTACAGTCGCACAATTAGCTCCCATAAATATCAGTACAATCATCATACGGTTTACACGAACGTTTCCAAGGTTTATCAAGCAATAACTGCAGCCTCCACACACCCTTATTTCTGTCGGTGGTATAATTTTTCTTGCATACCTACACATACATGGTAGTCTCTGATGATTGCGGATACAAACTCCGTAAACGAGACTCAACAGTCTACAGTTGTGTAAACATTGATAAATTAAAACTATGCTCAGGTTTTTGAGTTGTTTCGTTTGTGATTTAATGGTTTGTTTTTATTGCGTGTAATATCGCTATGCCTCCTATTGCTGATAGAACATGTTACAACTATACAGCTGTAGGTACATTATATTACATCGTATTTATTTTCTGAAATACGATTCATGCTAATTTAGTAGATCCATTCAGCAAACCCTGTGTATAGTGTGCGTTGGGTTATATTATCCGTTTGTGATTGCGTTAAGAACATTATAATAGAACTTTCCGCAGCTGTCAATCAAATAATTATTAGTAAATATATTCTACCAATCAGTGACTGTGCCGGTCATTTGCTGCATTGAAAATGCTTATATGTCATATATGTTATATGCTTGCAACTGCCCATTGAGGTGTTATTGCAATAAAATCTTGTAAAATCTTGTATCTTGTATCTGTTCAGCCTAATTTGGATATCCGTGCATACATTCTGTGTTAGATCTGATATTGTCAAACAATATATTTGTTGTCCAATCATTTTGAGCTGATTTTGGGTTATATTTGTTAATTTGTAAACATTTAAAGACGAGAACAGGGTAAGTTTTTTGTGTGTAAATCAGCATAACCACATGCGGTAAAACCAATCAATGTATTTGAGCAGACGGCTGCATCCTAGCAACCACAACGCCCCTCCCCTTAAGACATGTGGACTCATCCATTACTAGGCCCGAACCAGATCGGCCTCAGGTTGCCCAAGAGGAATTGCTTTCAAGTGTCATCAGTGTCTAGACTGAGACTTACTGGACGTTGTTGCACAGAAGTATCACACACAGTTTATCCTCAGATGATGTGAGTCATGCATGGGCGTCGTTCGGTGATGCAAAGACACTCGTAGCATAGGTTAGACAAATAATCAACCTTTCTGACAAACGCTCGTGCCAAAACTTTACCATATATATATACTTGTCCATATAAACTACATGCGGTATAGTTCAATAACAGAATAAGCGTAGGCAATTTTCACTGGTGCTGGCACTTCTCAATTATTTCTGCATTAAAGGCCAACTTAAACCCCCAGATTACATTATGTAAAATATATGCCATATTATATACCATTTGAAAGAGGAAGCTCCAAAACATTGTATTATCAACTTATCCGGTGTAATAAACTGTGGACATTTTTTTGTTGAGTTGCCAACGCGTTTTGTCATCTGGATTGCAGTAAAACTCACTATTATTTTCAATGCAGGGGAATAACTCTTTTTATTAAAGATAGAGTTCTTCCCCTTCTATTGAAAAAGTTTGAATTCTGTTGCAATCTGGGATCCAGAGGGGGGAAGTCATTCTATGATTTCAGCAGTTTTCTATTTCTCTGTGGGAATCTTCTGAGACACAGATGTCTCAAATAGTGATGAATTATAGCATTTTAGTCATATTTTATGGCATAGATTGTTATTAAAACTGTATATCAAGTCACCATAACAAAAATAATCGGCAACTCGAAAATTAAATGGACCTTTAAAATATATCCTTAACGGTTAAAAGGGCATGCATGGAGTCGACTGTCGGCGGTTGTGGTACATGTATTTTCAACACAATGCGATAATATATACATGAGTTGAAAAGATGTACATGGAGCAAGGAATACATAATTATGTGAGTTTGGTTGGTATTAACTACAGATCTGACAAACAACAATACATTTTTTGTCGAAGATTTGATAGCCGAGGCTTTTAACTGACTCGAAGGCATTGTTGGCGGTATTACATCATGTACATAATCAGAAACAGTTTCCAACAAAACAATTACAAGTTAATGCAATTAGTTATCAGCAACCATTAAATTCCGCCGAATGTCACTTGTTCTAATTAACAGTTTACACGAAGGACGTTGCTCTCTTGCCAAAATGTCCAAGCTACACCTGGCTATATACACAGGAAATAACTGTCAGTTCAGTGAATATGGTAGACGGTTATGCGCAAATCACCTATTTCCGTTGAGGAGACAAGCCGATTTCTCGCTATAATTTACCAGAAATTCTGTTTATCAATATAGCTTTGCTTTTATCAGTTGAAATGATGATCGCACAACTCCAAATCCGTCTGGGCACACGTGTATGGCGTGTGTTTCAAGCAATATTATGCAGAAACTGAGAGCAAACCATTGCGTGTGGGATAATTACTGAGTGGTTGGGCATTCTGACACAGAACGAATGTCCGATCATCAGGCAATCAATTATCATACTGTAAAACCACCTAATACGAACATGATTAGATAGCGAAAGATACATAAACACGGGCCACGATTGGATAGCGATTGATCTTCAAACGCAGAACAGTAACAAGCGAGGTTATGATTACATATCGAAATAAGTATACTGAGTTAATCGCAAGGGTGATAACGTTTTAAATGCACTTCTTCAAACATCGCCGTGATTTCGTCGATAATCCTCGCCTCAATCGTAACCTCCCGTGCCACGTGTTATTGCGATTTTATATTGATCGTGAACCCCGATTAAGTATCTTTCGCTATCCAATCGTATGCGTATTGGCTGGTAAAACGCAGTTGTCGCCTCTAGTTTATCTGCCCCAGTATTCAGAGCGGAACAGTATATAACTAAGCATTCTTAGGACAATAACTATGTAATATTATTTGTACAATAACCGTATATTCGGAAAAGAATACATGTAGTTCTGCGTGCATATAACAATAACTCGATGCATGGTGCTGTATAAGCTACTAATTCGAGGCCACCAACGGGTTGTGTGTCATGGTCAGCATACGCTCAACGGCAATTTACAACGAATTCCATTTGCGCGGTCAATGAATTATTGTGCTCTTAGTCTGTCTCAGCATGCAAACAGTTCTTTACCATAATAAATCCTGTCTTCGACTCGATTTATGTTCTGTTTACACCAATATCATGAACATTCGAATTTTATTTTGTTTTGTAGATGAACTGCTCTTGTACTATACATGTGGTTAGAACATTGAAGAATTGAAAAATGTTGGGTTTTATGCAACAAGTTAGTTGTTTGAATCAGAATGTATCGGCAATGCAAAGGAAATTGATTTTTAAATATTATAATAGTATAATAAAATACAGATTTGGGGATTAGAGGACACGTTCATGAAACTCAGATGGACCTGTGCTCCCCAACAATACAGAATACAATACAGAATTTAAAAACAACCAATTTGACATGACGGGGGCATGCATACAAGGATAATATATGATGGATTCAGTATAGCATATCTTGTATTATTTTAGGAAATTGTAGTAAAGATTATCTGGCCGTGTCAGTGGAGCTATAGCGATGGGGATATCTCGCAGGACAACACATTTCGGGTTTTCGCGGATGTATCTTGGCGGATGGCTCATTGTTGCAAACTGAAACTTTTATGGCCGCGTTAATTGCTTTCGATGTTTAGGTATGAGCAATGGCTGAGCCACTCTTGAAGATTTTATTGCGGGAACACAATGCATAATATAACAGATAACTTTACTGATGACGTATGTCTCAGTTGGAATGTAGAATAAAGGTCGTAGTGCGAAGTATCGGGCTTGTATTTAATCCGATTAGTAGATTTTTGGCCCGCATTAACGCATTTAGAAGCTTTCTGGTGTGGTGAATGAGAAACCTGCAGTAATTAGCCGTAGTTTTTGTAATACTTTGAAGGATTAGTTGTTTTAATGGAATTCTGAGACGGTGCATTCATGAAACCAATATATATTTATATGATAATTTATATGCCTAATAATATTATCTTGAGGGCGTTTTGACAATGATTTTGGTGTTGGTGTGTGTGTGCGTATGGGTGTGTTGGTGTGTGGGGTGAAAGAGGTAGCGTAAGTAGACAACACATGTCACGTCATTTGTTAAGTGATGATACATTTAGGGGCATTTCGTATTTTCAGGGTGGCCTAAATTGGCAATGGGGGGAATTGTTTGCATTTTGCATGAAACTTGGAACTAAGGCTATATATAACAACTATAGAATAATTTAATTTAGTGCAGTGTAAGCGTGCAGGTAATTTATTGGTTTGACGAGAATCTTCCGGATGATCTTATAAATTTCAAGGAGAATGAAATTATCTTTGACATTGAGCAGCTGTCGTGGAATTGTAGTCGGCGACATGATGGCTTCTCGTTCTAGTTTACTTATCGGCAACTCGGCACTTCAATGCAATTTCTGTCACTACCCATAATACATCTGACGTAAAAAGAGGACGTGTCGCCTTGAGACATTCCGGAATGCTGTCGTTATAGATCGTGGCTGCCGTCTGTGGCGCCTCCAAAATACCGCGTCTACATCGGATATTAATATTGGTTCAGCCAGTGTGATTGGTGAAAAAATCGACATGACAGGAGAAATCAATAGTTCCCGTCATATACGAATATCCCGTGCCCCTGAACCCACGCACTGACTGTTTTGAAGGTGTTTCTCGCGTAGAGGAAATGACTAAATGCGACGCACCCAACTTTGTAAAACTTCAAATGTCGAATCTAACTACGAAATGGCAAGAGTGGCCAGGCTGGGCGCGAAATAACAGGCATCTAAAAAATATTGGTCTCACAGAGTGGAGCTATGTACAGCGCGTTCACAAACATAATAGTCCGTATGAACCTGATAACTGTTAGACTGAAAACGAACTACAACCGTGTTATACAGTAGGTGAGGTATCGCGCATCAAGTATTCATATTAAATCACTTAGCTTACGAAGATGTTTTGATGCGCTTGAAGTTGTGTCCGGATAAGAGTAAGGGTTACCCGGATTCGTATTCTTCGTGGAAGGAGGCTTCCAGTTGCCTAGCGACCGGGGTCTATGACTATACGTAAATTTATCATTTCCCAGTGACATTCACCGCCTATGATGTCTGTCTTTCGTCGCCAATAATATGTCGTGATATCAGCTGCTAAAATATAACATTCCAGCTGATGTACAATACTTCTTATTTTGGGATTTCTTTGTGGCCGCCTCCGTCTGGGCAGAATATACAGCGTCTGGACAAACTCTTGTTCGATCGGTCCAGAAACATGCCTATATGATCGTATATCAGCGAGATCACGGTCAAGGACACGGTCGCAAGTGAAATTGGACCAGCCATATTGTTCATGGGATCAAAGTTGGCATACAAACCAAATTTGAGTCGGATCTGTCGAGCTGTTTTCGAGTCTATAGCACACACATACATACATACACATATACATACATATATACATACATGCAGACAGACAGACATAAGTTCCAAAATATATAATAAATAACCCTCACCCACAAAAATAGCCTTGCTGCATAGCAACTTCTGCAGTGTCATCTGCTTGCTTACTTGCTCTACACCAATTTCTACCAGAGTTATCTGTCTTACCGATTTTCACCTCTGTCACAGCATCAGTGTTTACAACATTCTAATAAATTAATTTAATGCACACACAACAAGAATGTCGACAGCTACGAGACAGGGTGGTCACATGATACCATAATCGTACTCAAAACATCTCAAAATTATGAGTTTCTCAAATAACTGCAAGATTTGCGCATTTCTGTTTTGTCTACCTTATACCATGTACCTTAGTACGGTAGTCTTATATTTTATATTGCATTGACATGTGAGAGTCACATTTAACAGTTACCGTTGCACCCCATTAACAATGTTTTATACGCATGTTTTCCATTTCGCACATTAACTGGGTGATGTTATTAGATTCGTTAAACAGCAGATAGCATTTTAATTGGTGCTGTGACAGAAGTGAATATCGGTAAGATCGACAACACTGGTATAGAGATTGGCTCTGCATGGGTTCGGACTCCCCTTTGTACTATCTCACTGGATGTCTTGGAACGAATGGTTCGACGGTTTGCAGTGACATGGTGATGCCAGATGGTGATGGTGGGGTGTCTCATCCTAATTTCTTCAACAGATAGTAATATCATGTCTGACACAACATCAGTTGTGGATTTCAGACCAAAATTAGGCTGAATTTGCTGTAAATCTATCTCATTGCTAAATACATTCGGCAGGCACAAGCTCGTCGAAATCGGACTTTTCCATCAGAATTAGGCGACAAGTTCGGCCGAAATGAGTTCTGATTATGCTAAATAATGTGTAGACATATATTTTTTGCGACGTCACTCATTTGAAAGAGTTGCCGATATTACACTGTTACTAAGAGGCGATCTAATTAATAAATAGGATGTCACTTGGTTGGTTTGATGTTATTGGCCTGATATCAAACAAACCAAGTAATATACTCTAAATATAAACGAAACCAAATGAATGTGTAAATGAATGAATCAATGTCTTTCTGGAACCTTTATGAATATCCCCAGCATGTACGATCAGAAAAAAATCCATCGATAAATTGTTGAGACATTTCTTAATTCAGAGAGTGACTTCCGATGTAAGGATCGCATGTTGGACAGACTGCATTTATAATATACCAACCACGAGCTAGCGACGAAATTCCTTTGTGTGGGCAACGATTGCAACAACACTGGGAGAATCGAATATAGTATCAACACAAACTTTTGCCGTCCTTGTAGATCATTATCGAGATTTAGTAACATAATTGTCGCTTGTGGCGTATGTTGCTACTATATTGTAATATTATAGATATTATATATTTATTAAATGCTTGCCCATGAAATAGCGGGAATTTGCCGAACGATCGTTGTATTTTTCTCTTAGAAGCCACAGTGAAATACGATGTCGTTATTTCACTCTGCATAGCGTTATTTCACTCTGGATAGCGTTATTTCACTCTGGATAGTGGTTTTCACTGTAGTTATCGACACCCAATTATTGATTGATCACGCAAGTGTTGTCAGCAGGTAGGCGTTTTTTATTGGCTAGCCGTAACTTATCATGCACTCTGCGTCTGTGACGTGGGATTTTTTATACTTTGATTGTGGTGACACGGAGACTTGTTAGTTTCCATTCCGTGTTTCATTGCACAAGTCTTGTTGATTTATCTAGGTAATTGTGCACTTCTGATTTGTAGGAAGTGTTCATCCTAGGATTGTTCAAATTGATGAACTATTAACAGTAAAAATGCCACATAACATAGCAACTTTGAGCTTTAATAATGTACATATAATAAAAATAATACCTACAGTTTTTTGTTTGAATACATGAAACATCTCATTCGTGTATAAATAAATATCGAATTTTCACTCGCGGCTTGGAGCCTCTCGTGAATATTCAATATTTCTCTCCAGACACTAACGAGATATTTCGGTATTCAAGCAAAAAATGTAGGTATTCTCTATATATCTGTCGGGAAAAGGCACAGGAATGCCACTTGAGCCCCGACATGAGTGTAGCTCTATATACATGACTGTTTACTCCTTAATTTATTACTAATAATATGGTATAATTATGCAGTTTAGGATAGTTTCATGCTACCCCATCCATGTTATAGACGTCGATTCAATTGTGATTACAGTAAATGAGCGGTTCTGAGAGGTTCGAGGGTCTGAATAGAGCCAAGCTCTTCCCTGCACGCTCTCGAGTAACAAATTAATTTATTGCTCCAGGGTTTTGTGCAGACATTAATCAACCTGCCTCAACTGCATGAAGAAGCTTTCAATGAGATTTGACATAAAAGAAATACCACACAGGTGCCTCATCTTCAGCAAACTGTATCAAATTGATATGTTCGGGAAATACCAAACACTGATGGATAAACCATTTACATGTAACATGTATATACTGACGCCAATACTCTATCTGCATCTATATATGTGTTGGGGCTATCGGTGGCTCATTCGGTACGGTGGATAGCGTTCATTATTTCGCTATTGGTTATATAAGAGTTTGTGATTCATGGAAGGGATGATACCCCGATTATTTTCGTCCTGATTTATCTGTGCATGCATGTAGGTTGCTTTCCACAGGATCTGTGATTTCTACGCGCAATACAATGATTTTATTTTTGTAAAATTATTCCTGTGTGGTATTCCATCCACCAATAAATCATAATTATGGCCCTGATTATTTTAAATAAACCTAGCATCTCAGTTTTCCTAAGCAGTATAGTGACAACTGAGTACGGTATTCTTCCTCGGCTAACTATTTGCCGTGCATATTATGGTCCAGTTCTGATTAAAATCAGAATATCGAACAAGCTGCGCGTTACAGGGTCTGAAGAAAATAGCTCGGATTTCCATTACCACCAACAACAATTACGCGTCAGCCAATCACAACATTTATCAGTTGTGATTGTCGGAATTCCTATACAGCCACATAGCTTAAAAACAAAAAAGGCACAATACTTTTCTGTCGCATTAAAGGCACGTGCGGCGTTCGTTGCAGAAATATTCACATTTGTTCAAATCGCCATCAACGGAAGGAATATTAATATATATATAGTTTTGTTCATATGCCAAACATAATCACCGCATAAATAGTATATTGTCGTCAAGACGTACGATGGTGTACGCAGGGATGTGGCTAGAGGGTCTCCGTTGGGGGTGTCCACCTTGGGAAATTCCAACTGCACCCCCCTCCCCTTGAGTCGGAATCACACCAACACAACTGTTTGCATAATTCCATTTGCACCCCCCCCCTTGAATCAGAATCACAGACCAAACACAAGTTTTGCATAATTCCATTTGCACCCCCTTGCACATCAGTCCTCAGGCCTAATATCCTATGTATTCATAAACTATGTTGTTCTATATGCCCGGTATAAGAAAAATCAGATACTTTGACTAGTAGCCTACTCCAGACAAATGCACACGGCTACGGGTAAGACACCAGGACATTGTGTCAGTCCATGTTTGTTCAGCCCGGTGTGAGAAAATTTGGAAAACTATACAAGAAAATCGCAAATCCTAGCATCTAGACTGGCCTCAACTGAAACTTCCCTAGTGTTGGAAATTTCAAACCTCATACTCCCTCTTAGGTTGGAAAATTATCCAACTGATGACCATTTCAGTCCACAAGTTTGACCGAATGTACTAAACTATTATTTTGTTAAACTAATTAGCAGTTTTTGTATTGGTCACGGGGGGGGGGGGGGACAGTGACACACCGGGCCGACCATGGTTCGGCCCGGTGTTCGAAAATTTTGAAAACTGAACAAGAAAATCGCAAAATCCTAGCATCTAGACTAGCCTCAAGTCTTCTTAGAGTTGGAAATTTCAAACCTGACACCCCCCCCCCCCACTTAGGTTGGAAAATTTCCAAATGATGACAATTCCAATGACAATGTTGACCAAATGTATGACAATATTGTTTTCTTAAATTTAGTAGCAGTTTTGACTAGCCACGGGGGAGGACCAGGACACAAGCCTTTTCCAACCTGTCACCCCCCTAAGGTTGGAAAAATTTCCAACTGATGACCATTTCAGTCCAAAATTTTGACCAAAAAAATAGGAAAATATGCAAATATTGGTCCAAACACAATTAATTCCCCCCAATAAATTGTTTGAAAATCATACAAGAACATTTTCAACCCATTGTTGGTGTGAAATGAAATTTCCAACTGTTGAACATTTTGACCAAAGTTGGGGGTGAGACACCCCCACACCCCCTCTAGCCACATCCCTGGGTGTACGTAAACAAGAGCCTGCCCGTGTTATAGAAGTGTTGCTTCTGTTTACACAACACAGCACAATTATATTGGTTAATAACACACAAATGATATAAACGCTCTTTATTATTTCCATATCAGGAAAATAGTAACAAATAACGCTCTTTATATTTACCATATCCGGATCTGAACAAAAGCCAGGTTCTGTAACATATTTTTTCTTTTGTTTACATAACAACGGAAAACATTTGACAATAACATACTGTTTATGCTATATTTCTTATTAGTATAAGAACAAAGTTTGTCTATATTTTACTATTCTTTCTGTTTATGGCGGTTTTTGACGGAGTTGAATATTTTAACAGCATCCCCACCGCCAACGCCGCCCGTATCTTTAATAATTTCACACAGTATTCACAAAATTAGAGATTACGACAGCAATTTAAACACTAAAAGCGTCTATGAAGAGTCCAGAATTGACCAATAATAATTAGCAAAGAGAATAGTATTTCCAAGAATTTCAAGTTTCAATTTAAAGGTTAGCGAATTACGGTTTGACAACTTAGTGTGAACACAGATGACGACTGAATATATATGCTAATAATTACTTGATTTTCAGATGTGAAAAGATCCATTTATAATTGTTCGGCAGTATATTCGCCTGGTATCTTTCAGAAATAACGTTTGGAGTCTTCTAAATTTTGTCAGCGGCTTTCGGTAGATATGTTCATGTTTATTTTATTTATTTATTTTTTGAAGAATGCACACACTCAACATATTCTTGTGAAAATAGGTTTGTATTGGACCTAAATATTCACATGGGTTCATATTTGACTAATTTGATCCTGAAATAAGCCCATAGTAAAATCATACCAGTCATTCCAGTGAATGCGAGGACCACAATGAAAACACATTACCATGGCACGATAAATAGGCTTGTATTGAACCTTTTGACTATTTTTGTTTTGAAATACGTTCCTATTGAACCTGATTCGACGTCCAAATAGGTTCATATTGAGCTTATAATCCATGATAACCGCCAAAAGAAGATGGAGTTGTTGTTGTTTATGTTGTTTTTGTTGTTGTTGTTGTTGTTGTTGTTGTTGAACATATTTATTGTGACCCACTATATACAATATAAGATACACACAGTATATATCTTCATTGTTGCGTTCTCCTGAGATTCCGTCAGCGTCAAATATACTGGTTCCAAACTTGTACTATGGATCCATCATCGCCACTAAACTAATAATTTTTTCATCACACCTACAGTATATTGATTGTTGTCATTGATCGATCGTATTTTTTCCAATGAGGTGCAATCTAATATGCACCATACATCGGTTACCTTATAGTAAACATGCGCAATTTGATTATATCAGATTTTGATATATTAAATGGATCAATAACTTGTGATCAATACGCGGATTCGCACGATTGATGGCACATATACACCTATATTCCCTTAGACATTTTACGTTGAAAGGGGCGACCATTGCACTCAGAATATTGGGCGACAGCACCGCAGAAAGGCGAGATCTTGGTATCAACAAAGGGTGCCGTCATAGTTGAATGGGTTCTGTGACAGATTATTTAAATCACTAACCAATCGATGAGTCAATATACTGGAATCATACAACTAGAGGCCGACTAATACTTCCTTGAACCTTTCTATACTAAATGGATTCTCACACTCAGTTATAAAAAGGATACATTGGAATGGGTTCTTGTTCGCGTATTAATTATTATTGATATGTAGGAAAATACGCAGATGACATACAATAAAAGTCCAATATATTGGAGGGAAATAATGTTCAGACAAGAAGTTCAACAAACGACATATCTGAACAATTCCTATAAGGAACTACTCGTCAATGAGTGTTTTGTATTATTATTATCTCGAATGTATTATATCATAACGGCGGGCGCTGTAAAACTAATTGAACTATTTCGGCAAACGCCTTGACTCCTGGCAACCGCGAGCTCCTCCCACCAATGAGTATATGAGGAATATCCATTCGATTGTACCCACGATCCCTCTTTGTGGGCCAAATAACGAATTTCGAAATAGGAGGTTTTATCATGTTTTCAAGTTTTGTGAGCCAAGCAAACATTCCAATGATCGCCTCTTATAAAGAGCGTCTATGCTTTTATCGCACGACGGCGGTGGGTAATACAGAGCGTCTATGCTTTTATCGATCGAAGGCGGTGGGTAATACAGAGCGTCTATGCTTTTATCGCACGGCGGTGGTGGGTAATACAGAGCGTTCTGTCTTACGAGCTTTTGTGATAGTTCTATGGATTCCCACGTGCCTGTGACATACGACTGTCAGTTGTCTTATGTCGTCATATGCATTGCATGAAATCTTGAACTTCACAACAAAACAATAGTCTAAACCATTCGCCTGCTTCTTGGATGTACATAAGGCATTCGACGCAATATGGATCAACGGCTTATTGTTGAAGCTTTACCTTCGTGGCTTCCAAGGCAAATGGATATCATTGGAACCGGCTCCTTGACCACATTGTGATAGTTACAGTTATGCCCTGTGCCAATGCATTCTCTTACATATGCGAGTCAACCATAGGTCGCCTCGCATATATAAGAGAATGCATTGGCCTAAAAAAATCGTTTTTTAACACTTTTTACCATTTTTTCTTACATTCTTTAACAATTTAATAATTTTTAATGTGTTAAGCCAATGTATTCTCTTATATATGTGAGGCGACCTATGGTCGACTCGCATATATAAGATAATGCATTGGCACAGGGCCGTTCTGTTGGGTAAAGGGTTAACTTATTGTTGAAGCTTTACCTTCGTGGTTTCCAAGGCAAAAGCTGGCTCCTCCTAAGAGAGTTTTTGAGTAATATATCATGTGTAGTCAAATTTACACACACTCTGTCCACGTCAATTGCGATAAAACAAGGCGCACGGCAATGGGATATTTTATCTCTGTACTATATGTTGTACATTGATGATCTGTTGTATGAACTTGAGCTTCTAATTTTGGTTTTCGACTTTTATCCTCCAACTGCTCGTCCCTCTCAAGATACGGCTTACAACGTATAGTCAAAATTGGCGCTTCGTGTATAATCCAAACAAATGTAAGGTCATCGATTTTAACGAAACACCTCCCCAGAGTTCCATCACAAGTAGACGTTGGACTGCCGATGGCCCCCAAAGAGGGACCATGTGTACAGACGAAATCACTCATTTGGGCATATAAGTAAATAAGTACAGCTTTGTCAAAGAATTTGTTGAAGTCATGGTAGACAAAATCAGGTCAACCTTTTTCCTCTTAAGTAATGCTGGACCCTGTGGCGGAGGATCACACCGTCGAGTTGTGCAACTATATACAAAAAGATGGTGCTGCCAAAAGGATTATATGGATCAGAATTTCGCTCAAGAAAATCCATCGATTTTGCTTAAACGCATTCAAAGACTGCCCGTAAGAACGAGAACCGATATTGTCCTAGGTCTCATGGGCCTAGGCTCTATTTCCTCTTTTATAGATGCACGAAAACTCAGTTTGTTTGGTAGCCTTTGTCGCATATCGCCCTCAAAAGTATGCAAGGAGATTTTTGTATCAAGACTTCACATGCATCTTTCTCGGCAATATAATAATCCCCAGTCATACTTTGTTGACATTGAACGAATTCTTATTTCTCACAACTTGAACCAATATCTTGAGCAACTCGCAGTAGTCGGTACGTGTTCCATCCGCCCGGAGTGGAACCGACTAGTCAAAACGGAAGTAAAAAGTAAGCGCGATATCAATTGGACGCAAAATGTTCAAAACGACCCAACACTAACATACTTCTATCAAATCCAAAGTCACTTGCAGATGTCTCTTCTTTGGCGTTGCTGTCGGCAATATCCAGAGCAGAAGAGAGACTTTTTCACCGTTGCCAAACTTATAGCGAACCAAACATCAGGGGTACATGTGCGTTATGTCACTTGGAATATGACGACTTGGTAACACACGTTATGATTTATTGCACTCACCATATATTGTGCTCTCGTCGTAATGACATGTGGTACCAATTGATTGACACATTTGGATTACTGTTCTATCTTTGGGTGGATGAGCTTGACGATGATAAACTTGTTATGCTTCACCTTACAAAACTTCCGTCTGAATTATTTTCTTTCATTGAAGACCCTATGCTTTTCTTATCATTTATAGTTCACCATACCCACTTATTGTGGCTATCACACACAATGCTGTCAAGTCTTCATTCTGGGTAATCTCCAAACGTATCAACGAAAATCCAAAGTGGTATATTAGGACCAATTAATAACTGATCACTACGTAAATCAAAATCCATTGTTCGGGTCAAAAATGTTAAGGAAATAAGCTTTCATTCCCAATTAAGTTATATATTACCGCACATACAGACGAAAGACGAATTACGTTGATGCAAGTAATATGTTTTGTCGAAATTGCATTGCTGTGTATTGTAGTCTGTCGGTGTAGACATCATCACTCGTCCATGCGGATGTGATGTCATCGGGGTGAATGTAACAATATAGGGCATCCAGTCGCAGTTGCGTGCGCTTTTGTATCCCTTGCACTTATGCATTGTGGTACATTAATTGTATATGAGAAGTAAACGCCACAATACTAATGTTTTAATAATATATCAAAATCTAACTATGATTGCCGCCAGTAAATTAGCAAATGCGAGTGAACGCATTTATGCATACTTCTCCTGTGTACCTTTCGGATTTTATCCGCAGTATGTAAATACATGTATGCTTAGTTTGAAAGTTCTGTTCGCGTGCCTGTGTTTGTCTGCCTGCATATTATGTCCGCATGTCGGTATGTCTGATTGCATGCCTGAATTTATATCTGTCTGTGAGTTAGGTTACTCAATAATTTGACCCAACTTGTATACCATGTCTTTGTGACACTTGTGTCATTTTGTGTACATACTGTCATTTGTTTATGGTCATGTTGGCTAAAATGTTTGCCTACCATTGAGTCTGTATATAACATTTGATGAAACTCGTCAATTATGGAGGACAATAAAGATATATAAATAGTGTACGTATAGCACATACGCAACACAAGGGCAATGCTTAGGTTCATGCATATCCAACTTAGAGTTGGACATGGTAATTGAAAGTTTTCGTTACAATCTCAGCTGAATATGGTACTAATAATTGGAAGTGTTCATTAACGCCACCGGTGTATACTGTTGGCCAAATTATAGAAATCCATGGTCCTATGTAGGTTTTATAAATAGATAATTGTTTTTTCCGGTTATTTTGGGATGCGTTAAAGTTGTACTACGACCCCGAAACCGGTAAAAGTTGTAGTTGGAATGTCCAAGTTCGTGAAAGTTCTATTGACTATACCGATGATTTGAGAAGCTTTATTGTTTTAGGATATTGTAGAAAAGCTAATCTGGCCGTGTCAAATTGAGCTATAGCGATGGGATATCTCGCAGGACAACACATTTCGAGTTTTCCTGGGGTGTGTATTCGTTGGATGTCTTATAGTTGCAGTATATAACTACATGTATTATTTAACGGAATTCTGAGGCGGTGCATTCATGTAACCAATATATTTTATATTATAATTTATATTTATCGCAAATAATATGATCTTGGTGGCGTTACCATTTCTGACTATGGTTTTCTTGTTTACGACTGGTCAACTAAAACTCCATAGTTACCAGAGTGACATTGGTTTATGTATCTACGTTGTATATGACGATGGGCTATCTAATTAATTTGCATTTACATTACACGGGGTCTATCTAATTCGCAATTTCTTGGGTAATCTGGGTTGCCTATGCCTCTACAATGCTTAGTCTGAGTGTCCTATTTGCTTTTAATGATTCTGGGCACGGGCAAATCACATCAGAGCTTCCTTAATTCGCAGTGTCAGTGGCGTCGGTACAGGGTCGCGTGATTCCGCAAAACAATAAGGACGTATACCTTCTACGGATGCGTCGATTATAATTTGATTTATCGTTCAATTAAAATTCTGATAGGAACAGTATCCGGAATAGATCGCTCATCACTACCATGTAAGATCGTAGGTCATGTTTATGCACTTTTATCGATAAAATAATGTACATCCTGTGGAGACACCGTCTCGGAACGACTCCCTTCGTGTAGTACATACACCAGATAAGTATAAGATTATAATGGCTGGGTGAAGGAGAAAATCACTCGATCTTTTCGACAAACCAGGACGCTTCGCGCCCAACTACTCGCTAAATTATAATGGACCTTTCCACAGCTGTCAATCAAATAATTATTAGCAGATATGTTCTACCAATCAGCGACTGAACCGGTCGCTTGTTGCATTGAGAATTATTTGTTTAACCTAATTTTAATATCCATGCATATTTTCAGTGTTAAATTGCCGATTGACAACTTTTTGTTGTCAAATCACCATGCACTGAATTTCGATTTTGGAAATAATGTTGGAAACTCATCATTGATTATAACATAGTTTTTCGATTTACATGACAGTCGTCATATATTTCACAATTGAAGACTTAGCCCTTACATGGCGGGAGCTGCGCTGGTGCAGCATTAAAGACCATGTGCCAGTACATTCTTGGATACATACTAGTCTCACATAGGGAACCTCGCATATATAAGAGAATGGGGTGTGACTAAACACCGCCCGGACCAGCCCGGACCAGCCCGGACCAGCCCGGACCCCCCCATATGGACTATATGAGTGATTTTAAGGGCAATATAAGTGCAGGGGTGTCATGGAAACCCACTCAGGGTCGCTATTAACCCTCAAAATGCCGGCATCGGCGAAAATGTTCGCCGCAAAATGAAGCTAACAGCCCGGACCGCCCCTGCTGCGTCCAGGCATGATTTTAGTATCCATATCTGTGCGATGGTGTTAACGAAACCCAAATACGCACGGAGAGTGGTCAAGGTCAAGCGGAAGTGCCGCTTATTAACCCCTAAACTTCCCAGATTCAGCCAGAATTACAAAATTGCGCCCCCAATAAACAAACTCACAGCCCGGACCCCCTTAATGTCCTCGTACTTCTAATAACTCCTTACATATGTGTTGTGGAACTACCCACGACTACACTCACGAAGATATAAGGGCGAGTCGCCCACAAATGCCTGGCAATTAACCCCCAAAATGCCGCCATGGACTATTATGTTTACCCATAACGACGCTGACAGCACGGACCATCCCGGTCCAGCCCGGACCCCCATATGGACTATATGAGTTATTTTAAGGCCAATATAAGTGCAGGGGTGTCATGGAAACCCACTCAGGGTCGCTATTAACCCTCAAAATGCCGGCATCGGCGAAAATGTTCGCCGCGAAATGAAGCTAACAGCCCGGACCGCCCCTGCTGTGTTTAGGTGTGATTTTAGTATCCATATCAGTGCGAGGGTGTTAATGAAACCCAAATACGCGCGGAGAGTGGTCAAGGTCGAACGGAAGTGCCGTTTATTGACCCCTAAAGTTCCCAGATTCAGCCAGAATTACAAAATTGCGCCCCCAATAAACAAACTCACAGCCCGGACCCCCTTAATGTCCTCGTACTTCTAATAACTCCTTACATATGTGTTGTGGGACTAACCACGACTACACTCACGAAGATACAAGGGCGAGTCGCCCACAAATGCCTGGCAATTAACCCCCAAAATGCCGCCATCGACTATTATGTTTACCCATAACGACGCTGACAGCCCGGACCATCCCGGTCCAGCCCGGACCCCCCCCCCCCCATATGGACTATATGAGTTATTTTAAGGCCAATATAAGTGCAGGGGTGTCATGGAAACCCACTCAGGGTCGCTATTAACCCTCAAAATGCCGGCATCGGCGAAAATGTTCGTATTTGGGTTTCATTAACAACCTCGCACAGATATGAATACTAAAATCACACCTGGACGCAGCAGGGGCGGTCCGGGCTGTTAGCTTCATTTCGCGGCGAACATTTTCGCCGATGCCGGCATTTTGAGGGTTAATAGCGACCCTGAGTGGGTTTCCAGGACACCCCTGCACTTATATTGGCCTTAAACTCACTCATGTAGTCCATATGGGGGGTCCGGGCTGGACCGGGATGGTCCGGGCTGTCAGCGTCGTTATCGGTAAACATAATCGGCGATGGCGGAATTTTGGGGGTTAATTGTCAGGCATTCGTGGGCGACTCGCCCTTGTATCTTCGTGAGTGTAGTCGAGGGTAGTTCCACAACACATATGTAAGGAGTTATTAGAAGTACGAGGACATTAAGGGGGTCCGGGCTGTGAGTTTGTTTATTGGGGGAGCAATTTTGTAATTCTAGATGAATCTGGGAAGTTTAGGGGTTAATAAACGGCACTTCCGTTTGACCTTGACCACTCTCCGCGCGTATTTGGGTTTCATTAACACCCTCGCACTGATATGGATACTAAAATCACACCTAAACGCAGCAGGGGCGGTCCGGGCTGTTAGCTTCATTTCGCGGCGAACATTTTCGCCGATGCCGGCATTTTGAGGGTTAATAGCGACCCTGAGTGGGTTTCCATGACACCCCTGCACTTATATTGGCTTTAAAATAACTCATATAGTTCATATGGGGGGTCCGGGCTGGACCGGGATGGTCCGGGCTGTCAGCGTCGTTATGGGTAAACATAATAGTCGATGGCGACATTTTGGGGGTTAATTGCCCGGCATTTGTAGGCGACTCGCCCTTATATCTTCGTGAGTGTAGTCGTGGGTAGTTCCACAACACATATGTAAGGAGTTATTAGAAGTACGAGGACATTAAGGGGGTCCGGGCTGTGAGTTTGTTTATTGGTGGCGCAATTTTTTAATTCTGGCTGAATCTGGGAAGTTTAGGGGTTAATAAGCGGCACTTCCGTATGACCTTGGCCACTCTCCGTGCGTATTTGGGTTTCATTAACACCCTCGCACAGATATAAATACTAAAATCACACCTGGACGCAGCAGGGGCGGTCCGGGCTGTTAGCTTCATTTCGCGGCAAAACATTTCGCCGATGCCGGCATTTTGAGGGTTAATAGCGACCCTGAGTGGGTTTCCATGACACCCCTGCACTTATATTGGCCTTTAAATCACTCATATAGTCCATATGGGGGGTCCGGGCTGGTCCGGGCTGGTCCGGGCTGGCCCGGGCTGGTCCGGGCTGGTCCGGGCGGTGTTTAGTCACACCGAGAGAATGCAATGGCTTACAAGATCAAGGTAAATATTGTTAGGCCAACACATTCTCTTATATATGTGAGGCGCCCTATGGGCGACTCGCATATATAAGAGAATGCTTTGGCACAGGGTTTTCGCAAAATTCCCGGAAGCTCCAGTCATGAAAGGGATAAAGACTGTCTGATCTCGGTATTTTATTGCATATCGGCATCCCTGTAGAACTAATTAAACTGTTTTTATAGACGAATAGATGAATCTGTATTTGTTTACATGTAGAAGGGAGTCCCTTTATGTATAATATGGAATCAATAGCTCACCATACCTTCACCTCTCAATTTATTTTGCACACGTACATGTAGAAAAGCTATGGTTCGTGTGCGTGTTATATGTTAGCTGACTATATTGTACGTGCAGTATTAACTAGTTATTGTTATATACTACCTTATATTATTACTAACGACATTTCTTTCTTCTATTGCAGGTAAGCATTGCAGTATGGTTTCGGTATTTTCAGTTGTGATAGCGGTATGTACATGTAGATTTGTTTTGTTCACTTTGACCATGTTAAAACAACAAGAAACCGTCATTATAGAGTCAGTGTTCCAATCTTGAAAGTTGATATTTTTCCTATTGTATAACGTGTACATGTTCATCGTTTTCATTAAGCGTCATAATATGTTGATTTCGTCATACCAATACATATCCTATAAACCAATTTGAAGAAGCTACAAAACATATAATAGGTGTATCGAACGCATATCAGCAAACTACTAAAACGGTGCTCAACGCGCACAGTCGGGGGGGGGGGTGGTAATTTTCCCGCCGGAACCATTTGAACACCCTTATGTTACATTATCATGAAAGCTTAACACGAGACGCTCTTTGTTGTTGTTGTTGTTGTTGTTGTTGTTGGAGAAGGGGGGTGTGGTGTTTTTTCCAAGCAAACCGCTTGAGTAAATATTTCCAGAACATGATTCCGCATTATACGTGTATAGACCAAATTTTCCTATATACCTACATGCAATACACACGTATCTTGAAAATAGGACAAAGCGAACACGTACTAGCCTTAAGACTAAATTGTAATTGCATCAACATACAACTGCTAAAACGGTTGACGGTTGGATATCGAGAATTAAAATTGATCATTTGAAATGTGTAAAAGATGTATTAACAGAGTAAGATGTATTAACACTCTGTGATATTTCGGTTGAAAATAATACGCTATCACTTTCTAAATAAAGAGCATTCTTCTTACTTTCTCCTCACACGCACAAAATAAAGAGCGTTTATAAAGTACGTAATATTTCTCACAAAACAAGTGGTGATGTGCTTAAAGACATATTATGGACGTGTTATGCCAACCCGGAGCATGTAGCATTCTCCTAACATGGCCGAAAATTTCAAAGAAATCGACCATACCACTCAATAGAAAACATTGACAAAACTGCGCTTAATTGTAAATATTTACATCTGGATTCGGGACGCAACAATCAGCGACAAACAAACACAAATGATTTCGCCATCCAGAGTCAGTGCATTTAAATAATATATCAAAATGACGGTGTGTGTTGGCAATTTGGATTAATATTAGTAAAACGAACAACTTTGAGCAAGTTTATTCTCCATTTATATTGGATCAACCCACCGCCGGAGTGTTTCACATCACTTTAAACATTAGATTATCGCGTCTTCGTTACTCTTATTTTCGACTGCCGATCAAAAGGGGGGTAATTCCATATATATCTGGCAATTTCATATATATCTGACATAAACATTACACCACAAATAGGTTGAAATTATATTCACTGTTTTATTTTTCAGCCTGTAATTTGTGGGGAATATGTTTTGTTAGACCAACAGCAGCATATTCTTGTATTTTTGGTAGAAATTGAAGTCTGAAATGACCATCAGTTGGGAACTTTCCAAAGTTAACGAGGTGTCAAGTTTTAAATTGCCAACCCAGGTGGGGGTGCAAATGGTGATTCGAAAACATGGCTGTTTGACGTGGTTCAAGTGGAAGGGATGACACCCCAATGGAGACCCTCTATCCCCGTCCCTGGTGGAGTTATGATACACATTAAGGGGGTTAACATGACTCGTGTATCTTCAAATGTTGAATACCATATATGCATCATGGAGGAATCTTCTGTCCCAAAATGCGTTCCACTTTTTAAGGAACGAAATCGATTTTTCAGTTGCCTTTCCCATGTTAATTTGAAATATGAGTAATTGGCGCCTTATTTTATTAATCCACTGCAGGAAGAGTATGTACCTGCTTCCACATTATGCATTCCGCACACGAAACTGAATGTCTCGACCAGGTCTCCCTCGGCTATGTTATATCCCATTGACATGAGGCTCAGCTTTTACATTCTGTCGCCATATCAGAAATAGAGACACTGTGAATTAAATTATTCGTTTTGCATTGCATACTTTACAAGGCAATCAACATGTGATGAGAAACACTGCTCGGTGGCGCACAGCTAATATACTTGCTCAAATCAGTTCTTTGAATTAAATTTGTGTCAAAATTGCCATCACACAACGGCATTCTGTCATATAAATCAAATATAGTGATTGTCGTTAGCAAAATTATTCTCGTTTGTGTAACGGTGACTTATTCTGGGCGAAATTTGGACTGTTTGTTTACATAATTATTTGCGGAGTTCAAATGTCATGTTTTACGAAAGGGTTCATTCATTTTTGTTGAAATTTTCGCAATATAGTTTAATGATGCATTCTTCAAATGGGCGACGTGACTGGGTCGTAAACGATAAGTTTGTGAAGTGGTGAATAAGCACACAATGTGGCTTTAAATATATATATCACATGAAACCCCTATGGTATCATTAAAAAAGCCATTACATATCTCGTTATATCACACAGTGTATATGTTACTAGTGATGAATAAGCGCCAAAACAAATTACCGCGCGGAATAATACTATTTCGAAAAGCGGCACATGAGACCAATAACCGACATTGCAAAATGATTGCTTTGGTCATTAAAGTTAAATTCTTGTCCAACTTCGATGCGCTAATGAAAATAGGCACAAAAACATGGAGATAAATTGGGGACTATATTTTTCGTTGCCAGTCAGCACGTAGTACTGTCGTATACGGTTGTGAAGCGTCTCAGCCAACGCCGTGCATGTATGCATTTTTCAGTTTCTTTTAAAGATTTTGATTTGTTAAGAAAGCATAAAGCTCTAGTTTGTTTTATGTGATATAAAAGATCTTCAACTCATAATGTTGGGGTATCATATTTTATGAAACTCGATTAATAAATTTGATTCACAACTCGTCTCGACTCGTTGTGAATAAAATTTATCAAACTCGTTTCCTAAAATCTTATATCCCAACATGTCATCCATTATGCCACATGCTGGTACAATAAAGTGTTTAGTGTTTTCGCGATGGATGATTCTATTGTTAGTAATAATGGGTGGCACATATATATACCTGCTAGGAGACATACATATATGCATGACTTTATATATGTGTTTTCATTGTGACCCGCGCCATCCAACAGAATAACGGGTACAAGTCCACTATGGGCTTGGCTTATTTCAGAATCAAATTAGTCGAATATTAACCTATGCAGTCCCCCCCCCCGACGCTGAATAAAGCTTTTTCAGCTATTATATTTATATTTTCGATTCATATAGTCATAGCGCAGATGCCAAATCTGGGCGTCCAGTAGACATTAAATGCCTCAACGATAAATTGTGTGTTGTCTGTTCTATACGTTGAGCACTCTCAGTGTAAAATAGTGGAGCCTAACATTATTTGAGCATTTGGTTCTCTGAAATGTGTATGCATGTCCTCTCGTGCGCTCATCGTTTGTTGGTCTGAAGAGTGTATTCATGTCTATGTTGTATGCTCCGTGTTATATCTTGTACATTTCGATCAGGTCCACTCTCAGCAGGCCATATTCCATATAGACATCAATCCCAGTTCCACTAATCTTGTTCTGTATATAAGATAGGCTGCAAGTGTTTGGTACCAGTCGGGTGGCTCTCCTTTGAATGTTCTCAATTGCCTTTGAGTGGTCTTTCGCTGCTACTCATCACCACAGACGGATATTCCCCACTATCACGCATACAATACATGTATACAAGCATTATTGGTGTATATAAGTAACATAGTGTACTCAAGTACCGTTTGGGACAATGTGTTGAAACTTCATTTGTGTTCAGCCACTCATGCCACCACCGTGCATAGAGGTCACGAGACCTTTGCGGTCATCTTGGTTTGCACACTAATGGCTGTGTTTATTGCATATTAGTGCATGTGTATATGGGTTCTATGAATGCAGAAATTGGTAATTCTCAACATTTATTTCTCACTTTACCTTCAATAGTTGACATCTTTCAGGAAGGGACCCAATCTCGTTCAAAATGTTCTATAATTACATCCACATTTGAATAGGTCACGTCGATGTAGTGATTACTCTGCCTATAATTATATGCGGATGACGCTGTCATTCTATCAGATTAAGAGGAAATATGAATCGCGCATTTTTAGCGTTCGCTGATTATGCTGAAATTGGAAACTTGAGGTGAACATTAATAATACCAAAGCAATCATATTCGCAACAAGTTACCAAGAAATTTTCCTATTTTCACATACAGAGGGCAGGAAATACAAATTGTTAAATAATTAAGATACCTCGGGGTTCAATTTTTTATACAATGGGAGATTTTGTCAGTCCATATAAAGTGTATCACAGATACTGCGACAACGGCAATGAATGGTTTATTGAAAAAAATTCGCAAACTCAAGTTACCTATCGATATTTCACTGAAACTATTTGATTATGCCAATTATGCTATACGGAATTGAGGTCTGGTGTTTCGAAAAAATACAGGCCCCAGAGACGTTCCACCTTAAGTTTTGTAAAATAATAATTTCAATGAAATCGAGTACACCTAACTACATGGTATATGTAGAACTTGGAAGACATCCGATATCAATAGAAATAAAATATAGAGCACTGTCGTATTGGTCAAAGCTAGTGGGCCATGATGGGTCAGAACAAGCAAAGAACATATTTCTTTTATTGAGATATGTGCATGAAGGCGATATTTTATTGCAAGACAAGATCAAATGGATTAGCTTTGTTGAAGGGATTCTTCGCGAAGTAAACACATGGACCACATTTGATCAAGTCAGTCATCGCTAAGCAAAACAGCGCTAAAAAGTCAACTGATTGAAAATTATGAACGTAATATTTTCGACCGTCTGAAGTCGTCCTCATCTACCAGAGCTATATTCTACAGCAACATAAAGGACTCGATTAAAAAATGAACCGATATCCAGTATTTGATACTATCAGATTTACGTCTCTAGACCTGTAATTCTCCTTTTCATTTTCTTGGACGATGCGGCTTTCCAAATATGAAGTGCATGTCTGGCGTAGTAAACGTTAGTGAGAATCGTAGTATTTAGTATTAGTTATACAAAACAAAACAAAATGCGTAAAATAATCGGTAATAAATATCGTTGACTGATAAAAATTCGAAGATGATGTCTACTAGATTGCTATGAGTATAATGAATTATGAATATGTCCCCTGTATTATAAGTTATAGCATTTGTTGTGTTTCGCTATCGTGGGAAATTTGTCAAAATGTCATATAACCAACCATGAAGAAGTGTTTGTAATTGTTATCGGTTTTATAGAGATTGGATTGCGCCTTGAAAGGAATGCTGTTCGGCACCTGGGCGTTTCTGCACTTATTTGAGATTCGGCACCTGGATGTTTCTGCACTTTGTTTGAGATTCGGCACCTGGACGTTTCGGCACCAGATTTTTCGGCAATTCTGACGTTTCGGCACCAATTAAATTTCGGGACAACTACTATTCGTGATGACTATATAAGTTTTATGTTCGTTCTTCATTTAAATAACGTACATGCGATAAAATATGTCAAAGTGTGGATAACAAAAATAAACACAATGTGGGACAAATGATAACGGTGGCGGTGAGCATATACATATCACGGGGCATACACACTAATATACGAACATATTCGGCCTCGATTGCCAACTGTATATAGTTATAGAAAATTGTACACATCAGCCTTCACTTTGCGAATGGAACATTAAAGAGCGTTCCTTGTGTAATCTAACATTTCTGATGATGGCGACAATAAAGAGCATTTGTATCGTTTCTGTCCGAATTAAATGTTGATATTACCTTTGTATTACTTCTCTAAACGTTATCATGGTATAATAGACAGCCCGCCTGATATAGTACAACAGACATTTATTTCTATTTTCTACGGATAAATCTGCGTCTTTTTTAAATTAACTGATCGCTATATATTCTTCAAGACACGAGCCTATACTAATCATGTCAAAACTAATGAATAAATCTTAAGCCGAAACGTTTTTGATGGAGTGCCGAAACATCCTATTTCCGAAAAGGCAGGTACCGAATCGCCCTATGAAAAAAAAACTAGGTGCGGAAAGGTCCTGCACCCCATGAATTGATCTGTTGCGCCAATAACCAATGAAATCGCCAGTACTCTGAGCCACAAACCAATGGAATGAACGGAATCCATCAATACAGCAAAAAAAACTGAATCACATATCTAGAGACGTAAATATGTAAGGATTTGCATCGACTTTTCAAAGAGACCGACTGTTTTGTGATTTGTGATTAGCTTAATTTCAGCCGCTAGACCATATCACGTGATGAATGTCGTGCAGCTATATTATGGGAGAAGACCCCCGCAGATAGTCAGTTTCACAACTAACCCTTTCTATGGTCGTGTGTTGAAGTTATTGTCTTAAACGTTCCCTTCAATGAATATGAATTCCCTGCACTTGCAATTATCCGTCGTCTGATTATATTACCCGAACACCCCTTCAGACGAAAAATATATCATTATAATGTATACCTTTATAACTGATGGGGGGTCATTTTGGCAAATAAAGGGTTAAGCGACGCCAAGGTAAGCAGCTTTTCTTAACACTTTCATGACGGGAGCTGCGCTGGTGCAACATTGGAGACCACGTGCATTGGCCTAACAATGTTTCATCATTTTTTAAATCAATTTTTCTTACATTCTTTAACAATTTTTATCATTTTTTATCATTTTTTATCATTATTTCTTACATTCTTCAACAATGTTTTATCATTTTTGTTATCATTATTTCTTGCATTCTTCAACAATTTTTCTCATTTGTTATCATTATTTCATACATTCTTTAACAAGGTTTTATCGCTTCTTCTTTTTTTAATTAATTTTTCTTACATTCTTTAACATTTGTTATCATTTTGTATTCTTATTTCTTACATTCTTTAACAATTTTTTATCATTTGTTTTACTTTTTTTCTTACGTTTTTTAACAATTATAAAAAATAATATATAATTTGTTAGGCCAATAATTCTCTTATACATATGCAAGGCGACCTATGGTCGACTCGCATATATAAGAGAATGCATTGGCACAGTGTTTTCGCAAAATTTCAGGAAGCTCAGGTCATGGAAGGGTTATTCTACGTCACGGTAAACAACTGACAACATTTGCCCATGTGATCCTTAATATGTGTATGGAACACTAAGCAATGTTTACCAAATAGTGTAACAAAATTCACCGACGCTAGATGGCGTATTACTGCTGAATATGGGAGGCTTATGTGCTATGCATTTACTTAGCCACCGATTACAAAAAGAAAATTTGGTAACTCAGCACATTCTTGGCCTAATGCGATATGAAAATTGTATTTTACCAATTTAGCCATCGAGGTCACCGCAAATGAGGGATTCAATTCAGCACAATCTATGGCTTCTGTTGTGTTCTCGTGTAAATCCAACCAGTGTGCGATGCGGGGGATAAGCCGGAAACCATTCGTTATGGAGAGGACACGTGACAGTGATTTTGGATTGCATGTTGCTCACGATATGTTGAGAGTAATTCTCCACAGTTAGTTATATAATGCTCGTGGATCTTCCGAACATTTCGCGCCATCGAGACATTCATTACCGGTCTTCCGATTGATTAGAGAACTTCGCGCGTGCGTGCATGGATTGCGCACGCGCGTGGACGATTTCGTATTCATTAATTTTCAGAGATTTGATTCCATTTGCGCCATTTAATGACGCAAAGTCGATGGTGAATCAATTCTTGGCGCGGTCATTACAATGCGTTGTCCCTGATGTGTGCGAAACGTTTTGTTAGTAATGTCTCTCCCAGCTTCGCTTCGTCCATAACACAGCATTTATGTCAATCTGCTTAGTTTTATACGGAAAAAATGGTTGTGCATATGAGGTACGTGGTCCTGTGGGATGATGTGAGTTACTTTCAGTCTTCGCGGCCAGATTCCCACTATATGATCGATTCTTCTCTAGACACTAGAGATAAAGAGAAGAGATTGCATAGCTTAGTCGGGAACGTAACATGTGCCCTTAAATTTACTGGGTTGTCCACCTCAAATTTATTTTGCTGACCGGACTTGCTCATTGGGTCCTATAAATACGCCATCATATCGCCACTTGATTAACAGCCACATATAGAGCCAGTCAATACGCACACGCTTGAACGATACTTAATCAGGGCTCACGGTTTTATAGCGATTGCTATTAAATCGCAATAACACGTGGCACGCGAGGTTAGGAATGATGTTAGGATTATTGATGAAATAACGGAGATGTTAGAAGAAGTGCTTTTAACCCTTTACCCAACAAAACGGCCAAATAAAGCTTCAACAGCCTAAAATATCTTCGGTCTGTCTCACTAACACACCATACAAATATGGATATCATTGGAACCGGTTCATTGACCACATTGTGATGGTTACAGTTATATGCCCTGTGCCAATGCATTCTCTTATATATGCGAATGAACCATAGGTCGCCTCACATATATAAGAGAATGCATTGGCTTAAAAAATTCTTTTTTTAACACTTTTTGCCATTTTTTCTTACATTCTTTAACAATTTTATAATTTTTTCTTACATTTTTTAACAATTTTTATAATATTTTTCAACATTCTTTGACAATTTTATCATTTTAAATATGTGTTAAGCCAATGCATTCTCTTATATATGCGAGGCGACCTATGGTCGACTCGCATATATAAGAGAATGCATTGGCACAGGGCCGTTCTGTTGGATAAAGGGTTAAAGCTCAAATTGAATAGTTTTTAAATCTCAATAACATGTAGCACGCGAGGTTAGGACTGAGGCTATAGGCTTCATAATTGAAGAAGCGTCATGTTCGTTATAGGTGACTTTCGACGGTAACGGCAACACGCGTTACAAGTTGCCCGCGCTTGTGCGTGAACTTGATTATTAACTCTTCGTGCGGTCTCTGGTCTTCCGCTTGAATCGATAATAAAACTTCAAATGAATCACATCAAGCCATTTCGCGCCTTGGTTCAAGGAACGTTTCAATAGTTGACTAAGACCCGAACATTAAGCTCGATTATTCCCCGGAAAATCTACTAATTTCATACTAAACTCCGGAAATATGGCCGTGTAGCATTAACACAAGCAACACCATCGACACTCCTGCAACGTATTCCAAAGTCAATATTTAAATGTTGAGCGAAATTGTGTAGAAAGCAGGTCTTCCTTGACAAAATATTGTATCACCTCCCATGTCGCTCCATACGCAAGCGGAAGGACCACCAACAGACCGTCTTCTATAAAGATCGTTTGTGCAACGTCGCCATATGCATGGCAGTTACGTTATAGAGATCGCTATTAAAGATGCCATGTCCGATATGACACCATTAAACCACCATCTCCACGTTTTCTATACGAGAAAATAATCAGATTGAACACATGAACACATTACATTAATATAAGGTTTTGGTGGCCACATATCGAATTTTAAAATAGGAAGTTTAAACACGTTTTGAACTTTTGTTAGCCTATAGCAAACATTACAATTATCGTCTCTGGTAAATATTGGTCAATGCTCGTCAAAAATGGTATATAATAAAGAGCGTTCTTTATTATAAACATTTGTACTCGTGTCCAACGTAAAATTAATGGATGTTTTTATGTATTTTTTGAGAGATGCGTGCTATACGAATGATTGTGATTGCAATTATTTTTGATTTTTTCGTTTACCCGGTGAACATAAAGACATATTATGGACGAAATTGATAGTTAAGATTCAGGCGCTATGCGAACTAGGGGGATGTTTGCTCCCATTGCCGAAATCCATAGAAAACATAGTCCGAACTACACTCAATTGTAAATGTTTCCATCTCGATTCGACGATAAATTAACACATTATTTCGCCATAGAGAGTCAATGCATTTAATTAATATAAAATATTGACGGTGTGTGTTGTCAATTTGGATTAATATTCGTCAAAAATAACTATACTTTGAGGAAGATTATTCTCAATTTCTATTTGATCACCATACCGGAGTGTTTCATATCACTTTAAAAGTTACTCAGGAAATTGGACTAATTTGGGGTGCAATCTGACAGAGCTTATTTAATAATATACGTTCAACGTACTCGAATCATCTCCATTTTTGTTTAAAAAAAACCTTTCTATACTGAAGCGTCATATATGTATAGTAGTCCCATCGTAACTGTTCAGATAATAAGTTCAACAAACGACCATATCTGTTGAACTTATTATCTAAACATTTCCCTCAATTATAGGAAACCTTATGCATTTTTTTATTTATATGTCGTCTGCTGTTATCACCTTAACATCCCTCTAAATGAATAATAGACCGTTCCAATGTATACTTTGAAAACTGAATGGGAAAATCCATTTAGTTTAGTAATGGATAACCTGTTGTCACCTATAGTCGTTTGTTTGTGAGTTCAAGATACCAGGCAAATTTGCCCACCGACAATGTGCCAGGAATTCTAATTTCTTGACGGCTAATGTCTGCTGATGGTGATTTAAGGTCGAAGTGATAGATCATTTGAAACCTGATGTTACTGTAGATCAGTCCCGGTGGTGAAACAAGGAAGATTGACGTTGCACTATCTTAGCTGTCGCGCACAAAATTAGACCGTACCGTGGAATAAGGTAGCACGATAATTACCACTCTAGACGTCGTTATCAATGACAACTGGGATTCAAACTCTCACCAACTACTTCTTTCTGATTAAGAAATGTCAATTCTTAAATCAATGAAACGGAGAAAAAGAATGCCTATCTCCATTCGTAGATTGAATGTTACAACGAATGGAATCTCGGGTCATGTCCTACGAACCAGTCTTATAGCCTTTTCGAAATAATGATTTTGGCGACGGGGATATTGCGTAGCAAGACAGTTTTCTAATCAAATATCGTGACATATAAAGTAAATAACTCTCCCTGAAAAGCGCATCAATATTATTAAAAACTGCAGCCCCCTTGGTCCGTTCAACCTGATGCAAGTACAACCGAACGTAATTTAATCACAAAACGTCAATTCGCGAAATGTGTAAAAGAACTGCCGATTTCGAAACTGTCTTGATCCAACATCATTACTTTTCATCGGCACGGGCATCAGTCTTACACATTTCTGTACTAAATACTCATTGACGAGTAGTTGTCTTTTGAAATATTCAGTTGAACAAACGACCATATATATACAAACATTTCCTGCATATACGAATTCGAATAATTCTACTCTCATATTATCTGTTTCTGTCGGACGTCTGCTTGTATTACCAGAACAACGCCCCAAATGAATAATAGACCGTTCCAATGTATATGTTTCTAACTTGGTAGGATGATCCATTTAGTATGGAATGGGTTGATTCCGATAACACACGTGTTTGGGTTGGTTTTGGGATATAACGCATCCCATTTATTACTCGAAAGGAAAACAGTAGCAATAATGGAATGATGATATGACAATTTTGAGAGCTACATTAACCCTTTCTAAACTGAATGGATCCTCACATTCAGTTTATATATAAAAGTATATAATGGAATGGTCAATTATTTATTTGCTGGGATGTCCAAATATTAAAAGTAGAAGGCAGAATGACGAAAAGCTGATTCAACTGCAGAAGGATTCATTTACAATTATGGGAAATGTTCAGATAATAAGTTCAACAAACGACTTATATATCGTCGCTTGTTCAATCTATTATCTGAAAAATTCCTAAGACAACTACTCATCAATGAGTATTTAGTATAGAAAGGGTTAATTTCATAGAACAAGTACACGAACATTCTCTCCTCTTCAAGACTTAAAGTTATGTGAAACACTCCGGTTGGGTTATCAAATAGAAATGGAGAATAATCTTGCTCAAAGTAGATATTTTTATGAAAATTAATCCAAATTTACAACACACACAGTCAGTCTTATATATTTAGTAAATGCAATGATTATCGATGGCGAAATCATTTGTGTTAGTTTATCGCCGATTGTTGCGTCCCGAATCGAGACGTAAATATTTACAATTGAGCGTAGTTCAGACTGTGTTTTCTATTTAGTTATATGGTCGATTTCGTTAATATTTTGGGCGATGTTAGTAGAATGCTACATTTCCCCAGTTGGCATAGCGCCGGAGTACTGATTTATCAGTTTAAATCACCCGAACAAGTCCATAATATGTCTCTAATCCAAAAACAGCAACAGGTGTTTTCTTTCGTGAAAATCGTCTTGATCAACGTGTGTGTGTATAACAGTTGGACGCATAAATAATTTATAAAGAGAAACTTTATTCACAAACTAACATAAACCCCTCACAGTCAAGAAACCATAATGTTCTAAAACAAGAAACAGTTTGTATCCTGACTTCTAGTTCTGTCATGGAATAACATTGAAAGAACAATATATCTTGGTGACAGAAGCTTCTGTTGACCATCGTATTCGTCACATAATCATTAGTTGATACCCCGGAGCTGTACTAAAAGTGCAGGGAAATTTACTCTGTCTTTAATTGAAGTCTGTACACTCCTGTTCAAGAATCCCAATAACCGATTTGGCTTATGTAAATTGGCCTCCTCGTAATTGTGTAACATAGACGTCCACGCTAGTAAGGCTTCGCGTATTTCCGATAACAACCATCCTGCTTAAAATTGAGACTCCCTCTTGTGTACTGATTACAAAATCGATACAGGTACCAAAATTACTATTTCTATATCCAATACCTCCTATATTCTATTGTGCATATATTCAAACTCGAAGCCGGACAGTGATATATCGGTTCCCAGCGACATATATTGAGTGAGAGCAGATATAGAATAGATTTGATCAATGTTGTCTGGGTTGAGCCCGTTGCTCACTGTTGGATTCCGAGCACAAAGAAATTAAAGTAAGACCCCTGGTGTTCGAACCGCCTGTGTGTTGCTTTTCAATCATTTTGTTCATGATATATATGTCTTTATTTTTTCCTTTTGCGGTGATTTGTTTTATGAAATGATTCGTCTTGGAAGATCTTATTCATTGGTTGGTCGAAAAAATTATAAACAGGGTTAGAGTTCACGGTTGTGTCAATCTTGTGGCCGATTGGTTCCCTGTTATTATATTTCGCCCATCCAGGCATTTAAAGTGACCAGGATCGTTCGGTAATGATTAATGTACTCACAAATAAGCTAGACAGGAAAATCATTGATGAGAATTGACTTTTTGCAGTGCAAGTTTTATTTTCTGAACATTAACCGGACCCATAAGCGTGGTAGTGTTATCACTTGATAAATTTGGAGATGAGAGTTTGTGTGTATGATTGCATGTGCATGTACTCAATGTAAATAAGTTTGTGCTGTTTCACTACATTTAGTGACTTACAATTGGCAATAAATGTCCATATATTAATTCAGTCAGATATGTCTATGACCAATCAAATTTGTTATCTCAAGACATGCAGGTGCAGGACACTCTATAGAACTAAAATAGCTATTGAAATTACTGCGCATGCGTGTGGTACTATATAATAGCATGCATTTAGCCCGTAACCGCGTCGTCTCAAGTTGATGGCGGATTGTGAATTGAACACTAATGTTATGACGGCGATTATATAACCGACTGTGTATTCCGAACATGCTGGTACCCCATCTTTGACGATATACTCTGTAGATTTTACTAAAGTTATTAACCGAAGGATCACTCCTCAAATCAGGAACAATGTGTCGACTGAAAACTATGGTAAGGTTGTTTTAGAAAAAACTAACCCCTGTAATTATATATATGAGAGACACAATATACAGTAATGCCCTAATTAATCGACTCCCTAACCACAGCATAATTATGGGTAACTTTTCAGGAGGGGAGAGCTTTCCGATGAATGGCAACAAGCCATATTTCCGACTAAAAGCTGAAAAGTTACCAATAATTCTGCTGTGGTTAGGGAGTCGATTAATTAGGGCATTACTGTAAGTGTTCATTGCTTCATTCCTTCATACAGTGAGCGTGAGCTAATTATCCTTTCTTATCGAAATGTATCGACCGGAATGGCACCTTGAGATGTCCCTCAACTCAGATCAAGCTTGACCATCGGTCGGGTTTTTAGCACATGCCGAGGTGCGCTCCCGCGCCAACCGTGTCTGGCTCAGACTGTGAAAGAAGCCCTTTGTCTGAAAGTTTGGAAGTGTATCAGTCTGAACATAGGTTCGAATAGTGTCACAGAACGGATCTACTGCACTGTATGTATTGGAACAGCACAATGCAGTTGTATCTGTGACCATACGATTACTCATACTGGCATGGACGTTGGATGTGGCGTAATGTTTAACATACGGCATAACAAACGCGTGCGGTAAATTTCAACTCCTCCTGTCGTTTTTGTGGTTCTGTGTTTATTACACACAACAGTCAGTAGAATCAAATGAGTGTTTGTGTTTAGTTTCCATGCCAGTTAGTCATTTACTGGTCACGATACGAAGTATTATTATTGTATAGTAGTTGGGGTTTTCATGTATGACGTCATTTACACAAGCTACCGGGATTGCTCCAGTGCATTTGGGTGAAATTACCACACAGACTGAAGTAACGTATGTTACGTAACCAACCGAAAATAAATATAGGGTGTGTAATAAATCGGCAGAATTGTATATACAGCATCATCATATTCGGTTTGTAATTTGGCATATGCTAGTCGCCATAGCATTATTAGGCCATGGAGCTTTATGTGAAATTACCTCATTTGTTTCTGTATATATTTCAATATCGGCTAAATGATTTCAACTTGAGAGCACGATATTCCTGGCCGAGAGAACGTTTTACTATATATATACACATTATTCCGCGCTCCGCGTGTATAATGTTTCGCTGTATACAGTGGGCGCATGGGCGTTTTATTTATAGAATGGTAATTTTTGGACGGATTAAAAGTCGAACGACCCGGAGGCCGAGTCAGGTAAAAGGTGTAGTTGGGAATTTCAATTTCAATTTCAATTGTTATTCGGATGCCAAGAAGTGCCAGGCGATTAATTATATATATGAGTTGGTCGTTCGTGGAACCAATATATTTTATATTCTATAATTATAATTACAATCATGGGTATATAATATGTCCTTGAGCGCGTTACCATTTCTGACATTGGATTTCTTGTATACGTATATGTGTGAGCTGTTCGTTTTGCAAAATCGACGGGCTTTCGTTGCATATGACATGCACTGATGGTTTAATTGTGCGCTAACGTGTCTGTACCCCAGATAAAATACACTTTGTTTCCGTTTCATCTTGTCGGCGTCTGAAAGAACCCAACAGCTTTAGGAAATTACGTGCCTGGAATAAAACTTTATTGCGGAATATATGAACAAGAAATACGTGAAAATCGATATTTCACCAAGACTCAAATATAAAAAAAGTAATCCGCAATTTAGCTGGAGAATCTGCATGGGCACACAAATAACCGATCGTCCGGTTCGATGAATTTTTCAAATCTGATGGTGGAACATGGTCCCTTGCTCGTGAACATTGACGCCTTTCATTACATAACGATTTTTTTATCATCCAGAGTGTGCCATATCAATGTTCCCATTTCTGCCATTCGTAGCACGGATATACCATGGGCACACCTGATTCGTATCGCGTTAGATATAAAAGATATGTCCATTTCGGCCCTGATTAAATATTATTTAAAGGCACGGGCGGCGTTCGTTGCAGAAATATTCATATTTGTTCAAATCGCCACAACATAAGGAATATTAAAATATAATATATAGTTTAATTCATATGCCAAAAATAATCAGCGCGTAAATAGTATATTGTCGTCAAGACGTACGATGGTGTACGTAAACAAGAGCCTGCTAGTGTTACAGAAGTTTTGCTTCTGTTCATATAACATAGGTCAATTATATTGGTTAATTACCCAAAAATGATATAAACGCTCTTTATTATTTCCATATCAGGAAAACAGTAACAAATAACGCTCTTTATGTTTACCATATCCGGATCTAAACAAAAGCCAGGAAACGTAACGTTTTTTGCTTTTGTTTATATAACAAAGTGGGGGGGGGGTGACAATAACATACTCTTTATGCCATATTTCTGATTGGTATAAGAACAAAGTCTGTCTATATTTTACTATTCTTTCTGTTTATGGCGGTTTTTGACGGAGGTGAATATTTTAACAGCACACCCACCGCCAACGCCACCCGTATCTTTAATATACTATAATACTAATCGGACACCAGGGGACACATAAGATATATTTATATAAACAAACTCGCATATCTAAGCTAATCCTGAATAGTCATTACTCTATATATAACGTATTTTGACTAAATAAGTAATCAAATTTGGTCGAGCATATGTCGGGGCCTCGGTGGCTCAATATGTTAGGGGTACAACTCCAAGCCGTTTCCCGCACGTTTCCATCTGGACTTTGTAACTCGAAATCGTTATCTGGTGGACTCGCCGATGGCTGGTGTTTGCCGCACATGGTCGACGAGTTTATTTAGATTGGCCGTGCGGATTTCCTCCACCACTAAAACTGGCAATGTCGTGACATGACCTTAGTCGTTGAAAGCGAAATTAAACCCCAAGCAATAAATCAATCAATCTATCGAGCATATGTCAAATTCTCTTATTTGGTGGGTGGGCTTGGGATGTTCAATATTAATCCTAGATTAATCCTAATTTCAACATATACATCACCCTTTCTTCATTAATAATCCTGGATATATCTTGATTTAATACAGTGATCCTGCACTGTGTCCCCTGTGGTTGGTATTAGATATTAAACAATATATATAATCATCCTTCCCATTAAGCATTTCTGTATATGTAATCCTATATAAGAATGGCCTGCCTGGACAACGCCGGTATTATCTTCTTAATTGTCTGTAACATTAGCTTCATTTAATACACTTTCTGTAACGCTGTCCCCACTACCATCGCCATCGTTGGCTAATGAATCGCTTGAACTTTTACAAAACAAATCATCAGTACGCCATTGCTTCAGTGCAGAAGGGTGTTCCCAAGTGACGTCAGCGCCCAAAAGAGACTCCAAATTTACGTTCCGGTGGTAGCTTTGTTGTCGGTCGATTTACGCGGCCCGTAACAGGTTTTAGTTTTAGAACACAGAGCAAACACACTGACATACGACTCAATAGATATAATAGATGTTTTAGTCCTATATTGTGAAAAAGATAGGACAAATTGATGTCAATTGGCCGCTTGATCATATTTTGTTTACAAACGAAGCCAGTCTCTCCACGGCTCACCTGCAGTCACACTGTTGCCAACCATGATGCGGCTTGCTGCCATGCAGGATAGAAGATCGCGAGTATTTGAGGAAAATAGCTAAATTGTAAGATAAATTACTTCATTTGATACGCCGATATTTTATTATACCAGTATTGTAAATTGTTTGCCATCGATTTGTCGACGTAGTCGGTATGACGGATAGCAATGGCGATGAGGTCGGTATCTCGGATTGACACTGGGACAACTCTGTGAATATTAACACATAGTAGCATATGCTATATAATAATATTAGATAATAATATATTCCGTTGTTCACATATTCATGTACATATGTTGTACTTCCGTATATTTTATATCTATATATTGTTCATATTTCATACAACATACTATATTATTACGTTCCATTACAATAACTATAAGTATCTATATAATATCATGTTTCCCAAATTTTATTCTTATTTTTAAAAACTTTTAAACCAAAATATATTTCATTCTTTATTTGGTCGGGTTGTCTCGGGTCGCGTTGTCCCGGGTCGATTGTGTGGGTTGTCCTTGAGGCTTATTGATTGCCTGATTGGGGTTTAACGTCGTTTTAGCAATAAAGCCATATCACGACGAGGTGCCTTGAGGCGGGTTGTCCTGCTCCCAGTATAAGGAAAAGGATGCTGTATAATAAGATGATATAGATTTAGGAATTTGGATATAAAAAATTGACTAGCTATGCGTTATTATCATTGTTTTTGGCAATCAAATAACACAATTAATAGAAATATATAAACGGGGGTCACCCAGAACATAACAACAACATAATCGTGCCCAATGTACCATATTCGTCTATCTTCTGTTAAATCGATCGAATACAAATCACCAATACATAGACCGCGCTATTCTCGCCAAATCGTCGATATATTATCACCAAGATTCGCACAAAAATATTGAGTGCTGTGCAGATCATAGCATTGATCGGGCATAAGGCAGCGAGGTGGATGACTATCAAATTATCAGTGTGTGATGGAGTATAATCTTGATTGAATTACCCATCAAATCTGTGTTTGCCTAGGTTTGATTAGCGTAATTGAATTCGCCACTTAGACCGACTGGTACGTCCCTCCGGTCAGTGTATAGTCGCTAACTGAACATGGCATTGGCTCAGCTTTAACCATTTAAAAGAGTGTGTATCTAAATGTCTACCATTTGTGGAAGGTGTTCGTTATTAACATGTAAATAGGCAATGATTTTTTATGAAATAAGCTGAAACTGAATATCTCTCACTCTGTCCAGGGGTATATGAGCGTTGAAAAAAAAACTAATTTTCATAACATTTCCTTAGCGAATAATTGACGGATGAAGTAAAACCGGAATGCAGTAATTTATCAGATCGACGACGAAATTTCTATTCAGAAGTCTTGGCTGCTCGAGTTTCTGTTGTTTTAGCACGACAGCCAGGGTTTCTGTCACTTTATTCCGCACTTGTTCATCGTTGGGCAGATTCATAATTTATTGTATTACACATTTCTTCGCATTTGACATAACATCCGAGTTAAATATACACAGTGTACATAATACATAGGTATAATGTATGAATGCATGGGTACTTTTTTTATTACAAAGAGTATAGTGTAAATGATCTGCTCAGTCGGTCAAATACCAAAATTGAATATTGAGTCTTGTGTATAATACACCTAGCTTCTCCACATTGGATGAAGAATACCGACTAGACAGTGTGGACAGCTAACATGTTGATAGTCTGCATGGAAGTTGCGTCAGTGTATATAGGATAACTTCCATTTCTTCGACACAATCATCAACGCTAATTTCTCCTCTTTTGCATTTGACACCTTGCACTGAAAATAATATAGATTGTACTGAGAATCGTCCAATTGCACTAAAATCAGCAGACAGGTTGGGCGGCGTGATCTTTGTATAGAAACGAACACGCTCACAGAGAAATAAGTGTCTGCGAAATTATTGTATTGACAAAACACATTTCAGTGATGCGGATACGTCCAACAATAGCATGGTCTATGGAATGATCCCATCATCAAAGCAAAATATTACCGATATCATAAAGCGATATCCATTAAATGCCTGAACGAATCTATTGAGTAATGAACGCTATCCCCGGCTATTTGCTGCTTCGGTGGATTTGTTTATCAAAGAAGACGTAAGTCGACGACGTCTTTGTTAAAATCGCAGATTCCACACACAACGTGTGTAATCTCACAAAAGAACCATTCCGACGTGATATATCCCAGTCAGACGGATATGTTGGACCGGATAACCCGTTCGTCAATATTTCTTCAATATCCACGACTTCGTCTCGGCAATAGAATGGTCAGGTCCGATCTTTCACATTGAATTATCTGTTGGTCTGTCTGATTCAGGTCACGAAATGTCGCATCAAGTTGCATTTATCTGAATTGTGATTATTGTGGTATGTTGTAGGGCCGGTGACCCATGCATGCAGTTATCATCATCATTATTTATGCGAATAAATCGCAAGGACATCTACCCTTATTATACAGAGTCTGTGTCATATTGATCTTTGTAAACTGGTGCATCACACCCTCGGTGAAGCATGGCAATTTCTTATGTTTTCATCAACTGTTTTCACAGAAGACTGAATGTGTTATCCTACTCTCACGATGTTATCCTACTCTCAGCACTGCGTCATGGCGTCAGTATTTGCGTCATTCGGTATCCGTACGCGTTATTTTAACAGATATGGCTGGTGATGTTGTATAGATTTAAACACGCATTATGTCTAACCATGTGTTTCATTATGGTCTGGGTCGTAACAAACTGGTATAGAAAATATAACAAACACATCAGTCAACTGTTCCGAGAAGCGTATGGATTTTCTCTTCTCGTGAGATGCGAGGTTTTTTTTCTCACTCGACTAGCACCTCGTAGAAATAATCCTCAGCATCTCACTTGAGGAGAAAGACCATACGCTACTCAGAACAGTTAACTATATAATTGTCTATAATTGTCTATATATCCACCGCTCGTTATCTCTATTGCAAAAAAAGCTGCCTAATAAACGTTACGTTTATTACCACAACGGCATAAATGACGTCATTGTGATTTTCTGACATTTTTATCATCCATAATGCACCGTAATACGCCAAATCACTTGGTCGCGAACATCATGGCCAATTCCGGAGAATCACCGTCCGATCCCCTAAATTATATCTAACCCATCAGTAAAGGTTAAATGTCTGGAGTAGCTTCTGGTTTGTTACATTATCAGCACAGACTTTGTCAAGAATTATATAATTTTTCACTCAACTAATATGATTTATGATGTTTATTCATGGCGGGAGCTTCTTGAATTTGCTGCGAAAATCCTGTGCCAATGCATTTTCTTAACTATGCGAGTCGACCATAGGTTGCCTCGTATATATATGAAAATGCATTGGCCTAACAAATTTTATATTATTTTTTAATTGTTAACAAATGTAAGAAAAATTTAAAAAAAATGATAAATTGGGAAAGAATATAATTTTTTTTTATAAAAATTGTTATAGAATGTAAGAAAAATTTATAAACAATTGTAAAAATTGATAAAGAATGTAAGAATAAATTATAACAAATGATAAAAAAAAAAGATGTAATTAAAAGGATTGAGTGGTGAAACTACGGTTGAAATATTTATAAAATGGACAGAGTCAAATTCGCTGTGGAGTCATGGGCATGAGGCAAAGTACGAAAAATGGATACGTCTTCGAATGGGTTACCATACGTTCAGCTGGGATGAGCATGGAAAGGTGTAATTTTCAAGCTTATCAATATTCAGCCCGATGCAATTTAATAGCTGCTTGCAGTGCATTATGTTCAATATTCTCCGACCTGGTATGCAGGAAGATCAATTTTAGCGATAATGTCGTCATTGTTTGGCTCGGGGTCAGCAATCTGCAGAGCGTTGGATAGTTTTCGTCGTCTAAATAAATTCAATTGGATTTCATTGAAGGCAGGAACATTATACGTAAATTATATAATGCGTGGTTATCCAGACGATTGGGATTTTGGTTGATTGGGATCTCTAGTTGGACGATTGGGACATTAGACTATCGGGACCTCTACACTGTAAATAAAAGTGTTCAAATTTGAACGCCAAAAATGCAACAGATAATGAACACTGTTCAGTGTTCAATTTAGAACAGATGTGTTCAATTACTCTGAACGGTCCCGGTGTTCAGATTTGAACGCATGTGTTCAATGAATTGCATGGATGTGTTCAATTTATGAATGCATATAAGCGTTCAGTTTTGAACACATCATGTTCAGATTTTGAACATGAGTGTTCGAAATATGTGAACGCTTGATGTGTTCCGAACACTGCAACAGCTTTTGAACACTTATATGTGTTCAAACAACAAAATCTGAACAGACGTGTTCACAAAGGAACTAAATTTAAATACTTGCATTCTTCATATACACGAACACAAGGCTTCGCAAAGGCGAGATCAAATTCAATATAAAATGGGTGAGAAATTGTGAACAGTCTGTAGTCACACTTTAACAGTCTTAGTGCCATTCTTCTCCTGTGTACATCTAATAGAAATTAACTGGCCCAATACGTTTGTGGTTATTTATGTATGATTACTGAGAACAAGCTGAAGCTATCGCTAATAATTAAAATATAATGCAACTATTCCATACAGAAGCATGTATATTTTATGAAATGCTGATGTAATTGTTGGGGAATAAGGTCATTCAACCTAATTAAAATGTGAATATTATGTAGGTAAATAACATTTAATAAGACTGATAAGCTGATGAATCAATGTCACAACAGTCTATACATTTACTTGAATAATCCGTATCCAAAAACATCCATGCCGTGTTGGTCAGCATTGGCAACAGTATTAATTTCGCACGAAATCCAGTTGGCCGAATGAACATCCTGAACGTCTGGAATATCCTTCAACCACTGAATTAATAACAAACGGTCAACCTTACATCTCGGACAGTGCATCACAGTTACCATGTTTTATGTAAGGCTAGACGTGAGGTTTATCATCTTAGGTCCAATTCTTTGAACTATCGGAATTAGTCACACACATTAGTCCACAAATCTTTTAACTTTGAATGTGCTATGTATTTCTGTGCCGGTTCCTGTTGAACTTTCTCGATTTTTGGCACCAGCTGACACCATGCAGTAATGGCTTAACAGTTACTAGAATTTGTTGACGGTGCTAGCTAATATAGCAATAGACATTTCTACGGTAACATAATTTCTGGTAGTTCAGCTACACCCAACGTGAGTAGTTTGTAGTATCCGTATATGTTGTGCCCAAAGTTTCCGCAGATATTCGATCGATGCTCCATATGCAGCTCCTGAAAGAAAGAATAATTTAATATATTAGAATATTAGTTTTCCAATTCGCGATGCTATTAGGATGCGATCTTACCACCCAGCACTTTTTTCCGAGTTTCCCGGCTTTACAATCATATTATGATATTAATACCGTACCAATTCAAAGACACCGCTTCCGAAATTATAAAACATTATTTCTTTCAGTGTTTGGCCACACGGTAACATCACCAATTAAAAGGTGGAACACCACACGTTAACTAGTTTAGAAAATGTATTGGGCTATTTAGCAATGATCCATGTACGAATAACCGGCACATCAATATATTTTTATTGGAGATCTACTAATATAATCAAATTTAATATATAATATGTGACACCAAAGATTCCCCAATGACCACAAGTGTTTTTGTTTTGTTTTTGCGAGAAAATTAACCGTGAGAATGCTTATGACAAAGTTCACAGAAGTTTTAAACAGTACCTGCATGAATGAGACACTCGCTTATTATCAAATAATTAACCGATATCAGCATATTCCCCACTAATATCTGGACGGAATATCAAACAAAAAAAATAGATCAATTTCAACCACAATTGGGTGCGAAATTTCCAACTAATGTCCTCAACTGAATTGTAAATTTTTTAACTTTGCATGTTTTTAGATAAATATATACATAAACACATATGCTGATAATTATGATGATGATACATTGGATTACATATACCGGTACTTACCATGCGTAGTGCAGGCTGTATTGATAAACTTGACCTTGTCTCTTGTCAGTAAAGAACCTATAAATACCAACTATGTTTCGAACCTTTAATCTAACGCCAACGAATGGCGCAACTGACTTGATTCCATCAATGTGAAAGCTTTATCCATCCATATACATTAAACTACACAGATATTCAAACCGAAATTAATTAATGCCAGTTGCGTGGAACGATATCATGTTTCAAAAGACGACGCTACATGCTATTTTGTTAAGAGAACTCAATGCAGACAGTCCAGTGGGATCGCATGCCATTAGTTAAGCGTGAATGATTAATGACCATGCCCGTGGTCTCACCTTGAACACATATGTTCAAGAAAATCGAACACGGACTGAACGGCAGTGTTCAATACTGAAATTAGTGTAAAACAAAATAGCGTGGGATCGTATTATATCGTGATTTTCTACACAAGTGATGAACCGGCAACATAAACATATCGGTATCGATCAATATATTAACACTATATATATTCACGGATATGTGGTACTGATTTGACTGAATGGGACAATTTCCATTTGGGGAGGGGTGTAATTTTATATCTGGGATTTGCAATTTACAACTACCCCGCCCCTTCTCCCGTGTCGCCACCACGTCCCTGATATGTTTTCTACCGATCTGGAAAATGCTCAAAACAAAACAAAACAAAACTCATCGTGAAGCAAAATAGACCAGCGGATCCGCATTTAGTTTCACAATTGTTCAAAATAGAAGTCACAAGACATCATTTTCACAAACGAGTATTCATTAAACCCGTAAGCATATGCGATATATATATGAAGTAACTAAGTATACTAACACAAGCGGATCGACGTCCATGCAGGTTTGAACACTACCGTTCATAAATGAGTTTTCTGAACATATACGTTCAAAATTGAACACTTACTGTTGAGTAACTGAACACATCTGGGACTGAACACGTTCAAATCTGAACACTCTTATTTGCAGTGTATAGTTGGACGATTTTGACCTTGGTGTATGATTAGTCTTGACGTGTGCGTGGATATGAAATGCATGCCATCAAATTAAAACAAATATTTATATACTGTTATACTTGTTTTGGAAGAAGGAAGACAACACGACATGGCTATGCTACCCCCATCAATATAAGCATTACCTTGTTATGTGTTACTACCATTGTATTATTCGTGTGTGTATTGCACATACAACGATCCTATATCCTATCGTATCAACAAAACTCTTTAGCAGTTGGAAGAGTATCTCCAATGAGTTCAGTGACTTTTGCCCCGATCAGTGAAGCGCACAACCTACAAACTTAAAACATGTTTCAAACTGTTCAAACTGTTCAAACTTAACTATACGAAATAGAAACGTATCTTCTGCACACAAGGTCGATAGAAAATAGATTCATTTTCACTGGACTGCGAATATGTAATCATAAATTGGCGATTGAAAAGGAACGCCACACACAACCACCGACGGCACTGGAACAAAGACTATGTATATTTTGTTACGATGATGCTATATGAGACGAAAAGCACTTTCTTTTAGAATGCAGCGCTTACCGCACACCACGTCTTTCAAGAAGTCGAAAGCATGACCCAAACTGAACAAATGGTCAAGCTATCATCCAACACTATTCCAAATACACGCAATCCAGTTTGTCATAGGTTATACATTAACTTCTATTACACTGTCCTTATAAGGATGTGTTTGCCAATAAAATTATCTTACCTTATCTGTATTAAACCAACTTATATAACGTATATAACCATCGTGTATTTTTTTGGTTACATTCAATATGTTCTTTTACAACCATCTTAACTAGTACCGCGCGACTTATGAATGGCGCACATGTAGGTGAGACGATACTGCTATAGACGGCATGTGATAAACACATTTGATAACTATATTTTAGCATAGACATCGTCTTCTAATCAATTACGTTCGTCTCGTTGATTTGCATATGCGTGACAACACGCTACATGTATAACTGTGTCTGGGATTGTGGGGATTAATTCTGTCTCTCGCGATAGAGCAAATGTAGCATTTTTGTATGCGCTATGCATTTGTTGGTAGACGTAGTCTTGTTCAAACCAGTCTGACTAGTCATTCTATAATATTATGATGGCGGTGGGTCCTGCTGATTTAGTCAGGGTTAATGACGAGCTCTAGTACTGGACATTCGTAAACTAGATGGTCGAGGGCATACCCCGAAACAATTTAGTTTACGAATGTCCAGTAGCGAGTCCATTAACCGACTTAAAGCACAGTTTTATAATATACAAGGATAAATTACATTGTATCGATGGCCAGACATATGAGACTTGTATTAGACGGACCGCTAAACGACACATCTCCAACAGATTCGTGTTTAATTAAATTTATTTATTCTAAATAGATATATACCAAGGAAAATAAGTAGGCATTAATACTGCCCATTAGAAGGCCATTTATTTAACTTGCAACTCGGAAAATTTGTTATGATCGCGCTTAAAAGATGCTTGCGGAATCAAAGACTAGCCAATGACCATGTGTCGTTTAGTGGTGTTGGTTTGTTTGGTTAGGGTTTTACGTCGTTTTAGTCATTAGGCCAATTCACGACCGAGAGAAATTGAATCAAGATTAAGAGAAGCAACTCTGTGTAGACGAAACAGCTAATTAGACTAACGCGAGTAAAAATATATACAAATAAAAACTCACAAATCAGAGCGAGAGTGCTCGATTTGATTCAGAATCATTAAGTAACTGAGCATTGTGCAAAAACATATAAAACAGAATATCAAAACAGATAGAGCAGCAAACCTGCATGAAATGTATTCAGCAAATATAGATAATTTATTAAGACTTTCGCATATCGAAATATTTGAAGTAGCTGATAACATCGCCACCTGTGTGGTTGGTAAGATATCTATAATATCTGTTGAAACTGGCGTGAGTCTTAATTAATTAATCAAGTTGACAACCGGGTGGCTGACTCAGTAGGCGACCGCTCGGCCCTCGCCCAAAAGCCAGCGTCCCACCACCAACTTGCATGGGTGTCCCCTTCAAATGATGACCCTTTCTCTTGAAGCATCGCATTGAACTTTGAAAACTCAACGCCCAACTTATGCTTCTGAAGTTCTGAGAGTCAAACGACTTGACAGACCTTGCAGATTTTTTTTGGAACAACACCATTAACTTGCATAGATTGTCTCAATGGCAGAAGCTGTAACCATTACCTGCTTTACCGGTTCTGGAACAGAAATAGTATCAACTTGTGTTTCTACATGTAGTGATATGCTGACTCTATGTATGCTTGAGTGCTGGCATGAACACACTTTTTAGCTCACCTGAGACGAAGTCTCCGGTGGAGCTATAGTCATCACTCCTCGTCCGTCGCCCGTCCATCCGTCCGTCCGTCCATCCGTCAACAATTCTTTGAACATCTTCTCCTCTGGAACCGTAAGATCGAATTGGTTCATATTTGGTGTGGTGTTCCCTAGGTGACTCTCATTCAGATTTGTTCAAATGAGGTTACCGGGTCAAATAGTTGCGAAACCAGGGCCATAACTCTATTCCCCCATAGTAATTCTTACAACGACTTCTTGTCCAGAACCATTGGGCCGATTTAGCTAATATTTGGTATGGAGGGTCCTTGGGTGACTGGTGTTCAGATTTGTTCAAATGAGGTCACCCGGTCAATTAGTTAAGAAACTAGGGCCATAACTCATAATAATTCTTAGAGTGACTTCTCAAAAAATATTGAGCCGATTTAGCTTATATTTGGTACGGAGGGTGACTGGGATTCAGATTTGTTCAAATGGGGTCACTGGGTCAAATAGGGGCAGAGCCAGGGACATAACTCTAAAAAAAATGTAGTTTGACCTTTGATTTTGTTTTAGACACATCACATCTACCCCACCCCACCATCCCCACCCCACCTCCTGTCCCTGTCACACCACGCTGTACCATACCATATTATCTCTGCCTAGTTCACCCCATTCAAATCTTTGTTTTGATCACAGCTGTAGGGGTAACACAAAGCTGTTTGTGCAGTCGTTAAAACCTAATTATCTAAATGTCAACACCTCTCCAAGACATGCTGATAGTGGTTTCATGAATGGAATTTAATCCCAGAGAATGCACTGGCTTTCAAGGTCATGGGATTTTTTTTAAGCTAATGTAGTCAGGCATTGAAATAAATCATGTATGTCATGTTCTCGCAGGGATGTCCCCAATGTTGGGGGGTTGATTAATATATTTGTTCAATGAAATGTAATTTTTAAGCTCACCTGAGACGAAGCTATAGTCATCACTTCTCATCTGTCACCTGTTCATCTGTCTGTCCGTCCATCCATCTGTAAACAATTCTTTGAACATCTTCTCTAGAGCATAAGACTGAATGGGTTCATATTTGGTGTGGATGTTCCCTAGGTGACTCACATTCAGATTTGTTCAAATGGCATCACTCTGTCAAATGGTTGTGAAGCCAGGGCCATAACTATTGCCCTCCATAGTAATTCTTAAAAACGACTCCTCGTGTACCATCAGGTTGAATGGGTTCATATTTGGTAAGAAGGGTCCTTTGGTGACTGTAGTTCAGGTTTGTTCAAATGGGGTCACCTGGTCAAATAGGGGCCAAGCAAAGGACAGTGTTCCTCTTAATATGCTTCCTTCACACGGACCATTAGGTTTATTTTACTGATATTTAGTAGGAAGGGTTCTTTTGTGTCTGGGATTCAAATTTATTCAGATGGGGTCACCGGGTTAAATAGGGTGGGACCAGGGACATAACTGTATGTCTCTATAGTAATACTTAAAATGTCTTATCAAGAGAGGTTGGACTATTTAGCCTACATATAGTATGGAGGATCCTTTAGTGACTGAGATTCAGATTTGTTAACATGAGGTCAACCTGTTAAAAAATGACGGGGCTATGGGGAATTAAGACTTTTGTGTCGAATAAAATCATTAAAATACAAAATTCATTAAAACATCTACCTTAGAACTACCTGACTGATTAATCTGACATACATATAGTTTTTTTGGGTCCATGGATAAGTGGGCTTTAAACATGTCTAAATGGTTTTATAAAAAGGCGCTTGTGAGATTGGAAATTTCCAACAATTGAGAAAGTTTGATATGTCGGTTATGAAATTCCAACCTAAGACTTGGGAGTCTGGAGCCCGGTCGGGAGGGGACATGTTGAGCTGGATGAGGATGGAATTTCATAATTTTGTGGTCTCCAGAGTCCCAGTCTTATCAATCTTTGCAGTCTGGTGAGCGACCCACAGTCTTTGCCTGTCTTGTTTGTAGACACGATTGCTGAGTATGTGACCTATAGAATGGATGGTTAAGGACCAACTATATTATTAGCATCTATATATGACAGACGCTTCTCGGCTTTTCATCGTTGAATCTTGAATTCATATCCCAAATGGGACACGAACGATGATCCATTGCAGCATGTGAACCTTGACAGGTTTTTTTGAACATTTCTTAAGATTCCTGCAGTCATTATGATCATGAACAGAAATAGAACATCGTGCACATACGGTTTATTTTCTTTTACAATGTTCCTGTCCGCAGCCATGCCCCTGGCATTTAAAATATCGCAATGGGTTTGGAAAATATGTGCTTAAATCCATCGTCATATACCCAACCTTCAATGGATGTTCGCACCGGTTGAAGATCAGAAGATAACTATTCAAGGGAACTTGTTGTCCATCAACTGTCTTTATAAATCTACGGTCTTCTGCAACTCCCTGTGGTGCTAACTCAGCCAATATCTCTGACTCAGAATAATCAGCTACATCGCGAGTTCTCAACACAACTCTGCTACTGTTCAATGTCTTGTGACGAGTAATCAACACTGGTGTTTGTGAAATAGATGTTAATTGCACAAGATCATCAGCTTGAATTTTTCTTCAATCGATCTGAAGATAGTCACTTATTGGCCCAGTCTTGATCGGTTTGAAATTTTTTAATTGTCCGGCTATGCTTTGTAGCGTTCCAACAATCACAAATACATAAGGTCGCTTGACATTTCGATCAAAACCAAGTATCGAGGATGTACCTCAGCATCAGTGGAACTTAGCGGGTGATCAATCTTACGTTTTTTGTTTGTTTTGAGTTGCCATATGAAAAGCAAGTAATCGATAACTAGCCCAGCAGCCTCCTCGGACTATTGTATAACGTCCGTGTATTTTTTGTAACATTCAATATATTCTTTTACAACCATCTTAACTAGTACCGCGCGACTTATGAATGGTGCACAAGGCATTCTATGTGTTCATGTACTTGTTGATGATATTTGTTGTACATACCTTTACATTATTATTTCGCATAAACCCACTTCGAAGTCATTGAGTCCCTTTAAATTATTCGTGGTTGCTGCATATAATGGATTTGTCTTGTATGACCAGACATGCTAAATGAGCATCGATTTGTCCATGCAAAATGTCATAAACATATCAGCCGGCCCCTCCAACATCATATATAGAATTATCACAGGAACGCTCAACCAGGGTTGTGCATAGATGTGCGGGTTAAGCGATGCTTATAAACGGATCGACTTTACACAATTGTATACTCATGTATATGTTTCATGTATCGTGGCCTTTCGTCGTCTGGGGATCAAGAAATAATCTAAATGTCCCACGCGATTCCGGTTATTTCCAATATAATGTCATGACCCAATACTATATTTCGCTGTGGGCAAGCTAGCCAACCTATGTGTTTTAAATGACGTCGCATGTGTGAATTGACGTAGAGTTAATTTAAGCGCTTGGCACGAGGTTATCGCGGCTGTGAGACTCCGAACCGCACTGTATTGATCCGGCCACCTTATCTCTCCAATCAGAACGGATGTTAATATATCACGAACGCTGTTGAAAATGGTCCGAATTACCCTCCATCTTATTTGGCGGCGACCCTATTGCCCCTACCGGCGGACATCCTGATGAAATGATCCTACAACTTTGCACTTGCCATAAGTGTGTCATTGTCTTGTGTCCGCGACGGACCCCGTTCAATATCCTCTGGGTATCTAGTGTTATCGCTATTATCAACCATGTATAAGTGGTCCTCATATACCATATACTGCTGCATGCATCTACACACTGTATGATGGTGATGGGTCTACGCGACAATGTTAAGCCTTTCTTGACGGGAGTTGCGCTGGTGCAGCATTACCAACCTTGTTCAAGTGCATTTTCTTACATATGCTAGTCTCCCACAGGGAGCCTCACATATATAAGAGAATGCACTGGCTCACAAGATCCAAGTAAATATTGTTATGGCAATGCATTCTCTTGTATATGCGAATGCGCATATATAACAGAATGCATAGGCACAGGGTTTTCGCAAAATTTCTGGAATCTCCAGTCATGAAAGGGTTAAGAAAACGTACCATTTTCCCCAACGTTTCGTTAGTAGTTTATCAAATACGTTCGATTACGGGAAAAGCCGTTATATTGTATCTTGGAAACATTCAAGAACATACATAAATGTATTATTAAACTATTTTAATAAGCTCCACGATGTTCGTCGAGAACGTGTATCTTGATTTGGGCCGATACATGCATAGTTATGCATTTTTTCCAATATTTTAATGCATCTTAATACAATACATCTTAACATCTTAACTATTTACATGCAAGTGTATGTGTATGCCCTTTAGATAATGACGCTGCGTGTTTTGAAGCATTCAGAATTGTTAAAAATCACGAAAACAATTAGTTTATTCGAATTTGTCCCACCAATATCATAACTAAATTACCAAGATATACCACACTATAACTGGACTACTTACCTAACCAGGGTTTTGGTTAGATGGCGTACAGTCGCAAGGTGACCAGTTGTGAATAACTTCGGGTCATCTATTTCCAGAATACAATTTCGGAGGAAGTGCATTGTGCTCTTTTGATAACGGCATATCCGGTATGTGTCAACTGTTGAACCCATGAACCCATGATCACACTAATAAGCAGCCCAACTCTCGGTGAAAGAACTTAGTTTTAAAGAATGACGCCGTGGCGGGTGTGATCAGGTCACGAATACCGTTATCGAACACGTGCTTCGAACGGCTTCAACACCGACCTGGTTGAAAATCTTGAGCGATTTCTCCAGATTTTCAAGCTAGATCTGAGTTGAGGGCTATCTCTGTTCGCTATTACGATCGATATATGACAATTTTGGTAAGAAATGAGAATTTGTTCACTCACACTGAAACAGTAAACACCCATACTAAGACAGTGCGTCATGCAGCATTTCTGAAACATTACACCACTGCATTAGTATAAAGCGTGACTACACTTCGTCATCATCGGTTCTATATTTTCTCTTAAACCCAATACACGGAAATAAATTCCCGCATTTATATACTTAGTCACAGCCACAGTTCCTGTTCCGAAATCGTATCGATTATCGTATGTGATCTGTAGGCGTATGTATAATACTAGCATGTGACCCGACTTCGTCCGGGCTTTGACCTTGAATTGATCATTTTGAAGGTCAAGGTCAGGTCGGGGTCACAATTTGACTGGTCCATGAGAGTTCCCGGACAAAAGTGGCCCTAGGTAGCAAGTTTGGACTCCATCGGTAGGGCCGTTTTCGAGTCTATAACGGACACACACATACATATATATAATTTGTGGGTACCCGTTTCAAGGTGAAAGTCACCTCGGGCGGAAAAACTGACCCGATGAAAATCTCCCCCATTCCTAGGAACCCTAAGTACGAACACAGACCTAAGGATCACACATTACGCTCATGTCTGGACACAGACACATCACGCTCATGTCTGGACACAGTCACGCTCTTTATCAACGACACTGCGGATACGAACGCTCTTTAACTATCACGCGATTAGCCCCCAAAATTCCAAGACGGCGGCAGTGGGAATGGAGAATGAGTGCTCGGAGCTTCTCAAAAGCAATGCGACGACACTTCATCTGGGTTTTAACCCTTAGATAGGAAGTTTGGTCGAAATCCGTCCGGCTGTTTTCCCGGCCATAGCTAACAGACAGACAGACAAACAGAAGTCCCAAAAAATATATCTAAATATATATTCAGATAACCGGATTTTCGAGTGATATCTTCCCGTCAGCCGATTGTGTACATGACATATACACTAACCACCCCAACTCGAATACAGTTCTATACTTATTATACACCCCGATAAATTGATGCTACAAACAAAAACCGATAATATTCGGGACTATTCGAACGGATATTAATTATTGTCCAATGTCCGTGGCATTGCGGACTTTCAGTTACACGTCGTCTTTGGGGACCTAAATTACGTCTCGTTCATTCTGGGATGATCGTGATTGCTCTAGACCAATCTGTCTTTATAATAATACTATTCCAGAATCTGTGAATCGACATAGATGATCTAATTGCATTGCGTATATATGTACTTACTGGCTGTGCCGGGGCAATTACGTCGTCCATTCGTGACGGACAGGCTACATGTATTTACATGGACCGTCCATCTGACTCCCATCTGAGATTGTCCATGACCTTATAACATCTTATCTAGAAATGAACATGTTTACGAAGCGCTTTGATCAGACAAAACAAATACATCATGTCGGGTCTAGACTGTCTGTGTCAAGTATTTTGTTCCGAGTATCGAACGGAGTTTTCGTTTATTAGATCGAGCTACCATCATTGGTGATAATAAAACCACGAAATGAAGCACTTACCCTTTTAACTCAGAATCATTTGACAACTTGCAGAGGCGGGGAATTAAGCCTACTAGTGTATTAACAAAACACTAATAACTAAGTCATGAAAACCACTAACATATTCTTTCATATGGTGAACGAACATCCTGCATTGTAATCTGATGCGTGAATGCAATATTTTGCAAGTAGATAAATGTCTAAACCATATAGCGGGAGTTGATATATCTTTATATTTTGAATGCCACAGTGTATACTTCCAACAACAACAAAAACATATTTCGCAATAATCTCCTGCGCTTCAATATAAATTCAGTTAACGATACGGGCGGCATTGGCGGTGGGTATGCTGTTAAAATATTCACATCCGTAAAAAACCACCATAAACAGAAAGAATAGTTAAATATAGACAGACCTTGTTCTTTACCAATCAGAAATATGGCATAAACAGTATGTTATTGTCAATTTTCCCCCTTTGTTATGTAAACAAAAGCAAAAAACGTTACAGAATCTGGCTTTTGTTTGGATCCGGATATGGTAAACATAAAGAGCGTTATTTGTTACTTTTTTCCTGATATGGAAATAATAAAGAGCGTTTATATCAGTTTTGTGTGATTAACCAATAGAATTGCGCTGTGTTATGTAAACTGAAGCAAAACTTCTGTAACACGAGCAGGCTCTTGTTTACGTACACCATCGTACGTCTTGGCGACAATATACTATTTACGCGCTGATTATGTTTGGCATATGAACAAAACTATATTTATTTTAATATTCTTTATGTTGATGGCGATTTGAACAAATATGAATATTTCTGCAACGAACACGGCCCGTGCCTTTAAGATATTATTATTTAGTGACCTGAATCTTACAATAACATTGTAATATATATTATAGTGATGATTCAAGTGGTCAATATTCAAAAGTCATGTAGAAAATTAAATCATTTTCCGGGAGTAGATGAACCAACTAATATTAAAACAAATATTTTAATGACCGCATAATATTTTTAACATAAATGTTATCAAAGTAATTTGCATTGAACTTAGGCAAATGACCAATCTGTGAGAGGTTGACAAGAACGAGTATGGCTTGAGAAACGCACTCCGTAGTAGCGATGGCACAGTAGGTATGTTGTCTCACGATGATGCAATTAGTGACAAGTGGTCAACGTAATTACTATGCCATAGTTAGTTATGTCACCCGTCGATTTTCTTGCACAATGGGTCAACTTGGACCAATTAACCCGTTTCCTGTCACTGAGGTTGATACCTACTCAACAGACAGCAACACTGTTTTCTTCCTACATATATAGTTACATCACATTCACTCGCATGCAGTTTTTATATGAACTAAATTCATGTTTATATACTTACATTTATTGCATGCGTATTAACCCTTTGAGTGCCAGGGGCCGTCTCATCGGCCCTAAACCTACAAAATAAGTCTGTTAAAGAATATAAGAATAAATTATTAAAATTGTAAAACATTTGTAAAAAAAAAAAAAAAAAAAAAAATTATTAGGCCAATGCATTCTCTTATATATGCATTGGCACAGGGTATATGGGTTGATACAAAAATCGACCTGGCACTCAAAGGGTTAAGACAGTTCCCCAATGGCGTTTAGTTATGTTGTACGCATACTTCCATACAAAATAAGACTGCGAGTTGATTATAGATCAACCGCATCGATACCTTCACGGGTCAATGTGTCCAGGTAAATAAATTGGAGAGAGGATTGTCCACGAGACTGCATGCATTGTAGAGCTTGGTAGACTCATTGTGCGAGAAACCCGACGGCGACATAACTAACTAACTATGGCATCGTAATTATGACGGCCATACATGCACTTGTCACTAAATTGCACCTTCGTGAGACAACTTACCTACTATGCCATTGCTACTATGGCACATGTGTCTCCAGACTTGATGTATTATTTATAGAATTATTTCGATCACAGGAACGTGACATTTATAAATTTACTAGCCTTGTTCTGAAAACTGGAGATTTCAAGTTGTTCTAATCCCTCATGCAATGAAACTGTTGAAGATTAATAAGGACGAAGAACAAACGTACATATACGTACCAACTTACAATAACCTTGTGTCTCCAAATACATGTATATATATATACCAAAAGTCTCCGATAAAGATCAATGCATGTCGTTTGACAGCATTCATCGACGTTAGTCAATCTGGGGGCCACACATTCGGTGTTATCTCGGCCAACAATGTAATATTTCGTGACATATACCATTACCGGGTCTCCCGTCTCGGAAATTATGGAAGTTCAAATCGATGTTCGTCTCACGCTGTAACACTGAGATGACGTCGTTATCTGCTTTTTTGTATAAATTCCCCTTTTATTCGACCAATAAATCAGTTTAATTGAAACGGGGATCATCTCGAATCTTTACTGCAAGACGTTTGTCAAACAAGTAACATGGTAATTTAGTGGCGCCGGAACCGAGCTTTGGTTGGATTTGTTCTCTTCGTCCCGCCAATTAACCCTCGTCCACACAATTGTGTCCTGTCGAATGATCGATATCATCAGGGGCGTGGTGACAGGGGTGGATTTGTGATTTCAACATCCGAACTTAATTCATTATTCCTGACTGTCACTGTATTCGCAAAGCCATATTTCCAAAAGGAACTCTGAATTTGGAAATATTAACACAGGATGTTACCTCAGCCAACTTAATGAATCTCTCCCGAACGTTATTCTTTAGGAGAACACTCTGCTGCGGGGATCACACGAACTCAGCCTCCGTGAAAACAAACACATTTTCGATGCATCGCGGACATACATCATAAGAACAAAAAGATTTCCATGATATAAAAAACAAATAACGTGTAATGTGTACCTATATCACCTGCGATCCAACATCCAAATATCACCGTCTGCGTCGATAAGACTCACTCGTGGACTTATTATATACTTAACCCTTTCGTGCGGGTGCTGGCGCTACATTAAAGACCCTGTGCTAATGCATTATATTATATATGCGAGTCGACCATAGGTCGCCTAACATATATAAGAGAATGCATTGGCCCAACAAATATTATTGTTTGGTTTTTTTTATTGTTAAAAAAATGTAGAACAAATTTAAAAAATGATAAAAAATTGTTAAAGAATGAAAGAAATGATGATAAAAAATGATAAAAATTGTTAAAGAATGTAAGAAAAAATGAAGAAAAAAAATCATAAAATTATAAAATGTAAGAAAAAATGATAAAAAAAAATATAAAAGTTTTGAAAGAATGTAAGAAAAAATGATAAAAATTGTTAAAGGATGTAAGAAAAATTTATAAAAAATAAAAAACTTGTTAGGCCAATGCATTCTCTTATTCGCAAATATAGATATAGATGCACTGGCACAGGGTCTTTAATGTTGCGCCTACTATCTCATCTCTCTTCCCCTCTCTCTCTCTCTATATATATATATATCTATCTATATATAGCTCTCCATCCCTTCTTCTTGCTCGCTCTCTCAGCACCCTCCCTTCCTATGAATATTGTTCATTGTGATCTCAACTATAACCTCCTTTCCCAATTTCTCCTTTCCAGTTTTATCCTGTCACACGTTCTCCTTCACACGCTCCCTCTTTCGCCGTCTCTCTCGACACTATATTAATCTCTCCAACATTATTTCCATTCCTTCCAAAAGCTGGATATTTCAAGCCTAAATCAACACCAGTTGGGAATTTCCGGCCGAAAATAGCTTCAGAACGTTCTGATAGCTTCAACAGATATTTAGTATAAAACGTGTCGTATATAGACCAAGCTTCGAATATTTTCCCATTTCCTGTCAAATCGTTAAACTGAAATGGCCATCAGTTGAACATTTCAAACATGTGGGGAATGTTAGTAATTTAAACTCAAGAGGTCGTAATGAAGTTTCACACATTTGGTAAGTTCGTGAGGTTCATTACGGGAGATGTACGGGTGCAACATTAAAGATCATGTGCCAGTCATTATCTATTATCTCCCATGGGGAGCCTCGCATTATATAAGATAATACACTGGATTACAAGGTCACGGTAAATATTGTTAGGCTAATATATTCTCTTATATATGCGAGGCTTCCTATGGGAGCTTCGCATATATAATAGAATGCACTGGCACAGGCACCTCTCGTAACGGCGCGCGCATGTCTGTACTGATTCTGTAAGCAGTCAGCAGGTTTTTGGTAGGCCGCCAAATATTTCCGGTGGTGAAAAATAACAGATTTCAAAAATCGGTATATATTAATTCTGAGCTTTGATGGGTGGGTTCCTCGACTCGAATTAATACTTGTTTACCATCGAAGCCAAAGAACTAGTGATTTAGGGGCGTTTAACCCTTTACCCAACAAAACGGCCAAAAACGCCCAAATAAAGCTTCAACAGCCTAAAATATCTTCGGTATGTCTCAATAACACCATACAAATATGGATATCATTGGAACTGGTTCATTGACCACATTGTGATGGTTACAGTTATGCCCTGTGCCAATGCATTCTCTTATATATGCGAGTCGACCATATGTCGCCTCGCATATATAAGAGAATGCATTGGCCTAAACAATTCATTTTTTAACACTTTTTACCATTTTTTCTTACATTCTTTAACAATTTTAGAATTTTTTCTTACATTTTTTAACAATTTTTATAATATTTTTCTACATTCTTTGACAATTTTATCATTTTTAATATGTGTTAAGCCAATGCATTCTCTTATATATGCGAGGCGACCTATGGTCGACTCGCATATATAAGAGAATGCATTGGCCCAGGGCCGTTCTGTTGGGTAAAGGGTTAATCGGATTATGCATCTTTAATTATTGATAACTATCCAGTAACGAAATTTCGTGCGTTGTAACCATTGTTATGTAAACAAAACTTTATGCAGTCATTTATCAACAAACATTGATAATCAAGTAGTAAATTAATATATTTTAGTCTCAGAATGAGTTTTAGAATATTGTTCAATGCTTTGACCTTTTCCAATGTTTACTGTCAGGTTTTTATTAAACTTTGGTATCTTATTGGACTTTGGTTGATAAATCCACTGTAACAGTAATGTTTACATAACAATGGTTTCGATATCGCGTTATCTGAGAGTTATTAATAGGCCATGGCTAGAGTACCGTATACGACACTTTAGCCGGACTGCTAAATGCCGTATGCGGTACTTTAGCCGAACTACTAAAGTACCATATACGGCAATTTTAGCAGTTTGACTAGAGTACCCTATAGACATATATATTTGATTCGCATGACACGTGAATATAATGGTGTTTTTGAGTAATATGAACTGCGTGATTACCTCCCTGCACAAATCGCTTGGTATTTCGACATGTGACTGGTCTATTTCGAGTCCATACTCTAGTAACCAGGCATGTGATTTTGATTTTTGACGTGGGTCCAAATCCCCAGTTACCTCGTGCTGTCTGAAAGTTTTCGAATTCCATTGAGCATAAGTATACATGTGCCCGTTGATTCGGCGTTGAATAAATCAGCACTCGGGTACCGCCATTATTGTGACGAACGCGCGTATTTGACAGCGTTGACGTCATGCAAGCAACTCATAGATCTACGGTACTTTAACAATTTGGCTAAAGTACCCTGTACGGCACTCTAGCCAGTATGTATGCTTTAATTGTCAACGCTGCAAATTAATGCAGAACATGGATATGTACATATATACAATGGGGTCACTTACATTATCATCGTCATCATCATCACCATCATCAACATCATCAACATCCTCACCGTCGTCGACATCACCATCATCATCATCATCATCATCCTCGTCATCATTATCATCATTATTCATCGGCATCATCATCATCGTCATCGTCATCATCAACACAACCATCATCAACACCATCATCATCATTATTGTCGTCGCTGTCATCTTTATCCTCATCATCACCAACAATGTCATCGTTATCATCATAATCATCATCGTAATCGACGTCATCGTCATCATCGCCATCATACAATGCTGTCAACATCATTATCGTCGCCGTCAGCGCCGTCGACGTTATTAATAATGAATAGAAGAACATAATCGATATATTTTACATGTACATGCTGGGGATAGTTGTTTCGTAGACTGTCATAAAAAATATGTTATTTCGCATAAACCCAGATTAAAGGCACTGGGTCCCTTTAACAGTTTAATGGATGTCCATAATTATAATCGTTTTACTATTTTGTCTGTACAATCACATTATTGTAGTGACCTTTACTAGGTTGACAATGCATGTCCAATATGAATAATCGAAAACGGATGTCAATTTGAACGCGCAACGCAAGCCTCTGTGTATGTCATGTCCCGCTGTTACCAAAGGCTTGTGCGCCCTTCGCCGTCTTTGGTGAATCCTTGTACTATTCGACATTTTTTATCAAAGGCTATGTACTCATGACCATTTTCTGCGAACTAAGGCTTGTGTTACCTTTCATTCGTGTTGTGAGAATGAGCCATAATAGGCCATGATAAATGTAAGGCGTCTTCCTGGCTGTTGTGTCGATGTCCGCCCATGGTCGTTGCTAGAAGGTCTTTATCAGGGTGTCAAATTGTATATTTACATCTGTGGACACCTCTTCTTTCCAATTATATTGCAAATTCCGTTTGTGCCCCGTCTCTCTTGTGTTAGAATCGTCTAACTCAATCGTTATATGACAGCAAATCAATAACACAAACACCCCAAAGCCTGTAAATTTTCCAACTGCGGCCAATTTAAACCGAAATTTGAATGAAAGTCAAACGTATCTAACTGTAGGAGTGAAAGCCATGTTTGTAAAATATTTTCTTGTCTGAAATTTGACACTGGCTTCAGATACGATAAGCAGAGAGTTTTGACCTGAATGGATGGTTTGTTGACACCCCCTTCGCTACATGCATATACCGGGGTGTACATTGTACAGCGTATACGGCCAAGGTGGCAGTGCTGCTTTATAAACCAGCAGATAATTTACAATTTACAAATTATACATAGCAATTGCTCGGCATCAAATCGACGACGAACACATGAAATACTATATATGTGAGGTGAGAAATTACTACGCCTCCAATTAGAAACATCGTATTTGATTGGTCAGAGTGCCGCGCAAGATATCCCATGTTTACATGTATGCTTTATTCTCTCATCGAAGAGCCGTCACCATATTAAAGGGGGAAAAAGACAACAGTTTCATCGTCGCTCGCGGGCCTGCTTTTTCGATGACGTAATTTGTAAAGGTTCAACAAAGGTTGACATTTTCTGCTGATCATTCTTCGGAATAAATGTCAAATTTCTATATACGAGCCCCTGCGGCGCATAAGATACTATGGGTGGCGGGATGAGATGATGGGTGGGTACTACCTATATACAGTATATGCGGGATAGCATCACTAAATTCACCCTCTGGGGACCCCATTCTGCAAATGACAGACACCCTATTTCAAGACTTGGTTCAACAACGTTATGGAGGACGATTTTAACATTTTCTGCTGATCATTTTTCGGAATAAGTGTCAAATTGTTATCAATGACTAGGACTGCAGTCATAACATATATACGTTATTGTGGTTGATTGGCGGTAACATGGTGAGACATTGACGGATTGGATGACGAGGATGATGATGATGATGGTGATATCGACGACGGTGAGGATGTTGATGATGTTGATGATGGTGATGATGATGACGATGATAATGTAAGTGACTCGCTTGCTCATAAAATCCAATTCGTCAATATCACACCATGTCACCGTCAATTCGCCACAATAACTAACATACTGTCAAAGTTGCGGCCTGAGACCTTTAAAACTCCAACCCAAACACAAATGGCTATATATTTTTTCTATTGATTCATACTACATGTACCATCGTTAACCTGAGTTTACTTCAACCAAAGACTAAACATGCCTCATGCGATTTGACACCAATTTAGTGGAAATTTCTCAGAGCGAATTCCCGCTTAAAAGGCAATAAAAATGGAAATTTCTTCCAACCAACGTACGTCATTCATAACACGCGTTACGACCCGCGGGAGTATCTAAAATAATATACTGAGAGGTACACTTAGAAACATGTCTACGTACGTATATAATTAAAGATACCCCGTCTGAATAGAATGACGTGTGCCCCACCCATGCCTCACTCCTGGCATAGTATTTATTTCATCAGATTTAACCACGATGTACTAAAATTGCATGGAGTTATATCAGACATAGCCAGGACAGTTGAACCTAACATGGTGGTGTTATCACGCACGATATATTGGTTCCCATGCGAGACATATTAATATCGTAATGTTTCCCGGCGCAGTTGTGTTACCCAACGTACTAGAATTGAACTGGTCACGATATAACTAAATTGATACTTAGTGGCAGCTTTCTGACAACTAGACACTGCAAAAAATGCCAATACTTTCCATAACTAAACACGCATTTTAATATATATACCTGGACGTTTTCTAGCCAAATCGAGTCCCTTTCCCCAGCTAAGCTTCTATACGATACCGCTCAATAGAATTGCTAGAGGAATATTCCGATGATCACCACCAGATCTATCACACTGATTGACATTTCCTAAGTAAATTTTAAGCTTACCATCAGAAAATGAAAAATACTTAGTTTAAATAATATTTTATTTGAACTAAACAGAACAGAATTACAAACAATAAATACATGACATATAATTATAAATAGTTCAAAAGAGGATTGGGCGACAAGCTTAGGGGCGTTTGTTAAGTCCTATCCTCAGAAAATAAATGTTACCCCAGATATCTTGAAATAGATACCATTGGGTTATAGCAGACGGGTTTAGTTCTGTATGGTCCGAATAATAAAGTTTAGATGAAGGGAAAGGAAAGAGAAAGGGAGTGCAGACAGTGGTTGAAAAGGGGTAGGTGAACTTACCATTAACAGCAGGGTAAGATATGTCACGGAGAAATAAGAGAGGATTGTATCATGTTAAATTGATCACCATTTATCGTCACAAGCCAAAGAAGAATCTAAATTCAAAACAAATTTGATCACGCTAGGACCCAATTGGAGGGAATTTGAAAACGGCGGGTTATCAGAATTATTTACATTCCATTAATGAGCTGTTTAGTTAATGTATTTAACACGTTCGCTGTTAGACATTAGACATCGACGATCATTGGATTTTTTGCTGGGCAGACCAGGGGGGGGGTCGGAAAAAAATTTCAGGCACGTATGGCACCGCCACCCCCACCGCCAAATTTTTTTCCGTTTTCGGCAGTTTTTTCCGACCATTTTTTGACACCCACCCCCTCCTTTTAACACTAAAACAGAGATTTGCGGGGGGAAATTCATATATGTATATGAATTTATGTGCATACTATTTATCATGGATGTTAACATGGACATGTAAATAGGAATGAGTCATTTTGAGGTCATTCGGCCAAAAAAACATGGCTGCCAGCGGCCATCTTGGATTTCAAAATTTGCAACAAAATACAACACGATAACTGCCTGCAGTCAGTTTACCAGTTAGAATTACATTATTGCTCTCATTCAAAGTGGTTTTGAAGCCCAACTCATTGCCAAAACACTAAAAAAACAAGCAGGAATTTTTTTTTTTAGTTTGCTTGTTGGTGGCTTTGATCACACACCCACCCCGGCATACGTGCCGAAAAAATCCCCCCCCCCCTGGGCTGACAACAAATCAAAAAGTGCTAAAACGTCCTCTTTTGAAAGTCGATATCTGGTCATCACACCTCATATTATTGTGCTCAATTAATATATGATTATTGTCTGGTGTATGACGCGTACAGAGAGCCGCGATATGGTGTCAAATCGGACAGCGTTAACAACTCTCTTTGATATTAATTGTAACTGGGTAAGTAAAACATACATTCCTTTTCATATATGTATAATATTCTGAATGTCCATGACTATCACAAAGAAACCAGAACCTACAAGCGAATTTCCTGATAGGGAAGGGTAACTCAAAAAGTCGAATCTAACACCAAACTCGTTTTAATAACGAGTGTTTTCAATTTATTCAAACATTATATATTACCTAACCTACAATAATACGATAAAACAATTCTCGAAAAATGTCTGCAGTGAAAGTTTTTCTGGATGAAACTTAAATTTACCCCGAATCGGTTAAGATTGTTTTTCTCGAGAACTATTATCTGCAATTTATCTGAACAACTGTCTCATCATAAATGGTTAGGCATTAAATATCATATACGTCTTCCATTGGTTGGTATAACTTTTAAAGCGAATAATTTTAACAAATTATCAGCCTGTTCTCCCGAAAATCCGCATATTACCTGCCTAGAAAGAACTTGATTTAGGTAGATAATCTGCTTAGAATTGCCTCATTTTGAGTCGTTAGTGTGCTGAAAATTGGAGCATTTTAGTCACATTATCGACTCACAATGAGGCGATTCTAAGCACGACCTTTCATGTGTCATTTTTAGTCGATAATGTGCTGAAAATTAGAGCATTTTAGTCACTTTTTGGACTCATAATGAGGCAAGTGTATGCATATTATGTGCGGACAATGACATAAATAAGCCAGCCTGTTCTCCCGAAAATCCGCACATTATCTGCTTACAGTGGAACTTGTGTTAGGTTGAAAATCTGCTGAGAATCGCCTCAGTTTGAGTCGATAATTTGGTGAAGATGAGAGCGTTTTATTCACACTATCGACTCACAATGAGGTGATTCTCAGCAGATTATGTGTGGACAACGACACGTATAAGCCAACTCACGACAGTGTAGGTGTACGCTCTTTAATGTGTGTTTTCACTGTGGTCCGCGCCATAAATCTAAATAACGGACATGACTCCATTATCTGCTTATTTCATAATCAAATAATCACACTATGATTGTACCTATTTCACATGGTAGATCGATTATGTGCGTATTTACGCGAGGATATGTAGTAACTTAGAGTAGCCCTGTGTCGAAAACATTAACTGTTGTAGCCCGCTGTGCGGTTTTAACTGACGCCCGTACGCCAGTTTACTGCCCACAGCTGGGGTCATAGGATGACCAGTGTGTTGAGTGTGTGGTTTGATCATAAGAACACGTTTACCGCCATGTCATCCAAAATACAAATGCGACCACATGGCCACACTGAACATGTGTTTTATAAAGGCAAATTCGCACAACTTGATTGTTCGCCACCAAATCAAATTGGAGGCAGTCTATGTGTATTAGGGAGCTAAATGTGTTCCAGAGTCTGGAGCGAATTCACCGTGGAAAGCTATAGGTGAAGAACGGCCTTCACCTAATATATGTGACACGTTATTAAAGGATAAAATCTTGTTTATTTGATTTGTACATCATATCGAAATAATTTAAGCTGGTGAATGAATGGGGGAATGGGTTTTTGTGAGAGGGAAATTTATCTAACTAGCTGCTGCAGTTCTGGGTTTTCCCAGGTAAACTTTTGCTACGGGATAGCTCTGTCGTCCACTTGGTGATTTATTTTAAAAAGTAAACTCATGACCTGTGATTTTTCTTGCATTTTCATGATCATCTGGTGTCAATCTAACTGTGTAAAAATCACTGGAGTGCCCCGCGGGGTTCATTTCAGTGAATGTGGCTGAAACCTTATCGTCTATGGGAAACTATTTAATTCAGTGATTCATTCAGTGGCTCGTGTTCGCCATGAACGGGGAAAGAAGAATAACTCTATCGTGTTGGTGTTTTCATCACAGCCAGAAAGAGTGTTAGTTTTTAATCCACGGACATCAGACAATATCGATCGGCTTATAGCGATAGAGTAACGTCCCTTCCATCGCTTTTCTTCTTCTAATTTTACCACGTCGTTTCGACGCACAGAAGCATACTTTTCAACAAGTTCACCATTGCAAATACATAATAGCTTACATTATTGGTCACATATTGAGTAATAATAATAATACATGTTGTTGTAATAATAAACAATGTCGACATGTGGAGGATCTGAAGAACCTTCGCATATGTTTGAAGCCTGAACTTATCCACGGTTTTCTTAGACCCATTCCGGTTCCGGGGATAAAAATATATAACCTGTGAGCCGCGGAAAGATATAATAGACATGTAATTTAACCACACAAATAAAAAGACTTTTCTTCAGCATGCATCAATACAGAGCATTCCGTGTTAATCCATTCCGGATACGATAAACATACAGAACGTCTGTCTTCCTTATCTGAAAAAATTATAAAAAGATTATAAAGCCGGTAGATCGATATTTCAGTGTATTTATGGACCTATCTAATTACTATTCCATACATATTCCCTCTACACACTTTAAAAGGTTAGAATGAGCCGTTTTATAAACCCTTTGATATATGTTAAATATGGCCAACAAACTTTATCCATTGAATTAACGCTCTTTAATATTTACTGATATTTGGCAACGGATGCAGAAACGCTCTTTATACTAAGCTATCTTTTTTAGATAGCCCGATAATCATTCTAGTATCTGAGTATAGATCACATGAATTTCTACTCGGGCGACGACAGTAGAAATCACAGTCTATTCAATTCAATTCAAAACATGAGAACGGCACGTTTTGATGTTCTGACTTAGAACTGTATATACTTGGACAAATAACGCAGGGAGTATTCTTAAAGGGGTACTGTACCCCAATTTCAATAAATTCCCGGTGACAATAGCGATCTAATATCAATATTATATTTTAAAATAACTAATTTGAGTCGACGATGTCTACTGAAAACGTTCCGGTTAACAGGCTATCACAAAAGTAAAATTGAATTATTTAATATAAATTAATTTATGGCTGGAGTCATAAAATGGAGTATTATGCCAGTACGAGTTACCGTTCTTGAAATCGTATCTGTTGCGTGTCTTTTATCGACGGCCGTTCGCGAACATTATTGAGTTGCAAATAAAACATCAAACATGTTACCTGCAAAAGAAAGGCCGCTATAACCGATTCGGAAAAAAAAGAGAAAGAAACAAGAGTCATAAAGCGTCAAGTATTTTTATAGGGAGTGAGATTGTTCGATGGAAGAGATTGAAGACATCAATTGAAGCTGTGAACAATGAACTTCCGGTTCTTCCTGCGACCTGAGTATTATCCGGTGAAGGTCAAAAACATGGCGCGTACTTTGAAAATTATTTCAATGGAAGTAAATAAAAAAAATTGTCTATCCCTGTGTACAGTACCCCTTTAACGTCAATAATTGTTCCTGAATAATCTATGTCACAGTAGTGGTGGTCACAGCTCGAGATTTCATGGATTTTGTGAGTCAATATCGCAATAAACATTGAATTGATTACCCGGGAGAATTTCGTACTGTGAATTACATTATTAAGTAGCATGTATTAACTAAGAAATATATAATCTGAACTTTGTTTTTCAATGTTATAAACTTCTCTGTCAATAATCAAAACGTTTCCATGTTCTAAGAAAAACAAATCGGGCTGTAGCAGACACCACTCTCTATATATGTTAGGATATTTCAACTTTCAGGTTCAGATCTCAGACTTTTCTCATGGATTCCGTTCCTCCCATGCTAGTGGCCACAAGACTATTGATCCATTGATAGTATAGGATATCGTCCAGGCCTGTGAGGGAAATCAAATCCCAAGGGGGTTGCAAATTGATAATGGAATTACGCAAACTTGTGAGTTTGGTTCAAGGGGGAGTACATTTGGAAATTCCAAGGTAGAGACCATCTAGCCAAGTCATTTTGTAGAGATTTCTGACATGATCTAATCTGAATATAGAAAATGTACAGTTTTCAAGTGTATATTCAATCGTGTATACTTCACTTCGTAGTTTTGTCTAGAGGAATTGCGTTCCTAGTATCCCTTTAATTACTAAATACTGATTGGCGAGAAGTTCCCTTAGGAAATGTTCAGATAATAAGTTCAACACACGCGGTCATGATCCTTGAACATTCTTCACCAATAAAAACCTTTTGCACTTGTATTATCTGTTTGATTATCATCTGCTTATAATGCTCAAACATATCCATCCGATGAATAACATATCATTTATACACTATTATATACCCGAATTGGGGACTCCATTCAGTAAGGAAACGGAAAATGTCGCAGGTGAATTTCGGGTACCAATTTAAGGATCAGAGACCCCAATATTTACCTTGAAATTTTGTAACATTTAATTGTATTGATACCATATCAGGAAAAGACAGTGAACCTTCTTCATAATTCCATTCCCACACAAAGAATTCTTTGTTAAAAGGGGGTGTTATGTTCAAGACTGGAGTGAATTTGTTTCTGAGCACATCGACACCACAGCTGTTTCTGAACTGTCTGCGGATCTTGGTAGCACATATATCCTTCGCTATTTGATGACACCGTGAATAAATATTTACTGTCTGTCGGTTAAGTGATAGAGTCCCTGCGAATCGGAAATTTCCCCCAGATTCGATATCTGATATCGAATCGGATAGACGATATCGATATCGAATCGAATAGGCAACATCGGTGCATATCGTATATACCATATGTCACCAAAGTCTATCTCGGGTGCGTTCCTATAATGCATCGGAAAGTTTCGGTGTAAGTATTTTGAAATAAAATACAATATATCCGTAGATACAATTGTACAGCGCCTGATTATAAATTACAATAACTAACATAAACTGGTTCAGAGTATTATTGTGAGCCAAATAATTATGCAGTTTGTTTGCGGTTAATCGTTATATGCACCATCTCAAGTCTCATTGATCGAACCATATGGCTCTTATAGGAGTCCGTTCGCGACCCTGCAATCATGGGAACGGGCCATATTGTGACATAATCAATTAGCCATCGGTGTACCACGCGACCATGCTCCTACTAACCCGAGAATGTATTACCATGATTAAACGTGAAAAGGGGCACATATACTAAGCTCTAATAACGCAATTTACCAGTTACTTATTAGTCATACAATGTATTCTATTTGGGCAGTTTATCTGTTACGTGCGGTTTTTTTTTACGTTACTAAGTGACCCACCCTTTACTAATTTAATACATTGCATGTGTTCTGTTGAATATTGCACATGTATCATTCTACATGTAGTTGGTCATCACCTAGCGCAAATTCCACAACCATGAATCAATGGTGAGGACATGTTGGAAAATGCACTTTTTTCGAATGAGAAATAAATGAATTGAAAAAGTAGGGTATCGACACCGAATCACAACCGTGATATCGACATCAAATCGAAACTCGAATATTTGAAGGAGCTTATTAAGTTATCCTGCTAATTTGCTATTGTGTTGGTGGATCCTGCAGATTTGATATGATACTGATAGGGCAAAAAGCTGGTATTTGTATAAAACATATATATTTAAAAATAATAATAATTGCTGTGCTAGAGCTTGCAGTACAACATGAATAGCGCCATCTTGAACAACCAACACAAATTTACAATATATATCTTTTCGAATGTTTTATATGTGCACATATTGGCTTTTCCTGGATGTGTTCTGGTTATCCGAACACCATGAAAATGACAACTTAAAAGAAACATCAACGGTACTTTTTAGCTCACCTGAAACGAAGTATCCGGTGGAGCTATAGTTAACACTCCTCGTCCGTCGTCCGTCCGTCAACAATTCTTTAAACATCTTCTCCTCTGGAACCATACGACCGAATGGGTTCATATTTGGTGTGGATGTTCCCTAGGTGATTCTCATTCTGATTTGTTCAAATGAGGTCACTGTGTCAAATAGTTGCGAAGCCAGGGGCATAACTCTTCCCCGCCATAGTAATTCTTTTAAACATCTTCTTCAGAACGATAAGACCGAATGGTCTCATATTTGGTGTGGATGTTCCCTATGTGACTCACATTCAGATGTGTTCAAATGAGTTCACTTGGTAAAATAGTTGCGAAGCCAGGGCCATAACTCTTTCCTTCCATATTAATTCTTAAAATGACTTTTCAAATACCATCAGGCCATATGGGTTTGTATGAAGGATCCTTGGGTGACTGGGGTTCAGATTTGTTCAAATCATGTCACTGGGTCAAATGTGGGCGGGACCAGGGACATAACTCCAAAAAATTTTGTTTTAGATTTAACTCTTAAACCAACAACAACAAAAAACAAAAAACATATATTAAAAAATTAAAAAATATTTAAATTTTTTTTTTTTTTATTAACCCTGGTCCCAAAAATAATATTTACTCAAATTCTTGACAGAATCATTAATAAGAAGCATTTACTTTGGCTCTAACTGTATGCGGGGTATGCCTACACATGTGAAGTGAAATCTGACATTTTTATAAACATTCCCTGGAGATCTGCTAGAGGTCATTAATTCCCAATTACAACAACAATCTATCATATGTATTGTTCAAATCTTTCAACATGACATTTAACACTCCCACATCTACCACCTTACTAGAACATATTTGGCAAAATTGACAATTGTCCTTTGAAAGAACCACCAGCTCTATTTAGCTCGTATTTAATATTGAGGCTCCTTTGGTGATTGGGATTCAGATTTGTTCAATCAGGGTCACCAAGTCAAGTAGGTGCAAGGACAGCTACATTACCCTTTCTCTCCATATAATTAGTAATTCATGATATGTCTTCTATGTAGGAACCAAGTGGCCTATTTTGCTTATATTTGGTAATAATTCTTTAATTCTTAAAATAAGTTTGCAAGAATTAATTGGCTTATTTAGCGTGGAATGTTCTTGTTTGACTGCAATTCAGATTTTTTTTAATGGTGTCACCTGGTTAAATAGGGGCTAAGTGTAGGACAGTTTCCCTCTTAATATACTTCCTTCACAAGGACCATCAGGTCTATTTTACTGATATTTAGTATGAAGGGTTCTTTTGTGTCTGGGATTCAAATTTATTCAGATGGGGTCACCAGGTTCAATAGGGTGGGACCAGGGACATAACTATATGTCTCTATAGTTATTCTTAAAATGTCTTCTCAAGAGAGGTTGAACTATTTAGCTTACATATAGTATGGAGGATCCTTTAGTGACTGAGATTCAGATTTGTTAAAACGAGGTCAACTTGTCAAAAAATGGCGGGGCTGTGGGGAGTTAACACTTTTGTCTCTAATAAAATCATTGAAGTACCAAATTAATTAAAACATCTACATTGGAACCACCTGACTGATTAATCTGACATACATGTATGGTTTTAGGTCCATGGATAATTGGGCTTCAAACATGTCTAAATGTTTTTTATAAATTTCCAACAATTGAGAAAGTTTGAGGTGTCGGTTGTGAAATTCCAACCTAAGACTTGGGAGTCTGGAGCCCGGTTGGGAGGGGACATGTTGAGCTGGAGGAGGGGGTGATCAGTAGTGTACAGTTGGTAGTTTCAAGGTGGATTTTCACCAATCTACATACGTGAAGTCTCTCTAGCCACATATCATGTTTAGATCTACTTCTTTTAAAGTGATTATGAAAAGTTCTGACTGTTGTGGTCCCAGTCTTATCAGTCTTTGCAGTCTGGTGAGCGACCCCACAATAATTGACTGTCTTGTTGTTAACAGTATCGGCTTCCCTACCAGCATCATAGCAATTCAACAGGACCCACCAACAGCATAGCAAATTAGCAGAATAACTTAACCAGGTGATAGACAAGGATAGGATAAGTTTATTTACAATATACATGCATGAATATCACAAACATATGAACAATAAATACGAATATTTTGTATATTGCACGGGGGTGATATAGCCCTTCCAGGCTGTCTTACTGTCATCCCCGTTGGGTGTGTAGTCATGCGCTGCAATATCATGCATATTAAACGGACGTGGCTAATTCAACATCCGAATAAGGTTTACGTATATATATGTCCTTTGGGAGAAGGGACAAAATATGTCAATAAATATATGAAATATCGATCTACATGCGTAATACTTGTCGTTGACTACGAGGGTATAGTGCCGAGTGGGTGGGTACTATAATCAACGACTAGACATGCTCTATCTATTATATTTCACCGAACAATTCGAACTTGTAGCATGCATATACTACACAACCGCCTTGTACCAAAACCAACTGCTGAACTTCATACGACGTTAATAGAAATCAACTACAACTCGTTTTACTGAGAACAAATAGGATTATCCACTTACATCTAAACAATTTAAGAGAAACATAAAAATCGTCGCAAGAATGTTTTGAAATCAATTCTGGGTGAGGTGAAATATACTCTGAAAGTTACTCATTAATAATCAGGAATAGACTATCGCGGAATACTCGTTATTTTCTGTGCTGAAGAAAAATCTGGTCAGGATTTTTCTAATTAATCTAATAAATCTGTTCGGGCATGGCGTCTATAAGACTATATAATGTAAGAGCATTTTCCGCGTTCAACGATCTATTTTGATTCCTGAAACCGATCCAGGTTCTAACAAAGGCGAGCATAACTTCAAGCTTTAACCCGTCATGTGACTTTAAACGGACCAGAGACATTTGAAGTGAGTTCTCGTGCGATAGACAGATAGATGGTTTATTCAGCGATATAACCTGGAAGTCGGTAAAACAACTATCGTCAATAAGTACATGAAAACATAGATTGACTTTGTTATTATTTTCATTATTAATAACTTCCAATTAATGAGATTTCGCATTTCAAAACCAATGTTATGTAAGCATTACTTTTATTGTAGAGTTACAAATCAAAGCCAAATTAGTCGAATAAGATACAAAAGTTTAATCGAAACTTGGCAGTAAGCATCAGAAAAGGTCAAAGCATTGAAATTTTTTCTAAAAATCATATTTATAATAAAACAAATTTTTATATTTTTTTTGGACAAATGTTTGTAACAGTTTTATTCACATAACAATGGTTTCAGCGCCCACAGTTACATTATTAGAGAGTTATCAATAATGAATATAAGAACACTGTTTATCTATTTATCCGTTTTGTTCGTGTGGTGATGTTTGACAGACTTTTATAATTTTTACACGTTTACCCACTGCGATTGCCTTGGGTCTCTTTAACGCTGCATCACTATAGTCGGTGCTTGCATTGTAGCTATTGTAATCACAGCAACCCGACGCCATCATTTAGCCACGACTTGCTGCAAATTGAACAATTCGAGCATTGTCAAATAACGAAAAATTGCAATCCTGTCGAACATGAAATGGACCAAAGAGCTAGAAGCTGAACTAATCAATCATTCTATATATGGAGATATAGGTCTTAAATTGGTAGCCATTAGATAATTGTGTGAGTAATTGTACCACACAAGCTGTTCCGCGAATAAACCATCCAATCTATCAGAATTATTCAACTGTAGTAAGAATGTTTGCTTTAATAGGACTGCGGGTCACGGTGCTTGCATCAAATTTTAATTCCCCGGCGATATATCAACCAACTCTGTTCCTTTGTATCTTAACCAACTCCGTTTTGTGCTACCAAGCGATATCAATACGCATTACTGCTCACGAGGGCCATCACTACGGAAGGCATGCTACTATATATGCCTGGTTCAACAACGCTGTTGCAACGACATCATTACAACTAGAGTTAAAATCGAGCACACTCTCTTCATATCAAAACAATAACCGATATTTCTTTGTGATGTGTTCATTTTGCAATCAATCGTAGAACAGTACCAACATTATTAAAACCTGTTCTGAGAGCTTGAGATGTTACATATGTATATTTACATACTAAGTGTGATTATCACTAAATCCAGCATGTTGATTGGTCGGCGCCCACGTGGCGAGTTGCAATTATTTCTCGGTGAACGCGCAACAGCTCATAACTGCAGCCTCATAATTACATATATATGTTTATTCTCTCATCCAATATACCTGGTACAGAGACAGATTACAATAACAATACCTATCCCCTGTCACGCGGATAACAAATTATATTAAATGGTAATGCATATTTACTTAAAATGTACGTTAATTTTAGACGATTCGTTGCATGTACTTCATAAAATTTGCATGTGTGTGTTATCAGGACGTGACAGGGGATTTGACAAAAAAGCATAAGGAGTATAAGTGTATCGGTTTTGACAGGTTTCAGGCTGCCTCATAGGTTTGGGAAAGACGAACGCGTAATGTTTTGGGCGCATTTGGACTCGCGCAGGATTGACTTAATAAATCATCGGGTTTCAATATAAAGAGAAATTGTTCCTGTTAACTTTTGCCAAGGGTGCTATGGGATATTTTGGGCTGGTTTTATCACGATACACTTTTAGATTTAAATACATTTACAAAAGTGGCTTTTTCGCTAAATGTATATAAATATAAGGATTAACTGTCATGTGGACTGTTTTTATGGAGATGTAACCGCGAGGTGAGTGGTCATAACTTGTGTAAAACCCGAAGTTTATCTGGGTCAATGTTATAACTTAGTTATAAATGCTCCAGGTAAGAAAATGTCTTCACTAAATTATGGGGTACAGTTTACATGTACACATATAACACATTTGTTTAGAGGTCCACTCAATTTTCGAATGCCCAGATAACATTATACATAACATATTCCATATTATATACCGATTGGAAGAGGATCCAAATATATAAATATATATATTCCACCACAATGCGGAACAGCTGTGGCCTAGTATTGTCCACCAATTGATAGATATTCTCAAATTCATTCCAAGACTTTCCCCGTTCTCAATCCGGAATGCATCATAATTCAAACTAAGAGATAGAGTTATTCCCCTTCCATTGTGAATAATATACTTTACAGTATGGTCTGGATCGAAATGAAGCACAGAACACACCCTCGGTACCTCGACAAAAAACAACATGTTCCCAGTTTATTCGACCGGATCAGTTGATAATACAATGTTTTGGAGCTTCCTCTTTCAATGGTATATAATATGGAATACGTTTTATATAATGTGATCTGGTGATTCGAACATTAAGTGGACCTTTAATTAAATTAATTAATATCAAAACAAATTCAGAATATTACAAGCTGAAATATTCAGAGTGTGCAATAAACATAAAACAACACAGCATTGTGAACATGTTAACGTTATTGAACTCGTTTATCGAGCCGCGAGGTAAAACTCGATTACCATCTTGTCACTACAAACTCGTGCAATGACGCGTAACTAGTTGAAACATTTGTGTTGTTCTATCTATATATTGCATCCTCTGTGGAAAGGCAATATATTACAGAAAATACAAATATAGAAAACTATACATATGTACATCAATGGGGAGTATACCCTCTTCAATAGAGCTTGGCACGGGGTCTGTGTTATGTCAGTAGCAAGCGCGCGGACCATCGCACATCCTATGCATGTTCAGTAGAGTTAACAAGAAAACCATAGTCAGAAATGGTAACGCGCTCAAGATCATATATTATATACCCATGCTTGTAATGATAGAATATAAAATATATTGGTTTCGCGAATGACCAACTCAGAATTCCGTTAAAATAAGCATAACAACCAGCACATAATTAACGACCACAACAATCAGTGGGCTTCAGAACGAAACATATCTATAAAAGTTGAAATATAAGACTTACAAATAATAACAAATTATCTTTTATATTTCTTATATTGGTAATTGACATAGCTTGTCACAAACCAAAAATCAACATTATTGACTTAATAATGTAAAGGACAATAAACGAAATTGAAATTCCCAATCACACCTTTTACCGGACTCGGCCTCCTGGTCGCGCAGGTCGACTTTTAAACCGGAAAAACCAATTATCTACAAATAAAATGCCCATAGACCATTTTACAGATAGCGAGAATGATGCATTGTGGGCCAGAAAGTATCCAAACAAAGCCACGTGCTTTACGGCCGCGTGCATTTACTATGGGGGATTTAGGGTGGGTCTATAAAACTAATTATAACTTTGGTATCTGTCATAGTTTACGCGAGAAATTTTAAACACATATCAGGGACATGTATCCCTTCTAGAATGTTCAAAAACATTGCCAGTTGCTTGTCGTATTTTAATTGATTTTATGCGATGAAATAATGCGAAAATTCAGAAAATTGCACTAATTTCTCAATATTTTGCGGTTTTAGTAAACGCCTGATAAAAGTCGTTCTATTGGGAATTTTTACACCAAATTTTCAGAGAATATAGAGTAAACACAGTACTATCGGAATATCATAAAGGAGTTCTGTGCATTTGGTATTAATTAACCCTCAGACTGCTGAAGCTGCCGTCAATAAATTAGCTTTTTCGTGTTCGACGAAAATGAAACTTGTCTGTTAAAAGGTCCCATTTTCGTGTCGAATGGTGATAGAATCTCCATTTGTCAAGTTCATGGATAAATTACATTACACTTAATCGGCTTATGTCCGCGGCCATAAACCTGTGTTTTTATAACAATTTATTTGAGACAAACTGTTGCGCGCATACGCAACAGTCGGCACTTATCAGTTGAAGTTAATAATCGTGAAGCCTGTGTAACAAATGTTCAAATACAACGGGGAAAAAAATACGTAAAATAAATAGCGTGACCAATGAGCATTCACAAAACAATATACGTCAGTTTTGAAAACGAGTGAAAACGATTATAAATGAAAACGCTCTTTATCGTGTACCGGCGCTTTTGCGCAAGAAGGTTTTTAATGGACGCAATCATTGGATTTTGTTCTAGGCTAAAAAAAAAAAAACAATTCAAAATGTGTTCAAACTTCCTCTTTTGAAAGTTGAAGTAAAACATCACGGGTGTTGTTACAGTCTATTGTGATTCTTTGGTGAGCACGCAGTGAACACAAGTCATACTTTGCCAAATTCATGCCGTATATCACACATGTTCAGTATACCGGTACATGACACGTCGTCACTTTCGGTGAATTGTTGAAACACAAGTGAGAACATCTAACGGAAGTTTTGTGGGGTATATAAAATAGAAGCATGGCCAGTTGATGTACAGACAGCGAACTAAAAACCTCCCTAAACGACCGTGGTGTTCCATCAACTAGACGAAAAAAGATGAGAAAGTGCAGCTAGCCGAGTTGGCACACAAACAGAAATTTCCAGTTATTCAGTCGGCAGATGATCAACAGAAAACGGTTAATACCCAAAAAGCGAAGTTGTTATGCCTGGAGTTTTTGTTGTCTCTTAATAAATGCTCAGATTCTACATACAACGAAGATGTGAAATTCAAGATTTTTCGCCAGATAGATCCAAAGAAATACTTTGTTGAAATCTCTTGCCATATTTTGCTGTATTTGTGCAAAACGTGCATCTCCATCTTAACACATCGATGTAGATTGAAAACGACATATTTGCGGTCATGTAATGATAACATAAACGCTCTTTATTGGTTCCGTTTTATATGGTATAAAATGACCTTCCGAATTACTCGAAACTTTAAAGTTTTTTGTAGGAAATCAATAAACTTATAGTACATTCATATCAAATTAAATAATACTCACGTTTCTGGGTTACGTCGGTCATTATTGCAACCGAAAACTGCACAGCGATTTGAAGGCATTTTCAATTTATGATTTTGTAAGGGTAGTAGATGGGCACGAAGCGAAGTGATTTTGTTGAATGAGAGTAGAAGGGTGCGAAGCGCCCGGGATGGTCGAAAAGATCGAGAGATATTCTCCTTCACCCCGGTGATTTTGTTCTCCAAACCAAGTCGCATATATGGGAATGGGGGGTATATGGATCAACCACACATTATCTAGTCTCGACAGATTTAAGAAGTCGGTCAAGTGTAGGCTGGAAGACCAATTCATTCAAGAATGGAGAGGTACAATGTGTAATTCAAATAAGTATGCCTTTTACAGAATTATAAAACACGACTTCACCAAAGAGAAATTCCTCTCTTTCGTGAAAAACGACACCGTCCAAATACTTCTGAAATTTCGTACCCGCAACCACCACTTACCAATCGAATCTGGTTCATGGATTAACTCAGATTATTCCGATAGACTATGTACTCTATGCGGTACAAATATAGGGGACGAATTCCACGTAATATTGCAATGCCCGTGTTTAAAAGACCTGCGAGTCAAATACATACACAAATATTATTATTGTCGACCAAATACCATCAAATTAAGTGAACTTTTTAACTGTAAACGACATAAAACCTTGAAAAACCTATCTCTTTTCATTAGACGGGTCCTGATTTTATTCAAAAACTCCTGAGGCATACTATATACGTAATACATTAAAATCCGACATTTGCACAACCATGGGCTGTTCTCAATCAACTGTATTATTATAATATGTGTAATTTTCAACGCGCACCACTTTTGTAATTTGCACAGAAATTATATGCACTGTATTCCACCGAGCTCTATTGTGTCACATTTGACGATTTGAGTGAATAAATAATTGAATTGAATTGAATATATAGCAGGCAGTGGCGGCATTTTCAGACAACTTTTGAAGAAACCCTAGCATGGATTAGGTTCAACATGTCACAATAGACATGAAAGAGTGTCACCTCGCCCTCTCACATGCTTCAGTTGTCAGTTAAAACATGAAGTTTTTCATAAAACAGTTTCATTTTCGTGAAACGCATGCGAAGCCAGATGTGCGAAGAGAGAATTTATTAACGGCAGCTTCGGCAGTCTGAGGGCTAATTAATCCCTAATGCACGGAACTCCTTTGCGATATTCCGATAGTACTGTGTTTACTCTATATTCTCTGAAAATTTGGTGTAAAAGTTCCCAATAGAACGACTTTTATCAGCGTTTACTAAAACCGCAAAATATTGAGAATATTAAAAACCTTCTTGCGCAAAAGCGCCGGTACACGATAAAGAGCGTTTTCATTTATAATCGTTTTCAAAACTGATGTATATTGTTTTGTGAATGCTCATTTGTCACGTTATTTATTTTACGTAGTTTTTTTCTGTTGTATTTGAACATTTGTTACACAGGCTTCACGC